>VMYD01000181.1:0-722295 GCA_007663325.1 Eucalyptus pauciflora | reverse complement strand
AAACTCCAGCGCTCCCTCTCAATTTGCAAGAGGGCGAAGCTTCAACCCTAGCAACGACCCCTCTAAGGGCATCGTTCTCGATCTCACCCACGGGAACCCCTATGAGCTGCCGCACAACTTGCCGATGAGGACGACTTCTGCCATGAATTACCCGTTGTCTCATCTGGGTCCCTCTTGGATGAGCAGAAGGCCGAGCTACGACGCTTTCTCAGGCAATTCGAGAGGGACAGACAAGCCACCAGGATCAGCCGAGAACGTGAGCGCGAACTCCTTCGCCTGTGATCCCCAGTTTAGGGTTGCTGTGGCGGCTGCTTTGACGTCGCTCATAAATAACAAAGAGAAGGGCGGGCCAATAATGAGCGAGAGCCATCGTCCTATGGAGCCCTCTTCATCAAATAGGGATGGGGAGAGTGGTGGCTCATCAAACGGTGGCGGCAACAACCTGGTTCTCGAGTCTTTCTCTCCTAATGGTAAGCCAATTCAACTCTTACCATAAAGTTACTTAGAATCTTGCGCCCAGAAAAAGAAAAAAAGAAAAAATGGAATAAGTGCTGTAATTTAAATTCACAGACAAGTCGAAATGTATACTTTCAGATCCTAAGCACCCTTATCTTTTCAAGCTCTTTCTAGTCTGGTGAATCCTAGGGTTAATACAACCAGCAGTGGATTTGTTTAGTCTGGTTTTCCTTTCATGTTCTTGAGTTCCAGGTATCTCCTCTTTCATGTGTATTTATATATTCCAACTCCAATCTCAAGGCAAAGCTCCCATGATCTTAGGATCTTCAGAAGCGTTTTAATAGTGCCAGCCTATCTCTCTCTCTCTCTCTCTCTCTCTGCGTGCACTGGTAGAGAATGAGCTTGTGCTTGGACAGGAAGGCGACCATCATGTGTATTGGCGTGTTAGCACTAAAGTAGGGTCTTTAAGATATTAGGTTTACTGATGCAGAAGAATCTTTTTTTCACAGAAGCACGCTGTTCACCCATAAATATGGAGCGACCCCTTCATTAAATTTCTCTACATGTTTTGCAAAGGTCAATGTCAATGGTTCTTCTTACCAACATTTAATAATACCAAGTGCTATTATTATTATTAGATAAAAAAAAATTATTTCGTTCTATATTCACTTTTTACTAATGCTTCTCTTGGTAGAACTAGGGCAAGTATAGAATTAGTGATTTTAGACTCATTTCGCAATTTTATCTTTATATTCCAAAGATGGAATATAAATATTGGATTTTGGTGGGAGGGTGAAATATTGGAGGGAAAATTATTAAGTACTTTCTATGAGTCACCCCTAAAAAACCTATAAAAGTCACTGTTTTTACGTAATTAGGTTGGGTATTGTACATGGACTATGCTCCTACAAGCTTCTTACATGATTATTAGAGCTTTTCGAAATTGTTTTCTATCATTAGAGGAAACTCATATTAGTTTGGTAAACTCTGATCACATGAAATACTGTACTAATCAGTCTCATAAAGTAGGTACCGCACAAGTCAATTTTTTTATGGACAACCCAAGTATGAAATTGATTTCACATTAGTGACGTAATGATGGATCGAATCGATGTTTTGCACCTATTTCACACATTCATGTTTATTCCTTATTTATATCGTTATGCAAAGTAAAGAGGACCTCATAATTTCTTTTAGGGATTTCAAATCTTTTTCCTTTTTCACATAATGCCCTCAAATATCTATTTTATGATCTTCGTAACTATGGGCAGATGTGTAAGTTAATAAATTTTATCTTTCTAGTATATGTTGTAGTATTAAAATTTTCAATTTTTTTCTATCCTACAACAATCTTCCTAAGAAGAATTTTTTGCGCGTGCAAGTGCAACGAGTGTGCGTCCAATCCCATTGTTGCTGATAATCTAATAGATGCTGAAATTTTTCAACTTTCCTTACAGCCCAAATTACGGGGCATGTTTTGGATGTTTGTATCTTGCAAAGATTGTTAGAGATTCTTTGCCTCTTGCTAAATCCGACAAGTTCTTCGTGTTAAGAGTCATCATTTGCGGCACTGAAAGTCAAATTCCTCAAGCAAGAATGCAATTTGTTTCTTTGTTTTTCATTTCTTTGCTAGCCATGAGAATTTATGGTGCATCCGTTTTGCAAAAAATTAGTAAGTTGGAAAACATTTTCTGAAAAATGATTGCTTATATTATTTTAAAAAATTGGAATAATTTTTTTTTTATCACCCATGAAAATAGTTAAGCATAAATTGATATTAACGATGAAAATATTTTACATTAACTAATTTTTCTAAATGTTGTAAGCTATCATTTTTCAAAAAATATTTTCCAAATTATCCATTTTTCATAGAACCAATGCACCCTAGTTTCAAACATAGCTTCTAGCATAACGTTTAAAGAATTCCTTAATTTTCAGGCAAATTATTAATTATATTGGTCTCCACGATCACAATTAACATTTCCACTATGTAGTAAAAAATAAATTAATTAAAAGCTCGTTAAAGAGAGATTCGTACTTGGCTATGAAGATAATCATGGCAAGCCTAATGAATCCTTTAATTAATGAAAACCTGTTAACCACAGATTTATTACACCTCATCAACTACACAAGCAATAAGTCATGGAGGCGTAGGGGTTTCTAGAATCAGCACTGAGACAAACTAGGAGGGAAAATAGGGTTTAGAGTAAGATATACAACAATATAAGATTCTTGGATTTAGAAAACCTAGAGATTGAATCGAGAGTGCATACCTCGATTGAGCAGTGTTGAATCGAGTCGCCATCTTTGAAACGATCCATACGAAACAATTGGAAACTGCAACTCGACCTTCCTTTTTGCTTCTTTGGGTCGTTTTGATGGATGTGCCACAACATTTTCTTAGAACTAGGAGCGGGGACGAGGTCGCGTATTTATGTGATGTATTCTATCGGGTTCGTACAATTGACTTAAACCAATTGTCTTGTTACGTTACTTAATAATAATCCGTTTTTTGCAAACATGAAATATTCCATGATCAATATTAGCCCACATTTCTAGAAATTTCTAACGGTGAGATTTCCTGTTATGCATGTTCTGCCGAACCCTAGATGACCTGCCACCTTTCTTAGCCAGAAGAAAATCCAGACGTGGATAGTAGAGTCCTTTCGACATCCTTAACGCAAAAAAAAACAAATTGAACATGAATAGTTTGGAAAAAGCCCACTTATATATAGTTGGGCCCCAACTATAT
Organism: Eucalyptus pauciflora; assembly: GCA_007663325.1. Lineage (NCBI taxonomy): Eukaryota > Viridiplantae > Streptophyta > Magnoliopsida > Myrtales > Myrtaceae > Eucalyptus > Eucalyptus pauciflora. The sequence continues at coordinate 719,087 of VMYD01000181.1, read as the reverse complement.
AGTCTTAAAGGGAAGAGAGCTCATTCACTGGTTTAGTTTTGAGTTTAAATTAGATGCGATCAATTGGGCAAGTTCCACTCAATATTCAAACCGAACCAAACTGACCTTATTCAACCAGCGCCGAGTATGTTCGGGATTGGCTGGTTCGATTTTGGGCCAATTCCTAAGGAAACTTGTTCCGTTTTTTAGGTTTCAAGTAGGGTAAATTCCAAATTCTCGATTCGGAACCCGATCACATCAAAATTGATGACATCTATATCAATCTATTACATTGCTGTGGTATCTCTCTTAAATTAGAGATTGAAACGGTTTGGGAGTTACTAGAGGGACTATTCTGGAACGACTCTGGATTGGTTTGCACCCCATCCACATATACATGTTTATTTCTTATCCATACATTATACAAAAAACAAAAGGGACCTCCTACTCTTCAGAGATTTTAGAATTTTTCTCTTCCCTCCTCAATTCTTGATTTTATAAATGTCGTTCATAAGGGTAAATCTTAAAGTTAATTCACCTATTACATGTTCCAATATTAAAAATTTGATTTTTTGAGTTTTTTCTCTCCTATAGCAACCTTCCCGAGGAAAATCAATTCTTGACATATTTTTCTTTCCACATATACAATTTCTTTCGACGGCCTAATTTTACCACTAATGTATTTTTTTCCTATTAATTGTTCAAATATTTCATAATAAAGCAATTTAGCCAATCTTGCAAATATCAATTGTTGGCACACACGCCCAATCCGTGTGCACATTTGCTGGTTAACAATTAAACCAACCCCATCGTTGTCAATTATCTAATCAATCGATGCAGAATATTTTCAAAAATTTTCCTTGAAACCCAAATCATGGAGCGTGTTTTGGATGTTTGTGTCTTGCATATATTGTTGTAGATTTTTTTTATTTTTTTTTTTGGTCGAAACTTCATTCAAGATAAAGTAATATTACACCCTAGAGCTATTGATCCGATACAATAAGGTCCAACAAAATAAAGTAATATATTGTTGGAGATTTCTTTGCTTGTTGGTAAATAGGACAAGTTTTTCGTGTTAAGAGTCATCATTTGCGACACTCAAAAGTCTAATTCCTCAAGCCAGGATCCAATTTCTTGCATGAAGATGCAAGAATTGCTTAATTTCAATGCTCAATAATTACTTATATTGGTTTCCACAAATATAATCTCTTTTCCCACTCTAATTTAAACACGTGAAATCTAGTCACAATTTTGACTAAGCGAACTCATCTTATCAAATACACTAGTGATAAGTCATGGAGCGAGTGTGAGAAGTACAATAATCTAAGATTCTTATATAGATTTAGAAAATCTAAAGTTTGATGTACATACCTCGATAGAGCTATGCCGAATCGAATTGCTATCTTTGTAACGTACTGCACAAATGAAGCCATATGGAAATCGAAGCTTAATCTTCCTCTCTTTGGCTCGATCAGAAGGTTTTGATGGATGAACCCATAATGTTGTCTAGAATGAAGAGCGGAGAGGAGACTCTATTTCAATAGATCCATCCATCATCGATTACCATAGACAATTCGCCTAATTACTAATAACGAATGGCGTATGCAGAGTTAAGTAAAATTTGATCGGATACCCATATTTTTCATAAACGTGATAAATATTAGTTCAAATTTATAAAAATTTATGAAAGCCAGATAACCAAGTGATGCATATTTGCCACTTATTCCTTTCCTATCCTAGGTGCCAAACCCTAGATGACCTGCCTCCTTTCTAGCCAGAAGAAAATCCCGATGTGGATAATAGAGTCCCTTTCAACATCCTACAGCCCAAAAAGCAAGTCCAACATCAACTTCAAGAGGCTGGGCTGATCAGCTCCTCCCAAAAGCCCTGTCAATTCAAAAGGCCCATTGATTTAGAGCAAACAAATTCGTGTGGGCCGATTAACTCCTCCCGAAGAGCCCTGTCAATTCAAAAGGCCCATTCATTTAGAACAAACAAGTTCGTGTTAGTTAGTCAAAATCATATGTATGGACGAAGCGATAGGAAAACCCAGCTCGATCGGCCTTAGCCGATTTCGATGGAGAAACCGCAAACGCTTTCTAGGATGAGGAATGGAGAGGAGACTGTAGCCTATTTGTATAGTGTGTCCTTACAGGCCAGGCCCATCCATTGTCGACTACCGACCTAGACCAACTGTCTAGCCACATTATTGACGAACGAGAAACGCAAAGTCCAATAGTCTGATTAATTAACTATACTTGAGCTAACATGCATTGTCCATGTTTTTCACGAAATTGAAATATTATGTGATTAAGTATTAGCCCACGTTTCTAGCAATGGCCCAAAAAGCATATGGACCCTGTTAGAGTAAAAAGGCCCATTCGTTTTAGGATAAATGAGTTGGTGTCAATTAGTGGAAAAAGGCCCACTTATATAGTTGGGCTCCATCTAATAAATCCTTTTTATCTGGTATGAATAATTGGTAACTTTTTGGAGTACTTTGTTTTAATTAGTTCCATAAAATTTTACAAAAGCACGAGTAAATCCTTTTACAGAACCCTCTTTTTTTTATTGTAAAGTGGTTTATCAAAATCTTGTGCAATTAAAATTATTTATCACTTGAGACTTCTTAATCATTACATCATTTATCAAAGTCTTCAATGTTAATTTTTTCGATATATAAGATAGAGGTTGAAACAGTTATGTACAAGTTATATACAAAACGCTCATTGTTTTAATCAATTCCAATCCGTTTTCACTTTAAGGCTAGCTAACTCTTCATGATTTATTATGGGGACCATTCCATGACAACTCTAGATGACCAATGAATTAAAACAATCGAAATAATTTGTGAAATCACATATCGCTATCTCTTCTCTTTAGGCTTTGATGCCAAATAATGCGAAGATTGAGCCGAGTTCAAGAAGCATGGATGCTAAATCAAGGTCAAGCTCAAATTTGAAAATGCTAGACTCAAAAACCTCTGAAGCCTTATCATGGAATTACAATGTGTATACGAAAGTCACATACATTTACAGATTTAAACAAATACATAAAATTATTAATTTACAATTACAGCGTAATTTTAGAATTCGAGCTTTTGAGCATGGGCTGAGTTTGTTCAACTAAAATTTATCGAGTAACCTATTCAAGTCGAGTTGCAACCCAAATCTCGACCTCATTGAAAACTTATTATAATCGAGCCCAAGATCGAGCTAGAAGGATCAAAGCTTTAATTGATTTTGGAGTCTTGAATAATTCCAATCAAATCAAACTCAAAAGCATCGAGCAGCATCGACTCGACCCCAACTCTGTCTTTTCACTTCAATTGTGTAATCTTCCCTTCAGTACGCAAAGAGCCATAAACCTAAGAAAGGGTTTCCCCCAACCTCCGCTCGCCGGCCTCCTCTCTTCCCCTGCTCTCCACCGCCATCGTCGGCGGCAACCTCCTCCTCCTCCTCCTTCGACCTCATCTCCATCTGGGCATCTTCTTGCCGACGGCGGGACCCATTTTCGATCCGTGAGAAGGAGCCCGGAAATGGGGAGCGCGGCGGTGGAGAAGAGCGAGGAGGAGCTCCGCAAGGAGATCGACGAGCTTCATCGCCAGCAACGCGAGGTACCCTTTATCTGTCTCTTCGAAAGACTTTGTGGGTTGGTCGAGTTCGTGTCGTTAATTGGTCGTTCGCGTCTTCTGTGTTTGTGGGGGGTTGTTGGAGCAGATAACGGAGAGGCTTCGAGACCCGAGAGGCCTTCGCAGAGGGGGGTTTCCTGGCGCCGGCCCTCGTAACGTGGCCGCGAATGGAGCTCGGCAGCGTGGTTTCGTTCGCCCGGTAAGACAAATAGAATGTCTTTCATCTGCCCTTCATCTGCTCTTTTGAGGTTCAGTTCGTGTTTTTGAGCTGCTTCGATTGCTGAGATTTTTGGTTCTGGGGTTTGGCCTTCAGGCCGATAGGACCGAGAACGAAGATCAGCCTCCTGCCAAGCGCCGCCTTTCGTCCGCAGTCGTCAAGGTTCGTGTTTGTCTTATTTTTTTAGGGTTCGGTCATCTGATTGTCAAGAAAAGTGAAGAGGGTATTCAACAGTTTTGTGTGCTTTAAGTGGATGTAATTGCTTGTTAGGTGAGAGAGATGTCGTGTGTAGTCAACTTGCTTGCTTTGAATGAGTGTTAATTTGTGTATTACCCATTTCCTGATAAGCACATGTATGCACTTGCTTGGAATTGAAGGTGGAAGACGGAGAGATAATAGAGGATGCTGGAGCAGCAAAGGATGTGAAGATGATGGATTCGTTGGTGGTGGAGGGAGATGCCGGTGCAAATCAAGTTGATAAGAAGCCATCTGATTGGCAGCAGGGCGGTAGGTCAAGGAGAGATTTCACTCAGCGAACAGGAAAGATGGTAAGACATGTGCATGATTATTGCATCACTTCTTGTAGGCTGCTGCTGTGCACTAACTATATTCTGTTAACCTTATAACATAGGAATTTGAGGCTCCAGAAACGGAACCTCTTCCAAGGGTTTTACCAAAGAATGAGGACCCTAGCTTGGTCAATCGGAATAAAAGAATGCTGGGTCAGCTTCTAGGAACTTTGGAGGTATGACAAATTTGTTTCATGTCCTCAAGTATATCTTTTTCTAGTGGTTACTGAGCACTGATCGAGACAGATGTTCTTTTTATTGTTACCAAATGATGGAGATTGCAGAAAATTTCTATGTTTGTGCTAATATTTGTCTTAACTGTATCATCGCGAGTGCAGGTTGGTGATCTGTAATGTCCGTTGCATGTAGTGGAAAGAACTTTTGTTTAGAAGTAATTTGAATGTAACCCGATACCTATCTTGTTGGGTCAAGGTTCTTGGTTGCGAAACTCATTAATGATGGGAAAACTTCTACTTGATAATGTACTGTGAAAACAACTTGTAGGATCCTTGTGTAGCGGATGCAGTAAAGAAAGGTCTTATTCAAAAGATGTTGCTTAGTTACTTAGTGTTATGTGAGATGAGCAATCAAGTCATTGAGATTTATTAAATTCAGTCACTTAAAAACAATGAATTGGCATTTTATTCTAGGACCTCAATCATAAGCATGTGTTGCTGAAGATTCATCAGAGAGCATTCATCATGGGGGTTCATGGTTCCTTTACCAACATGCAATTTGAAATGTACACATGTATTTTTGGTCCCATTTTAGATTGCCAAAATCAACGTTCCCCTAAAGACTTTTATGTGTTTTAGTTGGTGGACTGTTATTTTATGTTTAGTATACTAAGGCATCTGTCGTCTTAAGCATGAGTTGTACTCATTGGCCTATGCCTCACATACTACAAGAAAAAGGAAAATCCATCCAATTCCCTTCTGATTAGTGCCTTTGAATCAACTGGACAAGATGATTTTGGAAATCTTCTTTATTAAATATCTTGTCCTCTATCTAGATATTTCGAACCATGTTGTTAAGTTTTATCCTGAGCTAGTATTTTCTGCTGATGTGTCCTTAAGAGGATTCTCTACTAGTACACTTGTATGGATTTGTTAAGTGTGCCTTGACAAGTTGCGAAGCAGAGAAGCATTGCCTGGCATCTTTGACAGGTATTCTGTGTCATGCATTTTCTGCTGAGGGCATTAGCCTAAGTTTGGTTACCCTCTGGTCTATATTGCTTTGAATTCTGAAAACCGTCTGTGCTTTTCTGCTCTCTTTGAAAATCCTTGTGGCATTAACCTTGGGCATCGTGTCTTTTGCTTGTTCTTTTCTTTGCTTGGTATAGTTATGTTTTATGGACATCGTATTGTGGCAAGAATCGAAAAGACATGATATTTAAAGAAATTATATTTGTCCTACATTCTGAAAGAAATCCAATTTTTTCATTTGAACTGCTTGGTAATGCCAATTTGCATCTTCATTCATCAATGTGATTTTTTTTCAATCTTCTAGTGCCATGAGGAATTCTGAAAGTGATTAATCCCTTCATTTTCTCTGCTGTGTTGAATTCTTCCAGAGATTCAGAAAGGAGGACATGCAACTGTCGGGATCGGATGCATTTATGCGGAGGTCAAATTCTTTACAAAGAGTATGTACTTGTTACTCTTGCTGATCTGGTCTTTGAACTAGCCAAAGCATGTGCATTGTAGAAACTACCTATGATGATTTCATGCTGATTATAGTAGCTGATATTCTTTTTGAAACACAGGTGAGAACAGTCAATTAAAAGAATATGATTGATTGTACAGTGTGCTACTATGAAGTAAATGGCTGTTATTTCCTTTTCTTCTATGGCTAGACGAGTATGTCAATTACATGATCTTCGCCTCAAAGAATCCCTATACTAGTTTGGTTACCCAAAAAAAATAAAAAATAATAATAATAATAATAAATAAAGAACATGATCGCCAATGTGTCATTGGTGAGTATCATACTGGCTATGCTCTTGACCTGGACCATAATAGCCTTAAGAGGTGCATTTTCGCTACTGTAAGTTGTCCATATTTTAGGCATCTGAGGAGATCATGGCTCTTCTGTATGGACCATGGCAGTTCCAATCTAACATGAAACTACAGAATCTGCTTGATTTATCTTTTGTGACTTATCAGAGAATCAACTTGGTGCGAGCAAGGTGGTTATTTCTCATCATCTAGTCCTAAACATCACATTTCTTGTAGGCTGAGCAAAGAGCGCGTGAAGAAAGTGAAAAGCTGAGGCAGCAAGAGCGTGAGCAAATTGCAGAAAAGAGAAAGCAAGATTTGGTTCGTCTTTTCTTTTAGTTATATCACTTCAGAAAGAGAGAGAAGCAAAGTACTTGTTTCTTGTCTTGTTAGTTAATGAAGCAGCTGACATATACTCTCTTTTGTCTACTACTGCAATTCGCATCAGACTCTTAGGGCACGAATTGCTGCCAAGGCAGAAGAAAAGAAGTTGGAGTTGCTGTATTTGCACTGGACTGAGCACCATAGAAAACTTAGCAATTTTATAAGGTTGGTTTCTCACTTTCCTTGAATACCATTATAATGTTCTTTCAAATCAGTGATTTCATCCAAGTCATCTTGTTTGCAGGTACTTCAGTTATCCTTCAATATCTCTTGCTAAGTTTTGTATTCATGATTCCTAATATTTCCCCTGCTGCAGGTTATTTTTCCTTTTGGTCCAAAAGTGTCCCTATTCACAATTTTATTGAGACGAAGATAAGTTTCTGTTCATATGATGGCCGTGATAAAGCAACTGGATGCTGAATTTCTGCTTTCATTGCCATAGGTAGAATAACTATCATTTGCTTATTGCTTTTTACATGCTTAAGGGGTGGTGCTATGCTTATCTTGCAGGACTAAAACAATGCCGTCCATATACTATCTACCTGCAAAACCATTTGAGAAAGATGCAACCTTGATCGAGCAGCAAAAGGAGCAGGTTGGTTTCTTTCTGCTGTTATTCTCAAGGAAAGTCGAGGCGCATATGCATCTTTAGAGAAATTTAGGTATTTTGATCTGAATATAGACACGGATACATAGCGCACTGAAAATGGTTTCATCATTTTGTCAGTGTTTACAACAATGGGAGAAACACCTAATGTTTACCTCTCCATTACATGTCAGCAAGTTGTACAAGGCGAAATTAAGTCAGCATGCCCTTTTTCTTCAATTGGCCCTTTTGGCGCGCATTATCAATCTGTGCTTTATCTATGAAACAGGATTTCCTGGAGTGGAAGAGCGCTAGGCGACAGGAGCTATCTGAATATCAGAAACAGATCGGCGATCAGTATATTGCAAATGTCGAGAAGCAGTTGGAGAGGTGGCAAAATGCAAGGAAAGCGAGAAAAACAAATGATGATCTGAACTTACAGGAAACTATGGATAAAGAGTTGGAAACCCACAGGCTGGAGCATGGACCCAAGACCAGGAAAATCCCTGGTGCAGGTAGTAATGAGGATGAGGACGTTGAAGACATTAACGTTGGAGAGGATGACCTGATGGACGATGTGCTGGATGTCGACGAGAACCCCCGCAGAGGTGATGAAATATCCAAGGCTGAAGCAGGTAATGCCAGTCCACAACCCGATAATACTAATCACTAAGCTAATGAAGCCAGTATCTTATTGTGCCATTTCACTCCGAGTAATTCCCGTTCACCGTGCCTTTTGTTGGTTAGTTAGGTACTCTTTTGGTAGTGCTTATGTTGCTGCTTTATTTTGTCTAAGTTTCCTATGGATATGAATCATGCCTTGTGTATCGCGATGTGAGATTTAGATCAAACCGGTACTTTCATCCGTGTGATATCGGAGTGATACAGAAGTCTTTTACCGATGCCGTCAGTTGCATCTCGATGTGAACGGCACTGTACTTTCGATATTGGGGTTATATTTTTTGTTAAGCATTTTCCGGGTTTGCCTTTTGTTGCCATTCCTGCATTCTCATGGTAGCAAGCCTTCAATTGCCTACCTCTCTTCCATCTTTTATCAAGCCATACCGGCGGCTGTGGCATCTTTCGGGGACCTTTGCTGCTTCTTTCCCGAATCCTTGTGCAGGGGTCTGATCGATGGGTTTTAAATCCCTTCACCATATGCTCTTCCGTCGCAACATGCGCTTGTTTAGTTGTACAATCTGCCGGTCGATGGATCCAGCGTACGAGCGGCTTTGTATCTCGCATTCTTGCTTGGATGTCTGTTATTTCCTTGTCGGCCGGGACAATGGCGCCGTAGTTCTGATTTGAAACTAAAATGTCTCCGCATGGCGCTCACAGTTCATTGCCACAACTTCCTTTTATTAGATCTGCCGAAGTGAATTTGATCAACCGTGCCCGAAGGACTCTTGCTGCTGTTATGAATATCATCACAGGAGAAGATCTGAGAAACACCCTCGTCCTTCTCCTGAATGGTTCATATGTAAAATTAAACATGGAACTTTAGAAATCGTAATTATGAAAGCACGGTTCGTGAATTTGGTCTCGCGTCTTATGCGGTATCCGTCACAGAACAAATCAAGGGTCGATAAAAGAGATCCGAAAGCCGCGAATCGCGAGCTGCCAAATGAAATTTGCATTCTTCTGTAATCAGAAATTTCTATGCACAATCAGTGCGTCCCAAGAACAAGAAAAGGGGAACTGTGAAAAGGGACCAAAGAAAATGAACAAGAAGAGATCAATTCTATGTAACAACTCGGCCAAAAAATGACAAAATCCAGGGGGAAACCGTCGCCGCCGGCGTGATGCATGCCCATTTTCCGGCGAGCCATCAAGCCAGAAGGGGATCGTCGTCCCAAAACTCGTCATCGTCGTCGAAGAATTCGTCAGCGGACACGGTTTCCTCATCGTCGAAAGGCTCGGATATCTCGAGCGAACCCTCTCCTTCGTCAACGCCGTCGTCAAACAGCGGCATCATGGTCGGCGCCAGATCAGCTGGTAGCCCATATCTTCCTCTCCAGTCGCCGTCGTTGCCGTCCTCACCCACTCGAGCAACAGAACTAATCTCCGCTGGGGCCGGCATAGGGGCCGACAAGGGTCGAATCTCCGGCGACGGCAGATAGCTCTCTTGTCGTTCCGGAGGCGACGAATCAGTGAGGTTGGCAGAGCGCTGAGCAGAATGATCATTCAGATGGCTGGACGGCGGAGCAACCGTGGGGGCCCGGAAAAAGATCGAACCGGAGTGACGGCGGAGCACCGGAGGAAGAGCACCGCCGTCAGTCGACTGAGATCGTAAACTCAGAGCGCCGCGGAGCCCGTGCACCGCCACGTCGCGGCCGTAGAAAACCCCGAGCGCCGCCACCTCGACGCCGTCCACGGCGATCTCGTCGGGATGTTGGCCCACGGTCACGCGGAGGGACCGCGAGGGGAGGAGGGTGGGGACGACCAGGGCGGCGCCGGAGGAGGAGCGGACGACGCGGCGGAGGTCGGCGGCGGAGAGGCGGCGGGGGACGGCGTGGGAGCGGAGGCCGGAGAGGTAGGCCGGGGCGGGGAGGGCCATGCCGAGGGCGAAGAGGGCGGAGTCGACGGGGGCGAAGAGGGTGGCGGAGGCGGCGGAGAGGAGGTCGAAGCGGAGGTCGGAGGCGGCGACGGCGTTGGCGGCGAGGCCGTAGCCGCGGGAGCGGAGGGCGGCGAGCGCGGCGTCGAGGTCCTCGACGGGGACGCAGGCGGCGCCGTCGGGGAGGCCGAGGAGCGCGAGGGCGAGCGTCCAGAGGAAGACGGCGAGGGCGGCGGCTCCGCGGCGGCGGTCGGAGGCGGCGGCAGGCGGCGCCATGTTTCTTGAAAGCTTTTCTTGGAGAGCACAGTCGAAGATGGGAGGCAGGTGATTTGATTTTTGATACGACTCGACCCGACTTGAATCAAGTTCTGTTACGTTGGCCGTTGGGTCGGTTTGTTCGGTTTTTAGTGGATTCGGAGCTTCTTTTTTTATTTTTTATATATATTTGGCGGGAACTGGATTTTTATTTTTATTTTTTTTATTTTTTAATGGTTTAGTGTCGAGCTTTCTGATAGTCGGGACTCCGTGTAAGTTTTATCCGGTAGTCATTTCCAAATATAGTGTTTTTAGCGCGTCAAATTTTGTCAATTGCCTATTTTTTTCGACGGCACGAGTTTGAATTTCAGGAGTGTAGCCAAATTTTGGAAGGGGAGCTGCACTTTTGCATGTGATTAATGAGATCGAGATGATGGGCTTGACGATTTAGGGTTTTCTACATCATGGCTTCAATTGCGAACATGGCTAGTGACTCAAAATCGTGCATTGTGGATCTACAGTTACAAAACTTTGGCATTACAAACATAAGTTGTTGGAAATTTAGGATCCATATATTATAGATGCTTAAAAAACAATCATAGAGCTAGATGTTGTTAATGGATGCCTACATAATCTTGTTCCATATTGATAATGAATATTTTGATGCCTTTCATGTTGATTATACAATACATAAAAGCAAAGCAAGCAAAATTTCCAGATTAGAATTAGTAAAGATGTGATATGCTTTAAGTGCAAGAAGAATAGACACATAGTCTAACTGTCATTTGCTAAAAAAAAAAAGAAATGAAAGTATGAAAAATACAAGAAAACCCTAAAAGCGGAAACCTAGAGTGACACAGAATGCGAGGAAAGTGAAGATGGGTTTGCAAATATCTGTTTGATGGCTTACTTATAATTAGATTCATAATCAGAGTTAGACTGAGAATTTGACAAGGAAATTGAAGTCGTTCAGAAATTCTAATTAAAGTTTCTAAATACATAGATGAACTTTGCTTGAACCTCAAATATTCTTTTAAAAGGATCTCCGAATTAAAAAACGAAAATTCAAAACTCAGGTAACATGATAATTTTTGGAAAGAAAAGTTTGAGAATCTAAAAAAAGATTTTGATGAATTGAAAGAATATACTAATTCTCCTTCAAAAGAAAATGAATGTTTGAAAAAGAAGATTTTGGATATTTCTACAAAGTATTCTAAATGATAAAAAACTTTAGAGAAAATTTTCAAAAAGTTTTTGTAAAACTTGTTGGCTGGAGTACTCTTAAATGTTCTAAGTGTAACAATTCATAACATTTTGAAAATGAATATCCTAAAATTTGGAAACCTATTAAGAAAGATTGGGCAAAGGCTGTTTTTCAAACTAACTCACCAAGACCCGAGAAAATTTGGGTACCAAATAAAATTTGAGATTTCTTTTTGACTGTAGGTTACTGTTAAAAGAAAAAACAAATGATACTTTTTTTTTTTTGGTCAGTAAACAAATGATACTTGAACAGTGACTATTCTATATATATGATTGGAGATTCAAGCAATTTCGTAAAATTAGAAAAATAAAAAGGAGGAAATGTTTCATTTAGAGGGAACATCAAAAGAAAATTTATTTGACATGGAACAATGAGAATTAGAAGTTTAATTATCAACAATGTTTCTCTAGTGAAAAGTTTGAATTATAGTCCTTTGAGCATAAGCCAGCTATATGATACAAGATTTAGAATCAATTTCCAAGAAAATGTTTGCTCTCTAATTAGTCGAGACTTCTCTCAATTTTTCACTGAGCGAAGACATGGTAATATTTATCTTCTGGACATAAGTCCAGAGAGCTCTCGATGTTTTATATTAATTCAAGATGAAGCATATCTCTAGCATCGCAAGCTTGGACATGTGAGTATGAAATGGATTGCTAAACTATCGTTTAAGAAGCTGGTTTGTAATCTTCCCAGAATGGTGTACCAAAAGTCTAAGTTGTGTACTTTATGTATTTTGGGAAAGCATGTCAAAAGCTCATTTAAACCTATAAATCAAGTTTTGGGTCATATGTAAACCAGAGAAGTTACTCTTAAGGAATAACTAGACATGCGATCCTCATCATGTGTAATGGCTGCTAATGAATCGCAACTATAGAGACTAAGGGTTGCTTAGCTGATTGAAATCACTATTTTTAAGGCACCAGGCACGCTTTAAGTCTTATCATTCTCCTCTCCCACCTTTTGCAGTCAAACAAGCGTTAAGAGTTGTAGATTTTCTGAAATAGAGTGATGAATTACTTGATATAGAGCTTTTCTGTTGCATCTCGTGCATCAAAGAATCAGGCACTTGTGTAGTGCTTTTCCAGATCCGAGTGTGGGAGCATTGGGGAGTGTTCACCGGCTACAGGGGGAAAAAAGCTTGAATCATCACAGGGTTCTGGTGCCGCAAGATATTACTGACAAAGCCAAAACATCGATATCTGCGAGCTGAGGATGAGAATCTCGAGTTGAGCGTTATTCATCTTCTTGGTAATCAGGGTTTTGGGCTTTTTTGCCCTTTCTAATATTGTTCGAGTTGTGTATTGCATTTAGATGTCCAGATTTAAGTTATAGATTCCACCATTATTATAACATACATGAGATTTTGCTTATCTAAGTGGAACTTTTGTGCAGGAGTACGTAGATATTGGCTGAGATGTTTCTGGGGAGGGTGTTCGACAGGCATTACTGAAAATGCTAGAAGGAACTGTGAGTTTCCTTTCTTTGTACAAGTTCTGCTTTGATCCTTCATGCTTTGTAGTGTCTGTGAAAGAGGTCAAGAAGAACTGTCGAATGGTTCAATTGCTGACATCTTGAAATTGAAGTTCATTAGCCTCGCTGTGGAATGTGTTATGTATCTTCCCTTTCTACAATTTTTTTTCACGAGGCAGTTCGTCTTCTTCACAGCTCCCATTAGTTATTTCTTGATTAATAGGGCGGCTGTCAATATCTTCAAGCTATTCAACAGTTTGATATATTTTCATCCTTAGTTAATAATAAGCATAAATGCGTACAACTTCACAGATTTACTATCGCACGTATGTTGCACGTGTATCGCACGTGTATTGCATGTGTATTATTTTTAAAAATTTATTATCCCAACATTTATTTTGAAAATCGAAATTAATAATATGCAAAAGTGATCATGACGAGAGAGGGCAAGAAAATGAAGGGTTTTTTTTTGGGGGGGAAGATGGGAATAGAGGGGGCAGCGATGGAGCAGATAGGTGGGAACCGGCTGAGAAAAATATCAGCTTTTTAGGTCATGAGGTTGCCATTTGCAATGATCATTTCCCCACTTTCTTCAATTAGTTTTTTTGAAAAAAAATATATTCCCTGATGGCATCTTGACCCCCTAACTAAGGTAATAATTTATTTTTCCCTAATTTTCTGGCATCTTTTCATTTTTTGTTTCCACGATTTAGGTGTGTATAAGCATTGGCACCCTATTCGGCAATCTATCCAATTATATTCTCTCCAATATCCACCTCAACCATGTGTGGCATCGGATGCTTATTACGGAAGCAATCCCTTCAGTTGTACTTGTGCTTGCTTTCATATTTCTTCACATGCTAGAATCGCCTAAGAGACTCATCATGTGTAGCTGCCTAGGCCTCATCAAGCCCATCCTCAACAAGACCCCCATATTTGGGAAGGAGGCTGCACTTCGGCTGGCCAAAATCAAGAACGATGCTGACATACGCGACGAGTGCGATGATGACGTTGTGAACACCAACCACAACATTGGTGCGTGATGGGAAATCTTCTATCCAACCGAATGCGTCCGTAACATGCTATTGTGCGCTGTTGTGATCTAGTTTGTCCAACAGGCATGTAGGATAGACACCATGATGCTCTTCACCCCTCGCTTTTTCGAGAAGCATAAATACAACAACTTTACCAATACAGACCTTTGATTTAGATTCTGCATCAGGCGGGTCTCTCTATTCAAGCATTTTACTACGACATCTCTTTGCCCTTTTCCAACCCATTTTATTGACTGCTCCAAACACATCTTCCCCATAATTTTCTTTGATCGTGCACGTACGTTGCACGTTTATCGCACGTACATTGAACGTGTATTCGGTCTGATTTTTAAAAATTTGCTATCCCAACACTTTTTTGAAAATCAAAACAGCTGATGTGTAAAAATGATCATGGCGGGAGTAGGCAAGATAATGAAGGGTTTTTTTTTTTTTGGGTGATGGAACCTAGCTTATCCCAGTGTAATGCGGAAGACTGCACGGCCTATTTGAGAAGTGCCGATTCTTCAAAGTAGAGACTTCTTTTGTTTACTTATCACTAATTAATTGGATTTATTTTTCCAAGTTTCATTTTCGAATTAATGACTCTTATTCGTTTTCAAAAGGGCAGTTATTCAAAAAGGCAGTTATTCATTTTCAAAAAATGAAGTTATTTATTTCAAAAAGGCATTTCTATTTATTTCCTTTTCGTGACGTTTCATTTACCTCACTTCACTTGCTTTATATACTGTAGAAAGCCATCTCCTTCGTTTTTCACTCGCAAACTCTAACTTACTCCCACTTGCTCTCACTTTCTCTGTTGTTTAATCCAAAAAGTTTTCATCTTTTCGAGCAAAGTTGTGAAATTCTCTCTTGAATTGACAATGTCTTCAAAAAAGTCTTCAAGAATCGCAAGCAGGGGACCATGCCACATGCTTGAGAGTCCTACCCATTTCGACTTGACTAAGGAAGAAGATTCTTCACCGCAAAAGAAACCAACTCAGCGACAACATTCTCAGCAGCACCAAACTCCTCCACTGACTCTTCATGAAGAAAAAATTGTGGAAGATGTTGAACCAGTAAGGACTCTTACTCCTAAAGTCACTTTCAAGCTTTACTCTTGCTTGAAAAATGGTGGTACTGCTATGTCATTGATTGATGAGTTTCTAAGAGAGAGAGGATACAGAAACGAAATCATGTTCTTGCGTGACATGGAAAAGATGGGAATTGTTGAAAAAGGGTCGACTGAAAAGGCATTTGCTAACTTTCCTAGCGACCCACGGTTTGGTACAGCGGATCAACCTGAAGGGCAGGATGGCGATGAGAGATTGTTTACACATTTTCAGCCTAGATAAGTGTGGCTGCAAATGTTGTAGGAGACAGTTCGAGTCTTTTTAGATCGAAGAATCACAAAAGAGTCTATCTGGACTTAATGAAGAGAGGGGTCATGAACCCTAGAAGTGTTAATTTCGATTTCCTTGATTCGGTAAAGGTTAATTTGCGCGAGAAGTTTGCTCTGTTGCAATTATAGCATTTTTGTTTTGAATCAACCGCTGCCTATCCAGAACTAACAGCCTATTTCTATTCGAATCTATTTTTTGTGGATGCAAACGGTTTTTCTTTTACTGTGAAAGATAAGGAGTTCGTGGTGAACATGGATACCTTGGCTGATTTGATTGGGGGTGGAAAGAGGGTGTTTCCAACTAATTAGTGTGTCTATTGCTCATGCTACTCTGTCCTTGGTGAAAGACAGGATTCTTGAAGGCAAGATATCCTACTCTAGGATGAATGCCACCAATATCCTACCGCACAAGATCGTAATCAACTGCATCAAGCCAAAATTGATATCAAAGACTGACGTGTCTCGGTCTGAAGCAAAATTGATGCATGCCATCAACATCGACTACAAGTTCTCTCTGCCTCACACCATTTTGTTTCACGTGTACAGGACTGTTGTAAAAGATAATGGACAACTCTCTTATTTTGCTCTTATTACGCACTTTTTTAGGCATTTTCACATTCACATTCCTGCTCCTATGTGTCCGACCAGCATTAATTCGATGGTGATTGGATTCAAAATGATTATCAAAATGCGACTAAAAGAGTTGAACAAAGTGTTAGAGCGGATGAATGAGAAGTCTCCATCAAAGGCAAAATCAGTTCCTACCGAGGCTAAGAGGAAAGGTAAGGAGCCCATGGGTGCTTCAGCAAAGAAGAAGAGAACTCACATCTTGGAGGATGAAGAAGATGAGGATGAAATGACTCTCTTTCTACCTTGAGGAACTTGAAAAGTTTTGTCAGTTTTCGTGAGACAAGAGAAGAAACTGAGAAAAGAGATGCAGACAAAAGAGAAGAAGAAGAAGCAGAAGACAAGATTGAAGCAGAGGAGGAATAAGAAAGAAGAGAAGAAGCAAAAGAGGAAGAGGAAAGAGGAGTAGAAGCAGAAGAAGAAGAAGGAAGAAGAGAAAGAGAAGAGGAAGGAAGAGAGGAAAAAGTGGCTTGGGAAGAATCTTTTGAGCCTACTTTGGTTGTATCCTTGTCAAGCAATTTTGGAAAGACAGAGTGAAATTGCTGGTGAATGTTCGGCTCAGCTGAATAAGTCAAGATTTGCCCTCCTAAGTTAGGTTGATTCTTAAGCTCAAGAAAAGGATCACACCCCTGCTGACGCAGAACAAGAAGAAGAATCTATCTCTTCTCCCAAAGGTACTCATTTAGGGGGAGATGCGGTTAGATAAGGTGGATCTACACCTAGACTTGACTCAGCTGGACCTAGTTCTGCCACAGCACATCCCGCAGACTTTTCGTGATTGCTAGAAATTCTACTGGATGTGAGGAAAGAACAATATGCTGTGAGCTATGAATTGCAAGTTTTCAAGAATGCCTTCATGTCTACCTCAGTGTCTCTTCACGATCAGTTAAATGCCCTGAAGACGCAAGTGCAAAATTCTATGAAGGGTGTAGATTCTATGAAGGAGGCTATCGAAAAACTTGAGAGGACAGTGCATTCAATGGAAGAATTCCAGCTTGTTTGCTTGTCCAAACAGCATTGACTTTCTTCATTCTTAAAACAACTCTTTTTATTTTGTTCTCCACTTTTTTGCTGTTGACAAAAGGGGAGAGAAGGTTTGATTTGCAGCAGATTTGATTTTTTGTTTGATATTTTGTTTGTTTTTCACTTTGGATTTTTGGATTTGTTTGGTTGTAGACTGCTTTTGAAGAGCCATTTGGGACGAACGATAGCTATCGGACATTCTTGTTGCGGATGTTCAATGAAGTAGAAGAATGAGAGAATGGGGAAGATGGGTTGGGACTAGTCGACTAGCAAAAAGAGGATGTGGAGTCTGGTGAAGATGTGTTGGGAGCACACGAGATAGAGCTAGAAGACGATGGGGAAGATGCATGGGCTCCTAACACATCTACCCCATCATTTTCTTCGAGGAATTATATCGCACGTACATTGCACGTATATTGCACGTAAATTGCACGTACATTGCATGTGTATTCACTTTGATTTTTTTTTTTTTTTTTTAAATCGAAACCACTAATGTGTAAAAGTGATCATGGCGAGAGATGACAAGAGAATGAAGGGTTTTTTCGAGAGGGAGGAGGGAGGTGGGTGATGGAACCTAGCTTGTCCCAGTACAGTGCGGAAGATTGCACAACTGAATCACCCCCGAGAGTTATCGAGCTCGGTACATTGGACATTGATTTCTGGTACACTAGATAATGGAAAGAGCAAGGACGTGCTATAACATATATTTGAATAGAAAAAACAAATCAATTGCAAAAGCAACAGTAGATTAGCGGGCTTGCACTATATATCAACACGCACCTGATTCCGGGCTACTTCCATCTTGAGCTCGTGATGGCCATCCTCGGTGTTCTCACATTGCTCAGGTTGGTGCTAGCAAGATTAATTTTTGATTGGTTCAGTCGCCGTTGGACAATTGTGATGGCGGGCGCCATATTTTTTGTTGAGCCCCTCATTTTGGGCTTCGCCCTGGGTTACGTCGTCTTCCTAGTCGGTTGCTCCTTGGCCAACCTCGACGCCAGTTTCGCCCTCACGATTGCCCCAGTCTACACCACCGAGATCTCCATTGCCTTCTCTTGTGGCATCTTGATCTCCATACCTGAGGTAGTAATTTATTTTTGTTTCTTTTTTCTCCCCCAGTTTTGTGGCATCTTTTTCATTTTTTGTTTGCATGGTTTATGTGTGTATTAACATTAACATCCTATTTGGCAATCTATCCAATTATATTCTCTCCAATCTCCACCTCAACCACGCGTGGCATTGGATGCTTATTGCGGGAGCAATCCCCTCAGCCGTACATGTGCTTGCTTTCATATTTCTCCACATGCTAGAATCGCCTGAGTGGCTCATCATGCGGGGCTGCCTAGGCCTCGCCAAGCCCATCCTCAACTAGACCTCCAAAGCTGAGGAGGAGGCTGCACTTTGGCTTGCCCAAATCAAGAAGAATGCTGGCATACCCGAGGAGTGCGACAATGACATTGTGAACAACCAAAACATTGGGGCGTGGTGGGACACCTTCTATCCAACTTAATGCGTCCATCACATGCTATTGTGCTATGTTGTGATCTAGTTTGTCCAACAGTCATGTAGAATAGACACCACGATGCTCTTCGCCCCTCGCTTTTTCAAGAACCATAGATACAGTGACACGTAGACCTTCAATTTAGATTCTGCATGAGGTGGGTCTATCTGTTCAAGCATCCGATTTTGACATCTCTTTACCATTTTTCAACCTATTTTATTGATTGCTCCAAACACATCTTCCCCATCATTTTCTTCGAGGAAGTATATCGCACATACGTTGCACGTTTATCGCACGTACATTGCACGTATATTTAGTCTGATTGTTTGTCAGTGAATCTCATCATGCCTTTATTTATCACGGATGAAGCGGATGCCAATTGAATTCCCAAGGTGCTCACGATACTCTTAATAGGGAGATGGTATTTCATGCAATATCTATCAAAGCGTCATACGAGACGAGAAATGTGTTTTGTTGGTAAAACAATCAATTGGCTCATTGGTCTAAATCCTTGATTGATGTGACCGATATATAAAATGTTTCTGGGCGGTTCCATAGCATTTCTACTTTGGGGGACACAACCCCAGGTAAAAATGTATCGTGCGGGTAATATGATCCATCAATCGGTCCAAATTCTTGACGTGATAGACATATGAAATGTCTCTGGGCCCCGCCCCATGGCCCATATTGTTTCTACTTACGGTATAGGCGGAGGAGGATGGTCTAGCAAAAACGGATTTATTGGGAAAGAGCGTTTCTCTCTCCTGAGATTAGTGGGCTAATCACTAATTAATTGGCCCATTTAACAGAGTCCAAGGCCATGAACTTTAATCAGATAGCCCAATCACAATTACCAACCCTGATAAATTGGCGCGCATCTTAGAAGAAAAAATTAAATAACTTAATAAGGAAAATCACTAAAAATCTTGTTTCAAAGGAAAATCTAGAAAGAGATAGTATGTAGGTTGTGTGCTCTACATGGTTGGCATAACTATTAATGGAATGGATTATAAAATTATAATGAGATTTGGTGGGATCACAACTAACTATTTTAAAATTTTGTTTTTTAGATTAAGTCTAAAATGCGAAAATATGTAATTGGGGATGTAAATAGAAGCCTAAAAATTTTGAACTCAGCACCTCTTGCTTTGATATCATGTGAAATTTTGTAGGACCGTAACCAAATATTTCAAAAGCTATTAGATGAAAGCGTGATTTATAACATAAACATTTTGACAATTCTCAAGAATTAGTTTTATATTTGGAAAAAAATTCGCTAATGTGTCGAGTAGTGTTCATATCCCAAGTGCGCGTGTCTTGTTTTGGTGAATGTGCTTTAAACCTTTTAGCACCTTGCTGAAATCATAGTGACAAGGCTCGTCTACCTGAATCGCATATTAAGTAAAGATTATGACACTCTTATGGTATCACTCTAGAAAGTATCACACTACTTTTCCCTTCACGGGGTGGTTGATTTCCAGGCGAATGGATTGCATAATTACAATCAAGAACAAACCTTATAACTCCCAATTAACTGTATCGATCAACACTGAATCATTTTACGATTATAACAAAAAAAAAGCACCAATTCACTACAAAAACATATGTTAGCTAAGTGTTTATATTGTTTATTCATGTTGTGTACCGTGATTCAATTCTTGATAGATGTAAAAGTTTTTTTTTTCCCCTTGAAAAAGAGATTTCAAAACCTGTTGAAAGGCATTTCAACTTGGAACCACATTGAACCTGATCTTCGCTGATTCTAGATTCGTCGAATAGAGAATCAAACTATTCTTTTCAAGAGCCCATGATCAATCGGTCAATCCAAGGGTGATCCGGTCCGATTTCCAAATCAAATCAAATTGGTAGCTCGCCGGTCCCTCCTCACTGTTTCGGACCCGACAAAGCCCGGCATCTCGACGCGAGATGCCGGGCTTTGCCTCATCGAAAACGCGGTCGCTTCAGTCGGAATCTGCCTTTTTTGGTGGCGAGTTCCAATCGCAGCCGTCCCGCCCACAGAGCGACCGCAACGACCGCGGTCGACGTCACTCCATTGCTTTCCGCATGAAACGAAACGAATCAAAGGGGCTGCGTCAACAGAACGACGGCAATCTCGACGAGGCCACGAAAGTCAACACTAAAAGTCAACGCACCCCTTCTCTCTCCTACTTGTCTTATCTTCTTGTCCACATTTCCATAATGAAAATGACCATTTTATCCTCGCATCGATTTCTCCACACCCCAACTTTCCCCTTTGTGCAGGCCTTTTCCTTGCTGCTTAAGTTCTTCATGGACAAACCCAATTTTTTTAAAATGCCTTAGCTCCAAAGCTTAAACTAACATGACAAAAATATAAAGCTCACGGGCACATTAGCTTAGGAACTTGAAACCCACATGAAATCATTTGCACACGCAAGTTGGATTAGGAACAACGCGTGAAATTCAATGTTCGAGAGCTCTGACATCATGTTATAATGAGCTGAAGGAACGAATTAGGAACAGCACGTAGGACAGGACGTTCGAGGGAATTGATACCCTATTAAAATGTTTGATCTGAAAGTTTTAAATCATGCGTGTGGTGCTTCATCATGAATTATCTGAACATTACATGAAGATATAATCTCTTTTACCCATATTACACTAATCAATGTTATCCTTACGAAAGCCGGGAGTTCCCGTCACTACAATCACCATGCACAAAATTTCGAATAAAATAATAACTAGAGTTCACAAATTTCCAAAAACAGAGATGCCAAACGTATAAAATCTTTTTCCTTCTTTTGCCAAGCTACAAATATCAACAAAAAACCTCTAAAAACTCCTCTTCTCCTTCTTCTCTTTACCATAGCATATTTTCTATTTGACTCTTTCGAAACGGACAATCTCTTTCATTCGATTTATTTATTATCCTAAATTCGGCAAAAAAAAAAGATAAATAAAATGAATAAAGAGATGGAAACGCGCTTTCGCCTTTACTGTTTTTTTTATTCACCGTAAAGAAACGGGCAAGCACCACCGGGCCGTGTCTTCATCCGCAATCCTGCCGACTTCGTGTCAAACCAGACTTTGACCGGCACGAAACTAGCCGAAAGCTCCCAAGACTTGTGGGCCCCGTCCCTCTGCTGCCCCCCCGGCGAAATTACCATCGCACCCTTCCGTCGGAATGGGATCTCCCTCCGCCGATCGAATTCTCAACCGTCGATTGCACATACTCGATGAGAACGCGTTAACTGGTGTCTGAATTTTTCTTTTTTCTTTTTTTTGTCGGTCCTACTCTATTTCTATTCTAACGCTTACTTTCAGACTTTTGTCATGCCTCATTGCAGGACGTGGGAATCGAAACTCACTCCTGAAACTACAGCGGTCCCCATCCCAATCCCCTAAAAATGTGGGAATTCGAATCCCCACTTCTCCATTTCAAGTTGGAATGGTGGTCATTAGAGCAAACTCTAGTGGTTATCTAAATTTTATGTTTGTTTAAATATAATTTATAATTTTTTAATATATTTAATTTAATCCTTAAGTTCAATCTTGTCAATATCAAATCTTTCCATGCAATTAAGGAACTAAATATACATTAAAAGTCGAGAGATAATATTGTACATATACATTGCACATTGCTCCAAAATGCATGAATCAAGTCAATGCTGCATCGATCGACATGCTCTCTAGCCGCGTGCCACGTGACACTCTTGCTGATGCCACCACTAATTCTCGACCATTGATGAGTGTTACGAGACATGTATGGACGATTGAAATGCGTCGATACACATAGTGAAGAAATATCACGCGCGATTAAAAGATCCATCTATTCCTCAACAGAGCAATCATGTTCCATAAATGATTCGAGCCATATGACAGATTGACAGTATCGCTTTGACTTAAAGTGCCTCGTCGTATATATCCTTTGAAAACATTTTAAAGAAGGATCACAATGAATTGCTGACTCGACCATAAAGTATATCCCTACTCATAAAATCAATAAAAAAAAAAAGGATGTTGAAGTTATAAATGGTCATTGAACTTGCTTGTATCCGGTACTCTAGAAAGATCTATTAAGTGCTTATTTGAATCAATTTTCACTTTAAATTCATGATTCGATTTTTTTTCCTTTTCCGAGCCACCGGACTTCGGATTTTACTAATTCAAAATCGCTCGAAATTCTCGAAATTTTTTCAAAATTCTCGACCCAAAAAGAGCATTTTCCAAAATTCGATTACTTTTTTTTTATTTGGAAAAAATAAAATCATAAAATAGAGAGTAAAGGAAATAAATAAACAAACAAATAAAAGGCGATAAATGCGGCAAAGAGCAACGGCGCCGTTCTCGTGCTCCTTATAAATAATTCCCCAAGTGAAAACCAGAAGTCCCCTCGAGGCGGAACTTCTTCTCTCCTTCTCGTTCCAACTGCTCCCGACTGTCTCTCTCTCTTTCTCTCTCTAAATCTCTCCGCCGCCGCGATCGGCCGCGCCGCCGCCGGAATCGAAATCGCTTCCGCCTTCGCGGCCGTTGGGGGACGAGGTCGTCGCCGGCGAGGGATTGAGCTTCGTTACCGAGTCGTCCGGGGAAAACAGAATCGGGAGACCGCCGGCTGAGTCGAGGCCGAGCGACTCGCAGCCTTTCCCGGCCATGGCGTCGTCCAAGGTGATGACCTCGACGACGTCGTCGAGAGGGAATCGGGATCTGCCTCTCCAGTCCTCTATATCATCCTCCCTCTCCGCCCTGATCTCCGATCTCCAGGACCACCACCACCACAGCAGCAGCCACGCCGCCGCCGCGAGCACGAACGCCGCCGCCGCCGATAGCTCCGGCGCGGTCAGCATGGACGACCTCCTCAAGAACATCTACTCCGACGACGGCCCCGCCACTCCCGATCACTCGCTGTTCAGCCACGGCGGCGTCGGCGACGGCGCGGGGATGCCGGGCGGGGGCGGGGGCGGGGGCGGGGGCGGGGGAGGGGAAGGCGGCGGGATGAAGACGGTGGACGAGGTGTGGAAGGAGATCGTGGCGGGGAGCGATGGGGCGAGCGGCAGGGGAGAGGAGGAGATGACGCTGGAGGATTTCCTGACGAAGAACGGGGCTGTCAGGGAGGAGGACGTGAGGATTGGCGGAGGCGGCGGCGGCGGAGGAGCAGGGGGTTACTGCGGGGAGGCTGCGGGTGACTTGAACGGGCATTTGATTCAGGTGGGGGGGCCGGTGGGCGTGGGGGTGGGCGTGAGCGTGGGCGTGGGCGTGGGTGTGGGCGGCGGCGTCACTAACAACAATGGCGGAATTGAGGGGAGAGTGGTGGTCGGAAGAGGGAAAAGAAGGGCCGTGGAGGAACCGGTGGATAAGGCCACGCAGCAGAAGCAGAGGCGGATGATCAAGAATCGAGAATCGGCGGCGAGGTCCCGAGAACGCAAGCAGGTAATTTTATTTGGTCTTCCCCTACTCTTTTATGCATTTCTTGTTTCTTCCAATTCCACATGGATTTCCAATGTTGATGAAAAACTCGTTTCTTGAGTCTGGTCAGTGTGACTTTTGTTGTGAAACGGTCGCTCAGCCTCAGAGCAATCCAGTTACATTTATGTTAATTGGTCCGACTCCCAATGTTTTTTTAACTCCTATTTTTCTGCTGTGATTTTTGTATACACACGATAACAAGTTGCTTGCCGGTTGATGTCATTGCCTTCGCCATCTCTTTTTGTCTTTCTTCCATCTGTCACGCACATTGTAATGGCCTCCGTTGCCAAAAACATTGGGACTGTTAAAAAAAAATTTCTTGTCTAAGGTGAATGATTGGTTAACTCTGCAGTCGTTTTAATTTCAGAAGAGGAATCCTGACAATTTTCTTTCTGCTTTTGCAGGCATATACAGCTGAATTAGAATCTTTGGTGACCCAATTGGAGGAGGAAAGGGCACGCCTTTTGAGGGAAGAGGTAATGCTTTGTATAAATTAGGGCTCCCATCGATTCTGGCCATCTGATCAAATTGAGTAAAAATATTCGTACGAAGTTCATTGGGGGGTTCTTTTCGTTCAGCTGATGGCAGCTCTTTTCATAGTCATACTGTAAAAGCTAGCAGCACCTAACAGGATTATGTTCCATCATTGATTTCTTATTCCATCAGAGCTTCAGTCAACACCAGCCATTTTAGGAGCCTCAGCAGAAACAGACAGTGACGCTATGATGATTAATTTGTTTTAAATGGGAAGGAACTTGCAGATTTTGTTTCCTTAATGGGTCAAAAAGAAAATCTTGAAACGGACGACGATTTATCTGGGAAATTCAAAACTAGCTTATGAGGTAGTAGCAATAAATGACTATGGCACTTGGAGAAACTTGTGACGGCCTTACCATCTGGCATTGAAGGTGCAATCTCTTTGGCTTGTCCCCCGTTGGGGATTGGGCGTTTTGGTTGGGGTTACTCTTCTCA
The DNA here is from genome assembly GCA_007663325.1 of Eucalyptus pauciflora. Classification (NCBI taxonomy): domain Eukaryota; kingdom Viridiplantae; phylum Streptophyta; class Magnoliopsida; order Myrtales; family Myrtaceae; genus Eucalyptus; species Eucalyptus pauciflora. The sequence continues at coordinate 694,180 of VMYD01000181.1, read as the reverse complement.
TTATCAACCTTCTTTCTAGTAAAAATAGAATAAGGGACTGTTTAAGTCCTGCAGTCTCGCCTAAAACTCTGCCTCCAACATATATGCTCCAGTTTAGGTTGTCTGCATCCACAACATACTCATCATTGGTTAGTGATGATGAAGCAGATGAACTTCTTTCTTAAAAAAGACGCATGTAGATAAGTATAAGTATTCTTCATTGAGAGAGTTCTAAGAAGTCTCTGCACTATATGCAGGCTGAGAAGAGCAAGGAGCGGCTTAAACAGGTAAATGCCATGGCAATACCTGTTCATCATTTTAAGCTGGAATTTTTTAAGACTGCTGTGTCTTCTTCTGCTTGACATTCATTTACAAAATGTTGGATAGTTTTGCCTGGTAAAAAATGCAGCTAACTTTGATTTGGTGGACCTTGTAAAGCGAAAATAATGGCATCATCTTAAGACAATTGTTCAAATAAAGAAGTATAGAGTGATGGATAATGTGCTTGGAAGGTTTCATGCATGAAAACGGATAGTCTATGCCCTCTTATTGATGCTTTGATGTCTATCCTGAGAAAAGATGACCTGTTGGTCCTTGTCTCCCCTGGATTCATGGTAACTGATTTAAATACCCTCTGACCAATTTATCTTGTCATATAGAGGTGGTACCATCTGTTGACATAAGAACTGACTTATCATGCTCTATATGAGAAACTACGTTGGCGTGCCACTGTAGCACTAAGTTTATTTTCTCCCTTGGTTAGGGGAATCTCTGGTTTCTACACAATTGGAGCATGTGTTGAGAATTGCTATCCCTAGCGAAATGTTGTTTAAAATGTTCAAATTCTTGTGTTTACTTATTATCATGACATATTTCAAAAGTTTGAGAATCGCGATAACACAGACAAGATGTGCCATTTCTGTCTGGATATCGATATAGACTACATACATAAATATAATTAATTGCCCTTTAATCTTCTTGAACGAAGCCGGATGCTACTGATTCAGTCTCAAATGAAGCTGATGCTGCTAGAGGTTTTATTGTCTCTTTGTGTGGAAAGGATTAACAGAGATAAGGCAACAATGAGCATAATATCCTGTCTGTGTGTTTCGGTGGTTGAGCGTCACACTAATCCATTCCCCAAGAATGATAAATTATATGGGAACTTTATCATTTTACACCTAAAAGGGAGGAAAACCAAGTTCTACTTGCATCACTGAATGCCAAGTCCTCACATCCTCTGAATTTTTTTTTACGTTGACTTCTGTGCTGATGGTCCAATGTTGCATTTATAGGACATGATAAAGGACTCTTCTTTTGTCTAATATATACTGAATATCGTGTGAAAATGATGCATCGCTTGTTTTCATCATTCTGAATTTTATCCTAACAAAAGAAGGTGCAGCACATACTTCATAATCTTGTGACTTTGTCATCTTGTTTGTTTCCCTGAATTTGAAATTCATCCTGGCATGAAGGTGCATTTGGTTTGGCTTTTGATTTGAAGATAAACTTGAGTCCTGTTTCATGCAGCTGGTGAAGAATCTCATTCCGGTCGTGGAAAGTCGCCAACCGCGACGCCCTCTCAGGAGAATCAACTCGATGGACTGGTAGGCATGCTTGCCGATGCTTGACTAATAATGGAGAGGCAACAGATTTACCTGACATGCCACCAAAATGACACAGAGGATTCTCTGAGACGAGAATAGTGATTGCTAATGATGCAGACGAGCAAATTGGCCAGAGAGTCATGATAAAATGCTAATTTACAGTTACTCAGGAGAGGCAGTTGTAAAGAGGAGCTTTTGTGCATTGTGCAGCCTGATATGTCAATATCTTTTCTAGATCGTTGCTTTGACCATGTAGTAAAAACGCGGTTCATCAGTTTGACAAATCATATAGAATAGCATGTATTCATTAATTGTTGCCCACTCGCCAGCTCTTTTATCTTTCTATATATCCAATAAACAAAACAATTTTTAAAAAATCTGCTCAAAATCCATGGTGAAAATTAAGATGACAAATCTATAAAATTATTTCACAAAATAACTTCTATAAAATTGTCCAATAAACATATATGCGAAACATATATGTACTGATAAGGACACAAGTGCTCCACTAACTTTCAGGAATGAGATTGAAGTCGACCGAAAATCTTTCGGTTCTTAGCTAGGCGTCTAGAAATGACTCGAATGATTTTAGTCACGAGAACTAAAGAGGGTAAACAGGACAGACCAAAGTACCAGCTCACCGCTCTCTCCATTTCTTCTTCACGTGCTTCCCGCATTCGTTGCCCGTGCCTCTTCCGTGTCGCTCTTGAAAAGCTGCGTTGAAAAATTCTGCCGATTCATTCGACCTGGTCAAACTATTGGAAGGGGGAGATGGGCGGTTCGAATCCTTACCTTCTCAGAGGATTAGGGTGGGAACGAATTAGTTTCGGGAGTGGGTTTTGACTCTCACGCCCTGTAATGAGGCAGAGCAAAAGTCTGAGTGTGAGAGTTAGAGTAAGAATAGTATAGGACTGACAAAAAAAAAAAAAAACTATTGTTAAGCAAAAATAGGGAGAAATGAAAGGGCATATTTGGCTGATTGAACGTAAATCTAATTTAAAATGTTTTTTTTCCCATTCTTTTCTCTTCTGTTTAACACCTAAAACACTTCTTCTCTTAATTAAAAAAAAATGGTTAAGATTGACGCTTCAATTTGAAGAAAGCGTTACACATGGATGATCGTGGTTATTTATCACTTTTTTTTTTTCATATTTTAGAAAAAGAAACTTTTAATTAATTTACATTCGAAGAATCTAGATTTGGCACATTATCAAATGCCAAATATTTCTTATCTAGAAATCGAACTATTTAAATAAAGCGTGGATGAGTGTAAAATAATATTGGATGAGTTAATCTTACTTGTCCTAGATATTAAAGTATTCGTGGTCTTCCCAACCTGTCTTTGAAATGAGAATTAAAGTCTTGGTCAATGATCTCGATTACCTTTCGAAAAGATAGAAGGATAATTACTCAGCCGAAAGAAATTCCGAATCCTATCTAAGAAGGATCAACATTGATTGGCCGGAATCATCAAGGGTTTCGAGCATTTACAAAACGGTGCTTGGTTTCATAGCACAAATAGTCAATTTGGAAAGACATGCCTATAGATTTGAGTAAAAAGAAGTACCTCCTACTATGATATATTGTGAGATTTTTATATGAGACCGTTGCCAACCGTTGTAAAAATCGATAAAAATATAATTTAATATTTAAATATTCTGATACACATGAATCTGATGCGTTGTGTTTTCAGAAGGGTCTGACAGTTTTGACAAAAGTGAAGTGATAGAAGGTTGATGGCCCCCATCGCACTAATATAGCGAGTGGTTCTGAAGTTGCATGTGGGACATCCTTTTAAGGCTTGGGGTACATTTTGATTCAATGACATGACTTTCTTAAATAGATCCCCGTGAGGATACTTGAAAGTATAGGATGTGGAAGAACTTTGTTTTACACCCCTAATGTTGTAATTAATAGAGTGGCCTCATGCAACTCCGGTTATTTTTTTCATAAGTATGAGGTTGACACCTAAATTTAAATTACCTCATTTCATATTGTATAAGAAAATAAGGAGTTTGACCTTGACCGCTAAAAACAAGTATGATAGTTTGCATTTGCGTGTTAGGAACATTAAATAATAACGGGCCTACATAAATTGCATTTTAAATTCGCCTTGTCATAGAAATGCTGAATGGGTTTTACCGGAGAGTCCCTAAACTTCACAGAATTTTCACGATTAAATCCACAAGAGCATAAAATTCAAGAATTTTTTTTAAAAAAAGATATGAAGTGCCATTATTTTTTCAAATAAAGACTTTAAGTTGATTTTGTTTCAAATGAGGACCTAAAGTGGCATTGATTGTTTCAAATAAAGGACTAATCTAGCTGGTCACCGGCTAAATTTTCCGACTGGTCAAGGATATTTTCGCCATTTGCCATTTCCTTTTTTTTCCTTTTTCCTTTATTCTTTCCATTTTTATTTTTTTTTTGTTCTTCTTTTTCCTCTTCGCTAGTGGCCAGCTAGCCATTGACTGGATGAGGGAGGGTCGCCCATGTTGATAAGGGCCACCCACGCTAGTCACAGGTGAGGGACGGCCTCGCTTGGGTGAGGTAGCCCTTGTTGTGGGGCCATCTACGAGGGTTGAGCGATCTCGCTGGTCACTGGTAAGGGCTAGCGATGGGCTACAAGCCCTCACTAGCCATGGGCGAGGCCACCCTGCCTGCCCAAAGCGAGGGCTTGACCACCCTTGCTAGTGGGCGACAAGAGGCGAGGTCGACCCTCACTAAATTTGACGAGGGTGGCCTTGCCAGCCCTTACCAGCGATCGGTGGGGTTTCATAGCCTTAGTTGGTCACGGGCAAGGGTTGGCCTCGTTTGCGGCCGATGAGGGCTGATGTTGCGAATGGCCCCATGACGAGGTTTGCCTTGCCTAGGCAAGGTCGTCCCTTGCTTGTGGCCGGTGTGGATGGCCCTCGTGACCCTCGCCTAGCCCTCTATGGGCACTACTGATGGGTGACCAACCACCGGCGAAGAGAAAGAAGAAGAACCAAAAAAAAAAAGGAAAGAAAAAAGGAAAAATGATAAATGACAAAAATACTTTTGACTACTCGAAAGTTAGGTTCTTATTTGAAACAGACCCAACCACTTCATACCATCATTTGAAATAAGCATAATCACTTTAGGTCCTCATTTGTTTATTTGAGAAAATGACAGCACTTCAGGTTCTTATTTGAAACAAGATCCACTTCGGATCTTTATTTGAAAAAATGAAAATACTTTGGACCTATTTTTGGAATTTTCCCTAAAATTCAGCCAAGCCCATTCGTTTGCCATGGTGACCGAAAATTACACGTCATAATTACATGTGCATAGCACATGTAATATTCGGCCATGAGATGTTTAACATTGAGAGATTGGATTCTTTGAACAAATATGACCATTATACATGCAAATTCCAACCATAACTTAGATCTATCATAGCTTTTTTGTTCAATGTCCTATCGATTTGACTTTTGCACCTATGAGAAGCTCATGACTTGATTTTTCAAAAATGTGGGTCAAATGATTAGTTTAACCTCGTATAATTGCACCAAGTTGAAAAGATATTTTCAAATGATTTGATTGAGCAATTATCGCAATTGTGGCATTTGAGCATCTAGGGAATTGAGATCATCATTGCGTCTGAGGTAATGATAATAATTTAATAGGGAAAGTTTTGAAAAATGATATTTGTGTTTTTTTTTTGTCCAAATTTTGAATCAGCATAACATGTGATATCCAATTGATGCAACTTTTACTTCTACGAAAAGTCTGTGTGCCGATCATTTAAAAAATGTGGTTTGGTATAAAAAAAGTGTCGGATCACGGATATTTAGAAATTGGACCGAATGGATGGCCTTGATATTTCTTTGTTAAAAGTTCAATCCCCGTGATTCAACCAAACTAAAATTAGTTGATTAAAAAGCCTAAAATTTACAAGGTCAAGTATCTTAAATAATCTAATTCGATAAAATTATAAAAATAATATTTAAGAAAGTTCGAATGAACACCAAACAACCTCCACAGTTCTGTAACCACAAAATGTTTTAAAAGAAAGTGAGTTTTCAATATGAACAGTCAAGAGGGTCACCAATCATAACACCGGGGAGACATGTTCTTCCAGCTGAATTATGTCCAACCAAGCAGAGCCCACTTCTAAGATTCGACATCATCGTCAACTAGTCTCACCTCAAATGCCTGTTCAAACAAAACTTTCAAAGCAAAGCTATCACTGAATAAGCGCACGAGCGAAATGAGAAGTCTGACCGTGAGTAATCAAATGCACCCACCAAAAGTACACGATTGATGAGCATGCTATCTTTTCATTCTAAGGTAGAGGAAGAAATCACATGCGCTAGGGAAAACAAGCGAGTGAAGGAGACAGAGACCTGACATTAAATTGGTGAGGTGGACCCAGGTATTGGAAATTATTACCATCGTGAAGGGGGGTGGGGGTTCGAATCTTTACCTTCTCGGGGGTTAGGGTGGGGACGCTGTAATTTTAGGAGTGGTTTCGACTTCCACGCCCTGCAAGGAGGCGTGACAAAAATCTGAGAGTGAGTGTTAGAATAGGAATAAAGTAAAATTGACAAAAAAAAAATTTGTCTTAGACATAAAGAGCCACAGATTCGGAGAATGATATAGCATTCTTCCTTTGGAAGATAGAGAGCCCGTGAAAACCAACTGTGACATTAAGTACTTTTCTTCAAGATGTGCAATAATAGATTTATCTCGAGATTGTGGACGGTGGGGGAGGGGGTCAATTGACGGTGGGTTCTTAGCACCGTGGCGAGGTCGGGGAGGGGGTCAATTGGAACTCTTTGATTCCCTCCGGGGGTATTTTTGGGGAAAGTCTTAGGCGTTGTTTGTTTAAAATTGTTTCTGCTCCCCAGAACAAAAATTTATGTTCTTTTGTTCTTGTGAATTAAAAAAGAACAGAAACGTGTTTGGTAAAACTTTTATTCCAGGAACAATTTCAAAAAATAATCTCTCTTCTTTTTTCTTTTCTTCTTCCTTTTGGCTGGTCTCCAGCCTTGGCCATGGCCGACGAGGGCCGGCGACCTTGCCGGAATGTCGCTGGCCCCCGGCGAGGCTCGACCTCGTCATGGCTGGGCGAGCTCGCCCAGATCTGGCGAGGTCGAGCTCGCCCAGCCATTGGCGAGGCTCGGCCTCGCTTGGCCACCGAGGCTATCGGTAAGGCTCCGGCGAGCTTGACGGTCCTCACGGTGGCTTGGCGAGGCTCCGGCGAGCTCGTCGAACCTCACCCAGCTAGTTGCCAGCTATTGTCGTGGTCGACGACTGGCCACAAAGGAGAAAGAAGGAAAAAAAAAAAGAAAAAAAGGAAAAATATAATAAAAATATTGAAAAATTAAAAGAAATAACAAAATTATATAAGTTTACCAAACACATTTCTATTTTTGGAGTATAAATTTTTTGCAGTTACCAAGCGTGTTCTTATACTTAGAAATTGTTCCCGGGAACAAAAATAAAAAAAAATAAAAAAAAAAACTATTTCTGTTCAAATATTGTTCCCTATAATAGAAACGTGGCAACGCGCCCATACTCGAAGGGGGTCTTTTGCAAATAAGGCGACCAATTGGAGGGGTCTTTTGTAAATTGCCCAAACTTGTTATAACCATCCCCATGGATCATCCCAGGCCCGGCCCACCAGCCCATCTGATCGGCCTCCATCTTCCACTTCCCAAGCTAGTGAACCAGGTAAAGTAGTTTCCATTCCTCCAAGCACGAGTGTGGCAATTCCGTGGATGTAGTGGCGTCATCATCGTTGATTTGCAAGGTTCATCTGTCTCCTCCGGCATCAGTAAGTAGCTACGTACTCCCTTTTGCAACTCTCGTTGCTGGATGTGGTGTACGTGTAGTGTGTCTGCTTGCTTTCTTGCTTTTGAAATGGCCGTTCTTTGATTCCGGGTTGGTCGTTTCCTTGCCATTCCCAGCGCTCTTACGTAATGGGTCTTGCCCTTCTCTTTCTAATTTTTGTGTTTCCGAACGTTAAAGCGTGGGGTGATCTGTTCCGTATTGCTCCGGTGCCTGGCGCGTTGTTTTTGTTTCCTTATGTTTGGAGCCTTCTCATGCTCGCCACGTGTTTGTGGAAATGTCGGGTGATCAGTTGACGCTTGTTTTCCTGTATGGAAGAGACGGGCGTGGGTCAAGGGGCTCCTTGTGTTGAAAAGGCTTCTCTTTCTTGTTGCGAATTTCTTGGAGTAATATTCTTTCAGAAAAAACGCCCCTTGGTATTGTTGCCATCAGATTTGAACGCCATATTCTCTTTGATTCACTGAGCTAGTTAAGTGGATTCATGGACCTCATTGTGCCACAAACAACTTGTGATTTTGAGTTGGAATTTCATGGCAGCTGAATTGGTGAAAGCCATATAAATGGGCTGTTGATACAAAAATAAGAGGTGACTGATTTTGTTTGACAGAGTTAAAGCCCAGTTCTTTTGTTGAAGTAAAAAAATGAGTCTCTGTCTGTGTGGGAAAATGAGGCTAAATTTACTCATATGGAACTTCCATCAGCGATTTCAGAAATTAGAGATGTTACGTAGTTTCTTTTTCTCCCCGATGAATTTGCATGATTATCCTCCTCATCATATCTCTAGGGCAAGCTTTGAAGCCGAAAAATGTAGCAAGTACTGATAACTAGTCAATATCAGGATCACAGTATTTGGAAGTTCAAGCAAACTTCCAATTTTTTTTAAATTTTTTGTTGGCTATTGCTCAAGTAGAAATTACCTTTCTCTTCTATGATTTAATTAGCATGTTTTTCTGATTAATCTAATGTTGCCGTTCTTGTCAAAAGTGTCAATGGAAAATCTTGATGTGTTGAGGGGTGACAAGCTCATATTGAGAGGCTTGTTGTTCCATGGTTTCCATGGGGTGAAGCCGGAAGAAAGGACACTGGGTCAGAAATTTTTGGTCGATGTGGATGCTTGGATGGATCTGCAGGCAGCTGGAAAGTCAGACGTGTTGTCTGATACTGTCAGTTACACTGACATCTATCGGTGAGTCACTTCATGCTTATTTAGCAGCGATAGTTGAAATGCCTTGGAGAATGTCATCTGTGTGAAAGTTGATTTGCTCACCATGTTATTGTTCTTGCCTTCAAATGCTTTCCCTTTTCTGAACCAACGTTTTGTTATTCCACCCATCAAATGTACTTACGTGCTATCGTTCGATTGAACTTGTTAATGTGGGTCATGATTTTGGTTGATTGAGGGGATTGTTTAAATGACAAGAACGTGTTCTGCCTTTAGCAGCATTAGACTTGTCTTGAGTTGTTTGATTGTCTAAACTATTCCCAGTTTAACTTTCTGTCTAATCGACAGCATAGTTAAGGGGGTCGTGGAAGGACCGCCCAAGAATCTTCTAGAGGCAGTGGCAGAACACATCACGTCGACAACCTTGGAGAAATTCCCCCAGATAACAGCTGTTCGAGTGAAAGTTGGGAAGCCTCATGTCGCAGTTCCTGGTCCTCTTGATTACTTGGGCATCGAGATAGTAAGGTACAGAAGTTCTTTTAAATCGGATCAGGCTGTTTGACTAGTAAATGGGTTGTAAGACCTGCATAATGTGAAAGGGTCTTCACATTCAATTTACTCTGCCTATACTTCGGGTATATAGGATTTCGAATCGTTTTCCACAATGTTAAACTGAATTTTTTCAATGTATCTTGATGATTCGTTCAACTCATCAGTACTGGGGAAAAATTGCGTCGCACATGACTGTCGGGATCCATTTTGATAACTCTATCGCCCTCTGCACATTACTTATCTGCGATGAACCGGAGTTGCTGAGCATCAGAGACTTGTATCACTAGCCCTGCTCAATCCCCCAAATTGCAAATCATAAGTAGAGCTCTATGTCCAACGTTTCTTCTCTCCTCTTTTATCCTTTTTGTAATAAAAAATGTGAAATATAAAAGTAACATGAAGATGAACTGTAATGCTTCAATTAAAAAGGTCAGGGCAAATTTTTTACTGCCTTGAAAAGGATAAGACATGTCTTACGTTAGAAAAACATGTTTTTTCATATTATTTCGAAAAGTGGGTTGATGGGTCGACGTCTTCGTGGGCCCATGCTTTAATTACTAATTGATGGGTACGCGAGTCCACGCTACATGCATTGAATCTTGATACCGGTATCCAACCCGAGACACACTTAAAACATTGATGTGTCCGTTCCTCGTTTTCGATGATGTCGTGGAGGAGGCGTGATTGGTGTCGAAAGGATCAGTCGTGGAATTTATATATCGATAGATGCAGACCCAAAAAAGGGCATAAAGGAAGTTTTCAAATATAAAAGTCGGATTCGAATAAAAATAAACCCCAAATTCTGGAATTTGACGGTTATGTCCGTTATTTCAGTTGGCGGAATCCGCCGCGGCCCGCTTCCTCTCCTCTCTCTCTCTCTCTCTCTCTCTCGTGCCGGGCAAGCACGAATGTGAGTCACGCGCGGACGTTCAAGAAAACACCAACCGAAACAAACGAGACGCTCATCATTTGCAAAAGCTTAACTTTTTTTAATAGTAGGATTAACTGGGGTACTAATCAAGCTGAAATTGTGGATTAGATTAGATGAGCATTTTGAAAATGACGTAAATTAAGGAAATTCCGTGGACCACAATGGATACTAATCGAGCTGAAATCATGGTATCTTTCGAATGGATTCTTATATGAGTACATCTAAAACTGCTCACAATGAAAATTAAGGAAATTCTATAAATAACAAGGGACATTGATCCGGTCAAGATAGTATATTCTTTCGAATATATTTTTATGAATGAGTGTCTCGAGAACAACTCATGAGGTAAATTAAAGGAATTCCGTAAATGTTAGACGATGGGTGGAGCAATTTCTTATTTAGTCATGTGATTTTTAGGTAGGCTTTTTCTTACTTATCCGATATTTAATGTATTAACCAAGAAGGAAAATTACCTATCATTTTTTTGATTGCATGCGTAACCCTTTTTAGAGTTAAAAATGAGGATTTGGCCGGCAGCAATCGAGCCAAAAAAGGTACGTGGCCAATGCTTCGAGTTTTCATTACCTATTTGATACTTCAAAATCGAATTATTTATCTTTATCAGATACCCATTAACACGACTGTTACAAAATATAAAATCGAAAAAATCAATATATTTTTAGGACCAAGAAAAACTAGTTACATTACTTATCATTCAACCTAAAAAAGGAAAAAAAGACAAGAAAAAGAGAAAAAAAAAATCAAGAACATTTGAAGAAAGTTTTTCTTCCCCAAGGAGGAAGAACAGCCGCAGTGGTGGGGAGCCAAACCACAAAACCTCCTCTCTCTGCAAAAACCTCTGTCCTCCTCCTTCCATGGCTCCTCCCTTTTCTCTCACCTCCCTCTATCTCTCTCCTCCTCCCCACCACCATGCCTGCCCTCTCCCTTCTTCTCTCACCTCCAGACCCACCTCCACCCGCCTCCGCCTCCGTCCCCAGACCCTCGCCTTCTCCTCAAAACCATCCTCCTCCGCTTCGACCCAGAACCAGAACCCGACCCGGAAGGAGCAGACCGGCGAGACCCGGACCCAGAACCAGAACGAGGAACAGGACGAGACCCAGAAGGTGAATTCGTCTCAGACGGAGAAGAAATCGTTCGCCATCGCCACCGGGGAGCTCTTCCTCGGCATCGCCTCGCGGCTGATCAAGAGGCGCAACAGCCGGAAGAAAGCGGGTGCCGGGTCGGAGCTTGGGGACGGTCCAGACGGGGCGAGCGTCGGCGCCGGCGTCGGCGTCGGCGTCGGCGTGGGGAGCGAGGGGAGGTATGACGTGAAGGGGGGGATCAGCATCGTGATCGAGGACGATGTGGAGCCGGACGTGATATGGGAGCAGAGTATTAAGGACGCGGAGGCGGAGCAGAGGAGGAGGGTGGTGACGAGTCCCGGGTTCAGCTTCTCGGCTGCCGGGCTCTTGTTCCCCTACCATCTCGGGGTCGCGCAGCTCCTCATCGAGAGGGGCTATATCAAGGTTCAATTTTGTTTGCCAACTCTGGGTCACTTTGATAGATTTTTCTTGGCTGATTGGAGGATAAAATGATATTGAAGTGTGCTCATTGGAAGTTGAGTTAGGTCTGAAGTTTGTTGTGGCTTCTTATGTCTTGGTTAGTTCGGCGCAATTCACGAGATGACCCTCTTCATGGGTTTGGTGTGCCTGTAAATAATGAGGACAATGAGGAGAGTGTACTTGCTGATCATTTGCAAGATGATCCTCTTAATGGGTTTGATGTGCCTCTAACTGTAAAATGTTAACTCCTTTCTTGTGTGTTCTTTACCCTAGTCTGCTTTAATTACTGAGAATGAGCAAGTAGTTTGCTGATATTGAGGATAACAGATTATATTTTCGTATATTGTGTGTATCTAGTAGCTTCCTTATGCGTTGCATGGGTTTCTATGTACAAGTGATGTCACTTGTCCACTTAGCGACTTAGTCTTTACTTAGGTTAAAGATTGTCTTTTTCATATCAGGAAACCACACCATTGGCCGGTTCATCAGCTGGCGCCATTGTATGTGCAGTGATTGCTTCTGGAGCCAGCATGGAAGAGGCTTTGGTGGCTACTAAGGTACTAGCTGAGGATTGTCGGAGAAGAGGAACTGCTTTTCGGCTTGGGGTATGGACTGTATTTTTTTTTACATGATACTTCTTTAATTTTATTTATCTCCATATCATCTTTCCCAATAGTCGTAGGCATAACTTTTTCTCAGTTATCTTGTTAAATGAGGAGTCAAAAAGTTTGCGCAGACCAAAAACATACTGCTTTTGTCATTATCCACTGTTTCTGTAGGTCGCTATTTTGTTGTCAGAGACATTTAGCCCTGCGGAACATGACATTGGTTTTCATTAGTATGAAGTTTTAGACTATGTTTCCCATAAACATTAGCATTTCTTATGCTCCTTGTGTTAGGCTGTTCTTCGTGAAGTGCTTGATAATTTCCTTCCTGAAGATGCTCATACCAGGTCCAATGGAAGGGTCCGCAGTAAGTGCAAATTCCATCTTTCATTTTCTCCTCTCTCTGTGCCTGCTGTCCTGTCTGCTCTATCTAGCACTTATATGTTGTGTGAATGGCCATTGATTTTCTGACAATATGATATTGAGTTTGTGTAGATTTGTTGAAGAGTATTAGTGACTAAATCAAGGGAGCAAAACATGAATGCTAATGCCTGATAGAGTAGTAGACAAAGATATTGGGGTATTAGTCTACTTTTAATTGACAAATGACTATGCCGGAGCCTATCCCAACCTAATTGCAACTCTTAATGATCCTTAAAAGTCCCAATACCTAGCCTTCCTATGTAATAACAAGTACTTGTCATACTGCTTATGTTGTACACTTGCTGCAATGCACAAAAAAGCAGTAATTTGGGTATATTATATTAAACTTACCGACACACAACTCACACTTATGTGGATACACACAAAGTCTCTAGTCCAAGACGTGGTGTACTCCTGCGAGAGAGGGAGGGGAGGGAGGGAGATGAGGTGAAGTGAGGTGACGTGAGGGAGCTGATGGGAAGAATATCTGTTTGGGGGCTTGTGGTGCCTGGAGTTATTGGTTGTCCCCTATTTCCTCTTATTATAAGCACGATGTCTTGTTTTTAAGCTCCTCTCTTTGGTCCCCTTTTTTGTCCATCCTACTTTGGTTTGAGATTAGGATTTGTCTCACAAAGCATGGGCATTGAATTTCTCATAACCAGCGGTAGTTCATGGACAGTTGCAGATTTTGCTTCTTCATAGGACAAGTCTTGAACCGAAGTGGTATCTGTGACTGGAACATGTGTTGGGTGTTGCAGCAGCTATGCCTTTCTCTGATAGCTGAGACTTCTCTAGGTAGAAGTTTGTATTGGACTTTTAGGGGTTACAGGACTAGATCGGAAAGACTTCTGAATGTTAAGCTTAATCTTCTGTATGCAATTAGAGGAACTCGACTAGTGGCTTATGTCTGCGATAGTTCATAAAAGTCGCCACTTAAAATGAGTTTTTGCTGAGCTATTAAATTTTACGCAAGTATTACTTGCAGCATCTTCTTAAGATTTTGGTGTTGCAGTTGCTGTTACCCAGATCCTTTGGAGGCCTAGGGGTTTGCTGGTGGATCAGTTTGACTCCAGAGAAGATCTTATCAATGCAGTAGTCACTTCTTCCTTCATCCCGGGGTGAACAATTGCTAAATTTCTTTTCTTTGTGGTAAATTGCCTTATCCAATGCAGCTTATGGAGAAATATATATGGTGCAGATACCTCGCACCACAACCAGCCACATTATTTCGTAATCGACTGTGCATTGACGGGGGTCTGACTTTGTTCATGCCACCTACATCTGCTGCTCAAACCGTATGTGCTTGAGATATTATATTTCTTTAGCATGTTAAAGATCGAGAGCTCGTTTGTCCTGGAAAATCATGTGAACTTGTCTCTGTTTAGCTGGCATCCAAAGAAACCACATGTTACTGCATCATAGCATCTAAAATATGGAACATGGTCTGGTGATGGAGACCTATTAGGGAGAAGGGTGGACTAATTACTTGGTGAGAATTATGTAGGTCCATTCCAATATCCGTCAGTTGGGAGTGGAAATGTCATGACTAGTTTTGGCAACCTGTAACTTAGTGTCGGTGCTTGCCTTGAGTTGTTTACTTAACCTTCATCAATGATGACTCTCAGTTTTGGAATTAACATATTTATCCTTAAGGGGACATATAGTTTTGCTGTTTGGTAGTACGAAAAGGCTCTTGAACTTTTCTTTGCGTACTCTCATCTTTTTAGCATGGAACTTGTTGAATGGCTTCGGCATTTCTTTAATTTTTCTGAATCTTTCTTCAAGCACTTTCCCTGTTGATGTGTTTATCCAGGCTTGTTTTACCCACTTCTATATAGTATTCTATTTTGTGTATTTCCACCTTGGCCCATTTTTCCTGTTGGTAACTGGTAAATGTGGTTCACATGAACTCTCATGCATGGTGCATGCCTGTTTGGTAGATATATCTTCTTGTTTTAATGTACTTTTTGACTGGTAAAGTATCATTACCTCCCGTGCAGTGCATTCAAGCATCTAGATAAGGGAGGGATCATTGTGTTTTTGGCCATAATACTATTATTGCAAATTGCATTTGCCGGTATTGGAAAGCAGCAAAGTGAATATTCTAAGGATTCCTTTAGTACTTTGTGAGAGTATCATTTGCCTGTACTTGGAAACGATGGTTATTTCCACTGGGTGATTTCAAGCTAGACCATTCATATTGGTCATAAAAGCTATTCATGAACAAGTCATTTTTATCCCAGTTTTTCCCTCTACAGGTTCGGGTGTGTGCCTTTCCAGCCACTCAACTAGGGTTGCAAGGGATTGGGATCAGCCCAGATTGCAATCCAGAAAATAGGGCGACTTCCAGAGAGGTAATCTTGGTTGCTGCACTAAGTTTTGACTATCCTCGGCGAAGATAATTGACAATAGGATTTTTCCAGCTTTTCAACTGGGCGCTCGAACCTGCGGAAGATGATATCCTTGACAGGCTGTTTGAGCTTGGGTACCTTGATGCTGTGGTCTGGGCTAAGGAGAACCCAGTTGCAGAAGTAGTTGAAAATAATTTTCCGTTTGATAAAAAAAGTTCTGCGTAGTACAGTTGATTAATAAGATGCTTGGAGTGATCCTGATAGAAGATGCTAAGTACCGTACATTTTATGCCTCGCCCCTGTGAATCCAGTTGCATCATGCCCGACTGGCCGACAAGATCATTCTTCTTTTTTGTGGAGTAATACCAGATGCAAGCTGAGGGGGTATATAACAATATTGGACAAAAGCTTTGTACAGTAGTGGCTACACTAAGTTACCTACACCTTATGTCTAGCAGCTAGTAAAAGGGATAAGAATAAGACAAAAGAATATCAGACAATGTAGGTTCATTTTTCAGGGGAAGCTCAATTTTTGTTTGGAGTCAGAATTTAACTGTACTCTGCAATTTTTTATCTGCTTTCCATCTGCATTTTCTTTTCTAATGTGTAAGCCACATTGACCTATCGTCTGCAAGAGAAGGTTGAGCACTTTTCTAGAATTTTTCCAAGTAATGGACTTTTGAGATTTTTCTCCACTTTGTTGATGGTGTGATTTGCGGCCTTTCTACACTTCGGTGGCAACAGAAATCTATTTGCGAGAATGTTGGACCGTCAAGAGTTAAATGGATGGATGCCCGCAGTAGGATTAAATCAGATGACGCAAACATGCAACTCTTAGATTAATGCTATGTTAGTGCTTTCATGATCTTCTAGTGCAGGTGGGAAGATTATTCACTCTGGTATATCAAATCCTTGTTCAAGGATTCTGATATGGGGGGAGAATCACACAATTCCTAAACTTTTGCTTAATTTGCAATATCATCTCTAAATTTTTTATTTGTTTAATGTGATTTTTGAACTATATGTAAATATCCAATATAGTCATTGCGTTTGCTCAAACAATCAAACAACTTTGTTTAATGTGATTTTTGAACTATATGTAAATATCCAATATAGTCATTGCGTTTGCTCAAACAATCAAACAACCAGCAAGCGTTATTTAGTGATGTGAATTATTATACACTGAGAACATCATTTGAGACAAGGAAGAAAAGATATTGGCTTATATTTCTTAATTTGTTCAATTACTTCATTGGAGATCTCTTTTTTGGTTCTTCTATGATAAAATCCCACATTAAGGTTTTTTTCTTGATTCAAGATTAATATTTTCAATATATTATCCACATGTAATTTTGTTTGTTTTCTGTCAGACTTAATAGATTGGAAGATGTCGGCAGCTTTCATTAACTTGAATTAACAGAACGATGAAATTGAATATTTTTATATAATTTAAAGACTAGATTGAACATTTAGGAATCATATTAAATAAATTAAAAATTAAAAGATAACTTGCATATTAGATTCAAATTTTAGGCACTATTTGCTTCATTTTCGCTACCTGGAGTCCTGGACATTGAGCCGGCATCCTGCTAATAAATAGACATTTAACTTTTGCGATTCAATTTATTTCATACGCATGGCCTTAACCTTAAATATGTCTTAGGTGGATGTCCAGGAAAATTTAATGATTTCACTCTCATCTTAGCCATAGATATAGGAATTTCCAAAATCCATTTTGATTCCTTTGCAGTTCCTTTTCGAATGCTTTCTTGATTTCATCTTTCTCCATGGCAATTTTTTCATGTGTTTGCTCAATCATAACATCACTTTCCTCTCCATACTGTGGAACTAAGGTTGTCGTGTGGAGGTTGGAGGGTTGCGTTGTCCCTTCTGGGTCAATTCTGTGGCTGTTGGCCAAGAAGGAAACTTGTGGAGTTGATTCTTGTGGTCAGTTGGAAGTGCCATAAAAATCAATTTCTTGCTCGAATCTTCTTCTGTCTACAGGCAATGGTTTGATTGCACCGCAACAATATTTCTCATCATTTGAAAGTATTCTAAACATCCAAAACCAGTTACTCCTTTTCAAAATCCTTTCAATATCTAATGGCAATTCATGTCTAGTGTGATTTATAACTTTTTCTTTCCCCAGTTTTCCTTTCGTTTCCATTCCTGCATGTACTGTCCACTGTGAGAACCCAATCCCAAAATCTGCATATGGCTATCTAGAATACAATCCATTTCATTGCATGGTATATGCTATGCACTTCATATGCAGAGCCCCCATACTGCTTAAGGAGCCTTCCACCTCAACAACATATCTCCCTTTCCAGAATCTTCACAGCCTCCGAGACTCCATCCTAAGAATTGATGACGATTAAACTTCATAAATCATATTTTATTGAAACGCGTAGCAAAGGAACATATAATAAGGCTCAAGAAGAATGTTGGTCCTCTAACTTGCAATTTTTCAATTTCATCATAAAAAATTTCTTCTGTGCAATCAAATCTTCCACTTTGCTCAATTTGTGTGTCTGTCTTTGATTCCTCCCCGAGTAGTTACAACATCAACCAAGGCTTAAGTGGCAAAACTTAACATCCAACTTAGGGTGGCGGAAACACCACCACCCAGTCACGAAAAAGAGCCATTTGACCCCGTGACAGGACCTAGGCCAGTGATATTATCAGCAAGCCAGTGTGTGAATCCTGAACATTCTTAGCATATGAATATATGCATCTAGGATACCCAAGCATGAAAGTTATTTACCTGGTGAGCAATTTGTGAAGATATTTCTGACGCACGTGCTTGGACTGTAGCGGAAAGTGCAGTGTGAATGGAACCTGAAAACACATCCGCGGCCTCCATAATGCACGTGCCGTCAGTACTTTCTGGGAGCAAATGGCACCTTTTAAGTGGTTCAGGGGCCACCCCAAGCCAGAACATCCTCTCAGCCCAGTAGAATTGATCCAGGAGAAATGGACAAATTACCTTAAGATTGAGAGAGAGAGAGAGAGAGAGAGCACAATCACTCAAAATGAAAAGGTGCATGAAGCCAGAGCCAAGAAACAGGCATTGCTCTTCATACATCCACATCAACATACCAGAAAAAGAACAGAAGGCGACAAATCTTATTGCAGGCAAGATATGGTGCACTAGATCTTTTTATATTTGATGTAAACTGACAAGCTTTGAAGAGGCAGTGAGATTTCAGCATTCCTTTGACTTTTATTTTTAATTGTGGCTGAAACTAAGATTGAAATGTTACCATTGTGGAAATTACATCCATAATTCCCAATTGAGCCTGGAGGCGCGGAAAATTGAAGTTGTAATCCTTCAATTTTTACTTCTTGTATTTTTGTCCTTGACCTCGTCCAATTCATCTTGCAATTTATTCACATGACCTATCTGACGAGATTGGGCTAATTCAGGACTTAAGTAGAGCGGGCAAAAATTAGGATAATCTCCCATCCTCTCATGTTGATAATACTATCATTGCATTCGTGATGATAAAAAGCAAGTAATAACTCCAATGTGTTCCCCAAACGAAACAGAATAATTGACACCCTGGTCATGTCACCGATGTCATCATTTTAAGTATTTAGTTAAACACGTGCAGCCATTTTATCCCTAATAGCAGATACAATCACAGAAATCCTTTGCAGAGAGATTCCAGTTGACACTTTCTCCTACAATTACCATGACGTATTTTTTTCATGATCCACCGTATAAAAAGGGCACACGCTTGATTTCTCGAGAACCTCAAGCCACTTCAAAGGTATGGTTCACAAATAAGTCAATCACGCAATGAAGCAATTCTGAAACAACAAATATGAGTTAGTAAGACATTAAATTCACAACTAACCTGAGGTATACCAGCTTTAAGTGCTGCTGCGGTTGACCCGCTAACATTCATTAAGAGAGAATAATGCAGCACAAGTGAGAGAAGAGGCTGGTAGCACAAATACTGTAAAGACAGAACTAGTGGATAATGATAAAACACCTCACCTTCCCCCATGATGAACTGCAGCTGCACATTTTGGGAACAGCCAGAGGTATGGAATGCTTCTAAGATACACAACAAGAAGCCCAATAAACTTTCAAATTGGAAAGACGGTAATTATAGACCAGTTAAGGTAGCTGGTCTTATCCCTTATCACAAACATGCATGAAAAAATAAGATGCAGAAAAATAAATGTGATTGGCCAAGGAAACCAATCAATCATCTTTTATCTTCTCATTTTTCTTTCAAAGCTTCAGGCTAAATTTCCCAATACAAAGCCGAAGGTGAATTCAATTGACACTGAGCAGATATTAGGTTTGAACTTCAAAACTTCAAAAAGCTCAGATAATAAGGATAAACTCACAATTTCACTCTTTTCCCATTACTTGGTTTCAATTGCTAGACTCCGAAGTTTTCTAATAAGACCCTCATATCACCTTATCAACTATTTTTGATATCATTTTATCCTTCTAGGTTCTTCTTAATTCTCACTCACTGACGCTAATGTAAAATTTAAGAAATAAATAAATAAATAATTAACTGACCCAGTAAAGCAGAAGACTCGTCCATTAAATAGTATTATCCCATCTTCACCAAACTGTCTTTGACTAAAACTCGATGATTCCTCTGTAGCAGCAGCAAGAACTGCTGCTTGTAAGGGTTCGTGACCAGCAGTAAAGAGAATGAACCTGCAATTTGTAATTCTGGCAACAATTTGCAGTACAGCAAGAAAAGCTTGAGGGTTTCGCATAAAGCCCATACTGCAGACAATCACATGTGGTAGATTTAGAGACACAGACTGACAGTGTGTAAATACAGTCAGTAGGCACCAAAACCAAACTATTAGAAAGGATAACATATCTATTAAAAGTGGTTTTGACACCATACAAAATTAATGATTTGCACGACAGACTGTTACAAATGCTAGTATTGACATCAACAGTTGAGAGTTTCTTGGCTAAGGAATTTTCTAATTCCACCACATACACTTTACTTATTCAGTTACCATAACTGTTTTTCTTTTGCTTCCTTATAAGAAGTGCCAGCTCATTTTTTTGTCATCTGTACACATAGAAAGAGGCAAAAGTAAGCCGAAAAGAACTTGCCTCCCAATTGAACTCAGGCTGACAAAAACAAGTGGCATCGAAGTTTCTGTCTTTAGGAAAGAATGCAATTGAACATGAACAGCACATGTTGGATATTCTGTCTTTGAATGCACTTCTGAATCAAGTGCTGCAACTTCAAGACACTGTTGACAGGAAAACTGCCACTCGATTGGGATAAACCAGAATCCACAAACACGAACATTTGATGGCCAATAATCTGTTGATATACTTGTGCTGATGAGAAAATCAAACCATGAGGTGGAAATTGAATAACAAAAGATAACACTCATGCAGACTAACCACAGAAAGAAGGGTCATGTAACAGCTTTCTAAGCATGGCATGTTGATTAAATTTTTTAACCAAGCACCAGAGTTTTTTATTAGCCTTAGTCAGTGAATACCAAAGATACATATGATCATTAAAAAAGCCAACATCTGAGATTTCTTCTAAGCAGAGAATTTGTTTTAAGGGTTGTTTGCAAGCAAATATTAGATGATACGGCTCTACAGCTGTTAGGTGTCCCCTTACTCAGGCATGCCTAAGCAGTTTTTCAAGCGAATGGCAGCCCCAGAATAGAAGTTAATCTTTTCTGTGTGAACTATTAGCATGTGATGAGCCACTCCCAAAATGTATTATACCAGGGTGTTCAACAATATCCTCGCTAAACCCATACCTGTCAAACAATATAATAAACGGGTTTTAAACATTGTCCAATTGGAGAAACAGCATTGCATCAAAAAGGCATTTGATGAATTTGCCAGCTGCTGCAAAGTAGAAAATGGACGATAGCATAGTTAAGCTCCATTTTATTATAAACTATATGATGGACAAATTTTTTGTGGTTAATTAGATGAGAAGCTTTTGCTTGTTATGGGAAATTCATCAGCATATAACTCGTCGTAGTTTATATAGTTCTGCAAATTGAGATGACAGACCATGTAATCAACCCCGTAATTTGCATTCTGCGGCACCAAGAAGTGTTTTACTTGAAGTTGTCTATTGAAGGAGATCTGTATTCAACTTTCCAAGTACCATCAATAGGACAGGGACTGAATTATCAAGAAAACTTACACTATTATCATTAAAGACATAAAAAGACAGAAAAGTTTCTGGAATTACATTTCAGACTCTGGCTCTTTTTGTACCAACATGTTACTCACAGTGTAGATGCGTAACTCCCTCCCTCTGGTGTTGTTTAGGTAAAGATGTGGTCGTGGACACATGAGGGTGTGGGCGCACGTGTGCAGAGGCCATGCTCATAATATTTCACACTTGTTGAATATTATCATGCAGCGCAAAGGTCGTCTCACTCTCAAAATCTCTCAATCGGCAAAGATGAAACAGTTTCAAACCTGTAGATCATTTGCTAATCCTGGATGCATACAATGATCTTGATAGCATAAATCTAGTGATAAGTATAAGTATAAAAGGAGCTTCCCAAAAAAAAAAAAAATTTCCAGAAAAGAGACATTCCATTCAGATCCAGACAATCGTTCTTGCTTAATTACTAAAGTGCCTAGAATATAGTTTTCAAATGGAAAAAGCCTGAAAACTTACAAGAGTGGAGGAGATGGATCTCTCTCATGCCACTTTGGAAGATTTGTCACTGGGTCCTGCACTGTCGAACAGAAGTCATATTGCCAAGAGGTTCACACAGCATCCGAGCCAAAAGGTATCATTGCTTATTCACAAAAGTGTAGAAGCCAATAATAAAAGCATGAAAGAGTTTGCAAGTGTTGAGAGCACTGACGGTAAAAGGAATGGAACTTAAATGTAAGACATCACTTCTCCAATGGCCCCAACTTTCAGAAAAAAGCGGCCACATCCAGTGCATCACATCTTTCCAGCAGACCTATGAACTTGAAAGGGGCGAGAAATAAATATAGGAAGTAGGTAAATATTGTAAAACCTTTGCTCACCTCCGTAACAGCCTATATCAAAGTTTATTAAAGAAAAAAATTAGAAAGATTTTGTAACATCAATTTATAAGTTATCATGATAAGGATACCTTGCCACTGGGAGCTTCTTGGAGATAATTGTACAGCAAGGGAAATTCCTTCCTGAAGTGACGCTCGAATGATGAAGGAGCACTACACAACAGATGATAAATTGGTTGATGAATATTCATTCTAGGATAGGTACCAGTAGAATATGGAATTAAAATTACTTCAAAATACTTCCTGAAAAGGGATGCTGAAAGAAAAGCGAGAAACGGGAGCACTACATTTTATATCCCTAAAAAATCTCATACTGATTCTCATAGAACAATGGGAAAATGCTATTAGAGGTCCCTGTCCTGATATAAAATCTCCCACAATACCAGTATGCTGAAACCAATTAAATTTATGGTGGAAAATCTGAGTTATACGCTCATGTCTCATAAAGAAAACCATACGACTTTCTTTAGGTCTTCTGAGATCGAGAGTAATTTGATCACTTAGCCATAAGTTCAGGTAGCAGCAACAATCAAGAGTAGATTAATAACTTTGAGTTGAACCTTTCTATGGTCAAACTCAGATGTTTAATCACCTATGATAGAGGACAGCAATGTGCAGGGAAGAATAAATGAAGTCGAACACGTATTTATAATATCAAACACTGAACAGACATCCAGAAATACTATATGCAATTTTTTTTTTGCAAAAGTGCAGCATGACAATAGCAGCCAAGTTGATGCCTTTTAAGTTTTACAGTGGATGTAATAGGTACTGTGAAGCAAGACAACATGAAGAAAGAAAGATAAAGCTATATATTTAAGAAATTTTCTTAAACAGAAATGTAAAGGCAAACACACTACCTGCATTATTAAAAGTTGAATGACACATTCACACAACCCCTTAAAGCTTTAGTAGTTGTGTTGAGATTGAAAATTCTTACAAGTCGGGAAAGAATTAAGCACAAGGTTGACTCAAACAAATCATATGGAAATGGCAACATCAGCAACGACAACCGCAAAGAGCTATAAAAGTGAGACTAAAAGTTCAAGATAGAGGATAATCACTGTACTTTTCACCATTACCTATAAGGAACGACATATGGAGCAGCAACCACACAGCGGACCTGAAAAAGTTCTGCAAGGTTCCATCCCTCCTATATTGTCAGGGAAAATAATTCTTTCAGTTTCAGGTACATAAGCACTTCCCATAATCTACACCCTTTTCAGGAATGATAGATGACTAGAATGCTACACCAGTTAACTACAGTAATTGCTCTATAATAACTAGAAAGCTTAAAGCAGGTAAAAAGACGGGCATTCTTCCTTTTTCTTTTCCCTTTACAGTGGGATCATAATATGCTGCAATAAACAGAAGTTATCTTCAAAAGTCAACATGTAAGTTGTATTTTTGCTCAGCATAGTGCTGCTTTTGGAAACTTATAATAGCATGTTCCGTATCAACAGCAACAGTAACAGCTTTTGCCCAGACAAATGCATCTTCCATATGTAAAACGCAAGTACCAGAGCAAAGAAGTTGATCAAAATAAAGTCCCCGACGATGACTTCTTCAGGTCCGAAGATGCTCTCAACTGCCGACAAGCATTCTTGTCTGTGCGCATCGGTAACGTTCCTCTTCTGTATAGAAAACGACGGTTCCGACGATCCTAAATAAATCAATGGGAGAACTTAAGAGAAGTGACCAAGCACAGAATCTTCTTTTCATTACATAAACCATCTCTCTCTCTCTCTCTCTCTCGAATCCATTAACAACGAAGTGACCAAAACCTGCGGGGCTGCTATCTTCCCGAACGGCAAGAACTGGCGGCGACGAAATCGGCACATGGGTCACGCCACTTTTGGCCAAATGGGCACTCAAGCTCTGCGAGAAACAGCAAAAAAATTCGAACTTTCCGACAAATTCATGCCCAGAACTAATTGACAAGCATAAGAGATAAAAGAAAAGTCACCTGGTGCGCGGAATGAGTGACGAAGAACACTCTGTAGCCCTTCATTTCACCGCCGAATGCAGCAGCGATCGCCTGGACATCGCAATGAACAAAATTCGAAAAATCAAGAACCGACTCAAGCGCTTCGCAAGATGACAGGGGGAGGGGGAGGGCGGGGGGATGATTACGGCGATGGGAAAGACGTCGCCTTTCGTGCCGAAGGCCATGAAGACGGCGATGGGGTTCGTCCTCTTCTTCTTCTCGTTCTCGGGTTCAAGCGGATTCGACATGGAGGGGAGCGCGAAGGACGTCGTGTTGGCCTATGCTTTGCTTGCTGCTCTGGGAGGGAATGACTTTTGCATCGAATGGAGATTGATCTGCATGTTGAAGGATGGGAACGACTGATGATGCATCCTTTGGAGTTCTCCAACGTTTTCATGGCCCGTCGGCCCAATGGCTAGGCCCGGCGAGCTCACTCGAGGCGAGGTTGGTTTGCATGGGTGATCGGTTCCTGATCTGATTTTTCGATTCCATTAGTTTCATTGCAATCGAGAATCCAATCGGGAGGACCACTTCTTAAAAATTGGGAATCGGGAACCGATTCGGCTCAATTTGATTCTCATCCAATTCGATGAAATGGATTATTACTCTTTTTTTATATATTTTCATCCGGATTGTGTTTTGATGACTATTTTATTTTTAGGAACAATTTTTTGTTGAATTTTTTTTTATTATATTATTCGGAGTATGGAGTTATTTGTGGGAACAAGAATAAACTTTTATTTAATTATTGATTCTGTTTCAAACAGATTTCTTTTTGTTTTTTTTTTTCGTTTCAAAAAATAAAAGAATATAATCAACAATTGTTTTGCATGTTATCAAACATGTTCTTATTATCAAAGCATGATCCAGAACAAATTTAGAATTTGAGACAAATCTTATACTTCAAATATTTTACTGTCTAATTGAGACTAATTATTCTAACAAATGAAAAATAATAAAAGAAGTACCATGTAACCCATCCGATCCGGTCCAACTTCCCCTCAAAATCAAGAGCCAAACCACTCGGAGAGCAGTCCATCTCTAAGAATCAGGAACCGAACCATCGAGATATCAGTTCTACTTTAAAGAATCGAGAACTGGACCGACCCTTAAGAATTAGACTAAATCGGCCGATTAAGTCCGGTCTGAACGTTTTTTTCATCCCTAATTCGCACTAGAACCTCGGACGGCCGGGGCCCCGCGACACGCCCGTGTCCGACGGTCTCCCCTTCTACCCCTGTCGAAGTTTCGAGGCAACCCACGAAACACCACACACTCTCTCTCTCTCTCTCTCTCTCTCTCTCTCTATAACATTTCCATGGAATGACTGAAGCTCGAGCTCCGGAGGTGCGCCCCTACTTCCGACAAATCCGTTTCGCGTCTCGACTAAATTTCCCGCCGAATCCCGCCGGCCCATCCCGGAGCTCTCGTGTCCATGGAGGACCTGAAGGCCGCCCTCCGCGACCGGTGCCTCACCGTCGCCTCCCTTCCGGAGAAAGGCCGCTGCCTCCTCGCCGCCAGAGACTTCCACCCAGGTCTCTCTCTCTCTCTCTAGCCAAGCGAACGTTGGTCCTGTCTGTCTGCCTAGTTTTTTTTTTTTTTTGGGTTGCCGAGGGGTTAATGTCGGTTGTTCGATGATGCAGGGCAAGTGATTCTCAGCCAAGAGCCGTATGTCTTCGCGCCCAACTTGGCCGAGCCGAGGTGCGACGGCTGCTTCGCTACCTCGGCTCGGCTTAGGAAGTGCTCGGCTTGTCAGGCGGTGTGGTATTGTGGGAGCTCTTGCCAGGTATGCAGTCCTGACGTTGTCTCTCACTAGCATTATGCTCGAGTAGAAATCTCTTTTGGGGGGGCAATCGCGTGATGGTATGGTGAGATGCATCTATGCGGTGCTTAGAGCTTGTGAGTGATGGTTCGATCTTTGGAGCTAGAAAGAATCAGGGAGAGAAGTTTCTGGGAAGTGGATAGTGATCGGTTTGCGAGTCCCAAATTTGAGTTAGCATTATGTTTTCACGCCCGACTGGGCAGAGCCGAGGTGTGATCGCTGTTTCGCCTCGACTCGCCTTAGGAAGTGTTTGGCTTGTCGGGCTGTGTGGTACTGCAGGAGCTCTTGTCAGGTATTGCAGCACGGAGCTGGCGATTGCAGTGAAGTTCCTTTGTCTGGACATTGTCTCTTGTTAGCATTATGCTCAAGTAGAAATCTTTTGGGGGTAATCACCTGCTGGTATGGTGAAATGCATCTATGTGGTGCTTCACTTGTGAGTGATGGTCTGATCTTTGGAACTAAAAAAAATCAGGGAGAGAAGTTTCTGGGGAGTGGATAGTGATCGGTTCGCAAGTCCCGAATTTGAGTTGAGTGTAGTAGGTGATTGTGTTGAGTTGCTGTTCACTAACGTGTGCAGAAATCAGAGTGGAAGATGCATCGGCTTGAATGCATGGCGCTAGCGAGGCTTGATAAGGAAAAGAGGAAATCTGTCACCCCTTCCATACGTTTGATGATTAAGCTCTACATACGAAGAAAGCTGCAGGATGAGAAGGTCTTTTTACACCTATGTTCTTCCTCACTAGTTTCAAATTTCATTGGACTTCATTTTTCATCCATTGAATTTGTTGATTTTTACTTGCTTTTGACTTGGCTATTGACTTGCTATACTTCTGTCTTGCTGGCAATTTGTATCCTCAATCTCGATCTTTATTTGAAGATGCTTCTGGAGGAAGTTTTTTGCGTCATTCCTGCAGATAAAATGATTGTTCTTATTCTGTTGTAATACCTCTTGGGTAGTTTATGCACCCCTTGCTATAAACTTTACTAGAAAAATTAGAGAAGTCAAATATTTGGAAAGGACAAATGAGATCTCATGTATTTTTGATGGAGATCATGAACCATATTATCAGGAGGATATGATCAATACAATCACCCTTTGCACTTTACTTTAGTTTATCTATTTGTTACTGAGCAGATTATACATTCATGGTTAGAGAGATGTTATAGACATTTGAAGGTTTCTTAAGTTGAACCTCTATCTTTAGTTAACTAGAAGTCAAATAATTTTAATTTTCGTTTTTGCTGACATAGTCAGCATAGATGCACATGTTTGTCTGTTAATTTTAAAAATTTCCTGTAAGTTAACGAGCATCCATAGTTTGCTGTCGATGTTGCTGCTGCTAATGGCAGTAATATATTTAGTGGGAGAGAGGTGAGATAATATTTATTTCTACCTCCAATGGATGTGTCTCGCTTTACTGAAACAGAAGCTATGGATTCCCACTTTTTGGACCTGGTAAGATTTGTGTCTTTGCAATATTGTGCCTAGCATCAATGTCAACTGTATTCTCGTGTAAACTGTTTTGAGTTTCCAGTTCTTATGATGTTCTTCTCTGGAGAGAGAATGCTTGCAAAATTGTTTGGTCAGTATGCAGAATAACTTCTGGGATCCATCCAGGCGAGCGCATCATTAATCAATGATTTGTTTGCTTCTGTGCAGATCATTTCGACTACTGCAATGGACAATTATAGTCTGGTGGATGCATTGGTGTCTCGTATCCTTTTTAGGCTTCTTTGGTGTAGTCATTGGTCATAGTTCAATAGTTTTTACCCATTATTGATTATCCACCTAACTGTTTTCACTGAACCTTCTCTGATAAGACATGTTGGAAATTGATGAGAAGCAGCTGGTGCTATATGCCCAAATGGCTAACCTCGTTAATATAATACTCCAGTGGCCCGAGATCAACATCAAAGAAGTTGCAGAGAACTTTTCCAAGGTCCATTTTTTAAAACTTCATGCCCACTGTCTTTGCCACATAAGCATAGATGTTTGTTAAGAGCATAAATACAAATCCTTTCAAACAGCAGTTATCCCTCTCCCAAGAGCCTAAAGTGTACTCTAGTTTTGCTTTGAGTGCTGCTCTCTAGAGAGCTTTCTGTATCTTATATTTTTGTCCCTTAAAGCGGTGGGCAAACCATGATTTTGGAAACATAAGGCTTCTTGTGTCTTTATGTCTAATGTAGCATGTAGACTAGCCGGCGTACTGTTGTTACCTTCTCTATACTTGCAATGTGCATCAAAGCAATTGTAACCAGTGACATTTGGAAATATAATTTTAGTTTTGAAGTTGCTTAACCTGCCGATGCGCTAAAAACCCAGCTAATATGCAGCTTTCATGTAATGCACATACAATCTGTGACAGTGAGCTGAGACCGCTAGGAACTGGACTATATCCTGTCATCTCTATAATCAATCACAGGTAGCTGCCACATTGGTCTGACATCTTCTATGCTTGCCATTCCAATATATTGCTGCTGACTTGCTTGTATAGCTGTTTGCCAAATGCAGTATTGCTATTCGAGGGAAGGACGGCTGTGGTTCATGCTGTACAACATATACCGCAAGGTTCGGAGGTAGTCTATGCTTTTTTTTCTTGGTTCCCCTGCTACTCTCTTGAAATGAAATGGAGACTGACTCATCATTTTTCAGTTCACTGCTGGAATTCCTACTTAATGATAGGGTAGCTAGTGGATTTTCAGCAGAACTTTAACATGACATCCAGGATTAATGACGGAAAACTTCGTTTCCAGCATTCCAACATGGTGATGACCATTGCTTATGCGTCTTCTAGTCTGTCCAACTCCCAATAATTTAATGTTGAATTATATTATGCTGCACGAAATTTTAGATGTCAGGCCGCAGAAATCTGTGATCTTTTATAGATTAATGGGGAATTCTTGGCACTCAGCTATATCTTATCTAATTTAGGAATACATAAAAAAATCTGATTCAGGAAAAATTACTGCTTCTGATCAGTCGTCAAACATGGTTCATGGTTTTGTAGATGCAAAGCCTCGATGTGGAATCTCGACTTGGACCTTTTACAATAGAAAATTTTATGCTTTGGACATTTTATGAGTCCAAAATTTGATAGTACAATCCAGCAGAATTTTATTGAATATGTTGTGGAACTGAAACAAATGCTGGACACCATGATAAGCTTTCAGAAGAATTAAGGTTGGAAAAAGGAAATTGTAAATGTTTTCCCAGATGAAAGGTATTCAGTGTGCATTTCACCATTGAGTTTTATCAGCAGATTCTTGTCAGTGGATCGTGCTTCTCCAATGGATGGATAAAGAGAAGCCGCCCTTCTAGCCAATTGATGTTAATTAGCTGTGGTACTTACCTTATTTTCATCATCATTGCCTAACTAAAGGTTGCTGGATGAAGCTGCAAAATGAGTGCTGAAACTTTCAACCACTGAACTTTAAGTGATGGTGACTTTAAGACCCTGAACCTAAACCTCTACACCAAACCAGCTGCAATGCTCCGGTCAGTGTATCGATATAGGCATTTAATTGCTTATCGTGGATTATGTAGCACTAATTCACATAGATCTGGTCAAATTGCCTGTTCACATCCTTCTTGTTGTAGGATAATAATGAATCAGAATTTTGAGGCTGTTTGTTTTGAGATATATTTCGTGCTTTCCTTTCCCATTACTCCAACATATCATGGTGTAGAAGATTGCTTTGATGATTATACCTCTGTATGATATACTTTGGGGCATCGAGCAATGTCATGCTCATACTTCATTCTATCATGCTGACCAGAAATAATTTTTCTGCAAGGTCTTGATAAGCTATATAGAAACTGCTGGAAGCACTACGACTAGACTGAAGTCTCTTAGAGAACAATACCACTTTGCTTGCGCATGCCCTCGCTGTGCCAAATTGGTAACTTTCTACATTAAGAGTTTGATTGTGATTGTTCATGTTGCATCTTTTCTGTTGACTTTGGAGAATGTGCATTTTTTTCACTGTTTGGGTTAACAAATGTAAATTAATTGTTAAGGGGCAACCTGATGATATCAAAGAAAGTGCAATTTTGGAAGGCTACAGATGTGAAGATGACAGATGCTCTGGTTTCCTGCTCCGTGACTCTGGTATGTGGGTCAAGATCGGCACTTTTGTTGAATAGCTGAAGTTTTTCACATGGTTTTCCTTGCATATGCAGAGAAACAAGGATTTGTGTGCCAACAGTGTGGACGTGTAAGAAACAAAGAAGAGATAAGAGACATTGCTAGTGAAATTAAATTGATGTCAGAGAGGACGTCATCGTCTACATCCCCTAGTCGTATCCTTTCTTCACAGCCATTGCTAACTAATTTTGGCGGCATGTTGATGTATCGTCTGTATTACCTGAATCTCTCTCACTGCATTTCAATGGTGTAAAATTTCACTTAGAATGACTTCCTTTTTCTAAGTTTTCCCATTTCAGAACAAGTCATCCATTTGGCTGCATATTTGAGAAAAGTTTAAACTTGACTTGCTATAATACATAAAGAAGCTGTTTCCATCTATAAGATGATTGAGAATCTCCAAGGAAAACTATATCATCCTTCTTCAATCATCTTGTTGCAAACCCGAGAAAAGATATTGAAGGTAGTTTCTTTTTCTCATTAATCCTATTGTAGCTTCTCTCCCTCATTAATAGAATTTTAAAAGCATCTGCAGCCCTGTTGTTGTGAACAGTTTTACCTTTGAAAGGTATTTTGTTTTAGCGCTGTCCGTCTACCAGAAGTGAATTCCCTTGGCCCTAAAAAACTAGGAGATATGCCATTTTATATAAGTGTGTGGTGGAGAACTAGTTTCTGCAAACTAAGAAACATATCATTCGTCAAATTTTGTGGTATTCAAATTTCCATGTAGTGGTAAATGTCTTTCTACGGCATCTTTTGAATGATTCCAGTTTCGATTTTTCTCAAGATTGGTCTGCAAACGAATTTGCATCAGATAGACTGCGTTGATTTTCCTCCTTGTTCTTGTGTTTTCTCTGTAGAGTGCTAGCTTCTGTGAATGAATGTGTCTGTAATCTTCATGTGGTTCCAAATTGTGATCTGACTTGTGGTTGCTGAACACTTAAAGCATTTGTGAACTGCAGATGTTGATGGATCTGCAAGATTGGAAGGAAGCTCTGGTGTACTGCAAGCTAACTATTCCGGTTTATGAAAGTATGCCATTTTTACTTTAATTTTATGGGAATTTTCGGAATTTTATGAGCAATTCAGGGTTCACAAATTATACATACATTATACAGATATTTATCAAGTTTGCATGTCATTCTTGATTGATGCTCACATATAAGTTAGAAATAAGTGGATGTGAAATAGCGAAACCAATCATCTTTGAGTTGATTGAGTAGAATAGCAATTGAGCCTCACTACAACAAGTTCTGCTGAGCAATCCTCTTTTCCATTGGCAAGAGTTCTTGTTTGTAACTTCCACCTATCTTCATTTCCCCTTAATCTAAAACCTCATTGTAAGCGACCATGTCTCTCTATTTAAGAATGTTCAATCGGGTTATTTGAAATTAGGCTCCTATTAGCTTTTTCTTTGAAAAATCTCGAGGAATGGCCAAAGCCAACAAGTCATATCATGTGGCTTGTGGATAAAGTGTCATACTAGATTTTTGATAGATCTTTTGAATAAGGGCGATAGAGTATTTTCAACTGAGACCATTCAGCTGTGATTTGGTTGGAAACTTTGGAAGTAAAATCATTTGATTGCATGTGGTCCAGTGTTGAATAATTAGCTTGGTAGTTTTTCTCCCATTTTATCCAATCATATGGCAGGAGCTTTTGTCACATGAAGTCACATTCATTTGATCCATGAGTTAATTTGATTGATGGAGGACTGTTCTTTTGCTCTTTAGTCCTTATCAGTATTGAAAACATTAATGGGAGCCATATCAAGCATTGCCCACTTTTTTGGTTAAGGATGTGCGGTTTTTGTTCAACTTCTGCTGCCTGGAGTGATGCTCCTGATGTGTACTAATATTAATAATAATCATCAGAGCAAACATACAGCAATGAGCTTAAGGTAACTAAACTTAATCAGAATTTGATCCATATAATGTGGGGGCACTCCGTTGTTGTGCCGGTGTTTGTGTGACTAATAATTGCTTCATTGTCTGCAAAAGATTTTTGCTAGATTTTTTTTCGTCTTTATTTGATCTAAAAGAAATGCTGAAATGATTTTTCTGGTTTTTTGTTATTTTCCCTCTGAAACTCCTGACTTTGACTTCATGCTGCAGGAGTCTATCCAGGGTACCATCCTTTGCTTGGGTTACAATACTATACCAGTGGAAAACTTGAATGGTCTGTTTTTCTTTTTTTCCTGGATTTTTATCGTCCATTTTCCTTGCTTTTTCCTTTTCATTAAAAAAAATATAATATTTTAACGCAAGGCTGTTGAAATTTCACATTGGTCATTGATTTTTTAATGACATATATCCCTCACCTTAACTTTGTTGGACAAGTTGCTCACATAAATTCATGCTACATGCACTTATGACAGATTTGAGACCAAGCAATGTGCAATCTGTTGCAGATCTATTGGTGTGCTCAGTCACCAATTTGTTATTTGTTTTGGTGATGTTATTTCAAAGAGCAATGCTAACAAAGCATCACCTGAAATAGAGAGGATTTTTAGGACATGGAAAAGCAGCTTTACAGGATGAATGTATAACAATAGCTTGTATTGTCCAAAAATGAGGCACTCTTAAGACGATCATTGCATTCTTGCAACCACAAGAACTGTTTTAGCTATAACCGTGGCTTCTGTCGTCAAAAAATTAGGCAATCTTAACACAATCATTGTGTTCTTGCAATGGCAAGAATTGTTTTAGCTGTAACAAGGTTTATCACATTTTCTTTGTTGCAAGCCCTCTCCTTCTCTCTTCTGAAGTTGAAAATGTGACTTCATTGGAATCCTTTCGTTGAATTTTGTAACTGTTCATCCGTCTGTTGTTTCTTGTGGAAGTAAAAATACATAATCTGCTTGGAGGACTTGCTTGGTCATTTTAATGTCGCTTCATGCAT
The DNA here is from genome assembly GCA_007663325.1 of Eucalyptus pauciflora. NCBI lineage: Eukaryota > Viridiplantae > Streptophyta > Magnoliopsida > Myrtales > Myrtaceae > Eucalyptus > Eucalyptus pauciflora. Next base: position 661,294 of record VMYD01000181.1, on the reverse strand, counting down.
AAAAATGGCCTCAGAATTCGCCCCCACCCTTTATCGAATGTACTCAGCTTTTCCCTCGGTTTCAAGCTTGCTATTTAACATGCTGCAGGTTACTTGGCGACACAGGAAATGCTATCAAATCACTGACCAAGGCAGTTGACATACTGCGCTTTACTCACGGGACGAATACAGAGTTTGTGAGAGAACTCGTGATGAAACTGGAAGAAGCACGTGCTGAAGCTTCTCACAACCTTTCATGTGCAGATGAATAGCACGCCGGTACTCGCGTGAAGGACTTACAAAGGCCGGTGTACCATATGGAAGTTGCCCATTTTGAAAGTTTTCTGATTGCTTGTGACATTCATGGCTTAGTAAATGGAGACATTCTATTCGGAAGTCTACACCCGGAACGTTTTCGGATCTGCTTGCGAGTCTAATTGTAGACCGTGTATATTGTGAAGTGATTCAACTCGAACCGTCCGGCAGGTCTATTCGGCCTCTCTCTTAGTGCAAACATGGCGAGGAAGGCCTCTATTTCAGAGAGAGGAAATTACCGGTGGTGGAGAGGAAATTTTTTACCTGTTGATCAAAGCAAAAGGAGAGAAACTTGATGAACAATGAGGTGAGTGACAGGGAACTTTCAGGTCCTGTTTGTTTTATGCATAGGAGCTGGACTTGAATCTCTGGCTTTGTTTCCCATTCCTCTAAATCATATAATTAGTCTATTAATTATAGTCATACGCGTGCACGAATATTATTTACAGTCTAATAATTATGTTTTGCTAATATATTTTGTTACTAGTTGAGTGAGGGAAAAAAATAGGGGAGAATTTGTCTTTCAAATGTGAGGCTCCGTTTGTTTCGTGGAAAACGAATGATTTTAAAAATATTTTCTTAAAAATGATTATTTGTATACAAATAAGCAAATAAGCACGATGAACAATGAAGAAAAATCCATGTATGCATATGACATAAATTCACTGTTGACATAAAATGTCACGTTAGACGACTAATGGAGATTCTGCGTGGATGATTAAAAGAGGCGGAGTTGGAACTAAAGTGAAAGTGAGGTTTTTTAAGATAAAAATAGTTGAAGGTAAATTGGAGCCGAATCTGCTTGAGGTTTCTTAGGAAATTAGGCCCACTGTAACCCAAAATTGCCTTTTTAAAGCCCAAAACTCTGCTAATACCCACCCGTTTTGGCTTGGAGCAATTATCAAAAAGCAACATGGGCAGGCTAACAATTTTTTTTTTTTGATGACCCGGGAACCTCCGTACAGTCCCGACGTCACACTTAAGACACCAAGCGTCTCCACTGGGTTTCGAACCCCTCACGATCAATAGAGCTCTTATACAGCGGAGCCACCACGGCAGTGGTGTTAACAAATTTTTGTTTACCCTCACTAAACCACCCAAATTTCTCCTGAAAAAAAAAAAAAAAAACTACCCAAATTTCGATTTTACCGATCAATGAAGAGAGAGATGAAAAAAATCTCCACGATAGTCAGCGTCTCATTGGCATTTTTTTTAGTCCTGAAATTTCACAGGTCATGTCACTTTTGACTTAACTGAAGTTTAACTTCGTTTGTCTACCGTTGTCCACACAAGACGCGAATCATTGACGTCTGTCTTGGAGGAAAACGTACTTTTAGGTCATCAACACGATTTTAGAGGTATTGGTCACATAGAAAAGAGAATTTCTATAGTGGTGTCGCAATAAATAAATTTATAATTTTTTTTTTTTTTATGGAGCTTGCTTGCCACACCTGATTTTTAATTGTCATTCTATAGGCAATCATGAAGGAAGATACTTTTGTGCGTTCGCTAGATAAAGTTGAAGTTTTATTATTTATTTTATTTCTCGTTTGAAATTTTTTTCTAGATGTACATTTTATATTAAATAAAAAATATATATCTTAAATTATGATGATCAAATGCTCGATCAAAGCCAAAATCGTCGCCTCGCAAAGCACGAGCTCGACCCGCATCGTGTGAACCCGACAGCACCTCCGCAATGCTTGACTATGGCGATAAGAAACTCTTAATCACGCACACAAGCGCACAGAGAGAGACAGATTCCGTGACCTTCAGTGTAGAAACTCTTCAATCTTGTCTACTAGAACAACGTTGTGATTGGTTCAGCTTTGCAAATGGACTTCGATTATAATACAAATACCGAAAGCTAAAGCCCTATGAGGAAATACAAATTATGTTTGGTAAAAACTATTTGCGAAGTCATTTTGCGTTTAAGTAGTATTTGGTAAAAATATTTTGCAATGGCCTTTGACTATGTTTTTTTATATTTTTATTTAAAAACTCATTTATATATTTTTTTATTAAAAAACTCAAAACCCTTTGCAAGAGCCGATGAAGGGCTAGTGAGCCAGATCTAGCGTTGGCGAGCATCAGCTGAGGTCATGAGACCTAGGCGAGAGTCGTGTGACCCCATGCGAGGGTAACCTGAGGTCACGCAATCGAGGCGACACGCAACAAAGGCGATCCTCCCCTAGGTCTTGCGAGGGTCATGTGACCCTAGGCAACTGCCGCCTAGGGTCGCCCGACCTTATGCAAGGGTCATTAAAGGTCGCGAGACCTAGACAACAGTCGTTGGAGGTCAGGGTGTCCTCTAGCGACGGTTGTCAAAGGTCAAGCAACCTCTAGCAGTGGTCACCTGTATTGCGCAACCCTATTCAACCTTTTGCCAACCAGATTTTGCCTAATTGGTTCCTCACCGTTGGCCAACTAAAGAATCTTAACAAGAAGATGAATAGTAATAGAAGGGGCAAAATTGGAAAACGAAAGAATTAGCGAGGATAATTTTGGAAGGAAAAAAATATTTTAATTTTAGTTTCACAATTTCGCAAATGTTACTTCAGATGCTAGGTAGGAGCAGCTTTGTGCTTTCAGCATTTTTAAGGCTAGAATTTGGCCGAAAGTTACTTTGAAATACTTGCCAAATACCTCAATATTTCCCGAGGGGCTTTAGAGGCTAAAAATCTCTTGAGAAAGCTGAATCAAACATACTCTAAGATTCAGTATTGCAGTTATCTACATTAGACCTGCGGCCTTTGCTTCCAATTATGGTTGCAAGGGTCATGCGACTCCTGGTAATCGTGACCTGAGCAGCAGTCATCTGAGGTCAAGCAACCTCTAGTGGCAGTTATCTAGGTCATTGGCCTTTCGTCAGCCAAATTTTGCTTCATCAATCCCTCGTCGGTTCCTCATTGCCAACCAAACTAAAGAATCTTATGAAGAAGATGAACAATAACAAAGGGGGTAAATTTGGAAAACCAAATAATTAGTGAGGGTAATTTTGGAAGGATTTTTTTTTTAATCATAGTTTCAAAATTCTATAAATGCTATTTCAGAATGCTCGATAGGGGCAGCTTTAGGCTTTCAGTATTTTTAAGGCTAGAATTTGGCTAAAAATTACTTCAAAATACTTACCAAATACCTCAATATTTTCCCAAGAGGTTTTAGAAATTGAAAGCTCTTTAGAAAAGCTGAATCAAATACATCCTAAGATTCAGAATTGCAATTATTTGCATTAAACCCGGGCCTGTGCTTCTTGAATAACCAGTATCCTCATCTCTTAATCTTCCTTGGAGCCGACTTCTTCGGATGCGGTTGCTCCATTTCGTTCACTTCCACAGCTGCATGGGCTAACAGACAAACCGTCACGAACTCGGGCAGACATCAACAGAAGTCTAAACAAAAGCCGATTGTCACAAAGGAGAGATGCCGGAGACTTCATAGATCAAAGAGCAGGGCAGAGCCCCGTCCCCACTAACTTTGCTTTAACAATCAAAATTGGCCCAGGAAAAGGAGCCGCACAGCAAGAAATGACATCACGCCAATGGCTTTATATGCCTTGTCCAGAAAAGTTCCATTCGTACTTGGAGTTGGATACAATAAGATGTGGCACCATTCTCAGAGAAAAAGAGAGCACCATATCAAGATTAAAAGGACTATGGAGCAATGCAAATGCAGTGACTTGGTCACTAGAGGTGCTGTGGGGTTCACTCATTAATGTGCCAATATATTTGGTTACTAGTTGAGTGTGAGGGAAAAAAGAGGGGGAAGAATTTGCCTTCGAAAAGTTAGGCTTTATTTATTTCGCGAAAAACAAACGATTTGAAAAATATTTTCTTAAAAATAATTGTTTGTATAGCCTGCAAAAATGAATTAACGACAAATACATTTATTGTTCATGAAAATATTTAGATATAAGTTATTATCAGTAATAAAAATATTTTTTATTGATTAATTATTTCGAGCGACGCGAGCAATTATTTTTAGGAATTTGGTGTTATTCATTTCCCACAAAATAAATAGAGCATGTTTCGGTCAAAATGAATGATTTGGGTTCCATGCTTGAGCACCTTTGTTAACGGAGGTTGCAAGGAGTAAATAAGATGAAGCAAATAAGCACGATGAACAATGACGAAAAATCCACATGAACATATGACAAAAATTCATTGCTGACATGAAAATGCTACGTTAGACAACTAATAGAGCTTTTGCATGGATGATTAACAATGGTAGATTTGGGACTAAAGTGAAAATTAAAATTTTTTTTAGGATATAAAAAGGTAAGGGTAGAATTGTCGCTAAATCTAAAATTTGAGGTCTTTTAGGGAATTATGCTCACTCTGGACCCAAACTGCCTTTTTAAAACCTAAAACTGGGGTAATACCCACCTGTTTTGGCTTTGAGCATTTTTGAAAAGCAACACAAGCGGGTAAATATTTTTTGTATATTCCAATGTTGCCATCACTGAACCATCCAAATTTCGATTTTACCCCTCAATCAATAAAGAGAAAAAGAGAGAGAAATGACAAAACCTCCACACGATAACATCTCGTTGGTAATTTTTAAATTCCTGTAGGTGATATAAAGTAGTGTTACTTTTGACATAACCAAAGTCACTTTAACTTCGTTTGTCTGTCATCATCCACGCAAGGCACCAATCATTGACCGTTGTCTTAGAGGAAAATGTACTTTTAAATCAACTGTATGAGTTTAAAAATATTGATCACTTAGAAAAATAGGTAAATTTTGCCTTTTGTTGTCCACTCACATCGTCACATCTGATTTTTAGGGGTCATTCGAGAGGCGATCATGCAGGAAGATACTTTTGCGTTCGTTAGTGTTAAGGTGGATAAGGTTCGAGCTTTTTGGTGGGATCTTGTCTTTTTTATTATTTATTTTATCTCTCATCTGAGAAGTCACTTTCTATGTGTCCATTTTTTATTACAAACCAAATATATAATAAAATAAAAAAAATGACACGGTTCTTGAACTTTAATCTAAGGTGTAATTTTATTTCTGAATTTTTAATTTAGTCAATCTGGTCTAATATTTTCATACAGTTATTAGCGTCTCTTTACGTCATTATTATTTTTAAAAAATGATAAACAAATGCTCGCTTCGGGCCAAAATACTCGCCTCGCAAAGCACGAGGTAGATCACTATCATTTGACCATTTTGCCCCCCGCCGGACAGGGACGCACCGTCCATGAAAGGCGAAGTCGCTTTATCCCGCACGCCTCTTCTCTCTCTCTCTCTCTCTTTCTCGCCGACGATGAAAGCGCGAATCGCGAGTCGCTGCTGAAGAGAGAAGATGATGCAGTCGAAGCTCTCGCTCGCCCCGCCGAAACCTGGACTTGCTCCGTCGCCGGCGCCAGCGCCGCCGTATCGCGGAGGCTCCCTCTTCTCCGGCGGCGCTCCGGCCGCCCGCTCCCGGCGGGCCCCCCGGTTGAAGCTCGTCCGCCAGTCTCTCGGCGACAATTGGAAGCTGAGCGACATCGACCCCGGTAAGAGCTCTCTCTCTCTCTGTCTCTCTCTAGTTGTTCGGTGGAAGCTGAGCGACATCGACGCCAGTGAGCTCTCTCTCTCTCTCTCTCTCTCTGGTTGTTCGGTGTAAGTGATGCTGTTGCTGTGGATGTGTACGGATGCTGCTGCTGGATTGTCGATAGCTCGATGACCTGACGGTTATGTTCGTTCGCGGCGTGGATTTAGTGAGATTCCGCGGAATCCGGTGTTGATGCTGTTGTTGCTCTTGGCAGGTGCGGTGCAGGAGCAGGTGACTTCGTGGCTGTCGAAGACGCAGAGCTTTTTGAGAGAAGCGACGTCTCCGCTGGTGAAGAGCGGTCAAGGCAAAAGGCCTGATTCGGGGAATGTCTCGATCGCTCGGGACATGGGGGAGATCTTCGAAGGCGAGCGGACGGTGGAGCGGAGGATGCCGAACGGGGTGCTGTCCTGGGAGGCTGTTTTGGCGATAGAGCAATTCAGCAGGTGAGCGCATCGATTGACGACGGTCGGAGTTTAGTCGTTCTCGAAAGAGACAGTTCGCTTCTTATTTTTCTTTTTTAATCATCCATGGCGTGCTTCATTTGCATTTGTATTTTAACTTATCCATAAGGCATGTACGTACCTTTTTAATGCAGGATGAAGGGGTTGACTGAGTTGCCTTTCCGTGTCTGTTTGAATTTTTCTTTTATGTTTTGTATTTGTCAGACTAATGAAGGAAATATGTTTGACTTTGTGAAGTTAAGATATGCAGGATGAATGGATTGACTGGTCAGAAAATGCAAAAGATATTCAAAGCCCTGGTCCCTGAGTCTGTCTATAACGATGCGAGGAACTTGGTGGAGTACTGCTGCTTCAGATTCTTGTCAAGGGATGATTCCCATTTTCATCCTTGCCTTAAGGTTTGTAAGCTTAACATGGGTTTATGAAAATTATATTTTTTTCTCTATCCATGATCATGTAGACCATGTAATACTCTGTGCTCGATATTAACTACAAGGATGCCTAATAAATTTGCACATGAAGAATGTCAAGGTCCTGAAGGGTGGCTACTAGACCCTTTGATTTTCAGATTTCGTTGACATCATCCTATGGTGAAGTTTGATGATTTTTTGAAGTGTCCTCTTTAAAATCAAGTAAAAGCAATTATGCTTTTCCTATTTTAAGCAACTCTATGAGATGGTTTGATGAAATGATGCACAACACCTAGGCCACCATCATCACTAAAGAAGGCAAGAAGTATATCTTCAAATCCTGGATCTCTCTGGAACGGTGCATAGGGCCACTAATTGGTCTTGTAGTTCTGCTGTGGTAGTCATATCATGGTCGTCTTTTCCAATTGTGGACCATCCACAAGGCTAATATGTCTGAATCTTTCACATCAGCCTCCTGTTTCATGCTGATGGGCAAGGTTTTATCCCTGCTGTTGATGTTGTTTTGGATGCTGCTTTTGATAGTTATGGTGGTGGAATAATATCTATAGGAATTACTGCGGACCTGTTGTATGTGCTACAGGGACAGAGGAAAGATCTATTTTCTTAACCTCTCTCTTAGAGTATTCTTGTTCTCATTTTCATCATCAAGGTTATTTGTTAGGCTGGGAAATGACTAAATGGATAGCTTATCTTTTGGCACGGTGTGATCTCTGGATGCTTTTATTACTTGTTTCCAGGAACCTGCATTCCAGAAGCTAATCTTCATAACGATGCTAGCCTGGGGGAATCCCTACTGTGGAGATGCCAACCAGGATGCTGTGGAGAGAGCTTCCTTTCAGGTTCTTTTCAGCATAATACTGACAAAAGTGTAATTTAACGTGGCTTTAGTCTTGTTATTTCATCCTGACTAGCAAATGTTGAAGATACGTAAACTTAGGGCTTCAAAGAAGGAAACCTTTCTCCTGTTAAATGTTGTTAAAGCTCAAAAGTCTGATTAATTGGGGGCCTGTCTACTACCTTATTGACAATTGTGTAGAAGACATTTAGCATATTTATGTCTTTAAACCATCATAATATTTAGCGTTTTCTTCAGTCTATTTGAGGAAGCAGTTATATTTTTGTCTCTAATTACTGACAAAAAGGTTTCATGGACAAGTAACATTAAGTTGTCAAGGTTAATAATCTCAATTTTGTTGATTGTTTCTAGGCCTAACTCACCAAATTTTCATAGAAGCCTCTGTGAAATGGCTTTGAAGAAACTAAATGTGATTGCAATGAAGCAGATCAATCCGTGTAGAGGCACTAGATTGTGTCATCTCTACCACATTAGATTGCATGAACTTGATTATTTACTTATTGTTGGTCCAATAAAATCTAAATTGCTGACTGGCATAAGACCTATGTGCATTTGGCCTCACAACTTAGTGATGGGCAAATAAATGGAAGTTTAAATGTCCTTGGTCAAGCTTCCAATTCATAAAGTTCATGCATGTGTTTAAAACTGAATTCCAAACATTGTTATGTCCGACATATGAAGTGTACTAATTCACCGCTGCCCTTACACAGACAACTCCAGCCCAGACTCCCCGATGAATCTTAAATTATATTTGATTCTATTTATCCATGTTGAGAAGGCAACGTTAATTGGAAGTTGACATTTTGGATCTACCTTTAGATCTGCCTCATATAACTATAGTCCAAATGTCTTATTAGATCCTACAGTTTGCTTCCTCTTCTGTTGTTGCGTTGCTTTTTTATCATTTATTGTGTGTGGAATTTTACTCTGTTGATAATGCTTCTTTGTACTGTTAAAGGCATGAAATAGTTTAATGGAGTTGCTTTTGCTGATGTGTAAAGTGGTGGTCAAATGATTCAGACTAAGATTCGCTTAAAGCTAAGACTTGCTTTGCCTTGTTTTTCTAGAGTAAGCTTGTAGGCGAAGAGGCTTTTACCCGAATTGCTCCTGCTGTCCATGGAGTGGCTGATTCATCGACAGTGCATAATCTATTTAAGGCACTTGCTGATGATAATGGCATCTCCTTGAGCTCATGGTTAACTTACGTAGACGAACTTCTCAAGTAAGTATTGCTTAGGATTTAATCTCAGATTATGCTTGTAGAAAATACTATCACCTTTGTAGGATTTTCTATCATTAGGATTAAAGTTACCAGGAAATTGTATTATTTTGCTGTGATGTTGAAAATGTTTCTTTCAAATTAAGTATTGAATTATTTGGTTTTTACATGTTTGTCACATGGTATATAATTTTGCATCTTTAGCCTTCCAGTATGTGATGCCCTTTCCCATTAAAGTTAAAGGCTTACAGCTAAATGTGCGAAATCTTTTAGTGAAGAAATATATTAAATAAGAAAAAACTGTTTAGAACCCTTGCTAAATTTTAGAACTTTGGTGTTGAGCTATTCTGACTCTATTACAAGAGCATTACTACTTATTGCATATAGTTTATTTTGAGACATTTTCCCTCCAGTTAAATTGACTCCCATGTATGCAAATGCATGTTGCTAGCTTTTTCAATGGCCCCAACTATCCCTTAGCAGATGATAAATGGAATTTGTACTGTTGCAATGAAGGGTACATGAAGGGCGAAAATCTTATCAGGCTCGAGAAGGTACCAAGATCTCTCTGGAGCAGATCTTATGTATTGGCTCTAGCAGGAAAAGGCCTGTGCTTAAATGGGACAATAATATGGGATGGCCAGGAAATGTTATCTTGACAGATAAAGCAATCTATTTCGAGGTAATAATATACTGGGGTGTCATGCATTAGTGATGGTTCATAAGGTCATGCTACATTTCTGGTTTGTTTGGTTTACTGTTTTCCTTCCTTTGAAGAACAGGGTGAATCATAATGTCCCAAAGTATTATGATTCACTTGCATATTAAGAGTAATGAACCAGATGAAGTAATGAAAGTCAGCTTCACAGTTTTGAAAAGTAGCGCACTTTCGTTAATGGTAAAAATCGGAGAAATGCAAGGAAACTCCACATAGTTTACATACAACAAAGATGTTGAGAATCACAGAGGGGCTGTATACACCATGTGCATGTGCAAAAGCAATGTTGGCAATTAAAAAAAAAAAAAAGAGCTGTGATAATGTACCAAAGAAATGACAAAGGCATTAGAAATAGAATTTAAGAGAGAGAATATAAAGATGGAAATGAAGTTTGTAATTTCCATCGCTGAATTGTTGTTCCTCTGGACTTCAGCTTGAAACTAGGTTAGAAGTCCTCTCCATCTAATACCAGATCTTCTAGATGTTCATGGACCTTTTCAACTCATAGAAAGGACCCTAAGGAGTACATGATGAATTGTCCCAATTATATTTGCCAAAGCTGTTGGTCCCACTGAGAGGAAATTGTACAATACATCTTCATTAACAAAATGAGAGCTTCACAAATTCTGATGTTAATTTTGTATGAGAAATTCTTGCTTATAACATTTCAATTCATTGGCCCCTGTACTGTAGGCAGTTGGTTTAATGGGACGCAAAGATTCAGCAAGGCTGGATCTTACAATACCTGGAGCAGGTGTGGAAAGAGCAAAAGTTGGACCTTTGGGATCTCTTCTTTTTGACTCTGCTATCTCTATTTCTTGTGGTCCTCAGTGAGTAAGCTTCTGTTGTCAGTCTCAGTTGTGTATTTTCTATTTTACTTGTTCTTCAGTTGCTTATGGGATAGTAGTTGAAGATCGACTGTTCAGAGAAATTCATGTATATGGATGAAGATGGTCCATGTTTACAGAAACAGCAGTCTTTTGCATTTTTTTTAAACCTGCTAACCTCTTCAAACACAGTTCACTATGATGGAGTAATGAAGGAATCAGCATGTCTGGTTTAGCTGAATGTAATTGTTAATACAAAAATAGTGCAGATATTTGACGCCATGATCTGTACACTTAGGAAAGATGGTATAGGGTAGCATATAGAACTATATCTTTGAGTAGGTCAAATTGGCACATTAAATTCTTGTTGAAGCATACTTTTGGTGCTATTGGTCATATTCAGATGGATTTCCCATGCGTTTATCTGATGATTATTCTGGAATGATGTATTGCATTTATTATAGTATACTCATTTGTTTTACTTCCCAAGTTCGACCATTCGAGGTAAATCTAGAAATACCACTCTCAGGGCGTAGATTATTGAAGCTGTTCTAATGAGACAGAAAGCAAGATAAATTATATGCTGTAGATTAATGAGTTAGTCTCAATTATACACGAGTGGTCTTTTTGCTCTGGGATTTATCTCTCCTCTAGACTTGCTGTAGAGCATCTGAGGGTACAATAAGTGGACATGTTGCAAGATTATCTCACAAGCCCTTGCTGATCATGTTGCTGCTGTAGATCTATTGCAAAACGATGAAATCTTCCATTAATAGTGAGAAAATTAAACTCAAGCAGCTAGTGGTATAGCCTACATTCTACTTGTCAACTGTGTTGTTTCCACCATTGCATATCACCCACCTCTATTTCTAAACTGCTTTCTTAACTAGATTGTCAAAGCTAAACAAACCTTTAAACCTCTATCAAAAATCTTCCAAAATCTGAATGGTTTTCAAAAAAATGTTTGTTTTTTATAAAAAAATTTCAAAGCTAAACTGTATGTTGTTCTTCTATGTTTTCCAATCAGATTTCTTGTTAAACGAAATACCAACTATATATTGTCAAGGAGAGGTTTTGTCTTGTCCAATTTAGTCACAATGTAAATAGGAAAACTGATTACTTTCACGTTTCATTTAAAATATAATAGGTGATTGCCTAAAACAAAAAATGGTTACAGACAGCTAAAACCTAAATGATAAGGGATGGAATCTGAAGGGTCGGACTGTCAAATCTTCAAGGAGCAACAGGAAAATGAGCTTACAAGCTTCATTTAAGAGCTGAAATTTACAATTCATTGTTCCTCGCTTCTGGAGATTTTCAAATAAGCCCTAAGGATTAGTCAACGATGACTTGCGACCACTGATGGGTTAACTGCGAGTTTTAAAGCACACAGGTTGGCAAGTAGAACTTGACTGACATTCTGAGTGAGTTTAGTGCATCTCTCTTATAAAACATATTCACTTGCAAGTGTAGCTATCGTAGGAACAGAACTTTATCAGCACATGGAGTACACCCATATTATGTATAAAAATTGTCCATATAATGCAACTGAAATTTCTCAAAGCAGGAGTGGTTTCATTGCAATGCTTGAATGTGTTCTGTCGGTTTATCTGCATTGATCCTCATTGATTGTTCTTTTGCTTTGTCTGTAAATTCCGCTCAAAACAGCAATGTACATAGTCATAAAATTTCTATGCAACTGCGTGCAGGTCAGAGACATGGGTTTTGGAATTTGTTGATTTGGGAGGCGAGATGAGAAGAGATGTCTGGCATGCTTTCATATGTGAAGTTATAGCTTTGCACAAGTTCATCCGTGAGTATGGTCCTGAAGACAATGATCAATCTATCTCTCATGTATATGGAGCCCATAAAGGAAAGGAACGAGCAATCATGAGCGCCATTAATAGCATAGCTAGACTTCAGGCTCTTCAATTTATGCGTAGGTTGTTGGATAATCCCCTTAAACTTGTTCAGTTTTCGTACCTACAAAGTTCACCCTATGGTAGTGTTGTTTGCCAAGCTCTGGCTTTGAAATTTTGGGGTGGACAGCTAGTTACAAGGTATACAGAAGCAGGTGCTCCATCAGATCAAGAATCATTGCCTTCTGATGAAATATCAGAAAATACCAGTCATATTTATGACATAGATGGAAGCATATACTTGAGAAAATGGATGAGATCTCCATCTTGGGTTTCCAGCTCTTCTGCCACTTTTTGGAGGAATGCATCAACAAAACAAGGTCTTGTATTAAGTAAAGATCTTGTTGTGGCTGATGCAAGCCTGGTAGAAAAAGCAGCAACTGTATGCAGAAAGAAAGGCGAGATGGTTGAAAAGACACAAGCGACAATAGATGCTGCAATGCTGAAGGGAATCCCCAATAACATAGACCTTTTCAAGGTAGGATTTTCTTTTGTCCTTTCCTTTCTCATGTCTCTTGGTCAACTATAATTACTTAGTTCGTACTTCGGATTTTTGTTTGTTTGTTTGTTTGTTTGTTTGGAGGATGAAAGGGAATGGAGGGAGGGAAGGAAATTGGAGGGAATATCAAACCATGGAAAGACAACTAAAAAGATTGTCACTTTGTGTTAAAAGCAATTAATGCATCACTTCAAGATAGATCAACTAAAGTTTTGGTTTTTCTGAATAAAAGGTAAAAACTATAGGGAACCACTTCAAACAAGATTTCCTGATGTCTAATCATGTCAATGTTCTCTAGTGATAAACGCGTGATTACAAGAAAAAAAGAACAAACGATAGTGCAATTAAGTTAGAAGTTACCAACTTCACATTTTAACAGGAAATGAGTTTTCATTCATGAACTGATTAAGAGATTTACAATCTGTGTGTAGCCTTTTAAAGTACTAGGAAAATGAGAACCTTTTTTGTACCTTAAAAGAAATGGGTTCCGGGTTAGTGGCCAACTATTATAACTGTTTTGGAAAGGATGAACAACATGACTGCAAATCATAGAGTAGGAAGCCACGGCATTGCACAAGATAGATGGAACATAGCTAAGGTAGTGAATATAAACGAATGTTCTGGCCAAAAGAAAAATCCCCACACGTATGTCCCGTGACACCGTTCCTTTTATCTTTGAACCTTAGATCAAAATGGATCAGGAAGAAAGAGGCTTGGTGATACAACTTTTCAGGAGGGATAGCTCAAAATGATAAAAGTTCGAAAAAGGGAGTTTGGATGAATAGCAGTTACTTTTTATATTTTGTGATCTTTTTCACTGTTTGAGTTGAGTGCCAACATGAATTGTTTACCACAGGAGTTAAAACTGTGATCTTTGTAAGTAGATTTTTATTGAGAATTCGACACAAGAACAGGTTGGAAAAAAAAAAAAAAAAAACTGAGAAGACCACACATATTCATTGTAAGATCAGAACAAGAAGTGAAAATCAACAAAATACAATTGTGTGAAGACTGAGATCCTAACCCTGAGCAGATTGGCTAAACGGTCCAGTTCTTAGGTCTCCACTCATAGTAATCTTTGTGCCCTTAGCCTTAACCAATTCATGTGGTGGGGCAATTTGATTGCAACACTTGAGATCAAGCGAGCCCCAGGTTTGGATACCTAATGAAAAGAGAAGAAGATTCAAATTCTTCAAATTGTTCTTATTCCCAGTGCACCACATGAGACAAAGTGGAGCCAACAGGCTGAGCTTTTTAAATAGGTGAGAGCAAGAGTAAGAAGAGTTGCAGCACTGAAACAACTGTTGGCAATGAAATGCCAGAATTACTGAACAATATCAGAGTGAAGAAGTAAATGCTTTGTGAATTCCCTTAGATGCCTCATGCTACACCAATCAATCAAAATAAAATTTCATTTTCTAAGATACGCAGAAGTCTATACCAAGAAGCAGCCCAACAGAAGGAGACTTCAAAGAAGTTTGTCTCCACTGAACCATCAAGATTAATATTGAAAAGGGCAGAGAGGAAGCAATAAACATAATTAAGCTCCAAATCATAAAAACAAGACATGTAGTAAGGTTAGGTGCCCAGTGTGCTGGACATGAGAATGCAAGTAAATCTTGGTGTCAATGGCACTTAGTGCATTTTACTTGCTCGAAAGAACTAAGTGGCAAATGCAGACTTTGGCATCACTAGTATATTGATAATGTGTGACCTGGTTGTCTCTCAAGCCTTGAGTAGGTGCCTTTAGAGACTCTTGTTGCCACCTTCCGTGTCAAGGTAACATGTAAATAAGTGGTGTCCATTTTGTCCTATTTCAATTGGCTTCGCAAACCATTTACTCCTTTTCCACAGTCATTGCACTTATGGCAATCATCAAAGGAGACTTGATGAAAATGATCTCACTTGTTGGTTGCAATTGCCTGTCAATTATTTTTGTATATAGGGCAAGCTGCTTGTGTTTTTCTTTTCTTTTATCTTTTTTCGTTCTCTTTTTCTTGGTGCTGACGGGATTCCCTTTTATTGATCAACAAAAGCTAACTTGATGCTTCTTGTTGTGGTATTTGAAGATCTTCAAACTATTGTTGTTTCAGTTAAAGTCTTTTGATATTGCAGGAAGTTATATTTCCTTTGACAATGGCTATCAGAAGTTTTGAAAGGCTCAGACGCTGGGAGGAGCCTCACCTCACAGTCTCATTTCTTGCATGTGCATATACCTTGATTTTCAGGTAGGCTTTTGACATGCGGTCATTGTCATCATCCTCTAGTCCTAGTCATGGAGAGAAACCTTCAAAGTTTTCTTCCAACAATTCCGAAGTTGATACTTGATTTAGAGAACAAAACATGCATTGCAATTAGATGGTTTGAAACTATAATTTAAGTTGGGATTAATATGTTTCATATCGACAGATTGTTTTTTTGCTGAATTTAGTACTTTGAACTGATTCTTAAATCATTTATGCCTACTTTCAACTCGTAAGGTGGACAAAATTGTTGTAAACATCCTTCATATGTCACCTAGGACATGCAGCTTGTGATGCCAAAAAAATCAAAAGTTTAAAATTTGCCTTCTGTATCTTGGAGATTAGAAGATGACACTTGGTTTTATGATTAGTCCAGTAGTCTTTTACTTTTAGCATTCCTTTGTTTTTGATGATTTTTCAAGTAGTCTTTAACTTTCAGCACTCATTGGCAACGTGATGTAATGCATTGCAGGAATTTATGGCCATATGTATTTCCATCGGCATTAATTATTCTTGCAGCTGGTATGCTGACATTAAAAGGGTTAAAGGAGCAGGGCCGCCTTGGAAGATCTTTTGGATCAGTTACAATTCGTGATCAGCCACCTTCGAATACCATTCAAAAAATCATAGCTGTGAAAGATGCCATGCGTGATGTTGAGAACTATCTCCAGAATGTGAATATTTTACTTCTAAAAGTACGAACAATTGTGCTTGCTGGTCATCCTCAGGTACATTGACATGACTGACTAATAGATGTTCTTTTTTTGAAGCATTTTGTCTTATTCCTGAATATCCTTTTTTTGGCTTCTATAAGAAAAACAACAACAGCTGCCAATAGATCATTTTGTTCCATTGCATTCTATCATGTACAATGTCCTCTCTAATGGTACTCGAGATCTTTCTTCATTTTCAAAGAACTCTTCTCATTTCATTTGGGCCTTTTCACTTGCATCTTCATTGTAATGTTATGTCTGTGCCATTTTACGTAAATCTCGTTTGTGTCTGGTAATTTTTGTGAGTCCATTTAGTAACTTTTCTTCTGATATAGTATGTAATGTGATGCATTTTTTCCCTATCACATTAAAGTGCATATTACTGTATATAGTTCCACCTTAAGGAAAAAAAGTGAACACACGAAAACAATTAGTTCCTGTCATTTCTTGGGTGCATTTGGTATTATAGTTTCTACCTTACTAGAGGGGGAGTGAAGGTCTAAAACTGGAAGAGAGTGAGTCCTTGTCAACACATTTTCTTGGGAAAAGTTCTTGGGGTGCGATTGTTTCGTGGAAAATAAATGATTTAGAAATTTTTTTCCTAAAAGCGATCACTTGTATCGCTTATAAAAATGAATTAATAAAGAATATTTTCATCGTCAATGAAAATATTTAGATATAAATTATTATTGATAATGAAAATATTTTTCATTGACTAATTATTTCAAGTGACACCTATAATTATTTCTAGAAAAATGTTTTCAAAATCATTCAATTACGCGAAAAAACCTTGTTTTATCTATTCAGGTTAGCAGATTTAGTTCCGTTAATGTATTGTCTACTTGATCAGTTAGTAGAAATTGCATATTTCATATTAAAGTTACCGTGGCACATTCTGAGTTTGTTTTAACTAGATTGAAACCATTGCATTTTAATAACTAAGTTGAAACCTCTTATTAGACCAAGAAAAAAATTAATAAATTTGTCTGTCTTTTCATCCAAGTAAACTGAAATTGTGATGTAATCTATTCTGTTATACAGCTCATAATAGCATGTGGTATCATGTTGTTGGCTTGAAAACTTGCTTAAAATGAAATAGACTCAACCCCCTATGCAGGTGCTTTGCTCTGGTTTTTGCATAAGACACATGTTAGGTTCTATTTCTTTTTGGGCAAGCGGTCTATCCTATGGGCAAGATGCTCTGAGTTGTTATGGTTTTTTGTACAAAGACTCATTGCATCCATATCAGCACTTTTCAGTTGGATTAATAAAAGGCGTAAACGAAAAGTAAAGAAAATTCTATAATTTTAAATTCTTCACTGATAAGAGGTGTTTGTCTAGTTTCTATAAACACAGGGTTGTCGCTATAATTTGGCTAATACTCAGGAGGTGTCCCGGTAACTTATGCTAAAGTTATGGCAACTTCTAGTTTCCAGGTCATATTTTTAGGAAAATCCTGGACCAATTAACTTGAGAAGCTCTAGCTTTATGGCACACAATATCTTGTCTTCACCAAATTCACATATGTATGAACTCTCAGGATAGTCCACAGTTGAGTATGACCCTCCATTACTTATACTAAACTCCCAATAATATATGGGATCAATCCTGTAAGGCAAAGATGAATTTCATAATTCTAAATCTTTTATCAACATGTATTCTTGAATCTTTAATTGTGCTTTTCCATCTGCAACATGGCCGCAGGTTTCCATCATTAGTTATCTAAGATAATAACGTCAGGACTTAATACTATCCTGCCCACAACTTAGATGACTGCTGCTGTCCCCATCGGTAACACTTGACTGGCCTGGTTTTATCTCATCTACTGTCATCTACTGTTATATAAAGGTTGTGTCTCAAGCCACAATGGATTGACAACCATGCTTCTGTCATTACTTTCAATTTTTGTATGATCACATTCTTTCTGTGGGATTGATATTTTGCTGGTTTCTCGGTATAACTTAGTCTTCAACTCTTGGGTAGCAAAAGTATAGTATATGTGTGGCCAATGACTTCTCTAACGCTCTACCTTCTACCTAGTTAACATATGGGGCAGTGCCATACCAAGATATATAAATAAATAAAGAATTATATCGAGATCTCGGGAAAGAAATGCTTTGTGTAGTATTTTGCTTATTGCCTTTCTGGTTCTCTATATGACATTAGTCTCTCGATATATCTACATTTGATGCTTGACCGTTTCTCTCTCTCTCTCTCTCTCTCTCTCTCTCATGAGTATACATGCATGAACCATTTCCCAAAATGTGTCCGAAAAGCACATATCTAATTCTGTCCTCTTTACAGATAACAACAGAGGTTGCCCTGGTTCTGTTATCTTCGGCAACAATCATGCTTCTTTTCTCGTTCAAATATATCTTAAGTTTTCTTCTGTTCGACCTCTTCACACGGGAACTGGACTTCCGGAAAGAAATGGTTAAGAGGTTCATGAGCTTCCTAAAGGAGCGCTGGGAAATGATACCAGCTGCACCTGTCGTAGTTTTGCCTTACCAAAATGAAGAGTCCGGGTCGCCCAGCGGAGGAATGACAATTGACAACAAGAAAGATCGCAAGGCAAGCTGAGAGGCAGCAATCGGCTATAAGTGGTGAACTCTCCCTGCTATCTTAATTCATGTACATAAAGTATTTTTGGAACGTTTCTGATTTTTAGGACCTTTTCTTCTCTCTTCTACAAAAAACACAATAAAAAGAAATAATAATAATAATAATAACAAAGCGTTATGGCTCACCATTCGGTCAGTTCATCGTGTATACATGCATTTTTGCTTTTTTGTCCTTATAATACTTGCTATTTGCTGATACACTTTGTGCCCAGAAATCACTAGGACTCCGTAAACACTGGAATGAACCTGGAAGTTCTGTTTCATTCTTGGTGCTGTCTAGAACGCATGAGAAGTTCTGAAACCAGAAACAGAAATAAGCAAAAATTGAGCAAGGCAGATGTCCAACTGCAAAATTGACTTGCGGAAGAAACCCTAAAAATCGGCGGTGCTCTGATTATCATGATTACGATCAAGTTGATATTCTTGTGAGAGTAGCATGAAACAGATACCCTTTTTTATATTTTATTTTTTTTAGGGGCACATGTAGAGAGATCTGATTACTTGGAAGTCCATAAAACAACCATGCAAAATGCATAAATCCGTTAAGTCCTTGTATTTTTAGCCTAAGTAATCTCGGCCCGAAACAATTTGCATGGGGTTGTTAAGATTTGATTAGATGACATTCTCTTCTCGTGTTGGAGTTCCCAAAACTCTAATTTTGATTCTGTTTTTATCTTCTGTCCAAAACGAAAACAACAATAAACAGAGGTTATCAGCTCATGGTGAAAACAATTTTCAAGCGAATACAGAGCAAACCAATTTCAATTTATGACTGTAAACTGGGAAAAAAAAAAGGCGAAGTATGGTTGGAAATTCTCATTCTAAAAGAGCTAGGGTGAAGGCATGCAACTTAACTTAGAAAAGAACATGTTTAAATAAAAGCCTCCCTTAAATCAATAAATAATAAAGGATCACTGTATGTACACGCACTTCTTTCCCTTCATTTACATGTTCTTGTACTTCTTTGCGCATGTAGCTCTCACTGTACATGTGAACATCAAACGTTCTTTTGCTATCGAGCTCGGCACTGTTTAAAATCACACACGTTGTCTGGAAATCAGAAAAACCACCAAATTATAGTCGGCGAATCATCGCGATCACGTCAATATACAGATTCAAAAAGTCGATTCACATAATGAACCCCAAAAACTGATGGGTGCCGACGATCATGGCCAGAAACCACCATCCGTGGAAGGGTGCCCTCAAATCAGTCGATCCACTGCATTTCAATGTACCGTCATGAACAGAGCATACCGTTCCGTTCCTGTATTCAAGAGCCCTTATGATAAGCTAGCATTTATCAATAAACATTTCATTTTTCTGAAAGGTTTACACTAACTTATGTTGTAGGACTTGAATTATATCAGAGGCTGTGAGGTTCAGGCCTCTGGAAATGGCAGTCTCACAACTTCTCAATGTTCTCAGGTAGGTGATGGTGAAGCGCCGGCGATCATATCGAAACAAGGAAACGAGAATAGATGTCGAGAATTACCTCGACGAGCAGAAGCTCAAGACGTATTCTGGGCTAGAGCATGTTTTGAGGCTCGTCGGGTCATCTTTCGCGTAGCTATAAGCAACTGGGCAGAAAGACTTGAACGCCTTTGAATAGTTACTTGGCTGGCAAGAATCTGCAGTAGCAAAAGCGCCCCTGCAGCAATACTCATCCGTGTTGAACCTGTCGCATGCGCTGTCGCAAGCAATCACCTTCCCACCGGACTTGACGGTGAGCTCCGAGGGGCAATTCGATCTCAGATCTCCGTCGCACCCGGCGGCGCTGCAGTTCACCTTAGCATTCACGGGCTTTATCACTATGGGCAAATTGAAGCCGCTCACGAGGCTAACGTCATAGTAATCCGGATCTCCGAGGGTGAACTCGGCAACCGAAAAAGGCGGGCTCCCAGGCCCAAGGCAGCTCAAGGAATTGCCGCACGCACCAGTTTGGCACGCGCCGTTGCCGTTCTTATCGAAATCGCAGCCGGTTCGGCCCCAGATCCGCCCGGACCAATTCGCCGATGGAGTGTAGACGGCAGATTGGCCCGGTTTCAGTTCAAAGCCACTGCGGTTGAAAGTTTCACTATTCGTTATCCCTGGCCATACAGTCTCTTTGCAGTTGTTCTGTATAGTAAATTTTCTGGTCCCTTGAGAGGCTACTTCTGATCACACAAAACCAAACTATGAGCCTAAGCCAACGTAAGGATCCAGCATTGAAGAACATGCAACTACGGCAAGTACTAAAAATCGGAAATCATCCACTAGAATCACGCAATCAACGGCGACATAAAGGCGACGAACAATGTCATTCGTCCTTGGCCAAAAAAATGATAACTATTAGCTAAACGCGCCGAGAATTAGCCCATGTAAAGCAAGCATGTTGTCCTAGCTAAGCAAATACCCATGATTTACATTGCCTAGTTCTGACGAAGATACACTGCCTTTCAGTGCCGAAGCTTATCACTGGATCAAGTTGTTGTGAATAACTAGTGAGGTTCACACTGCGACGTCTTACCTGTTGCGGCTATGCCGAGTAGGAGCAAGACTTTGAGGAGCAGCAGACTGACGTGAAAAGCCATTTCTCTTTGGCCTGTCCTCTGTCGCCGATGGGGGCTACACTTCGACGTGCATGAGGTGTGTATGCCCGTGTTTATATGACCAGCCAACGTCGGAAAAAGAAGAAGAATGCGTGTGAAGGAGAGTGAATCTATGAACAGAGGGAGATAAGACAGCATAGAATAAAGAGTGGGTTCCTTGCTTAGTTCAATGATCGACAAGATACCTTGCCCCTAACACATCTTCAGCTGGTTTTCGCATGTAATCCACTACCATATCTTTTCACTTTTAGAACTATTTTGCAAAATGTACTCCTATGTCTTCCAAACTCTGGAACAGAACTCTTCTTTCATCTTTCGACTTGGAATTTCCATATCATAATTCATATAAATATTTATTATATTATATTATATTATATTATATTATATTATCTACATATGGATAAAGGATTTAGGATCTCTGTTCTCGTGTCGTATGCTTGTCGTACCTTTATGCAGGTAATATTGTTAGTTGTGCCCTTTTACTTAGAAGGCAAGGAAAGACAAAAGAAGAGACAGGTTGTAGATCAATGATCTTGTCCTTCAAAACTGTCTGTCCTACTTGACCACAACTTTTCAAGAAATCCATGAAAAAGTGAGTTGATTCTGGTTCATGCCGGACAAAATCAGACTTGAGATTATATCCATAACCCCGTTTGCAGTTTTCATTACTTAAGAACTCCATGTAGTAGCATCACTTCGCAATCTATTGTAATTTTACCAATTTCCAATTTAATCATAAATCTTTCGATTTTGCTAATTGAGTTTTTAAATATTTTCACGTTTCACCAATTGAGTTCATTCGGCCAACTTTAGCTGGAAATTATTTACATGGACATCAGGCTCCTACATGGCATCGTCAACACTAGTGTTGATAATTTTTAATATTTCGATATTTTTTTTCTATTTTTTTATGTTTTACTTGTTTGTTCTTTTTCTTTTTCTTTTTCTAACCCTTGCCTAAACTAAACAAGGGCATCCCTATCCTCGCCGAACATATGAGGGCCTCCACACCCTCACCAACCACAAGCGAGGTTGCACCTACGCCCAGATCCAAGTGACGCTAGCAACTCTTGCTCAGCCTCACCCAAATGTGGGCAAGGCCCAAGCGGCCGCAGGTGAGGCCATTTTTGCCATGGCCTAGCCGACCACAGATGAAGGCAACCTTGCTCATGACTAGCAAGGCCATGATTGCCTTCGCCCACTATCAACAAGGCCCTAGTCGCCTCGCGACGGCTTGCCAGGCCCTCACCCAAATTTGTGCGAGGCCAATGTCGCCAGTCGCGAACGAAGGTGGCTATAGCCTATGGCCTCCCCAACCATAGGTGAGGTTGCCTTTACTTGCAGCCGACTAAGCCATGTCGAGGCTAGCTTCGCCAACAGCTAATAAGGGATTCACAGCCCTTGCTCAATGACTAGCAAGCTTCGGTGACTCTTCCCAACCACAATAAAATAAATAAATGAAAAGAGAAGCAAAGAAAAAAATTAAACATTTAAAAAAACTACAAAATTATAAAAAGAAATATTTAAAAATATCAACGTTAACGCTAGTTGTATCATGTAGGACGATCGATATCTATATAAGCAATTTCCGATCTAAATTTATCAGATAAACTTAATTGGTACAAACATGAAAAAGTATATGATTAAATTGGTTCATTGAAAAGTTTATGACTGAATTGATACAAACTTAATAAATTTAGGATTTTTTTTAGTATTTTTACCCATAAATTAAGAGAGTAGTAATTGCAACTTTGAACTTTGGAGCTAAAGGTCAAAAGGAAAAAATGAAAAATTGAAAATTTATGGCCGACAATGAATTTGCAGCGAAAAATATATTGGCTCGGGTGGCAGCCTTTTTACGTGGAAAATACAAAAAATCCACCTCGTACGATGAAAGGGCATTTCTAAATATCCAGTCTTAAAGTTTAGAGGCAAGTTTCGGAGCAGACATTGTTATATATAAATTTATAAATTTATAAGCAGGCCGGCCATCCTCGTACAATCTAAACATTGCACAAAGACAAAACAGCAGTCCTTGGATCTTTCTCTACGCGGCTGATCTCACGATGATCACGGATGCACAAAATATCACTGAGGGAGACAAGCCTCCTTTCGAGCGTCTCTATGCTGTGAATGTCCCACTTGTAAATAACATTGCCAGTAAGGCCAAAAACAATGATATGACTTCACAGCATGAGCTCTAATATTTAAAATAGCTCGAAACTAGGAACCGGATTGCCTAGACATGACATAAAGACACTCACAAGTCGATTTGTCTCTCTCAATGACTCCAATTCCAATTTTATGGAAATGGGAAGGGGATGATGCTGATCGAACCAGCCGGTCCAATCTAGCCCTGACCGTCCCAATTCGATCAGTCCATTTTGCTCACCCCTACCCATTCTCACCTAAACAAGCAATCTGTGCAAAGGCAAACCCCAGCCTCTCTAGGCATGGAAAAATACCAAGCATCTTATTTTGAGATTCTCAGGTTTTTTGCCCTGGTTTTACCATCCCTCCTCCTATCAACTTTTCCCAATAATTAACCCAATGGTAACCACACTGAAAAGTCCAGATGCTCGCCGATAAAGCTGATAGTATCTTTGTGTAACTTTGCTTATACGATCCAAGACGAGCACAACAAAGAAAGAGAAACCGTGCATGACAATGGGTCCGTTTGGAAACCGCTTCTCAAAGTCCTTTGAGAGCCCAAAGCCCATTTGCCCAAATATTGGGTGTTTGGGAACACCAAATGCAACTTGCCTTCAAGAAATGTTGGCATTCCAAAGCTAAAAGCCCAAGGCAGACCTATGCCTTGGGCTTTCAGCATTTCGGGGATGGGAATGGCCGGCACTATTCATCTTCTTCGTAAGGGAGGCCGGCGAGGTGTTGTGGTGGGTCGGCGACGGGCAAGAGAGGCCGGCGTGGTCGCGGCACCCCGGCGACCGTCGCCGACCAGTCGCGCGACCCAGATCTAGGTCGTGGCGAGGTGGCGGAGGTCTCGCGCGCCTGAGTCGCGGAGGTGGCGGAGGTCGCGGAGGTGGAGGAGGTCGTGCGCCTGGCTCGCGGAGGTGGCGGAGGTCGTCGGTCGCGGAGGTGGCGGAGGTCACGCGCTGCAACCCAGGCGACCGCCTCGCACGACCTCCGCCACCTCTGCAACTGGCGACCTGCGCCACCTCGTCGCGACCCAAATCTGGGTTCTAGGTCGCGACCTCCGGCGACCCAAGACATTGCCGTGACCCAGATCTAGTTTGCGGAGGTCGCCTGGGTCGCGGCGGGCAACCTCCTCTGCCTCGTCGCGACCACCTGGGTCGCGGCTATCACAGAGGTCGCCTGGGTCGCGGCGAGCTGTCGCCGCGGAGCTCGCCGCGACCTCCGACGACTCTTGACCTTGCCGCGACCCAGTCCGGCGACCCTTGACCTTGCCGTGACCCAAATCTGGGTCGCAGAGGGTTGTGGATCGCCGGAGGTCGCGGCGAGGTGGCGCGCGACCTCCTCCACCTCGCCGCGACCTCCGGCGACCTACGTCCTCGTCGAGGAGGTGGCCGGACCGCCTACTCCTCGCCGGTTGCCGCTGCCTTTGCCGGTCAATTTTTTTTAATTTTTCTTTTGATAATTTTTTTTTTTACCACAAACATCCTTTATAAATGTAATTTCCCAAACACCATTTTGCACAAAATACTTCACAAAGGGCTTTCACAGTTGCATTTCGAAAAACAACTTTGAGTTAGTATTTGCATTTCCCTAAAGACTTTCCCCAAAAGTGGTTCCAACCCACCCAATATAACCCCTAATTCAGATGATTCAAAATGTACAAGACAATGTCAAACACCAGCTTGATGTGAAGATGGTAAATTCAATGTCTCCCTGCATGAATCCCCAACGCGGGTATCATCAGAGTTATCACCTCTTATTCTAAAGAAATTACAATTGAGTATTTCAAGTAAAATATAGGAAGTTATCCCACTGTCAAAAACAAATCAATAAGGGAAAGATGATGCTTAAGAAATTCAACCCTCCCCGAACCCATGTACCTAAAAAGGAAGAGAGAAAAAAAGAAGACAACCCATCTCTTCAGCCATAGCTCATGTGTTCAGACTTCAGCTCTGGACGGGCAACGAGCCCCAGTAATTAACGATCTTCGAGGTTAATTGAGCAAAGAATGTAAGGTCGTATATCTCCATTAGAAGGCAAAATTGGAGGCACGACTTAAGTACAACAAATCTATGCTCAACTCGTTGTCACCTTCTTCCTGACTATCCTCTTCCTCCTTGCCTTTGGAGGCGGTGCTTCCCCATTGACAGTATCCGCGTTACCTTCCTTGCTACCAAAAAGTCCAAGACCAGAAACAATGGCATTTTTCGATATCAACCAATTGGGAGAGGACTTAGGTACAACTTCTTCAGGCCTATTATAAGCCTTCAGAAGGCTATCTGAATGAGCCAGTGGATCAGGCTCCATGCCAAGCCAGGCATGCCTCAATGTCTGTCCTCCATTGTCATTCATAATCCTACATAAAATAAAAGATGAATTTAGGACCAAAGCCATGTTAAGATGCAAGGCATGTTCAAAGTCAATCAAACAATCACACGGCACTTTCAGCTTCCATGAATTCACCACCACAAAATAGCTGATAACTAGCCGAGGAAGTGCCTGATGAAAGGATCCTCACAAGCTTGAGAGAGAGAGAGAGAGAGAAAGAGAGAGCACCTCAGAGCAGTTCCAAAGAACAGGGCCACTCCAATAACATCAAAATGATTCGTCAACAATCTATCAGATCCACATAGAAGCTGATAACTCAAGTTTGCATATATGCCCAGGAAAGCACCATAACCAAGTGCATTCGTGCTCACTGAGGGTATTGTCACCGATAACCTGTCAATTATTTCTAGGTCAGCAAATAAATCTTAGGACTTTCTTCCATTGCAAGATGGAACCTTATTCTTGTTATTTATTATCCTTTCAAAGCAGCATTACCACACCAGGAAAAAGTTGCCTCAGAAAAATGCTTACCTTTCCTTCTTTTTACTTGCTAGGAAATTGGACAAAGAACCTTGCACTGCCCCCGCAGTCAACCCAACCATACACAGCTCTGCAGCTCTGAAACAAAAAGATTGGACCCTCTTTTGCAGGTCAAACTCTCTCATTGGGTAACTCTTCTCAAATATATTGTTGGGAAGCTTCTGCAATGTATTTTGTAGATCAAACCGGAATGTGTCCCCATATGAACGACATGGGGCGAGTGACCAAACAACAACAGCATTGCACAGAGATGCTGTGAGAACATTTATAAGCGCCAAATCCCACTCCTGCTTTATCCTGTAAAAAGTAGAAAGAAGTCATTTGTGCATATCCAAGGAGCACATCAATTACTCCTGCATATCCTGTAATGAAAGAGAGAGGCACAAACCTCTCTTTACGATTCCTCATTTCCCATGAAACAGCAAAACCAATGGTGGCAGCCTGCTCTAGGAGAAGCTTATATAGAAATGCAGGATCTGCAATCATCCTATCAAAAAATGCAACAGACAAGAGAGTAAGTTTGTTGGCAATCACAAGCAAGTGCACGTGCAAAAATTGAACTATGCATCTTGCACTTTCTTCTTCAAACAGAAAAAAGAAAGTCTATCGATAGCAGCTGGCTGTGATGGTCCTCAAATAATTTGGTTGGATAAACAGCAATGGTCTGAGGAGCTTTTTCATTTCTGAAATAGCTAAATGGGCGTCCTTTCTCAAGGAAATTGAGAGGTGGGGAAAAATCTATTAAGAAGTGGAAACCATCCCCAATTAGCTAAATGGGCGTCCTTCAGATATCTAGGGTACATGGGAATCTGGCTCTTCAACCTTGGCAACAAGATCCATCAAAGGAAGGCATCATACGTACCATGGTTGAAGCAGCTTCCCATCACCCCTTACTGTCAAAGTGGGGAAACGAACATCTACTAAGATCTGGCGCTCAGAATGTTTACTAAAAATTTGCTTCACTATTATAAAGATAACTAGAACTTTGAACAAATCGCTGCTCTCCTTGAGAAGCAACAAGGTTACTTGATCTAAGATTCATAGCTGCACAATCCCCAAAATCGCTGTCTGCTCACGGACATACAAGTTCATCCAAAGATTTAAAAACTAAAGCTGGAACTGTTTCTGACCAGCTACAGCATAAGGAAGTTATTTGTCACCATTACCTGCCAATAAATGCCCTAGACATGGCCTCCGGTATCGATCGCGATATAAGCCTGGCAGTTGTTGGTCTAGCATTGATTGCCAGAAACTTAACCATTTGAGCGGAGCTGACCAAACCCTGCAAGCCATTTTCAGTATTCTCTTGGATATGTAAACAGTTGGAAAAACATAGAGAGGAAGAATCCACACCATTTCACATGCTTGCCGAAAGCCAGCAGGCAAATCCATCATCGTCTTCTGCCATTCGTTTAATACTGCATTAATGAACTTGCGGTCGAATAGCTGGGAGAAAGAAAACAATATATCAGGCCAGTGCATAAGATATATTGACATTTTCTGAAGTATAAGAATGCGTGTTAGCATAAATGCAAACCTCTTCAAGAAACATCCTCCTTCTAAATAGCCCTCCATCATCACCTTCATCGCCATCATCGAAATCGTCAAAATAATCATCATCATCGCCATCGTCATCACCTCCGTCACCTCCCCCATGACTGATCCTCTTTCCAATATCACCACCACCTCCTCCCGTTGCAAGCTGTTAAAAAAAATCACAATCGTGAATTTTAAGCAAACTAACAAGCCTACATCAGGGCAAAGAATAAAAAGCCAAAGAAAATAAAAAAGTTGTATTTCTCAAGGAATTATCCATGCAAAATTGCTAGAGTTATTTCTCAGTTCGTTGGGTAAACTTAAAGAATTTCCTAATCATCTTATAGAAGTCAAGAACTGACGGTTACTAGCATGAAATATGACTATTGATATGAATCCATAAAAGAATCCAATCAAAACAGCCAACTTAATTATTTTCTTGCATGAGTATACTAGAACTTGATTACCTAGTATAGAAGATTTCAAAATCATCACAAGCCTCACATTTTTCTATTTCCAAATCTAGATTGTTATATGATTAATCCTTTAACTATCCATACATAAAATTAGAAGAAACACATGACAAATGATATCTCTTTGCTCAATGACACCAAATAACATTAAATGAACGGAGTTGTAACGTAGATTAAATATAATGCAATAGAGCTACTTTAAGGTAGAATTTCAGTTTTGGTTTACAGTTGACAATTATGTTTCTAGTGATCAAGGATATGTAGAAGTTTCTTGCTTACGAGTTTTTTCTATACTTCGATGCTGGGATTAGTTACTGCGTCACACTTCTTCGTTGTCTTGGGACGACAACTTTTTGGGCTAACCCGTTATGCCTCTATGGGGGCATTGTGGGTTTATAGCAAGATCCATTAAGCAAGAATTATGGGCATGGCAAGGTATTCTTATCCCTTGCCATAAGACAAAGTGGATAGCCACAGTTGCTCTTTCCATTTCTTGGTTGGTTGGCTTGGGAAAGGCAGAACAAGAAAGCTTTTAAACGAAAAAGAGTTTTCTGTTCAAGATTATTCGAAATTGGTTTCAATTTTCCACCTTTGGTATATTGGGTTTTATTTAAGATGTAAATACTTTGATTTACATTGTAGATTCCCTAACTCATTAATGAGCCCCTTATTATGTCAGCTTTGAGCTCATGTGCATCAAGCTCCTTTTGTGGATGGGTTAGCACCGTCTTGGTGCCTCATTGTGAATTTCTACTTGAATAACAAAAACTTTGGGCTTTGGTGAGGGACTTTCAGTACGTGTGTTGGAAAGAAACAAATTACTAAAATGACTACTGGAAGAATAATCTATACCATAAAATGACTCACCTCTAAGCTTAATCTAAACCACAAAATGACTCCCCTCAAAGGTTAATCCCAACCAAAACAAATTACAAGAGCAACATGTTAAAAATCTAAACCATAAAGCAACATTAATTTCAGCGAGCATGGGTGAAGGGCACTCAGAGTTTGTATTGATCTATGGCATCAATGTGGATAAAACAATTCAACCCTCAGGAGTTGAAGTTGAAAATTGCATAATGACATAACTTCACGCAATGCACCAACTGCCCTTAGCAAGTGTCCCCCACATTCCCCAAAAAAAATAAAACTATTTCAGGGTACTAAGTTCATACACCGACGATCCATGAAATGAATAGTCTAGTCTGTGAGCCCATACAATTCCATATCCAAAGACTACTTCCATGATGTCATTTAACTTTTCCATGTCCATCGTTAACAAAGAAGAAATGAGCATGTCTTCTTAATGTAAATGGATAGAAATGAGGGTTTTTCATGCTTCAGCAATCGACGCTATACGGTTTTTATTTATTGCTCAAGCTTCAAGGGAGTTTGGGATGAAGTTAAAGCAGAATAAATCGCACCTTCTAAGTCAAATTGTCCAATTTTATGCACCACAAAACACAGTACTCCAGCTAACTAAAATCTTTGGAAAATATCCACCAATAGCCTCTTCAGATGGTCCAATTGAAATTTCAGTCTTATAAAATAGAATACTCTTTACGGTTGTTCCCTCAATTTTAGGGTTATGATGTCTAATTACGACTGCATGACGGTAGTGAGAACATCAACTCCAATGGTTATGAGTAGCCTTCTTTCACATGTTATCTTATTCAGTCTTTCTTCCTTCTTTGCCTTTCAAATGCAAAGGCAGTACAACATCCACCAAACCCGACACTGCCCAAACTAAGAGCTTAATTTCCTCTGCAGAAAGACCGAAACTCTACCGTTCTGTCCATGAATTCCAATTCTCCAACCTCCACAATTGTCCGATAACAATTTCATTTCCTACTTCTCCTTTCTGTCTCCTAACGCACAACAACAACAACAAAACCACGACAAATTCCGCAAGAAACACACATCAGGAAACTCATAAATCGCAAATTGCAACCGAGATAGAAAAGGACAGACCTCAGGGCTAGACGTGGACTGCTTCTGCGTCGTGTCGAGCTTCCCCTTCTCGAGCGTCACCGCCCCGAACGCCCCGAACTGCCCCCCCTTCATGACCGGGCCGCAACCGTCCGAACCACCGCCGCCCGAGCTCGGCGCCCGGAAGCACCGCTCCAGGAGAGCCCTCGCCTCCCCTCCTCCGGAGCTCCCGTCAAGCGCAGCAGGGTCATAAGCGGGAGCCGAAGAGCACCTAACCGCGACGCCAACTCTCCGAACCGCCCTCCCGAAAATCGGAGGCGACGGCGGACCGCCGAGCTTCGGGGCGGGCAGCACGGGCTTCAGGAACGGGCAAGGCAAGGTGGGATTCTTCGCGGCGGCCACCTGAGCTTGCGAGCTCAGCGGCATGATCTGCGCCGTCCGGAACACCGGGTGCGACATCTTTCACGCCGAAACTTCTCTCGGGGTTCTTCCTCCTCGAGCGGGCAAGAGAGAGAGAGAGAGAATTGGAGAAAGATGGTCGATGGTTCTTCTTCCTCTCTCTGGCTCAGTGAGAATCCATGGCGGTTCGGGAGGTGGGTCTCGCCTCAAGGTGGCGACTTTCTCTCTCTAGAGAGATGGGTCGGGTAGAGAGAGAGAGGGTTTGTGGGTCGGGGAGGGGGGGTTTTGATGGATTGCTGTGGAACAACCCAATCCGCTCAGGCGGAAACGAAGGAGAAAGAGGGGCGATAGAGAGAGAAAAATGGACTCGGTGAGTCGACACACTGAGTCGGCGCGAGGGGCTGAGTTGGGGGGTCAACGAGTCGGCTCTTGGTGACGAGGTTAGCTAACCCTCTACCGGCAGGTCTTCCTGAGAGATTAGTGGCTGAATGTGTCTTGTTGGGGGAGCCTTCATCAGATTCTTTCGTGTTATGTCACTGTCCTCCCAATTTTCTTATGGGAAAATTGATTTGTCTAAATCAGAGAAGAATTAGAAATTACTCGCTTTCATGGCGGGATACATTATGCCTAGGTTCCGACGCTTGTCGTAGGTTACTTCTAATTTTTTGGTTTTTCATGATTTGATCTTGACGTCTCGTAACCGATAACGGTTTCTCTCAACATTGATTTGGATCATCCATAATCATGTCGGGATCTTTGGCTTCCTATTGGTCGATTTGATTAATTTTCCTAAATTATCTCAGTAAATATATATTTACAGATATATAAAGTGTGATTTAGTAGCGGATCACCTTTGCACTATTTTTTAAATCGGGTTTGTTGAGATGAATTGGTTTATTACGATAAGAGACCTGTGATTCATTTGGATGCTAGGGGTTTGGACGAGGTTAGAGATTTAATTAGGGTAAACTACTCAATTTGGAATGATAAGATTTTCGGGTCATCAAAATGACATCTTCCCTTTTTTGTCAATCTCTTTCTTAGATAATCCCAAAAAAATTACTAGACTTGGAGGTGTATACTATACATGCTCTTTCCAATAAAAATCAATAATTGCTCTAATTGGCCATATACCTAAAATGTGGATTGACATTGAGAATTTCAATTGAAGGCAAAAGTTTGAAATATGGTGAATTTCCTTTTCCTTTTCCTTTTCCTTTTCCTTTTTATTTGAGGTGCTTTTGAACTTAGCAATTCTATTTTCTTGACTATATAAGTTTGTAGATACTCCGAACTTTAAATAATCTTAGCACAATATAAATGACAATACAAAAGAGCCTCCGTTTGTGACAACATTATTATGATAAGATCAATGCCACTCTATCCCACAACTCGAGCCAAATTTATTCTACAAAACACCATACTTCGATAAAAAAAAATAACTCAAATATAAATACTCGATTGTTATTCAAGAAAGACTTGCATAATTTAAATTAAGCTAGTGCCAATCAAAGATACTAAATCGGCTTGACAAACTCGAGAGTCTAATCTAGCGGTATCGAGCATAACTGTTGTATTCTAATTTGTTAATGATATTATGCATAGATCAAATATAGCATGCCACATTCTTCAAAAAAAAATTATGTCTTCCAATGGACATATAAAATAGACAAGAAAATCCTTAAATTTCATATAAAAAGGGAAGACACTCCAACTTGTTTAGCTCTATCTCGAGTATATTCATAACTTGATTGGAGCAAAGAATTGCCGATTTTAGCTCGAAATCCAAATTCTCTGCTAGAGTCGAGCTCCTGAAAGTACTTTCATACTCAGATTGATTTCGAGTCCAGTTTGTAGGATGAAAGAAGAGCTCGGACAGGACTGAAAAGACCTTGGTAAAACAACTCGTTCCAGAAACTAATTATTTAGTAGACCGGAATAAGCAAAATTAGAAGCCCAAACTTTCAACTGATGATTCAGTTTACAGCACTGTCAAAACTTGCACTAAACAAAAACTAAGCGGTTCCGACAGAAGATACCGCAAAGATTGACAAAATATACTGCTCAATTGAGACAGAAATCGAAACAAACAGTAGGTAATCTAGAAGTTTAAACGGGAATTCAACGTTTTCCGCCGCCACCTCCGAGCTTAGGGCCCTTAGAAGGTCCAGCACCCTTGGGCATGGCTCCCTTGGATTGTGACTTCGAGGACTTGGCCATCGTTTCAGCCTTCTTCGCCTTCTTCTCATCCTTCGTCTTCTTGATCCTTTCCTTAATTTCCCTGCAGTGAGAAACCAATATGAAAAACTGATGAATAGGGAGTGCAAACACACTCCATGGTGACAAGAGATGAGCTCGTAAGTTATATACCTCAGAGCAGCCTCACGTGCAGCATCTCGAACTTCTGGCTTCTCAGCTCTCTTCTTCTGAATGACTTCCAAGGTGGCACCGACTATGGACCTGGAATACGGCTTCTTGGTGGCACGGCGCTTCTTCTTCACAGCCTCAGCAGCAATATCCTACAATATCAATAAACGAGAAAAAGATATCAACATTCTGCCACTTCCTCATAACCCCATAACCCGTCTGGCTGATGCTTTCTTCACCTTCTTGTGCTGCTTCCGGTACATGGCCGTCCACGTGAGCTTTGATGGCTTCAAGCGGTTGTGGAAGTACCTCTTGCATTTCGAGTTGACGAAGAGGAAAACCTACCAATGCAAAGCCAAGGAGCATTATTCACGAAAGGTACGACCGATTAGGCCATCCACCACAAAGAAACCATGCAACAAGCCTCACCTGGGAATCCGAGCGGATAAATCTGATTCCCCTGCCAGGGTAAATCTTGGCACCGCTGAAGCGGCAAAGCTCAGTCCTATTATTCCAAAAGAAAAAGTCATTAGAAAACCAATCAATTATTCCGAATAAGCTACATTAGCACCGGCAAACTACAAAGGAAACATGCGAGAATCCCCCAGGAAGACAAATCGCACAGTAGCAGACAGAAAGACGTCTTTCATCTCATCAGAGCTTGTGCTGCACACGAACATTCGCCGCCATCTACGGCTCAAAGGGTTCCAAACCCATATCTAGTCTCTTCCTAATTCCCAAAAAAACCACAAAAGTTTCCTTCTTTCCCCTCAAGTTCACGTCAACAGCAGAGCCAAGTCGAGCCCTGAAGATTCAATCTGCGTATTCGGCAGTTCCAGAGACGCAAGCAGAATCTCTCACAACATGCACACACGCACGATCCCAATCCCGAACAGTCGGCATTCAATCAATCGATCAAACAAAAGCTCCATCACCAGGCATCAGCAGAACCCAAGAAAACACAGGAAGAATCCACTGATTCCCATCAAATCACATCTAAACAATAAACCGCCGAAATGACAGCATGCAGACCGATTCAACGACGGCAGAAAAAGCGAACCGACCAGAGAAAAAGGGGCTTACTTGAGGACCATGGCGGCGGCGACGGGAGGTGGTGGAGATGGAGCTTCTGCCTCGCTGCTTCTGCAGGGTAGAGCGGAAACCCTAATCGCCAAACCTTAAAAGCGGAGAAGAAGAAGCTAAATGGGCTTTAATAGCGCTTGATGGATGCAACTATTGGGCCTGTAAGTTACATACCAAATAGATGGGCCAGAAGAAAAGCCCATTTTGCTCACCATCCCTTGAAGAGGTTAGAAATTTCACATGGAATAATGCCAAGCTATAATTCATATTAATTTGCCAAATCGGTTTAGAAAATGAGGTGATAAGATCATGTGAAATATTCACTAAGGCTGCATTTGGCAGTCAAGATAAAATTCGAGATACAATAAAATTTATCATAGTTTACTTTTAGTGCATACTCAAAATAAAATAATTAGATATAATAGGGATATGGACTGAATAAAGTTATCTCATGTAAGAGGTGAGATAAAGCTGGATAGAATTTTTATCCATAATAGAAAAGTTATTTTTCTCGAATAACAAACTTCTTAAATTAACAAAATTAGAATTATATTTTAATATAAATAATATTTGAATTCTAATATAAGATTCAAAATAACAAAAATTAAAATTTTTAGTTATTTTAATTTAATATTATATTTATTACATATTTTAAGTATTTTACTTATATTAATACAATTTACTATTTAATAAAATTTTATTAAAGAATAATGGATGGGGAAGAAAGAATTAATAAAAAAATTAATTAAAAAAGAGAGGAAAATAAAATAAAAATTAAAAATTAAAAGTAGACAATAGTATCACAAGAAATTTTTACTATCTCCATTTGTAAAATTTTTGGTTAATTTATATTAATATGATATAAATATATCTGACTTTATTATTGCAATCACCAAATAATGGATTGCATATAGCAAAATCCTTGAATTTCATATCATATCATATCAAGTCCTATCATGTTTAGAAATTCAGACAATCAAATGTAGCATAAGAGTTTTTCATATCGATTGATGAATTAATATTGTGAGCCATTCTTATTGGGATTGAGGGATCAAGGAAATTGGAAATTGATAATCCCCTCAATCACATCTAATAAAGTGTGTCTCACTATAAGTTAGCTTAATTATTGGGGATAAGGGTATCATAAATCTTAATGAAAATATAGTTGAGTCTTAAAAAATCAAAAATTGTAATAAAGTTCTAAAACATCTCAAATTGGTGGAATTTAAGTCATTCCATTAATTTGGTTCAATTTGGTTATTGAAAAAAAATATTGATGTAGCTTTTTTGTTCCTTCATTCGTGACACATGCTGCTGATGTAGCTCCCACCAAGTGTCATATTATAAAAATAACTTGAAACTTTCAAAATTAAAAAAAAAATGGAAAGTTCTACAAGAAAAAGGATTATAAAAGAAATAAGGATTAGAATTAAGAAAAAAAAGCTAAAATTTCTTTTGAAAAAAAAATCCAAGACACATTAGGAAGCTCAAGCAGCCATGGCCTCAAGCTTACAAATTCGTGTGGGCATGGACGCAAGCTCGAAGAAGCTCTAGCTACCATGGTTGCGAGCTCCAAATCTCCTTTGTTCCATAAGCTTTATGAAGCTTGACCACCATCGTCAAGCCTGACAAAGCTTAAGTGGCCATTGTTGTGATCTCGTGTCATGAACCAAAAGTTGTCAAGGCCTCGCAGGCTAAGGAGATAGCCAAGATGATCGAGATATGCCTTGAAGTTTCTTGAGATCTAAGGTTTTCATGAGAATTCTAGAGAACTAAAGAAATGTATATATGTGTTCTTGAGAATTCTTGTTCAAATGGGCTAATTAGTAGATTGGGAGATTGGATCTCCATCGTTGGATCAAATGAGAGATTAATGGTCTTAGCAAGATTGGCTCAAGTATATATAGGTTCCCATCACTTGTATCATTCAAGCAATTGAGCAATAAAAACTAGTCTCTCTTAGAGCTTCTCTCTTCTCTAGTCAAGCGACTCGGGTAAGGGTGGACAAGTCATTTGGAACCTAAGTGGCGGTCCTTCAGAAGCTAAAGGAAAGGACACCGCCAAGGAGGCCGGAGGCCAGCAAGTTTATATGGGGGCATGAAGGAATACTTCAATACTATATGAATCCCATGTTAGGTTGATTTAAAGATTCCAGACAAATTAAACCGAACAGATTAATCGTGCACGAGAGTGAAATAAAGAGAGGCATACTTGAGGCCCTTGGTGGTGACGGAAACTATGCTAGCTATTTTTTTTTTTTTTTTATGACCCGGGAACCCCCGAACAGCCGGCAACCGACGGGGTAAACCCGAGGCGAACTGGACCACTACCACAGACCTAGCCGCAGGTGAGTCGCGCAATGGGGACACAGGGTTTCGAACTCCTCACCTGTCGTTAGGATCACAGGAGCTCTAGCCAACGCGGCCACCACCGGCGGTGGTTATGCTAGCTGTTTTTGCTGCTGGTTGTAGCAAAAAATCCATATAGGGCATGGAATAGTACTGGCGCCTCGCCCTTTTGCTAAACAGAGAAATCCTAATCTTGGCCTGCCAAACTTTGAAAGCGACAAGAAGAAGCTAATGGCATTTTAACGGCTCGAATTTAAGCGACGCGGCCATAGGGTTAGTGCCAAAGGAGGGGGGAGTAGCTCACTATCGATGTTTGAAACTTCAGATTGCGTAATGCTAAGTGAAATTCAAATAAATCTAGAAAATCAGTTTTTTTTTAAGTGTCGTGATAGTGACATATCAAATTCTCAACAATAAATTATCTTATTGCTTGATGAACGAAAATCGTGAGCCTTTTCTTAACACATTATTTTTGTATATGATAATTACAAAAAAGGACATAAAAATATTGTACGGTTGTGAATTCTATTATAAACTTTTTAATTTGGCTAATTTAATCCTAAATCTTTTAATAAATAGCCAAGGTCGACACTCACGTGGACTTCGCAAATTTTTTCAAAATTTTCGTAAGCAATTTAGGAGAATGTGTTGAGTTAACTTAGACACATTTTAGTGGTCGAGCTCAAGTTAAAAGATTAGGGATATTTGCAAATAGGGCACTGGAGGCAGCGTCAAGCGACAGTGGGAGAGAGAGAGAGGAGAGATGGGTATTGAATTTGGGAGTAAACAAATATTTTCAGTCTGGAAGAAATGCAAATCGTAGGTTTTTAAAAATGAGTATGGATTTTGATATGTCCCGAAGCCCTGATGACCCTCCCTCTCTCTTCTGTGTCACAGAGCTCCCGACTCATGGCCAAGGGGAAGTCGAGCCCGAACATCTCGTGCCGGCACGAGTCGCGAGCCCGGCGAGCCACAAGATCGGCGAGCTCCATGGTGGAGCTCGCAGTGGCCATGGGAGAACAGGCCCCAATCTGGTCCGAATCAGGTCGCCCGGCCTCGATCAGACTAGATCTAAAGCAGCAGCAACCGTCACCGGCCTTGAGTCTGAGGTTGGCGACGACCCGGGACAGCAGGATTTTGGAAATGGAAAATGGCAATTTTGTCAAAAAAAATCATGGAGTTACGAGGATAGAATTTAACATGAAAGTGAAAAACTCAGAATCTAAAATGGAGATAGATATTTGAGACGTGGGTGCGAACTTCATAATGTTCTTTGCAATATTCTCTAAGCAGTAATGATCTCAAGCTTGACTATACTCGACTCAATATGCAGTAACTTCCAATCTTCTCCTGTGAAGCTTGAACTCAAAATGCATGCATAATGGTTGACATATGTGAATTTGACTACTCAATCAGCCTAGCAAGCTAGTCAGAATCACGAGTTCGACCAGTTCAATCACGGGTTCGACATGGAAAAGCATGCTTGACAAGCACAGAAAATGGGTCGTGCCTGAGGTGCACCTCTCTGTCTAAAGTCAATTCTGAAATAAAATCCGCCAAATTTTCATGGCGCGCGTCCATTGTGCCAGAGACAGACTGAGTTTCATCTGTACATCAGTTGACTAAAAGGTCAACGAGTTATTTCCCCGGCGTTCAATTCAGCTAATGAGAAACTAGAAAGCATGCGGTAACCTGAAAAGGAGCCCACAGAGAAACACAAGGAACTCCCTTTCACATTCACGGCGAAGCCTCTCACAGATCACTGGAGGCGGCTTCTCGAATCTGCGCAGCTTCTGAGGCTATGATCTACGGTTATGCAAGATGATGAGGAGTCACCTAGGCTAGGCTCTGGGGCAACGGCATCTCCCCTTCTGGTTCTCAATCGTGATACCTCCGCTTTCAGGTTTCTTACATCCTCTAACATCTCTGACAGGACCCTTCGCAATTTGCGGACGCGTGATTCCAGCCGGTCCAATCTTTCATCAATATCCTACACAAGAAGCAACATTGTCACCTTTGGCCTATTGCATACATTGATGGATCATTATGTTCAGTTCAAATGGGAGGCATACCAATTCTTCAGTGGTGTTATTGGGAACCTCTGCGGTTGTTTCCCTCGCCCTTTTATTGTTCCTATGAGAAAAATTCAAAAGGAAAGGCGATGGCATCGACTCGGTCAGAAGGGCAAACTTACTAATGATCTGTCCATGGGAGTGACGGAGTTCCACAAAAGAAATATAGCAGGACCGAGAATCACCTATGGTGTGGAGCAAGAACCTGACTTTTCTCAGGTCGGGTAACTACAGCATCTTTCACAACAATCATTGTGGTCAAGTTGAAGCAGATAAGGTGCACAACCTGCAAGACAGCAAGGCACAAGAATGTGATTTTTTGCAGGTCGCACAACCACCGTATCAGCCACATTGGGATCAAGAAGTCCGGTGATCATCTAAACGCCTATATCAGTCCGACACAAGACATGCCGAGTATACTACGGGCAAAAGCTGTGACACACTTCAATCCGTCGTTCTATAGGGCTAGCCTAGCAATTCGTGTTCACATGTCACAATCGGGCATTCAAATTCAGTCGAGCCAGTGTCCCTATAAACACTAAATTTCTTTATAACTACGCTACATCACTTGTGTAGATTAAATCCGCATCACGTTTACATTCAATCGTGCACAAACCACTTAATTCGTATCAGAAATCACCAACCCTACTCACAGTCCGCGGCATCACATAATATATCCGCCCTGCTGTACCAGCCTCAGTACACCAACCCCCCACCCACCCACCCACCCGCCGCCACAACGGATGCCGAAACGACAAACAGGCAGACGTCCACGATCAAAAGAGAGACAACCCAGAAGACATCCCCAGTCCAAACCCAGAATTCATCAACCGCAGCCCACTAAACTCAATCACAAGCCAATCGGACCAAAATCAAGAAACCGACCCACGACCAGAAATCAATCTAGAGAACGCTGCAAAAAGCGGGAAGCGTCAGGATCCCATGACCAGAGAGAAATCAGAGGAACCTGCGACGCTGACCGATGATGGGGAGCCCTCCTTCCTTCGTCGGAGCACTGGAATTTGGAGAGAGAGAGAGAGGGGGGGAGGAGACGGAGTCGTCGGGTTCGGGAAATTTTGAAAGCGGCGAGGAAAGACGAGAGGCGTGACCTCAGCTATTTGTCTCTTTTGAGATTTTCTTTTTAATGACATAAATAACCTTCAACTTTCATCTAATATACAATATAATCCCTAAATTTTAAATTTATTCGATGTATATTCAAGTTAATCCATAGACTATATGAAAATATTAAATATTATCTCTGAATTTGAATTAACATTTTCATACAATTTAAGGATTAAATTGAACATACATTAAAATTTCAGATGCCATATTAAATAAATTAAAAGTTCAAGAATTGTACATTAAGCTAAAGTTTTGGGGCCACGTTAAATAAATTTAAAGTTTACAAGTTGTGTCATTTACCATTTAAGAGGCTATACTAAAAACCCTAAACTTTAGGGATATTA
This sequence comes from Eucalyptus pauciflora, assembly GCA_007663325.1. Classification (NCBI taxonomy): domain Eukaryota; kingdom Viridiplantae; phylum Streptophyta; class Magnoliopsida; order Myrtales; family Myrtaceae; genus Eucalyptus; species Eucalyptus pauciflora. The sequence goes on along the minus strand of VMYD01000181.1, from coordinate 621,668 downwards.
CAAGTTTACCCCTAAACTTTCAACTACTCACCAACTTTCATTTTGTTACTGTCATCATCCATATGTTGTTTTTTTTCATTACAAAAATTGCTGAACGTGAAATTGTTAATATTACTATCGTTTATGGAACATCACGCATTTAAAGAAAGATAATTAATTTTAGATAGAGCCATTACAATAATGAACTGTAAAGGAATGCCAATACAACTAAGGTAAGTTATTGCAAATAGAGGACAAAAAATTTACAATGGAAATCGAGGTGTCTACAATATTTCATGGAAAGCTATTAAAGTTAAAAAATTCAACCTTATGAGACTTTGAGGTTAATTACCCCATTTGAAGGATGATTACTGACTTGTTATTTACAAAAACTTATCAAGGATCCTGATTACTTACAACCATTTATGATATTTTACTATTTTAGTGCTTAATCACTAAATGTTACCATTTTCATGTTACTCTTGATGAAATTAGCGTTCACAACAATAATATTACTTATACATATGAAATCAAGTTACAAACACTGCAGATAAATTATGGGAAAGTATAAAAAAAAAAAAAAAAAGTCATACACTTACTACATTGGCACCAATTTAATCGCAAACCTTTTTATTAAATCAATTTAGTCATAAACTATTTTGTGTTGGCACCAATTCAGTCCATCCGGCCAATTAGGCTAAAAATTATCGACATAGACACTAGCCATCTTACATGGCATGACCAACAATGATGTGAATTTTTTATAATATTTTAATATTTTTTTGAATGTATTGATTTTTTTTCTTTCCCTTTACTTTACCATTTCTTTTTGTTGGTGATGGCATGGGCCACTAGCCACAGCCATGCTCAATGAGGTTGCCTTTGCTGGCCACAAGCAAGGGTCAACCTCACTAGGCTAAGGGCGAGTGTCGGCCATCCAGGCGCAGCCCCCCTTGCCAAAACTAGCAAGGTTGACCCTCGCCTAGGCTAGGTGCGTCATGCAATGGTCAACCTCGTCGTCTCTCAAGCAAGGCTCAACAAGGCCAATTCTCGCTCAAGTGAAACCGGCTTGGCCTAGTGAGGCCAATCTTCGTTGACCATGGCTATGGGTGGTGGCTAGTGATGGCCACCAAAAAAAGAAAAGGTAATAAATAAACAAACTATCTAAAAATTCAAAAAATATAAAAAATTATCAAAAATGTCCATGTTAACGTCGACCGGTTGGTGTCCACGTCAGTACTTTCCAACATAAATTAGCTGAATGAACTGAGTTTGTATCAATGCAAAAAATTAGGATTAAATTGTCAAATTGAAAAGTTTATGACTAAATTAGTACAAAAGTTATAGATTTATGACTTTTTTGGTCATTTTTCCGATAAATACAACCCACAAAGTTGGATCACTCCTTATAGGATGATTTCAAGTAAATTATGAAAGATTTGAGGAAAATTAAGGACTTCTTATAAGATGATTGTTTTGTTCTGGGGGTAATAATATAGAAGAGGATAAAGTCGGTTTCTGCACTTCAGGTTCGTGATGGTGCGCGAAAGGGAACAGTTAACCACCTAGCTACTATAACAAAATGTTGGTGAAGCCAAAATTCAAAAAGCAATAACAATGAGTTCTCCAATGTCATGCCACCGCAACTATCGAGAACTCTTCATACCTGAAGGGGTTTTAATCAATAAATTGAGTTAGTTCCAAGCACCGGGCCCCCAGCTAAAGCCACGGCATTCATCTTGCCTATATTTAAAAGCGCATGAATTTGGTCTTTCATATGCTTATGTAGGCAATCTGGTGCTATTGAATTATTTGGGAGTGATAGGGCTTCTCACCAAGTGGAGCTCTCGGCAAAGGCTACATGCCCTCAATCAAGGGCTGTTGGTGCCGGTGCCTGCAGCAGCTCCTCCGAAGCCACCCCAAATGGCATCATCATATTTTTAGGCGCGCATGATAAAATTTCTATTTATTTATTTCTCTGTTTCCCTGTTCCCTAGAACAAAAATCCATTTGGTAACGCAATTTGATTTTTCTATTTTTGAAACAGATTTCTATTTCAGAAATAGATTTGAAGAATAAATCAAAAGCTAAAATTTTTAACTTCTCAATTTCTGAAATAGAAATTAAGAAATTTATTTTTGGCCATAAATCAATTTATGTTCTAGAAATTTTGTCATGTGCACCCTTAATATATGGTGTTGCTTCATAAGTGAATAAGATCCTCACAACATAAGTAATTCCCAAGGCAAGCCCCTCGAAGAAGCCCATATATATGGAAAAGAAAGGTAGGGCTCGATCACCCAAGGAGAACCCAATTTATGAAAGGATGGACTAACAAAAATCCTTCGAACCCACAAAGAAGATAACAAATGAAAACAACTAGAGTGCCCGGGAATAGGGGAGAAATGCTTCTCCTAAGAAAGAAAAAAAGAAAAGAATAGTATAAATAAGTGAGCAGTGACTTATAAATAGGAAGATGAGAAGATAACGGGTGAAGGATATTCATGATATTAGGTTGGATCTCTCTTCATTCGCTCTGTTCGCGGAGCAGCATACCGAAAAAAAGAAAAGCGTTCTATTATACAAAAAGGATTGGAAGCAATGACTTAGAGCTAAAAGCAAGCGTCCTCCAGATTTATGACTAAATTGGTACAAAAACAATAACTTTATGGCTTTTTTGGTAATTTTTCCAATAAATACAACCCATAAAGTCGAATCACTCCAATAGGACGATTTCAAGTAAATTATGACAGATTTGAGGAAAATTAAGGACTTATAGGTGGAAACTTAAAAGCATCATTTAATTGGATACTTAATATATTCTATCATTATATTATATAGTAGGAGAATGCCCCTATGACCGCGCAACCCAAAATTTAGCCAAGCTGGGCTAAGCTGGACTCCAGACTACTTACATGGACAGACTGAGTATATCTGTATAACCGTTCGGCCTTGAATTTACGCTAGATTCCAGACTCCTTTACATGGATGAACTGAGCTTATGAGTTAAGTTTTTATCCATATACTTGACGTTGATGCAGCTCATTCTGTATTCTGCCATGCAAGCAGGCATCGTATTAGCAATGTAAAACTCTGAAGAGAGAGAGAGAGAGAGAGAGGTTTTGGTCCGCGACCATTCGGAGGTGGTGCCGGGATTCCGAAGTTTAGATGAATGCTAGGGTGGCGAGACTGGAGCGGGGTGGTCGAGGGGGAGCATCGAGGAGGGCGATCGCCAAAGGCGGTGTAGATCCGAGATCTAATAGAGAGAGGTGGGCTGTATTTGAGCTAGTGTAGTTGTTCACTGGCTTGCAGTCTCTTTTAGAAATCTTTCGAGAGAAGATTATATTCATACCTTAAAAGAGTTTCCTGCTTCAAATCCTCATGCTCTATGAACTTTAATGCCTCGAAAGCTCTTTGCAAACCTCCTCCTCCAGACTCCAAAGCCCCTTCGAAGTGATTTTGCCGTGTGGATAAAGCGCAGAGAGATTTGCCTTCTTTTTCTTTTCTGAATTTGGGTTACATATTTTACTGAGCATGACTCACGTTCTTTACCACAGCGATGAGGGTGATGACCTCCAGTGGTTTAAGATCGGTCTATTTTCATGTTGTTCTTCCAAAGAAGAGGATGAAGACTCTGTAAAAGAGTGGGATAAACCCATAAGTCCTTCGTATCCGCATCACCCCTAAAGTGTGTACCAAAGCGAAGGGGAAGGAATAAAGTAACCAGGAAAGATAATGAATTCAGTCCTGAAGAAATGAACAGATTCCAATTCAGTTTTCGACAAGAGCCGTTCTTCACTTTCATTTAACGATTGGATGTGGAGAACTCCTTGAACACTCAACTAGTCCCCACCAAGCATGACAGTCAATCCTAACCAAGTATGACAGTCAATCCTTACCATCGTCACAATGCAGTTTTCCAATTCTAAGTTGAAGCCATGAAGACTCCTTGTAGAGCAAAACAGGTTTACCACCAAGGATGGTGGGACTCCTTTCTAATGGGCGTCGTTCGTGCACTAGAAGCAGAAATCAAAAAGGCTAGCAAGAGAGTGAAGATAGAAACTTGCATGTCTCCTTTCCAAAAGGTTGCTACACTAGCAACTGCTGTCCTTTGCCCTTGCAACATTACTGCAGGAAACCCGGATAAAACATGTGATGCACGCTTATCTTCACGACCATCATTACTGTAATGCACAGAGTGCCGTCCTCGACAACTTGGGTATTGAAGACATCGAGCAAAGGTTACAACAATTTCAACCAAGGAAATTCTGGGCGCAACTTGCTTCGGCCATGGAAGGTGCGATGGAGAAATCTCTCGTTAAAACTGCAAGGCATGCTTAATTGATGCCTGGCAACTACAGAGGACGTTCAAAGATCTCAGAATGAGATACGAAAACTACTACTTCTATGATAATCAAATTGCAAATTCTTCTATGCAGGAGTGACATACTACATGGAGATACGCTTTACTCCGGCAGGAGATTTTTTTACTTGTGATCAAGTATACACCATCAATCACACAAGATTCAAGAGGATGCATAAGTTTGACAATGGCATTCTTTCCACCATCATTTTCATATGAAATAACACTATTAGTACTCCATTCCTTTTCTTTTATGGCAATAGCTCCTGCCCCGCATTGCAGATGCCCAAAAGGAGCCTTGGGTTATTTTTTACAATTGCATTGACATGACTAAAGTTCCCTTTGGAACCTGCAACCTATGTTTCTCACCTATTCACAAAATAACCCTCAAGTTGGGCTTCCCTTTGGGAATAAAGTTACACCGTAACACAGAATAGATGAGCGGCCCGCCACCTTTTTTTGGCTTTGACCGATTTACCTTGATTGGATTGCCCAAGAAAAGAAAAGGTTTCTTCAACTTCCCAAAGGAGAACAAAACTGGACGTTAGCATGTTGACATTGTCCTCATCTTTCTTCCTCTGAACACATGTTTAGCAGATTTATGAACTCAACCAGCCCAGCAGATTAATCAGAAATGTAGAGAGCAACAGCAACCACATATCTATGTGAGACAGAGGCACCGCAAAAGCTGCAAAAGCACATGCAGTGTCAAATACAAATGGAAAGGTCGACAGTAAAGATAGACAGTAGAAGAAACATTTCAAATCTAGACAGCCAAAAATAAAATGCAGAAAAAATTAAACGTGACTAAATTTCGGAATGGCACATGTGATCTCATGATTCTTATCTGACTAGAACTTAAATCATGTCATCAATATACAAAGACAGAAAACTCTTGTATTTAAATTTAAAAAAAATAATGAATGAAAACCCTTCCACCTGCAACTCAAGACAACATATTATAATATGAAGAACCATCAAGATGTAAAAAGTTTTGTCACTGTATTTACCAACTGTAAGCTCAATATAAAGGAAAGTTGCAGAGGAATCAAATTACAATTGACACAGAAATTGAGCTTGCTGTGAGATAATACCAAAGGAAAGAACAAAGGTGACTTCTGGATCAGGAATAACAAATAAGATTGCACCAAGTACCGGCAACTACCATGAAAGCCAAAAGCGAATCCTACGGTTGCGTGAAGAACATTTAATTAAAATTAAAGTCTCTCACTATGAATTAGTCGTATAACTTGATCAAGATAATTAGAAAACAGAAAAAAAAAATTGCAGCCTAGTTCACTCATTAATGCGACATAGCATAGCTATCCACTGGTGTCCACCCTCACTTCATTTATCAAGTACTGAATAATATGAACAGATGACAGAATCTCAAAATATTATTCTGAACTCTAACTACCTTAATGTATTAGAGCTGTCAGGGGATAAACCACCCTTTTTCCCTGATAGAAATCAAGAGATGGTCAATACAGTCAGTGTAGCAACGATGAATAAGAACTATCTACTTCAAAATGATTGCACCCCGAAGATGGAATTGAACCATGAACACGAGATGGATCAATCAAATTGTGAATCATTTGGAAGCCAAGACGCGAATTATCACTCTATTGCAATCCCAATCAATCAACTCAATGCTCCAAATTTTCCACATTGGATCTATCACTCCACTGATGGCAAATGCCCTAAAATGCCGCTCAACTTATACATAATTAATGTTGTTGTGCTATTATTACATCATAAACAATTTACTGCATTCTTCACCATGATCTTTCACTTGAATTATTTCATAATCTACCCCTCACATGCAAGGTATTAAAAAAGAAATTATCAAGATAAATAGAGAATGTCGTCTCCAAACTAAGAAGCTTACATGATTGAAGTGGCGCAAGAGAAGGGGATACAGGGCCTTCTCCGAGTCCTTTATCCTCAACTGGAGGGGAGGCAATTGACACCGTTGGCCCTGGTGAGAAAGATGGAGAATGCCGTGATGTTGGAGACATATAAGGTGAATGCACAGCAGGTGCAGGAGGTAGAGAGGTCGGAGTTTGAGCTGGACTAGAATGAAAAGGTGAGGCGGCTGGAGCGACTGTGATCCCACCACATGTACAATCCGTTGTGTGACCTGACATAGGACCCATCCTTCGAGGACTTGAGATAAAAAGGTAGCCAAAATATACAGAGATCTCACATTTAGGACAACGTGGTACTGGATGCGGGTGAGGTGAGGGAGCTGGGGAATATGAAGAAGGCGAGCTATACGGGGAAGCTGATGGCACAAAGCCGGGTGATGGAGAAGGTGTAAGGGAGCCCTCCAAATAAGATGACAAGCTGACACCTTTAACATTGCCAAAAACTGAATTATTAAGACCGAGATTTTCAGGAGATCCTGAGATTATTTGAGCTAATTGCTTTAATCTTTGCGGTTGAAGATTCCCATAATCAGAAGTAACAGAAGCCTCAATTGTGACAAAGGGAGCAACTGTTGAACCCTCCATATTCGTAACTTGCACATATACATTCTGTTGGAGAAACAAATCAGCAAAGTATAAAAATGAAAGAGTGTCAGAGTACAGAAAATTAAATTACAAAACAGAGATGATAGTAAGGAGGAATTCATATTAACATATTAGATGCTTTACTCCTGGTGAAACCTAAAATGCATGTACAAACATTGTAGAGCTGATCTTGAATCTCATCTAGCAGCTCTTGTTGGAAGCATTGCAAGATTGAGAAGATCTTGACACTAAACTCGATGCAATGTACCTTGTGTTTTGAAAATTAACATTTTTGAACAAAGAACCAGCATGCTCCATGTACATGGGGATGTGTACAGAAGCAGGTATATGATAAGTAACTCATTAAACAACTTTACCCAGAAAACAAATGAAAAGGAATTCTTCCCCTATCCAATTTCAAAGTTACACTTTGAAATTGGATAGATCTCAAAGTGGTGGTTCGGATGAAATTCTAAACACTTAGATGGTGCAGATCAGTAAAACTTGTCCCAACAACTGGCTCACCTCATCAGACCTTAGATGCAATCCCTCTTTCAGCTGTTCCTTGAACTCAACAAAATTCTGCTGTATACCATATATAGACTGGTAGAGAGTAAAATTAAATAGGATCTGGGGCATCTGCCAAATTGAAACAGATGGGTTCACAGTGACTCCCCCGGGAAACTTCAAAATCTGAAGTTCGGACGGCTGCCCAAAAAGGGAGGCTGTAACAGTTAGATTAAGTTGCCGAAGGAAGACGTCAATCAAATACGATCTCAGAACGCTTAGCGACACTTGATTAATTGGACCATTCATTTGGTCAGACAGAACGCCAAACACCACATCAGTATAGTTAGTCGAGCCTGATTGGTGCGCCGATAATACCGCCACCTGCTCAAAACACTTCTGCGTTAATTTCATCTCTGATTAAAAAGTAAACAAAATATGCAGTGTAACATTCAATTACCTTTGTATATGGAAACCCAATTTCACTGTATATGTCATATTCTAACCTTCCAATGAACATAACAATCTCGGAAACTGGCTTTTCCAACCGAAAGGATACCTGTACAGTGGCTGTTAAACAGACATATCAAAGGTTGAGTGAGTATTAGGAAAGGAAAGAGTCATTCACATAAGAACAGATAACACAAAGAAAGCATGGGCCACTTAATAGTATTATTTGTAAGAGCTCAAAGGTAGGACAAGTTGATTTTTCCAGTTCAAAGGCACTCACAGGCATGAGTGTAAAACTAGTTCCTTTGATGTCATTTCTCACTGCTCAATTTTCAGTCACAAAAAATTGTTATGACCCGCAAAGGCTTGACTTGGATGGCATGTGCCCATTTGGGTATCTATCTTAGAAACTGATGGAAGGGTGAGCAGGACAAAGAGGCCAGGAAAGGAAATCTATTTGACCTTTTCGACACACAAGAGCCGCAACATCAACGAATGCAGCAATCAATGCCTCATCACGATACATGTCTGATAAGTAGACAGCATGCAGTCATTCACTTATACACCTTCTAAAAATATGTACAGGACTCGTGAGAACCAGAGGGACAAAAATGAGCATGCCATTATCTCATATCAATCAAATGAAAACTATATTCTAGAGAGGGGGGAATAAATTGTCTTGTTACATAGGCATGTAGAGGACACCTTACCAGCTGGATTTGTCATTTATGATAAGCTAAAATATTCTTGGAACACGCTAATCAGACACAATAGAAACAGAGACAAGGTGATGTAAGGCTTGCCTAGTGCCTACTCGTGAAGGTAAAAGCAAATCCTTTACTATTCACATTTTAAATATCTAGTATGAAACCGATCCAATGATTTTTAGTTAGGATAAATTAGATTCAAACATCAGTATTTACAGGTTTTGTCTTGCCTCACAATTCCACATTTATGCTATGGTTGAAGGCATGATAGGGAGGAAAATCCAAAGAAAGCGCCCACTATTTTAAATTTTCCATCCATAACCTACTCAAAAAATTTTAAAATTTTTAAAATATTTCCACCCAAATTTTCTTTCCCCCATTGTCCCCAATTTCCCAAAGAAAGCATTAATCTATGTCAAATAAGCTAGAATATTGGAGAGACTACAAAAGGTCTATGAAGTTAAGAGCTTTATTCAGAAATAAGTTATTATTAGTGCCTATCAAGCTTAAAGTTGTGTGAAATACTCGGGAAAAAAAAAATTCCTTCGGATAGTATGTCCAAGGGTCAACAGATCATCCTTTTAGAATACCCCCACCCCTCTCTTTCCTCTACTTTCTCGTCTGCATAACATACTTCATACTCTTATCCGACTCAACCAGTCTGCAATCAAACTATACTCCAACTGACAGCAGATTATTATCTGTAGAACACTAAGATGTACAGATATAACAACTTTCTTATCTTCCAGATTGGTGACTTTGATTGAAATTCATCCTTCTAAAAAATGCAATTTCGGTGAGTCAAAGGAAGGTGCTGTTGATGCGCCTTCTTTTACCTTGTTGTAGAGCATTTAAACAGAGTAGCAATTATGAACACAAACACTGTCAAACTCGGGCTGCAATAAAGTCATTTAGATTTGGCAGATTTTAGGTTTGCCTAGCTCCAACTACTTGATAGAATACCACTAAAGAGAGAAAAATTATTCTTTCCCCACGTGTGAATATTCTCGCCATCCATTTTTATTATTGTCCTATATAAATAAACATTTGCTCATAGTTCAAAGGACAACACTGAATTAACAATAGAGCTTGAATTATCAAATATTGAACTCCTCAACTTATATGACTCTTTTCGACCAATATATATTTATATATATGACTCGGCCCCACCACATTAAAGACATACTAGCTATTTGATTCAAGAGAATGATGAAAAAGCCAATAAATACAATGTCAACACACCAGAGCGCTATCATAAACTTAAAATGCATCAATCACACTCGCCATACAATTCATCGAGTGTGTGACTCAATTGACATACTCTATAGAACACGTGGCTATTTTGTTTCTGCATAATGATGAGAAGTCAGTATAATAACAATGTAGCACACCATAGGACTGTCACAAATTGAAAACATATGAATCCCTCAGATTTGCTAGTCAAATCAAACATCTCATCTGTCTGAGATATTATAACAATCCATCCTTGAAAAATATCCCTCAATTTAAGAGGACACCACCTAGTTTGAAATCACATTCTCAAAGATCCTTTTGTTTCTTTGGTATGTACATACCCTGTGTTCTCTCAACTGTCGTCTGAAGTCAAGTGGATCGGCACACAACCTATGTTTGCAAGCGCGTTAATTAATATGAGTTTGGCATTGATGAATAAATATAAATGTCAACAGAAAGTAGCAGGAAGCAAAATTGCTCTATCAAAACAAACTAGAGCAGTGAATGCACAGCTCAATTCGATGTTAAGTAATATATCTAATGACACTTTTCGTAAAGCTGCCCTGACCAGGAATCGCATTTCAGTGTACTTGCTTTTACCTCAAAGATAACTCAAGAAATGGCACTATCTCAGGGGCTATAGATCCATCAATGTTATTAATGAAGGGACTATTTCCAGTAAAGAATATTTTATGTTAATGCAAGTAAAGGGAGATTTTGGCCACAACATGATCCAATGGGTCCACTGAGAAGAAAGCGTCCAAGATGGAATTTCTAGAAATTTAAAAATAAAGGCTCTTTTAACTGAATTAAAGGCGAGGGTTGTTTCCTAATTTCTATGGTTTCTAGTTCAAATTTATTTCCTAATTTGATGTTTCTTAATTTAATATTTTCCTAGTTTAATATTTCCCAATCTAAGATTTCCTACTTTAAAGTTTCCAAGCTCAGTATCCAAGTCCCTCTAAAAATAAGAGGTGAATTCTCAGTTGTATGGATTAAGATTTTTGAGTTGATAATATCTGAGGATCTCTCTCAAGTTAGTGATTCCTTCAGTTCTTTACCCAATTCTTTGGCGGTGAACCTTTAAAGTTCTTCATCCTTAGTTGGTGGAAAATTCCCTTATGCTTTGGTAGCAAACTCTTTTATCCCAATGCTATTTTTTCACAAACACGTCAAACGCTTTCTTTCCATCAAAGCATTCCACATTCTCACCCAAACTCACCACGCATCAATTATTTATTCCCGGTGGCCTCAATGGGGTCTGTGCGCGTGTGTGTGCCTATTTGTATAACCATTTTTGCCTTAGGAAACAGCTCTTGACTATTCTAATTCAAGATTTCCTATCCTAGATTTTGTCTGGGTCCTCAGTGAAACAAACTCATCTCAAGATAGCAGTCGGAACTACAGAAGAAGCTGTACCCACAAAGCTCATCGACAATATCGACCATTTGCTCATGAACCGCAGTGTAAAATCTGCCTGTAGATTCGCGCAGACAGCAGCAGCGCCCAATCTCCAGGAAGAACATGACATATTGGTGAACTAGAGACCTCTAAATTTAGACACTTTACTGCTAGTCCGCTAGTATGCACTAAGCCCCCAAAACCAAGCACACGCCCATCAAGTGTAAACGCCGAAACCCTAACAATGTCCCGAGGCACCACGAAACCGAAAAACCCGGCTCCTAGACGAGAAAAACAAGGAACCCTAGAAACCAAATCATCAGCAGAGACCAAATCGCGCAGCGTCAGTTCCTAAAATTGGAGCAGAAACGAACACAACCGCACCAAAATAGTCGCGGCACACTGAACCGTGAGACCAGCGAGGACTGAGCCCCGAGAATCGTACCGCCGCGCTTCACCGCATCCTTCGCATCGAAACCGGATCGCGCGCTCCGCAGCGGGAGCACCCAGAAGATCCCCGACAGGAAGACGGCGACGCCTAGGAGCAAGACGAAGACGCACCGCGGGCTGAGCTCCCCCGCGACGCGGCGGAGCCCCACCGAACATCTCTCGCAGCAGAACCGCGAGCCCCCGCCGCCGCCGCCGCCGCCCGCCCCGCCGTCGCCATGTGGCCGCCGCTGCAGGTTTCGCTGCTCAGATTTCCCCATTCACAGAGCATCTGGGAACTTTCTCTCTCCTCGCGGCGCGCACGGACACGACACCAAGCTTTCTCTCTCTAGCTCTCGCTCTCGCTCTCTCTCTCTCTCTCTAACACTGCAGTTTTTCAGTTCAGCTTTCTCTCTCCTCGGCGCACTGGCTCTGCGCGACTACTGGTGGGGGAAGAATTGAGAGAGGCAAGCGTTCATGGAGGACATATGCTTTCTATTTATCTATTATTTTATTTTATTTTAATTATTTTATTTTATTTTTTTATTATCATTAATAAATAAGCTCAGATAATTTTTTTTTTCTTTGTTTGGATTATATACTTATAGATGACTCCAAAGAATCTTTTTTGTTATGATTTCAATATACCAAAATCGAATTTAGAAAGAGGATTCCTTTCCAAAGAAATATCATGACAAAATCCCACAGAACTCAGCCATTAGAAATACGTGATTTTCGTTAACTTTATATACGTTTGATACCCATAATTTCGAACCGTGTTAGATTTGGATAGAGCCAGAGGATTTTCTTCCAACTAGGATTGGAGGAAAATATTCTCTTTATTGAATTTATATTATCAATTGAGCGTATTCTTTTCGTGATATTTCTATTGTCTCTTTATGAATTGATAAAAACATTCTACAATAATAGAAATTTTTCATATGACTTACCGACATGGAAAGAAATTAATGTACAAATATTGATGGTTTCGTTGATTTATTGGTTTCCTTTGATTTTCATAGTATTAATCCAAATGTATTATCATTCGCCGAAATTTCTAAATATTCTATGGAAGGCTTATACCTAAAGATTATTAGAGTGATATTTGTTTAGTGATTTGGAGATGGGATTGGAAGATCTAACTTGACACGTGGCCGAATATCTTCCATTTGATTTAATTTGCACGAATCACCACATGTCAAAACACTACTCATCAACCTTCTTACTTATAAATACCCTTAAATTATTAACCTAAGAATAAGAATTTGTAGCAGAAAAATTATCACTAGAAATCTTAAAAGGCACTCCACCTGTCATTGAAGTATGAGGGGAGTGCCCGAATCTTTTGTCATGCACTCTCTACTTCATTTCATTCATATTAATCATGCGTAATCCTTGTAAAAAGGAATCACGAGTAACGTTGTGACAAGTTTATCCACATTATTATAATGTTTCAACAACCCAAATGGAATAAAGAGCTTTTGATTTGGTAGCTCTTGCCCACCCTTTCTCTTCTGATGTGACACAATGCATGTTGCTTTTTTTCTTTTCTTTTTTTGGTGACCATGGGAATAAACTAATGATTTGAAGGACTATAATTGATTTGGTCCAAGATTTTTCCAAATTAAGTACTTTTATTCTTATTGAAATGTAGGTCAACTCAAATTTAGGAATTGATAAAAACATTCTACAATAATAGAAATTTTTCATATGACTTACCCACATGGAAAGAAATTAATGTACAGATATTAGTGGTTTAGTTGATTTACGACAAAAAAAAAAAAACAATCAATTCAAACTATTCTAATTAGCTGTTATTTAGTTGGTAAGAATCGCGATTTAATTTGGATTGAAAATTGAATTAATAATATTATTTGAATTTTAAGCTAAATTACCCTTTTCTTTGGTGTAATTTTTTTGGGTAAAGGGAAAACCCTATTCTATTGGTCCATTAATTGGCCCTAGACCCATTTTAAATCCGTTCGATTAAAATTAAATGCAACACTAGCACATCCTAAAAATAAAAATAAAAATTCCCTTGCCATGTCAATGAAAAATCACGAAAAATACTTCAATTTATTTCGCTCTCACGTATGAGCTAATAAACCTCACGTGACCGATTCGATTGCGAATTTCCATGGACATCTCTATGCATAAATTGAGTTACGAATATCTCTAAAATAGCAAGTCGATAATACTTATTCTAATTCACATCGACATTCTAACTTATCCCTAACTTATCCCTAACTTATCTTAACTTTATAATATCATTTCTCCACCTCTCTCTTTCCGCTACCGAACGTTGAGGACAAGCAAAGGCGAAAGCAAAAGTTGGGGGGTGAGAGATAGTGGGCATCAAAAGGTGGACAAAAATAAAAGCAGGATGAATGTTTGTTTTTTATTTATTATTATTATTTAAAATTCCACCCCCGGGCACCAAGAAATCGAAATTCAAACTGTCGCCCTATGGGATGACGGCATTTCAAAGGTAAAAATTATTCAATAGCAGTAGTGATGAGCAAGGGAATGGCGTTGACCGTTGACCAGTGCGGAACTTCCACGTGGACAAATGAGAAGCAAAAGATCTTGATGGATGATGGAAGACGAGAATGATTATCCGTCTTGGGTGTCATGCACATCACGGTGGAGTATGCACGCATGTACGTTTGGTTTACAACTGTGGATACGTGATGTCTGTTTTTGACTGGACAGTTAGTTTGTGGCCCATAATTTGATTCATAATTAGTGATATGGGGAATTTTTTATTTTGATGATATTGTTGACGAATGTCCTAAAGACACTAATCGGTACTCCCGAGAATTGGAAATTAGTTTGTGGCCCATAATTCCATTCATGATTAGTGACGTTGGGTAATTTTTATTTTAATGATATCGTTGACGAATGTCCTAAAGACACTGATTGGTACTCCCTGGAAATTATTTTGTGGCCTATAATTTCATTCATGATTAGTGATATTGGGTAATTTTTATTTTAATGATATTGTTGACGAATGACGTAAAGACACTAATTGGTACTCCCAAGAATTGGAAAATTGTATTCGAATATAAATTTTTATATTCATAAAATAGAACTAACGATCCTTAGTATGTGTGTAAATGACACTTTCGACATTTTTCGTCACCCTAAAAGAGTTTTAATTACTCAAAAATATATTGAATTTTTCAATACTAAATTACACTTTAAATATCAACATTGCCGAAAAAAATGATGATGATTTTCTCTCTTGGGTCGCGTACATATCCCGGCGGGGGACACCCGCGTGTATGTTTGGTTTACAACTATGGGTATGTGATGTCTGTTTTTGATTGGACAATTAGTTTGTGGCCCATAATTTCATTTATGATTAGTGATATTGGGTAGTTTTTATTTTAAGATATCTCGTTAATGAGTGTCCTAAAGCTACTAAATGAGATTCTTGATAAAAAAAAATTTCATATTTATAGAGTAGAATTAACCACCATCAACGGGCGTCTAAGGGGCACTCTTAACATTTTCAATACCCTAAAAATTTTTTAATTACTCATAATTGTCTTGAATTTTCATAAGAAATCACGCTTTCAATGTTAACATAGTCATTAAAAAAATGATTATTATGGAGACTTTTTATTTTTGAGATAGTTTCTCTAGGTCAAAACACCTCGTTAAGACATTGATTTTTTATTTGTTATTCTCAGGATCAAATCCAACCATCTAAATTGATCTATTATATTCGAAATCATGCTTAAGCCAAGTCCGGATGACCCATTTAATATGATTTGGCTAAAGAACAACCATAAAGTCTAAGTTTGAACCCAGTAGTCTGTGATTTTTGCTTAAAAAATCAAGTTTGATTTTTCACTAATTACATAAAAAGTAATATTATCATTTAGTTATCAACTTTTACATATTTAAAAAGTCAATGTAGACGCATCATCAGTTACAAGCCAAGCTTTAGTGCATTCAATAATTTCTAAAATTTTCATTTAATGTTACTACGATTTCATTTATTTCGCAAAAATGAATGATTTTGAAAATGCGTTCTTAAAAATAATCGTTTGTATTGTTTGAAATAATTAGTCGATAATTTTTTATTATTATATATAACAATCTGTTTTTAAATATTTTCATGAGTAATACAAGTGTTATTTATTTATTTTATTTAAGCAACACAATTGATCGTTTTTCCAAAAATCGTCAAGCAAGTACGACCAGGAACAAAAATCGTCAAGCAAATGACTTGACAACCAGCCGAAAAGGGTTGCCTGTTTCCTTGCCTGATCTGATCAGACCGTGGGGATCAATTCGTCACGATCGTACGGTCCTGAAACGCCCACAAGTTCAAATCCATTCCGGTAGGCATGGTATGCTATGATTGCCCTAGATTCAATTTCAAACAAATTGACTTCCTTTCTGGCGCCATTCGCGGTCGTGGCCATCGGCCAAGACGTTGAATTGACCCGGATTCGAAATTAATCTAATCATGCTAGCGTCAATCAAGCACGCCCTAGTTTTAAAATCTTATTTTATTTTATTACATTATGCTTACTGATTTATTAAAATCTGATGCCCTCGTTTTTAATTTTTTTTTTAATATCACAACCATAAAGTCCAAAGAAAGTTTTGCGCCCTAACTTCAACGAATAGTGTTTTTGTCCAATCCCAAGGGATTTACAAGTCTTTGAATTTGAGGCCCTTGAAATTGGGACGTGTTATGCCACGTTGAAATAGAAGTACGATGCGAATATATTTAATCTGAATATGTCATGTTCAATACAGTTGCATTAGCACGAACATAACATTTCTGATAAGATAAATCACATGATGCGATTTGTACAATTATCAAACTTATCATTATAGGGGTCAACTTAACGAGATAGGTCGACCTATTTACAACTATGCGTTCATATGTGTTTAAACTACAATACATCTTTCATATTGTTAATGCGCTCAAACATGCTTTTAGACAATTTAAGTAATCTCACCTTACGTCAGTAGATCAAGATATGCTATTGACTTTTTTTTTTTGCAAGTGTTATGTCAATAAATTATTAAGGATAAAATAATCTCTAAACACGAAGTATCAAATGAGGCAAAGTATATTTAATATACTGTCCACTTTTATATGATAAATTGAGTGCGTTGATTTGCGTTTGAACTGGTTAAGTAGTTGACCCCATATAAGGCATGGTATTTGCTGATCATAAACAGGCTGTCCTATTCAAGATAAGAATTCGTTTATGCCAATCCCAAACCCGTTGAATTGCTCACTGTCTACTTGCTAATCTCAAATTGTTCAATTTTTTTTTCTTTTTTAATAATTCATGTCTACGACTCTACTAACTTTTTCAAAGCATGCACATTACATTTCACTCTTCACAAAACCAAGAAGAAGAAGAAGAAAAAAAAAACCCTAATTATGCTTTTGGACACCGATCGAAGTGGGCCGCAACCGTATGGCCCAGTTACGTTGTCGGCTATATGTGCCCAAAAATTGATTTTGGACACAACTGATTTATGCAAGCAATAGGATTTTTGTCGGGGAAAGATGGGGTTAAGTGGCAGCCTAAACGTCTCTTTCCATCGTTTGCTTCGTGGAAGTTTCATTGAGATTAGAGATCAACTCCATACTACCTTTTCTACTCGTCCTTTCTACTTTTTGCATCGAAAGCGCCACCCTCTCAACTGCTTTTTCGAAACGTTTATTATAAGATTCTTACACCATACACGGAATGTTTAGACTTAGAGATGTCAACATATCATTACTTAGCATGATGCGCGATCCACTTGTATCGTTGCTTCAATATAATTTTTTCCAAACTTATGTTTTAGGTGATTCAGTCATTGAACTTGTATAGTTTTTCCAATTAAGTCCATCCGTCTCCATTACCAACAAACTAAAGTCGACGACTCGTGGGTTGATTGATGCCTAGCAAAAATCTCTATCACTAAATGAAACGTTGCCACCATGGAATGATGAGTCATTTACTCAGACTTATTTTCGAGCCATTGTAGCTACAATCCGATCACGCAAAATGATTTTTGGGATTGGACCGACCCTATTCCACATTGGGTTTTTCTACCACTACCAGATGCAATGATTTTGATTGATCGGAACCGAACATCGACCGACATGAGCGAGAGAAATGTATAAATTCAAGTACTTAAACATGATAAGTAGTTGATGATCACATTAAAGAAACTACGCAGCTTTAGGGACTGCATGTCTCCTTCTTCCTAGAGGGTAAGAAAACACAAGAGGAGTGCATGGACACGGTGGCGGTACCGTGACTTTTCTACAAAATGGAGAATGTCAGATACCTTAAGTACCAAAACTTGGCATGAAGGGACACTTAAGTGCAAAAAATTAGGAAAGTGACACTTAAGTGAATGCGGCCAAAATGCTGATGTGGCGATTTTTTGGCGAAATAAGTGCAAAACGGCGTCGTTTTGATGCTGACGTGATAAAAAAATAATATAAAAATTAATTAAATTTAATTTAAAACTAAATTTATTTAAAACATTTAAAAATTAAATAAATAAATAAATAAATAAGAAAAAAAACGAAAGGGGCGATTGAGGGTTAAGCCCTCGCCGTAGCTGCCTCCCCGCCGCCGCTAGGAAGGGTTGGCAACGGAGGGGAGGGTCGGTTGGGGTTGCCGGGCCCTAGCTGCCCCTTCTCTCTCTCTCTTTTTAAATATTTTAATTTTTAAAATGTTTTAAATAAATTTAATTAATTTTTATATTATTTTTTACCACGTCAGCATGCAAAACGACGGTGTTTTGCACTTATTTCGTCGGAAAATCGCAACGTCACTATTTTGGCTGGATTTTTGCCGGAATGACAGTTAAGTAATCTATTTTGCTTCGATTTTAAGTGTCATTTTCCTAACTTTTGACACGTAAGTGTTTCTCAATACTAAGTTTTAGCACTTGGGTTGTACTTCACGCAAAATGGATGCGTGATCTCTCGTTCTCGTTGCGGAGATTGGAGTGCTGTCGCTGTGCTATCGAGCTCTTGTTCCATTTCCATCGAATTCAAGAGACGATACAACATGGGTCGCCAATCGCTGATCTACAGCTTCGTGGCTCGAGGCACTGTGGTGTTAGCAGAGTACGCTGAGTTCGGCGGGAAGTTCGCCGGCATCGCCTTGCAGTGCCTCCAGAAGCTCCCTCCCAGCACCGATCACTTCACTTACACCTGCGATGGCCACACATTCAGCTACCTCGTCGACAGCGGCTTCAGTATGATCTCTCTCTCTCTCTCTCTCTCTCGTAGCTGGTTGTCTCTCTTGTAGCTGCGATAGCTCCGAGATACGTCTGAAAGCTACTCGTGGTCGAGTGTTTACAGTTTTCCTAGTACAAACTTGACTTGGCCATCTCAATTCCGCAGCATACTGCGTCGTGGCAGTTGAGTCCATCGGTCGTCAGATTCCGATGGCCTTTCTCGAGAGAATCAAGGATGAGTTTACTAACAGATATGGCGGAGGAAAAGCTGCGACTGCAGTGGCACATAGCTTGGACAGAGAATTCGGGTAAACATCGCCATCTCCTCGTGTAAGTCCATGAATGTGACTTCTTCGTGCTACATCATAGGATATGCTGATCGGAGCTTTGACATAGGCCTAAACTGAAGGAGCAAATGCAGTACTGCGCGGATCATCCCGAAGAGATCAGCAAAATTGCCAAAGTGAAAGCTCAGGCATCAGAAGTGAAAGGAGTTATGATGGAGTATGTAGAAAAGGTGAGTCGGCATACCTTGTGCTATACTCTACCACTAAGTTAGAACCATGAGAAATTGGCGTGTAATGTCAGACTTATGTTGCTCTGTCATGTAGGTTCTGGATCGAGGTGAGGAAGTTAAGCTTCTGCTCGACAAGACGGAGAATCTTCGATCTCAGGTAAGTAGTCTATTGTGTGTGATTTCCATCCTGGAGCAATGTCGGCTTATCTTATTAAACGAGCTAATTATTGTATGTAAGAAGCAGGATCTGGTGTTCAGAAACTAAATGAGTCATGACAATTAGAGCCTTCTTCCAGTCTCCTGAACTGGTTGAGCTACTAGTACGGCCTACTTATCTGGGTCATCCGACAATTTTGTTAAATCGGAAGTATAGAAGTTTCGCCTATACGTGAACAGTAATTCTTCCCTGTTCAAGTCTTGAATGTTCAATTGAGCAGATTATGTATCAAAATCCAGACAGCCTGAACTCGCATCATCTTCTCAATCTAGTGAAGATGTTTCATTTCCTCACATCACTTCAGCCTAGATGCTTTATCAAGTGCAGTTGTCGTGTCATCTAGTTTAGTGTCCTTAGGCCATTAAATAGTTCAGGGAGAAGCTGATGGACATGAACAATGTTGGGTATTCCCAGTTCAGTATCCTCTGTTCCTACTCCTTTTCTCATTCCTTTTGCCGTATCGTTGAAATATTGTCTTAAATCACTTGACAATGAGTCATATATGACAGTGTAAGCTTTCGGATTGGACTTTCTGACACCCATCATTTCTCGAAACTCAGTGAATTTCTTGCTGCTGATCTACTTTTGATGCTATGTTGCTAGCTTTTGCATCAAATAAGAGCTCACTAAGAACTTTCCCACTATTATAAGAAGTTTTATTTGAACTTTTTAAAGGTTTAACTGCTACTGCTTTCCAATAATTTGCTTTCATCTTCCTAGTCTTCTCATATAAAAAGTATGGAAGGAGTGAAAATCGGTGATTAATTTGGAGATAGAACAAAGACTACCGTCTTTCGGTATGATTGAATTAAGGATCTCGGCATCTGACCGATGTGCATTTTATACTTCAAGGCGCAAGATTTCCGGCAGCAGGCGACCCGAATCAAAAGGAAGATGTGGCTGCAGAACATGAAAATAAAGCCAATAGTTCTCGGCATTGTTGTCGCTTTGATTCTGATCATAGTCCTGTCCATCATTTGTGGTGCCTTTAGGTGTGGTGGCAAATAATGGAGTGACTGCAGATATTATATTCTTTAAAACCTCTATAAGTTTTCTCTTTCTATACACGCGAGTCCTCATTGTTCCTGTAGTATAATGGAATAAATTGCTTGTATAGCTCTGTATACTTGGGAGAGTTCTCTGATCCAGTTGCACAGCACTGTGATATCAATAGTTCTGATTCGAATTAAACCCGACATACTAAACCATTATGTTTAAGACAATGGAAAAGTCCATTGAAAGCCTAAAATTTTGTACAGGATGCGATAAATCATGGATTTTTCAATAGGTGCAATCAAGCCGTAAACCTTTTAAAATGTTGTATTAAAACTTCACAGAGAAAATTTTCATGGCAGAACTGGAGCTTACTGTGGTGCGGTGGTCCGAGAATTTAAAAATTTAATTAGGACATTTCCAATAATTCTTAATATTTGTAAAGATTGCGCGAATCTCTCTTTTTGGTTATGCATATATTGATTAATATGTTAACTTAAATAGTCATACAATAAAACTTATAAACAGGCTTATGTATTTTTTAAAAGTATTTCATTTTATCATTCATCCTCTTGCAAATTTTCCCAGAGAAAGTTGTTAATTTTTTTTCATTGTGTCATCTTTCAAATCTTAATCTTTTTTCATTGTGACATCTTTCAACTCTCGAAAGCTTTTGTAGAAGAATTTAGCATTAGGAACAAGAGTAAAAATGTCTCATCAATAGATTTTTGACCAAATCGGACGTTATAAGGATTTATTAGCCAATTACCTCAAGAAAGGTACGTTTTTTTGTCAAAAGGGATGTGAAAATACGACTGCCCTACATGTAAAAATGTGTTAAGATTTTTTTTTTTTTAAAGTCATTAGATTCAATCAATATAAATTTGGCAATTATAATATCGAGTATCCAAATAGGCCTATAGACCCAGATGATCTTTGGGTCAATAGAGACGCGCATGATAAAATTTCCACTTCTTTATTTTTCTATTTCTTTGTTCTTTGGAACAAGTTTGGAACAGAAATCCGTTTGATAACGCAATTTGATTTTTCTATATCTGGAACAGATTTTTATTCCAGAAATAGATTTGAAGAAGAAAACAAAAGCTAAAATTTTTAACTTCTCAGTTTCTGAGTAGAAATTGAGAAATCAATTTATGGCTAGAAATCAATTTTTATTCTAAAAATTTTGTCATGCGCACTCTAGGTGTTCCAGTTCAAAGGACCGTGTAGCATGCTGCGTACCATCCCCGGGCCACAACTAGTATACTAGCCAACTCAAGCGCGCGACCTCTGATACTAAGGTTGCGCGCACAATTCACACAATCTTTTCTAAGAAGGAAATAATGAAAACGGCTCATAAGAAAATGTTCTGCTCAGTTGTATTAATCAACGACATAAGCCAAGTACATCAAGTTGATGTACGTGACTAACGAAAAAGGGCTTTACAGACATTATCTATTCTTGCTCGAGTCGATATTCTGGGTCCGTGGATAAATTCGGAACAAGACACTCACAAGAGACTTATATGACAATAGGGGTGTTCTGTCTTATTTTCCTATCTTATTGGGCTTCATTCTTTAATGTAATTTTCAGTGATAATAACCAACTTAGTTTTTTAACACTTCGTGAGCAATTGTCGTTTGTTAAAAAACTGGGCAGTTACTTCCAATTTATGAGACAGACACGGCTGACAACGCCTTGGCGAAAAATACAATTTGGTAATTTATTGGGTAATCACTTTCCAGAATGAATACAAAAGTAAAGTATATTAGCACGTGTTAGTTTTTTTGTTTGTTTGTAAATGATTTCAATTAGAATAAATATGGTGGAAAGCGGCTTTAACTACTTTTTTGGTAGTCGATACTTTATTAATATTTTGCTGACATATCTTTATCAATGAATGGTGGGAGTTCAGTCCACTGGTGGAGTATAGCTTGAACAGGTCATTTGGATAAACATCGCCTTCTCTTCATAAAATCATGAATACGACTTATTCGTTCTCTACCGCATGATATTGTCACGGGCCGATCGATTGGGATCGTGACCGTGCGGCGACTCGGGCACTTTAGGATCGGATTGGATCGCTGAAGCACCTAAGCCAAGCCTTACTCGATCGAACGCTCACTCGCTCGCTTACTCGGATCGTAGAGAGAGAAAGAATCTAGAGAGAGGAGCTCTGGAAAGAAGATAGCTTTGTATTGCGGAAGTAGTGGATGCTTACAAATGAATGAGGACACCCCTTCTTATAGTCGAGGGCCTCGGATTACAACCATAGATCTAAAACTTAACCGGCGGACGAGATCGTACCGCCTCATCTACCGACACTAATGGCGGCTACTAACCACCGACACTTATGACAACTTATCAACTACTGGCTACCGACATAAATGAGACTAAGGACTTCTAGAAGCTTCGGGGAGAAGGCTCGTTGGGAATCCGAGCGAGCATAGGAACTTGACCACGGACGAGTCAGGGTCGTGCTCGGGGAACCTCTTGGATTGGCCTTCAATCGGCCCGTGACAATATGCTGAGCTGAGCTTTGACAACTGGAAGAGATCCGCTAGACTTGGTAAAATAAAAAAAAATTACTTTGAGATAAATTTGTTACAATAATATTAATTTGTAGTTTTTTGTGATATCAACCTTTGAAATATTCTAAAATATTGGCACAGACTACTTTAATTCTTTTCAGAATGGAATTTCTGCATATATTATATCCCTGTTCTTTTAGGTTGTATTGTTGCTACAATTGGACTTATCTCGTACTTAAATCATAGAAAGAAAGGAAGCAACTAACGCACAATTAACCCCACCCTCTTCCATAAGAACGACCTCCTACTACACTCCTTCACCTCTTCCGTTCTTTCATTTGGGCGGCACGCATCGTCCAGACAGAGTGTATTGGCATGGATTTCCGGAAGGGGGAACCAGACCCTTTGACAGGATCTGGAAAGCCAAAAGACCCCTCGGTCGGTACGTAGCCCCTGCCACTCCTCCTCCTCCTCCTCCTTCATCTTTTCCTTTGACAAGCATCCTTCCTGCTTCGCTTGGCTGTAACCACATTCCCAGCAACAGAAGCAAAACCAAGGTGAATGCTACTGCTGATGAACTCAGCAGCTTCTTCATCTCTCTCTTTTTCCCCTCTCTCGTTGGGTAAAACTCGTGTGGTATAATGAGAGGCGTTATATGATGTGCATGATAGGTCTTGTGAGGACGTCCTCTATTTATACTGAAATTGCTGTGTCCTGTAGTATGAGTTAGGTGGGTCTCGAGACTTGAGATTCCTACTAGGACGTGTGGAATGGGTTTTGCAGAATTTCATCCTGAAGCTGGAAAAAAGGAAGCGTTCCCTTTCAAACCTTTCGTGGTGCTAGAACGCCCACAAGTTCAAATCCATTCCGGTGGGGATGGTATGCTATGAATGCCCTAGATTCATTTTCAAACAAATTGACTTCCATTCAGGCGCCATTCGCGGTCGTGGCCCTCGGATTCGAAATTAATCTAATCATGCTAGCGTCAATCAAGCATGCCCTAGTTTTAAAATCTTATTTTATTATATTACATTATGCTTACTGGTTTATTAAAATCTGATGCCCTCATTTTTAATATTTTCTTTTTCTTTTTTAATATCATAACTGTTGTACTTTAGCTGGTACGTCCATGATGGGGTGCAATTGGACGCACCGTTTCAAGTTGAAGCGATACGATGGAAAGGCACTAATGGAGGGGTACGAAGGGAGATGTATATAAGCCTCCCGAACACAACCATTGGGAGTGTTGTCAGATCATTTGTACCAAAATCTCTCTCCATTTCCATCATCAAAGGAAGAAGGCGTTCCATTTCAATTTGCAAGAACGGTTTGCATTTACGCCGTGGAAATCGGGTGTTTTCCTTGTAATTGCATCCAGACCAATGTGAGGCAGTGTTGTTCGTGATTGATTCGCAATTCAACGTTTGTTTCGGGGCTATTTGCTGTTTGCGCATTGGAATAAGGTAAGTCGTCTTCCGCCGACAAGAAATTCCTTCATTGGTATCAGAGCCCGATCGTGATTTCCGCTTTGTTTTTCATTGAGTTTTCTCATCTACCATTTGATATTGAGATCAAGAGATTGTTTTCTACACTGTTTGGATGTCTAATGGTCGGGATTACCATATGAGAAACTCAAAATCGAACCGAAGTGAAGAATGGACTCGGCGTTGCGTACACCCGTACGGTTTTGGCCATTTTTCGAAATAATTTTTTGGCCAAAATTAATTTTTGAATATACAGGGTGAAAGATCTTGTCGAGACGAGTCCAACGGTGGGTCGAGCACCGCCGTACGACGCCACACGCGCGGCCAGAAGCCGCTGCACGTGGGCGCCACGCGCCTGAAGCGCTGGCTTGGCCAGTGCGTGCGCAACACGCGCTGGTCCGCGAACCGGCGGGTGCACGTCACGCGCCGGTCGGCAAACCGGAGCGTGATGACGTCACCGCCGGCGGTAGTTGGCCGGCTGGCGACCCGACTCGACCCGTTGACCCGCCCCGACCACTAACCCGACCCGTTGACCGGTCAACGGTCGGACCGGCCAAGAGCCTTTTGGCTCGCTGGCGCGTGCGCCACACGTGCTGCGCACTCAGGCGGCGCGTAGGGGCGCGTGCAAGCTCCGATTGGAGCGTGGTCGGTGGCGTTGGGATTTTATGGATGTCCCCTACATTGTGGTATACTTTTTTTTTTCTTTTTTGGATTTTATAAATGTATGAAAATGTGTAGGGAAACCTATGTACGCGTATTTTTTGGGGTTTAATGCATAGTTTATTCATTTGTAGCTTGTATTTTCTTGTGGTTTAGGAAATACAGTAGCTAGCTTGTGTGCAAATGATGTCATATATGCTGTGTAGAACTTGGTTTGATAATACCATGTATATAGTTTAATATACTTGCAATTTTCAAGTTGCTAGAAAATTCGAACAATGGTAGGAAATCCATTACATGTTGAATTGTGGTTTTGACTGGAGTTGCTGCATGATTGTTATTTGTATATTGTTTTACATCGTGCTATGTTTTGTGTTAATGGAAAAATGTAGACATTACATGAGATCATGTAATTATTTTTCCTTGTGGGAGTTCGTAGGTTGGTAGAATTCGAAGGAGTTTTCACCTAGAACTCGAAATTTGTGCAAATTAAACTAATTAATGATGATAGAACAATTGTACATAGAAGTTGATTGGGAACATAGTGAACTTTTGTTTTTGTGTCTATTGTTCAATTATTATTATTTTTAGTTTGTTTTTGTTGCAAATTAGATATGTGTGTTACTCTGAAAAATGTGCTAGTATTTATTCTGCGTCTATTATGTCAATGTGTTATAGAAATTGATTATGGCATTGGCATCCAAGACCATTGTGGCTGACCTCAATAAGGGTGAGAAGCTGAATGGTGACAATTATGATATTTGGCACCGAAAAGTTCAGTACATCCTTGAGGAGCAAGAGGTTTTGGAAACCCTCAACCACACCATGGATGAACCTGAGCATGGAACTTCAGCTCAACACAGGAGTGATCTAGAAGCTTATCAAGCTTGGAAAAAGAAGAATAGCCTTGCTCGCATCACGTTGCTGAGCTGTATGCAAGATGATCTCATGTGTGAGTTTGAAAGTTATGATAAAGCTCACATAATGTGGGTTGCCTTGAAAGATAAGTTTGGGGGTACATCGGCCACTAAGCTAAGGAGACTCACCATCAAGTTTGACACATACCGAAAACGCCTAAATATAACGATGAGGTAGCATCTTCGGGAGATGTCAAATATGATTCGTGAGCTGAAGTCGGCAGGTCACTCCCTGGTTCGAGGTCTAGTTCCATTATGGTATCCAATCTTCTTCTCCAGCCTGGTAGAATCCTCTAGGAAATGCAGCTCGGGTAGATTAGAAACGGTTCCATCCTGGTTCTCATGGTGTCCCTAGGCCCTGAACTAAAGGGCAGAGTGATTTTCTGCTAACAGGCCGTCCCTGAAGGGCTTGAACGTTGTTCGCCCAATGTGGGAAAGCATACCTGCAGAAAATTGTCTCTTCCTTCCCTGGTTCGAGGTCTAGTTCCATTATGGTATCAGAGCCATGGTTTCGTTTGTAATATTATCCGTTTCATGCGCCTAGTAGGTGAATCCAGTGCTGAGAAGATCTCCTCACATCATGTCTACAGAACCCGAAATCCTTGAAGCACCTGTCACTTTTACTCCTTCTGCATCATCATCAACACCTCCAGAGTTTCGTGTTTCCAATGCTTCCAAGATAGATTATCTATATGAAGTCTCTCTTAGTGATGAAACCAAGATCTCTGAAACCCAGCTTCCTCTTATGAACCCATACTCCGCCTTTGCAAAACCCAATTCGTCATTCTCACCCATCCGCTCCATCCGCCAACTTATTCACCAAACTCCAAAGCAAGTAAAGGAGTACGTCCAGTCCTCCAAATTCGATCAGCACCCCATTCCTGCTACTGAAAAAGAGTACTTTGTTACTCTCCAGATCCCTGCAGAATTTCCCAGACAATGGGCTCAACAAGGATACACTCATGTTCATTATGGCGCTGTTCGTCTTGCTCTCACTTTCCACGGTCGAAAGGGTTTGCCCGTAGTGGCAAGAATTGCGTTGTTGGATACTAGATTTTTGCAATACCAGCATGCTTGTATCGGCACTGTTCAGACTACTCTGAATGCTGGAACAGTTTTTGTAACTTTGTATCCCAACTTCAACATCGCTCTATCAGATCCCCAACTGCTCTCCTTCTTAAAAGTCCAAGTCCAGCTCACTGGAGCTCCCCAAACTACTGAATCTGTAGCTGCAACTTTGCATTATCAGATGGTTTATCGAGTACAGAACCATGCTCTTGATCTAAACTTCAACAACGGTAATGAAGATGCTTTGTTTATTTCCATGCAGAATGATCAAGCATCATGCATCCATGTTCCTCGGCAGATCCCGAAGGACACGTTGGCCAAGCTTCTCCCAGAAACTTGGATTACCAACTACGAAAAGCTACATCAACATAACAAGCCTTTCCAGTCTACAGACTCCGAGTTTGTCCAAAAAAAAGATGGAACTGTTTCCATCAAATTTGGCAAAGAAAAGGAAGAAAGTCCTATTTTCCAAACTCTTTTCATGATTGAACCATGTGTTCCTGAATCCATTTCTGAGCCAGATCCAAAAAAGCTTGTTAGACACTTTAATAGTGATGGGCATCCTGTCCATTACTATAAAGACAAATATGGTCATTGCTTTTGGGATCCTTTTTGCCAATGTTCCTATTGTATGAATTCTCCTGATGAGGTAAATCCATATGATAGACCTCCACCTAGACGGAAAAAGCCAAAGGATAAGGTGTATCAAAGATTCTTAAACGGAGACCCTTCAGTTGACACTCTTGGTGAATGCGATAAATACCAGTTCATGGTATCTTATGCACCACCGCCGCAACCAAAGAACAGTCCACCACAAGTTTCACCAGATCCGCCAAGATCACCGCCATCTCCCCCTCAGAAAAGACAAGCTCTTTCTCCGTTCTATAAGCCAATCCTAAAGTGGGCCAAAAGGCACTCCTACCCACTCGAAGCTCCAGCAGAGACCCCACCTATTTCCTCCATTGCCATGTTTCACGATTCTGATTTCCCCCCTCTTGTCAGAGAAGGATCTAAACTCTCGTTTCCCGCCCCAGAGGAATTCATTGATCCTCAAGGCAGATACCGCCATGTTCCTAAAATATCCACCCCCACTGATGTAGATGAACATGGAAGACAGAAGAAGATTTCTGCTGCTGAAGCTGTTTTAAATTGGCAATCAGAGACTCTGTTAGCACAAAACAATGCTTTCAAAGCAATTGATTCCAAGATTGGAAGTGTGCAACAAGATCTCCGAAGATATGATGAGACCACCAAGAAAATGGTTTCTGAATTCCAGAAAAGGCTAAATGCCCTAGAATCAGGGCAACGCCTAGGCTACCATTATCTAGAAAGCCCAGAACCAGAGATAGAAAAGCTCAAGAGGCAAATCTAACTCCTTGAAGAAGGAAGGTTCAGACCTTTTGATCCATTCATAACTCCAGTAAGAACTGGACATTTGCCTCCACCACCTCAAACATCAATTTTTGCTGCTATTCCACAAGATCCAGCCAAAAGGGAACCAGATTTACGAGAACGCATCAAAGAGTTGAATCGAATCCAAAAGGAAAGAGGAAAAGAGAAATTTCTTGAAGAATCATGTTCAGTTGTCATAAGGGAAAAGCCAGACCAGATGATGCTAGCAAATCCATTAGAATCCTTTCTAAAGGATTTGAGTGTCCAAGGACATCCTGATCTTGTCCATAAGACTGATCCAACTCCCCCAAATGATCAAACTCTTTTCCCAGCAGAACAGATTGATTCTACTACTTCAGATACTGAATCCAATTCAGTATCATCCTCTTCCTCTTCATTTACTAAGCCTGATCCTCTTCCTGTTGTACCAGTAACTTCTTCAATTTTCATGGCTGATCCTCCAGATCAAGAAATGGAGTCAATTTACTCTGACCCAGAGGTTGTTAGGGACAACCCCAGAAATCATGTGTCTATGGCATCAAAACAGTTTTTTACCATCGATGATATTCCTTACCACAAATGGCCAGAAAGACTTGAGGAATTTCATACTTGGCTAAACACTCAGTCCCTCACCAACCATGATATGAATGATGTCCTTTACAATTTTGTTACTAGGTTCACAGGAAGTCTTAAACTTTGGTGGAAATCAGTATCAGAACAAGACCAGATCCATTTTCTGATGTCACCAAATTTCAGCCAAGCCATCACTATCCTATACCACTTCTTTGTGGGAAAACCCACCGATCTTATCGAAATGAAAAGAAGAGAGTTTTTCGAAAGAAAATGTTGTTCCTTCCAAAAGAAACATCTTGATAAGCATTATCGAATTATGCTCCAGCTCTTTTACCAAATTGGAGCGGATTCAACTCTGAAGCATATTTTCTTGAATTCCATCCCCAAGGAATTATCCCAAATGGTCGAAAGATCCTTTTTTGGGAGACAAAAGAGAGTTCAGGATATACCTCCGGGAGAAATACAACAAGAAATCCATCTATGTCTTGAAGAAATATGCCTAAAACGCCAGATGGTCAAGTCCTATATCAACAGTGATCCAACCCTCGAGACAGCCTGCTCTCATCACAAGCTGAAGATCAAATGTTCCAAAAAAGATTGTGATGGTACTTGTGGAAAGTATTCTCGAAAAAAGAAACACTTCAAGAAGTTCTTGATGAATAAGTCCAAACATGGCCACAAGAACTTCCGAAGAAAGAAGAAATGGCGATACCTACGGAAAAGAAAGGATCGCTCAGATCATAAAAAGTCGAATCGTTGCTACATCTGCAACCAGAAAGGACACTTTGCCAAAAACTGTCTCCAAGCCAGAAAGGGCCAACATCATTTGATACACCAGATTGAGCATGAAACAGGTATTTCTCTTGAAAATGATGATGTTGAATCATTATTCTCTGCTGATGAAGAACAATCTGAACAAACTCTTTGTATCATTCCATGTTATGACAATTCCAGTGAAATTGATTCAGATTCAGAATCTGAAGATATTTTTCACATATCACCCACATCTGCAGAACAAAACCTTGACATATTTTCAAGTCAAACTCACTGTCCCCATTTTCCTGTAAAGATCCTCACCTCAAAGTTTGCCAAACCAATCACTGTCATTGCTCTCGTTGATACTGGAGCAAGTTGTTCAATCTTGGATACCAAAGTTCTTCCTGAAGAATATTGGACTCCTTATGTCCGATACTTCAACTCTGCCTCAGGAGATACTTTCTCCACAAATGTGAGAACTACCCCTGTGACCATTCAGTTTTTCCCACAATGTTCAATAACCACAAAGATCTTTGGATCCAATCTTCCCAACAAAGACCTGATCATTGGTTGGGACGTTATGACTCAGATCTCACAGCTTCGTATCATTCCTGGAAAAGGTCTTAGGTATAAGAACCAATTCTCTGAGTTTGTCAATATCCAAAGACTCTTTTCCATTCAGATGAGCCTGTTAGATCCAATCATGCAAAAATTGTTGGAATCATGTTCAGAATCCCATGCAGAATTTGCTCAAAAGTGTTCCCACCCTTTATGGGAAAATCCAGAATTCTTTGTTCGCCTTCCTTTCAAGAAAAATGAAGATATAAATCCAACCAAGGCGAGTCACATGGGAATGAAGCCAGAACACTTGGCTTTAGCTCAAAGGGAATGCTCAGAACTATTGCAACAAGGCCTTATTGAAATCTCCAACTCCCAATGGGCTTGTGAAGCCTTTTATGTTAACAAACGAGCTGAGCAGAACAGAGGAAAAATGAGATTGGTAATCAATTACCAACCTCTCAATCTTTTCCTCCAGGATGACAAATTCCCTTTACCATCCAGAGACTCTCTCTTCACTGGATTAACAAAGGCCCATATCTATTCCAAATTCGACCTCAAAGCCGGATTTTGGCAATTGGGCATCCATCCTGAAGACAGATCCAAAACAGGATTTTGTATTCCAAACCAGCACTTTCAGTGGAAAGTTCTTCCTTTTGGCTTAAAGGTAGCACCATCCCTTTTCCAAAAGGCCATGTGTCGTATCTTCCAACCAATCCTTTCAAATGCTGCAGTATATATCGATGATATCCTGCTCTACAGTTCTGATGAGCAGTCACACTGCCAACTCCTTGAACAATTCGCAGAAATTGTCAAAAAGCATGGCATCATGCTTTCCCAGAGAAAGATGAATATTGCCCAAACAGAAATTGAATTTCTTGGTATGCACCTCAACAAGGGTACGTACTATCCAGGGCCGCATATTGCTCAGGAACTGTTAAAGTTTCCTAAAGAGAATTTCACAAAGAAGGAAGTCCAGCAATTTCTTGGGATAATTAATTATCTCAGGGACTTTGTCCCAAATATTGCAAAACTTCTGATTCCTTTGCAGTCCATGCTAAAGAAGAATCCCCCACCCTGGGGAAAAATTCAGACAAAAGCGGTTGTTGAGCTTAAGGAGATTATGCAGAATCTCCCACCACTAAAGATACCATCAACAGGTAAAAGAATTCTTCAAACTGATGCCAGTGACGAATACTGGGCAGCCATTCTACTCGAAGAGATTGATGGTAAGAGACACCTTTGTGCTCATAAAAGTGGAAAGTTTTCACAATCCGAAATGCATTACCATTTCACCTTCAAAGAAGTCTTAGCAGTCAAAAATGGGATCAAGAAGTTTGAATTCCATCTCATCGGCCATCACTTCCTGGTAGAATTAGACATGGCATCTTTTCCTCAGATGACCAAGTTTAAACAGAAGCAGATTCCAAATTCACAACTGCTTCGGTGGGCTGAATGGTTTTCGAAATATTCCTTTGAAACCAAACACATTCCAGGAAAAAAGAATGTTCTTGCTGATTTCCTGTCAAGACCAAAGGCACCAGCCGAAATCAACATGTATATCAAAAGACCTGCTTTTCATATGCTCAATCATGGAGTAAAATACAAGATTGAGAAGATCAAAGATTTGCCAAGCTGGAAATTTCCCCAGGAGATTATTGAACAAATCCAGAATGACAATCTCACTGCAAATCTAGAAAACCTCATGTGGCAAAGCCACACAGATCTGTTCAGATTCAATGCAGGTTCGATTCTTTATCCTTGTGGATTAAATTCAGAATATCCATTCATACATCCTCTTATCTGGAAAGAAGATGATTTCCCTGATCAGCTTAAGACGCTATTGTGGTACTTAACCAATAAGTACTTGATAGCCTTTGAAATCCCAACCAGAAGATTTGTTGCAAATCTCACCAGGATATTCTTACTCGGAAGAAATATTGAAAAAGAAAGTGATCGAAATCTTCTAGACTTTCTCAACTAGTTCTATCCTCCTACTCACTGGAAACATCTCTTGGAAAAGGAACTTAGAACCACAACACCAAATCCTGAAGTCCATACCATTCTGTTTTTCCGACGACCATGGCACTTCTGCCGAAACAATGGCAGCATCATCGATGTTCCCCTGGAGATAGGAACCACATCCTACAAGCCACATCTGGATAGCAAAGAAGCTCGGATTCACAAATCCTATCCGAGATCTGTCGTATCTTGCCAACTCCAGTATCGAGAAATCCAGAGAATCCTGTGCCAAGAAAACAAAACTATTCCTGAAAGTATATGGAATTATAATGAACCCACTGTATGGGATCATTATGACCTAGCACCAGAGGCTAGGGAAGCACTCAGGCAATTCAGACAAGCTGGATCATCTCAAGATAATGAAATGACAAGTGCACCAGACACTGTCCAACCTACCCAGGACCCCTACGCACACTGGGGAGGTCCTCTTTCCCAAGATCCCTATGACCAGGAACCATTGTCATTATCCCAAATAGACACTTCCCATTACTCACAACCTCTCCATTGGCCTCAGCCAAGCATTCCGCCAACACCACAGAAGATGACAATACAAACTGGGCTGAAGAAGAAGCATCCCACCGAGCTCATGAGGAAGCATCCTCATCACATCGTCTAAAACAAATACTCTCACCAGAAGACCTTGAAGATCTTGAACAGAAGTACGAAGCACACCTTTTGACCACAGCAAACAGCTCGGACGACTCAGACTATGACTACAACGCTCATGACGGACGAGACCGTTGAAAGGCCGATGTCCGTACAATTTCACTGTAGCATAGCACTGTTTACTTTTACTGTAGCACTAGGCTAGGGAAAGTACTGTTCACAGTACGGTCACTGTTCATAGTGTGCGAATAATTCCCTCCCGAAAGTTTCGGATGCCTCTGTTTGTTCCCGGACCCATTAGCTTGGTCCTTGTCCGTTGTGACCTCTTATTGCCTATATAAGGCAATGAGGGTGTATTGTGTTGGGCAGAGTCCCTTGAAGTAAAGTGAGTGTTTTGTAAAACCTCTCTATGGCTTTCTAAACTCCTCTTCTTCTCCAGCCTGGTAGAATCCTCTAGGAAATGCAGCTCGGGTAGATTAGAAACGGTTCCATCCTGGTTCTCATGGTGTCCCTAGGCCCTGAACTAAAGGGCAGAGTGATTTTCTGCTAACAGGCCGTCCCTAAAGGGCTTGAACGTTGTTCGCCCAATGTGGGAAAGCATACCTGCAGAAAATTGTCTCTTCCTTCCCTGGTTCGAGGTGTTCAGGCTGTTATAAGGTCCCTTCCTGACAATTGGGAGCATATGAAGATCAATATGACGCATAATGAGAATATTGTCACTTTTGATGATATAGTGCGTCATTTAGAATTAGAGGATGAGCGCCTAGAGGCTGCGAGATCCTCTACTCATGCTTATGTTGCTGAATCGAGTTCGCACAAAGCTTCGGGCTTCAAGCGCAAAAGGAATTCTCAATTCAACAATAAAGGGAAGAAGACTGATTAAGCACCTAAAAGGGCTAAGACCTTCCAACGCAAGAAGCGTGGTGGGAAGAAGGACAAGGCCAAGATGAAGTGCTACAATTGTGGCAAGATGGGTCACTTTGCTTGTGAATGCACTGAGCCGAAAGAGGTACCCTATTACTCAATTACTTTAAGTAATGCTTTTGTTTCTAGTACTGTAATGCTTGCTGAATCTCATCCAATGTGGACTGTAGACTCAGGAGCAACGGACCATGTAGCTAGAGACCGAGAAGCATTTGTGGAGTATCGTCGGATACTGCCTGGAAGAAGATGGATATGTGTTGGAAATAACTCAAGAGTTGAAGTGAAGGGTATCGGCACATGTAAATTACTTTTATGTGGTGGTCGAAGCCTATTCCTACATAATGTCCTATATGCTTCGGATATTCGACGAAACTTGGTCTCTGTAGTTGTTCTTCTTAGCCTAGGTTATGTTTTAAATTTTCATGGTGATTGTGTTGACATTCTGTATGGAACAGTTTATTATGGTTCATGTCATATATCGAATGGTTTTATGGTGTTAGACATTGACTATGATTAGTACAATGTTAATGTTGATAGTTGTTTTTCTTTAATTGCGTCTTTTAATAACGTTGAGATTGATGCAAGTACTTGACATGCTAGATTAGGTCACATTGGATTGCAAAGAATGCAAAGATTAGCTAGAGAAGGCCTTTTAGGGTCACTCACTAATGTTAATCTATCCGTATGTGAACATTGTCTAGCGGGAAAAACAACTAGAATACCATTTGGTGAAGGGACTAGAGCTGAATTTCCATTGCAACTCATACATTCTGATATTTGTGGTCCTTTGAATGTGAGGGCGAGGCATGGAGCCTCATATTTTATCACTTTTATAGATGACTTCACACATTTTGGTTATGTCTTTCTGATCTCCCATAAGTTAGAAGCATTAGACTGCTTTAGACGATATATAGCGATGGTAGAGAATCAGTTGAACAAAACAGTAAAGGCATTGAGAACCGATCGTGGACGTGAGTATCTATCAGAGTAATTCAAGGCTCTTTGTGATGAAAATGGAATTGTACGACAATTGACTATTCCTGGTACTCCACAACAAAATGGGGTAGCTGAGAGAAGGAATAGAACCCTTTTGGAAATGGTTAGGTCTATGATGGTGCAAACAAATTTACCTATCTCCTATTAGGGAGATGCGTTATTGACTGCTGTTTATATACTTAACCGTGTGCCCTCAAAATCGGTCACTTCCATCCCTTATGAATTATGGACTGGTAGGAAACCAGACTTGAGTAGTCTACGTCCATGGGGATGTGCAGCTTATGTTCATGATTCTTCCCATAAACATGGCAAATTAGGCCCTAGAGGGAAGAAATGTATCTTTATAAGATATTCCGAACACTCCAAAAGGTACGAGTTCATAGGTGAACAAGCTGATGGAAGTGTGACCGAAATGGAGTCACGAGATGTCACGTTCTTGGAGAACGATTTTCCTAGTAGAGGTGAGATTGATAAGGACGTCCAATTATATGAGATGGAAGATCTTGATAACACACCCACTGATGTTGTAGAGGGAAATAAAGATTTACCTCAACACACAAGACCTAGTGGGAGTGTAGCATCGTCTGGCGAATTGAATTCAAGAGAAATTCAGTTGCGTAAAAGTAATCGTAAAAGTATTCCTCATCGTCATTTTGAGATTGAAGGGGAATCATTTATGATTGCTCATAAAGATAATGCCGAGCCTAAGACTGTTCAAGAGGCTCTCTCATCCTCTGATAAGGAAGAATGGAGAAAAGCTTTGGAAGACGAGATGGAGTCAATGAAGACAAATCATGTCTGGGGCTTGGTTGATCTACCACCCAATCGTAAGGTCATTGGAAACAAATGGGTCTTTAAGATTAAGCAAAGGGCGGATGGATCCATTTAAAAGTATAAGGCTCGTCTTGTGGCGAAATGTTATACTCAACAAGAGGGTATAGACTACGAGGAAAGCTTTTCACCAGTTGTAAGGTTTGCCTCAATACGCTTTATTCTAGCCATCGTTGCACATTTGGACCTTGAATTACATCAAATGGATGTAAAGACGACATTTCTTATTGGAGAACTAGATGATGAAATTTATATGAAACAACCAATAGGTTTTATAGCTAAAGGTCAAGAGCATAAAGTTTGCAAACTTCATTGCTTAATATATGGTTTTAAGCAATCATCTAGACAGTGGTATCTTCGTTTTCATCGAGCCATAACAACTTTTGGTTTCACGATATTCGAAGAAGATCACTGTGTATATGTCAAGCGGTCCGAAGATAAATTTGTGATTTTATCACTTTATGTGGACGATATTCTGTTGGCTGGAAATGACAAGGTTATGGTAATCACCATAAAAGAATGGTTGAAATGAAGGACATGGGAGAAGCTGCTTATATATTAGGAGTTAAGATCGAAAGAGATCGATCAAGGAAACTCCTTACTTTATCACAAGAGTCTTATATAATGAAGATTCTCAATCGTTTCAATATGCAGCACTGTAATCCCATTGATACCCTTGTCATGCAAGGTGAAGGCCTAAGTACTGAGATGTGTCCTAAAACTCCAGAAGAAATTAAAATGATGGAAACTGTTCCTTACGCTAGTGCGATCGGAAGTTTGATGTATGCTATGATGTGTACTCGACCCGACATATGTTATGCCGTGGGATTGGTGAGCCGATATCAATTAAATCCCGGTCAAGCACACTGGAAAGCAGTGAAGAGGATCCTGAGATACTTGAAGGGCACCATGGACTATCGACTTTGTTACCAAGGGAATGATTTAGGCATATTAGGTTATTCAGATTCTAATTGGGGTGGAGACCTGGATGAGCGTAAATCGACTTCTGGATATGCGTTCTTGCTCAATAGAGGTGCAATTTCTTGGAATAGCAAGAAACAAACATGCACAACATTGTCTACTATGGAGGCTGAATTTATTGCGTGTTCTGCCGCAGTGCAAGAAGCAGTATGGTTAAAACGTTTCTTTGAAAATTTAGCCACTATCACTGAGATTCCAAGACCGGTGACAGTTTATTGCGATAGTCAAGCAGCCGTTGCCTATGTGAAAGATCCCAAGTATCATGGAAGGACGAAGCACATTGACATAAAGAATAACTTCATCAGAGATATTATAGCGCAGAAAGAAGTGATTCTACAATACATTTCAACCAATAGAATGATTGCTGATCCATTTACGAAGGCTATTCCTAGAGACATATTTTTGACCCACAGGATGTCACTAGGTTTGCGTAGAATGTGATATGTGTTATTGTAGAGAATCATTGTTTCATGTATTTATGGACATATGTATTGTACTTGTTTGTTTATTAATGACTTGATATTTTATCAAAAAGTACAAATCCATTATGAGACTAGCATAAACACACATATATTATTGGAATGTATGTCAGCAGGTAATGATTGACTCACTCACACGGCAATCGCCTCAAGTGCTATAGTTAGCACGTTGAGATGAGACGTTATGTACAAATAAATGCTGAAGAGCAAGTCTGGTACATAAAATATGTCGCCTTGATTGGAGTCAATATGAGGTCTGTGATTTGTTTATAATAAGACCGAACATGATAGTCCCACAATCATGTATGCTTGTAAGATGCCGGATGCGAGTACTTAATTGGGCGCTATAGAAAGCGAACTAATATAGCACTCGAGTTAAACATGAGTACGTGAGAAGCATGTGACTATGTTTAGGCTAAGATCCGTATAGTGGATATATTTAAGAAATGACGTACGCTCTTATAGAAAGAGAAATCCACTATATCATGTAATTCATACTACATGTGCATTGTTCGACCGACAAGGGAAGGTGAGTAAAATTATCCCTATTTACTTATTGTGTGAGCCCTTGAGGAAATTTATAATTTACCTCAATTCGTGCCCTATGTTACTTCTGACTATGTTCTCGAAATGAAAGATCAATGTTGCTACTTTAGCATGTTACGGGCGGTCATGAATAGATATGGCCTATGGGACATGTCTAGGAAAAGTTATTCTAAAATTGAGAGAGACATGAATACAAAGGAAGACTATTGTTGTTTTACATCTGTCACATATATTTACTGGTCGACCAATTATATCGCCTTATGTTGTTGCGGATATAATTGTAAATACATGGTGTTTTGAAGATAATCAAGTATATCCTTTAAGGGATAGGTATACTTGAATTGATGTAACAAAATAAGTCTGGGGCACTGTGAGACATCAGTTGTTTATTTCTTTTTCGGGGTTGTAGCCATTATGTCATCCCTAACAGGTGCATAATTTGAGCTCCCAAGTGCAGGTGTACTCACTGGTCGCACGGCTTACTTGCCAATATGAATTGTTCTGTAAAGTTGATGAATGTTGAACGCCTTGCCTTATATTCTTGATAGAGCGCTATCAAGCCCATCATGTCCGAGTGGGAGATGTTGTACTTTAGCTGGTACGTCTATGATGGGGTGCAATTGGACGCACCGTTTCAAGTTGAAACGATACGATGGAAAGGCACTAATGGAGGGGTACGAAGGGAGACGTATATAAGCCTCCCAAACACAACCATTGGGAGTGTTGTCAGATCATTTGTACCAAAATCTCTCTCCATTTCCATTATCAAAGGAAGAAGACGTTCCATTTCAATTTGCAAGAACGGTTTGCATTTACGCCGTGGAAATCGGGTGTTTTCCTTGGGATTGCATCCAGACCAACGTGAGGCAGTGTTGTTCGTGATTGATTTGCAATTTAACGTTTGTTCCGGGGCTATTTGCTGTTTGCGCATTGGAATCAGGTAAGTCGTCTTCCGTCGACAAGAAATTCCTTCAATAACTATAAAGTTCAAAGAAAGTTTTGCGCCCTAACTTCAACAAATAGTGTTTTTGTCCAATCCGAAGGGACTTTATGAGTCTTTGAAATTGAGGCTCTTGATATTGGGAAGTGTTGTGCAACGTTGAAATAGAAGTATGATGTGAATATATTTAATCTGGATATGTCACGTTCAATGAATGTATTGCGTTGGCATGAACATAACATATGGATCACATGACGCAACATGACACGATTCGTACGATTATCAAATTTGTCATTATAGGGGTCGACTTAACGCGATAGGTCGACCTATTTACAACTACGCGTTCATATGTGTTTAAACTACAATACACCTTTTATACTGTTAACGCGCTTAATATGCTCAAACATGCTTTTAGACAACTTAAGTAATCTCACTTTACGTCAGCAGTTCAAGATATGTTATCGACTTATTTTTTTGCAAGTGTTATACGTCAATAAATTATTAAGTATAAGATAATCTCTGAACACGAAGTATCAAATGAGGTCAAGCATATTTAATATTCTGTCCACTTTTATATGATAAATTAAGCGCGTTGATTTGTGTTTGAACTGGTTAAGTGGTTGACCCCCGTATAAGGCATGGTATTTACCAATCATAAACAGGCTGTCCTATTCAAGATAAGAATCCGTTTATGCCAACTCCAAACCTGTTTAATTGCTCACTGTCTACTTGCCAATCTCAAATTATTATTATTATTTTTTTAATAATTCGTGTCCACGACTCTACTAACTTTTTCAAAGCATGCACATTACATTTCACTCTTCACAAAACCAAAAAAAAGAAGAAAAAAACCCTAATTATGCTTTCGGACACCGATCGAAGTGGGCTGCAACCGTATGGCCCATTTCTAAGCCCACTTTTGGGCCCAAAAATTGATTTCGGACACAACTGATTTATGCAAGCGATAGGATGTTTGTCAGGCAAAGGCGGGGTTAAGTGGCAGCCTAAACGTCTCTTTCCATCGTTTGCTTCCTGGAAGTTTCATTGAGATTAGGGATCAACTCCATACTACTTTTTCTACTCGTCCTCGCTACTTTTTGCGTCGAAAGCGCAACCCTCTCAACTGCTTTTTCGAAACATTTATTATAAGATTCTCACACCATGCACGAAATGTCTAGACTTAGAGATGCCAACAAATCATTACTTAGTAACCCACTTATATTGTTGCTTCGATGTAGTTTTTTCCAAACTTATGTTTTAGGTGATTGAGTCATTGAACCCATATAGTTTTTCCAATTAAGTTCATCCGTCTCCATTTCCAACAAACCGAAGTCAACGACTCGTGGGTCGATTGATGCCTAGCCAAAATCTCTATCACTAAGTGAAACATTGCCACTATGGAATGACGAGTCATTTACTTAGACTTATTTTCGGGCCATTGTAGCTACAATCTGATTGCACAAAATGATTTTTCGGGATTGGACCGACCTTATTTCACATCGGGTTTTTTTTACCGCTATCAGATGCATTGATTTTAATCGACCAGAACCGAACGGCCATCCACATGATCAAGAGAAATGCATAAATTCAAGTACTTAAACATGATAAGTAGTTGATGATCAGGGACTGCATGTCTTCTTCTTCCTAGAGGGTAAAAAAACTTCAGAGGAGTGCATGGATACGGTGGCGGTACCGTGACTTCTCTGCAAAATGGATGCGTGATCTCTCGTTCTCGTTGTGGAGGTTGGAGTGCTGTCGCTGCGCTATCGAGCTCTCGTTCCGTTCCCGTCGAATTCAAGAGATGATAAAACATGGGTCGCCAATCGCTAATCTACAGCTTCGTGGCTCGAGGCACTGCGGTGTTAGCAGAGATAGAGGTGTTAAATGGGTTGTGCAACCCATTTATTGACCCATTTATGGTTAAATGGGTCAAGCTTTATTTTCTAAAGCACATATAATGAGTTTTAATGGGTTGCGATTAAGATATATGTGTTTTAAATGGGTCAGTTCTCTGACCCATTAAAAATGAACTAATTTATTTTAACTCAAAATCTCACCATCTTTCTCTTCTCATTTTAACTTTACAATTTTTTCTTTTATAAAAACCGAAACTATAATTATTCTTTATTTTTTTTTTCTTTCTTCTTCCTCCGGTCGCCGGCACAGCGATGGCTGGCGACTGGCTAGGCGAGCCTCGAGCTCGTCGGCGTCGGGCGAGCTTGAGCTCGCCGGATCTGGTGAGGCTCACCTCGCCAACGCTCGAGCGTCGCCGATCTGGCGAGACCCGAGCTCGCAACTCGCCAGATCCGGCGAGCTCGCGGCTCGCCAGATTGGCGAGGCTCGAGCCTCGCCGGACGTTGGCGAGGCCTTTGCCTCGCTAGATTTGGCGAGCTCGAGGCTCGCTGGCGTTTGGCGAGCTCGCCGGCGTCGGCTAGCCGAGCGAGCTCGAGGCTCGCCTGTGGCCGGCCGCCGACCGTCGTCATGGCCAACGGCCAGCCAAAGAAAAAAGAAAAAGAAAAAAGAAAAAGAAAAAAGAAAAAGAAAAAAGAAAAAGAAAATTAAAAATTAAAAATTATATTTAAAAAATAAAATAATAAAGAATTTAATTTTTAAAAAAATAAAAAATAATTGAAAATTTATTTTTTTTAAAAATAAAAATAATTAAAGTTCGATTTTTAAAATAATTATTTTAAAAATTATAAAAATTTTCCATTAAATTTGTGTTGTATAAAACTATTTTAGTTTTTAAATAAATATATATATAATTTTTTTGAAAAATTATAAAAAATTGAAAAATTATTGATTGGATTTGTATTGTTTGGAAGTTTTTTAGTAATATAATCTTTAAAAAAAATATAAGAATAAGTTTTCCTAAATTTGGTTAAATATGAAAATATTTTATTAATATGGGTCGGGTCGGGTATGGGTAAAAAAATTTACATTAAACATAAATGAGTCATAAATGGGTTAATGGGTCAATTTGGGTCGACCCATTAATGACTCGACCCAAACCCGATCCGACCCACCCGTTTAATAGCTCTAAGCAAAGAGCACGCTGAGTTCGGCGGGAAGTTCGCCGGCATCGCCTTGCAGTGCCTCCAGAAGCTTCCTTCCAGCACCGACCACTTCACTTACACTTGCGATGGCCACACATTCAGCTACCTCATGGACAGCAGCTTCAGTATGATCTCTCTCTCTCTCGTAGCTGGTTGTTTCTCTTGTAGCTGCAATAGCTCCAAGCTACGTGTGAAGGCTACTTGTGGTCGCGTTTTTTTACAGTTTTCCTTGGACAAACTTGACTTGGCCATCTCAATTCCGCAGCATACTGCGTCGTGGCAGTTGAGTCCATCGGTCGTCAGATTCCGATGGCCTTTCTCGAGAGATCGAGGACAAGTTTACTAACAGATATGGCGGAGGAAAAGCCACGACCGCAGTGGCCCATTAGCTTGGACAGAGAATTCGGGTAAACATCGCCATCTCTTCGTAAGTCCATGAATGTGACTTCTTTGTGCTACATCACAGGATATGCTGATTGGAGCTTTGACATAGGCCTAAACTGAAGGAGCAAATGCAGTACTGCGCAGATCATCCTGAAGAGATCAGCAAACTTGCCAAAGTGAAAGCTCAGGCATCAGAAGTGAAAGGAGTTATGATGGAGTAAATAGAAAAGGTCAGTCGGCATACCTTGTGCTATACTCTACCACTAAGTTGAAACTATGAGAAATTGGCGTGTAATGTCAGACTTATGTTGCTCTGTCAAGTAGGTTCCAGATCGAGGTGAGGAAGTTAAGCTTCTGCTCGACAAGACGGAGAATCTTCGATCTCAAGTAAGCAGTCTACTGTGTGTGATTTCCATCCTGGAGTGATGTCGGCTTATCTTATTAATCGAGCTAATTATTGTACGTAAGAAGCAAGATCTGGTGAATGAGTCATGACAATTAGAGTCTTCTTCCAGCCTCCTGAACTGGTCGAGCTACTAGTACGGCCTACTTATCTGGGTCATCCGACAATTTTTAAATCAGAAGTATAGAAGTTTCGCCTATAAGTGAACAGTGATTCATCCCTGTTCAAGTCTTGAATGCTCAATTGAGCAGATTATGTATCAAAATCCAGACAGCCTGAACTCGCAACATCTTCTCGCTCTAGTGCAAATGTTTCATTTCCTCACATCACTTCAGCCTAGATGCTTTATCAAGTGCAGTTGTCGTGTCATCTAGTTTAGTGTCTTTAGGGCCATTAAATAGTTCAGGGAGAAGCTGATGGACATGAACAATGTTGGGTATTCCCACTTCAGTATCCTCTGCTCCTATTCCTTTTCTTATTCCTTTGGCTGTATCATTGAAATATTGTCCTAAATCACTTGACAATGAGTCATATATAACAGCTTAAGCTTTTGGATTGGACTTTCTAACACCCATCATTTCCTGATATTCAATGAATTTCTTGCTGCTGATCTACTTTTGATGCTATGTTGCTAGCTTTTGCATCAAATAAGAGCATAATATAAGAAACCAACAAAAAAAAAAAAACTCTTGTAAGGACACTAACTCTTCCTCCATTAAACTAACTACAGAAACAGGTACCAGCGCATGTTGTGACGATTCCAGAATATCCTATAAAACAAGCCATTCTTGTTAGGTATCAGAGGACAAAGACATGCAGAATCTAATAAGCAAATAGCTTTTAGCAGCTTCATATTTAAACTCGTGATTCGGACCAAAAAATTGAGTGGATTAGCAGATTGAGTCAAACTATAGCGGTTAAGAAACTCATAAAGAGAAGTTCTTACATATTAAGTTCAGCACTTGTCCATGTTAATATAATTTTCACATTATCTCAGCACAATGGATATACCTCAGCAAAAGAACTGAAATTCTTCCGCGCAGCAACTGGCGCCATTCGTGCCTTTAACTGCTCACATGCATCCAAAACTGCAGCACCATATATATCAGAACTTGCAGACGCAGCTGTTGGTGATGCATTGGGAACCTATATCGCAAGGATTTATACAAGATTACAACAAGGCATTGCAGAATATACCATTGGAAAAGAATTATTTTTGACAAAATTAGCCCGAAATAGCGGCTTGGATGAATTTACTAGCGGTGACGTATATTCACATGTACAAGATAAAGTATTTCATCCAATGAGCTGCACAACTCAAGTCGAAAAATTCTGCCACAAAGCAAGCATCAATGACCTAAAATAGATAATAAGATTCTTTTGCTTATTGGATGAGCGGCATTACTACCTTGTCAGTACTGGTCTCTGATATGAAGACGGAAGAGAGAGGAATGTCGAAGGCAGACGCAGCAATCTGGGTGACTTTTGTATGCAAACCTTGACCCATCTCTAGACCACCATGCGTAACTAAAACAGTCCCATCTGTATAATTATGAAAAAGTGCACCTGCCTAAAGAAACCATAAGAAAACCACTATAAACATGGCGCATCTTGACGAAGAAAACTATCAATATTCAAATGAGTTGTCAGGAGAAAGAACAAGATCAAGAGCAGAAACAAATTCTCTTGCTGCCCAAGTGAAAAGACGGACACAACAATGAGCAAGGTGTTCGATAAAGTGACCTGGAAAATGTCCTAGAGCAGCATATGCTATTCCGTACCTGATTCACATGTTTCACCGTGAAACACACGCCAACTCTATCTGGAACCATGGCAACTCCACGCTTTTTCCATTGATTTTGCAGATTGAATTGGTTGACTTCTTTACGAGCATTCGAGAAGTTGCATGACTCTTTCAGTGCATTCCAGAGAGGGTCTAGCGTGCAGTGCTGAATTCATTGTCCATAGTGTGTTATCGACCCGTCGCCTAGAAAATTAATTTCCTATAAGGAGATTTGAGAGTAAGTAGAAAG
Source organism: Eucalyptus pauciflora (assembly GCA_007663325.1). Lineage (NCBI taxonomy): Eukaryota > Viridiplantae > Streptophyta > Magnoliopsida > Myrtales > Myrtaceae > Eucalyptus > Eucalyptus pauciflora. The sequence continues at coordinate 576,998 of VMYD01000181.1, read as the reverse complement.
AAAGCATAGAGAAAAAAACCAGGAAAAGAGTAAACCGAGGAACAACGGTATAAGTTACCCTTATCTCCTGGGCTCTTGTTCAGCTCTACCGCTATCCTCTGGATCCATTTTTCGGCAACAAGCAAGCCCTGTGGACCACCGAAACCTCGGAATGCTGTGTTACTAGGCAAATTAGTGAAGCAAACCCTTCCAATGACCCTCATGTTGGGTATCTCATAGACATTATCAGAATGAAACATGGCATGCTCAAGGACGGCGAGAGACAGGTCGAGAGAATTCCCAGCATTATTATAAAGTTTGAAACCCAGTGCCAGCACCTTTCCCTCCTTTGTAAATCCTACCCGTATCTAGTAATTTAACTGGTCACTGTGCTGCGCGTGCAGAGATACATTTTTCCCTAAGCACACTTAACATGCCGTAATGCAACAAGCCATGATGCTAATATCTAGATTTAGAATGTTAAAAACAGCAATTTCCGACCAAAATTGATCAAAATGACTAAATTGGCAAATGCTAATCTTAGGCTATCCTCACTTTCTTCCATCCACCAGTCCCTTTCTTTAATACATCCTGCAAACACAACAAGGAATTTAAGAATTCCATCCACCAGTCCACTGACTGCCCCAGGACAAGAAGAAGAGTCAGGTCATAGCCTGACGGACATTTTAGAAGGAAAGAACAGAAGATTATGCGCGAGAATGTTTTTTGAGACGCTAATACGTTCCTTGAAATCTCTACGGTAGATGGAGAAGGGCCCAAAGCTTAGAGCACCCATGCTCGAATCCACACAGCAAATTAGGAGGAGGGAGAAAAGCGAAAGCGAGAAATTACCTGGACGTTGGAGAGGACGATCGCGGACTCGAGGAAGGAGGTCGGGCGAGCGACCGGCGGGATCGTGATGCGGGCAGAACTGGAGAGGGGGTCAGGTGCGACCGTTCCACCGTATAGGACGAGCCGGAGGGGTGGCAAGGTGGTTCACCGGTTGCGTGGTGGTTTGTCGTCCAAGAGAGGGAGGGCAGAGAGAGACGTGAGGAGAGAGAAAGAGCAAGGGATGGACGAGCAGGGGCTGCATCCGGAGCCGGAAGGGCAGCGCCGTGGTTTGCCGGTCCCGTGCGGTGGTTCGTCGGTCGGAAAGAGGGAGGAGAGAGAGAGAAAATTTTTCAAAATGGCGCCAGATTTTCTCCACAATCTGTCCAGAGTGTGGGTCCATGAGAGGACACGTGTCGTCTTTCTACCACCTTCTTATTTGTCACGTTGGAACGTGAGGGGTGGCCAATATTTTCTCGACCAAAAGAGGTTGTTCCCACTTGAAATGTCATTTGTCATAGGTTCTATCATGTTGTGAAGAGATCTTCTCTGTACTGGATTCACCTACTAAGCGCATGGAACGGATAAACTACAAACGAAACCATGGCTCTGATACCGTTGAATGGATCTAGACTTAAAATCAGGGAGGACGGAGTCAGTTTTCTGTAGAAACGATGCATCTGTCTCTAATTTGAAAAACGAATTCTTAAACCCTTTCTGCAAAGTGCCTTATTAAAAAGAGGGAAAACACGGCATGCATGTACTTGTACATGACTGAATACAAAGCAACCGAAACACTAGAGAAGACCAAAAGGCACATCTTATTTTCCAATATCAATATCGACCATTTTTTTTTTATATGGGAAGTTATCGGAATTACATTAAACCTCTAAGTTTTTAGGACTCAAAAAATCATGCAAAAGAAAATAAAGATATCTAAAGTTCAAATGTTATCTACTACGAGAGGAAAATTTTCTTTTAAATTTTGTCAATCCATACATATTTTCAATTTCAGCGAGACATTTTAGAAGCATTGTTGTTGTGATGTACTAAAAATCGACGTAATATATGTGATATGATGTTTAAAAAAAAAAAAAGTCCTTAAAAAAAGACACCTTTTGTGGCGCAACTAAAAGCAGCTTTTGTGAAAAATAGTTCTCTTTCTTTAGCATTCTTCTTTCTAGGTGATCACTTATTTTTCCATTAACATGCATGATCACTTATTTTTTCTATTAACAAGCATGATTCTTTATCCTTTAGTCTATTGCAATTTATCATAACATGCCCGAGGACTAATCAGCAAACTTCTTAGGACTGGTAATACTGCCTAGCCTCCCTAAACTGCTGGCTAATTTCTCAAATTTCATGTAAAGATGTGGCCTTCCCTTTTATATTTTTACTAACTATTATTACTATTTGGTCTTTTCCTTTTATATAGACGTTAATAAAAAAATCATTTTATTCACTCTTGCGATTAATGATAGGTATGAAATATATGTCCTTAAAATAACCTTTTCTAATATATACAAGTAAATACTCACGATCTCTAATAAAATTTAGTTCTTTACTTAAGTGATATAATACTGTTATAATTAGTTTGTTTTTAAAAAAATTAAGTCTCTTAAGATAAATTGAAAGTACTCGACTTAAATTTTTTGTTTAATATTTCTCCTCGTTAATTTTCTAATCAACAATGAAAATAAATACCATTATTTCACTTTTTGTATACCATGTTATTTTCTATATGTAACTATAGCACGTTTTAATTCAACAATTTCGGTTTTGCCCCCTCTTGCTCCCTCCCCTCTATAGAATTCCATTGGAAAAATTGTCAAAAAAGTCTTAAATCTATTGCATTTTTGCTAATTGAGTCATAAACTTTTTAATTGTGTTTATTTAGTCCTAAACATTTTCGGGTGTTGCCTATTGAGCGCATCTAATCAATTTTGGTTGTCGCGACCAATTTTTCGAGGTGAACCACCTATGGTTTGGCTAATGGATTGTTAAGCCTAGACTTAACTCGGGCTCTCCCAAGCCCATACCAATTCACGACTTAGGTTCAAATTTTAACATGCAATTGATTTTTAACTAGGAGTCGCCACTAATCTATTTTTGGTGAGTCGATTAGAAACCCAAGTAAAGTAACGAGAGATTTACTTTACTTCTATGAACCAGAGATCATGGGTACGGGGACTTGGTTACACTAGATTTTTCTAATGCCCTTTCGGTACCATTCTTTTATTTTTTTTTTAAAAAAATATTTTTTGCACGCAGCTTAAATTGATTTTAAATCTACTTCCCTAACACGTGAGGCGATCATGCGGGTGTGCAAACCACCAATTTAACACCCAAATAAACAATGAATAAATTGCAAAAACTTACCTCAAAGCAACGAAAGCATCTGCAATGTTAAATCAGAATTCACATCAACACCCTAGATATGGTTTCTAATTAACACGCAACTTTTGTTTTATTTTCACTTAATTAATGAAAATCATGCAATATGCAATGCAATATTAACTAAATGACCTAATTCAAATGACATGTAATTTCTAATTAAATGGGCCTTGCAAAAATACTAGATGGCATGCATCTCAATGAATCTAACACTAATGACGTGCATATGACATTTTTTCTTTTCTTTTTCCTTAAAAGAATGCAGTCTATCCTAGAGATTGAAACTAATTTATTCTAAGACATTTTTTGTATTTTTCATGAAATTCAAAATTAAAATGAATGCAATAATTAAATGTGTAATCTAAATTAGCTAAATGACCTAATTATAATGACGGACAATTTCTAACTAAATGAACCTAGCAACAATCACTAGATGACGGACATTTCATGAACCTAATCCTACATGACATGCAAATGCAAACTTTTTATATTTTCGGGATAAATAAAACAATTAAGAGATAAACACCAAATCATCCATGGTCACCAAAAATGCTATCCATCATTCAAATTGAAATTCAAACTTGATTATTTCGCTAATAAGATTAATAAATTGATCTTAAGCCTTAAAGATCAAGATATCAATTTTACTCCCGCGTGATTAATTATTCCATCTAAAGCCTTATAGATGGAATAAAAAATTGGTATGCGGTTGCGAATTAGGCAATAAATTCTAATTAGAAATACGCCTATCAATCAAATATGCATGCAAGATATTGACAAACATATATGTTCAGAGATTCAATCAAGATCACAATAGTTCAAACGAGGAAACAAAATATTCAAGAATTAAATTAGAAAGGATTTTAACCTACCTTGATTATTTGTTTCCAAGTTCAGACGGCCGTAATTCGTGGAGTTCACACATCGCCACTGTGAAGCGTCATCGATCCATGACTCTCACGATCTAGTTTAGATGATTCTCGGCGGCAAAGGACTCACGAACGGCGGTGATTACAAGGCTCACAATGTGGGCGAGCTCGCGGATATGGAGCTTGCGGCTAGAGATTTCGCAGACGTTGGCACGCGAGCTGAAATCAAAGGTCAAGGATGACTTTGGTTTGGCCTCAACCAAAAACACTTATCCCACCAAGTGTTGTTCCACGTGCCTCTCTTCTCTTCACTACTCAACTATATGAATTATGTCATCCCCACGTGAAAACTCAACCTGCATGCAAAAATTTTTAAAAAAGGAATGGTTGAAGAATCACGCTGCAGCCCACGATAAAGGCAAGTTAGGTGTCAATAGCAGCTGGCTTCGTCGTTGACGCGGATTGACAATCGTGGGTCGACGGCTTAGCAAGGATGGCATCGGGACAGCGACTTGCGGAGGGAAGAGCTACCTGAGGCGGAGCTCGACGTCAAAGGGCTAAGGCACGTGGCGGTCGGAGTCACAACGCCGTCAAGGCTGCTCGTGGTGTTGGGCTGGGTTCCTGCGGGCGGTGGCTGCGTGCAATGGACTAAGGGCGGTGAAGACTGGCTTGGTTTGCCAGACGCCGATACCGAGCCGCTTTGCGGGAAGCACCAAAAACCTGCAAAAAGAAAAGAATTTCTCGCGCTCTCTCTCTCTCTCTCTCTCGAGATCTTTCTCACTCATAATTCTGGCCTCCCCTCCAAAGCAATAAAAAAGAAGTCCCCCAAAACCTTTACTCTCCTCAATTGCTCGGCCGATTCTCTCAATATTGTGGCCGAACCCTTTCGATTTTTGTGTGTGCTATGCTGTGGCCATGTATCCCCAAATTGTGTGGCCCTTTTCGAATGATGAATTGCCGGCCTCCTTTTATACTGCTTAGTAATTGATCTCCTCATATATTCTTGTCCTCAATCTTTCCCTGGTTGACTGATTCCATGCGAATATTTTATTCTATTGTGTGCGTTGATATCAGCCCAAACGGTGGATGAATTGTTTGAAAAAAAGAAATCTAATTTGTGAATAACGTCAAAATCTTCTTTCCTCCTTTTCCATGCTTTGTCCGCACGATTACCAGCTCAGTTGGGTCCCCTCTTTTTTTCTTTGTTTTATTTGCTGCACCCTTCCTCTCAAGGCTTAGAATTATAAAGAATATGATATCTTGATTTCAGAATTCTTTCCAATTTAGATCACCGATTTTCAGCTATGCGGACTTGATGGGCTTGACTGAATTTCGTGCTTGCGCTTTTGTGGGCTCCATTAAGTTCGAGGCCATTCACTTGAGTTTATCCATCACCGGTCCAATGCAAATGCAATAATAATAATAAATAAATGCATCTAAAATTATATGCTATGCAATTAAATAAATTTTTTTTTTTTAGGTATTAAAAATTAATCCCTAATTTTCATGCAATAAATAAATGACTGGGTCGCTAAAATTTAGGTGTCAACATTGGTTGAAAATTATTAATGTTGAAGCCAGTCATCCTATGTTACCAAGCTTGAGTTGACATGGACATTTTAATAATATTTTATTATTTTCGATTTTTTTTCTTTTTTCTTTTCTTCTATTTTCCTTATTTACTTTTTTCCCCCTTTTCTCTTATTTTCCTTTTCCCTTCGTTAGCCTCAAGTGAGGGCCACCTTTGCTAGCCTGCCACCCTCGCTTGGGCTAGCAAGGGTGAGGTTTGCCCTCACTAGCCTAAGCAAGGATGGCCCACGCCTACCCAGGCGAGGGAGACCTTTGCTTGATTTGCCGAGGGCAGCCCTTGCGAGTCTAGGTGATGGCATCCCTCGCTCAAGGTCGTTGACCTCTACTAGCCATTGATGAGACTCGACAATGGCAGATGAAGGGAAAAAGGAAAAAAGAAAAGAAAAGAAAAAATAATAAAAGAGAAAAGGAAAAAAAGGAAGAAAAGGAAAAAAAAAGTAAAGAAGGAAAAGAGAAGAAAAGAAAAAGAAAAAATAATAAAAATTCGTAAAATATTAAAATATTATAAAAAATTATCTACGCCAACATCAGCTGTGCCATGGAGGACGACGGTTGTCCGTGTTTGTGATTTTCAATTAAAATTAATCGGATGAACTCAATTGACAAAACATGAAAATGTTTATGACTCAATTGGCACAATAAAATATTTAGGACTGAATTAATAAAAATACAATAAATTTAGGACTTCTTAGACAATTTTCTAAAACCTAGTGATTGTTGCTAAATATTGGAGTTATATTATACACGAAACTAATTTTCAATTAAGTAATTAAAATGAAGTCAACCACTTATATTATAGAGGGAGAAAGATTTCCGAGCTCCTTGATTCGCATCGTTATGCTCGATAAGAATCAACACAATATGCCAAACTTATATTATATAGGGAGAAAGATTTCCGAGCTCCTTGATTCGCATCGTTATGCTCGATAAGAATCAACACAATATGCCAAACTTATATTATATAGGGAGAAAGATTTCCGAGCTCCTTGATTCGTATCGTTATGCTCGATAAGAATCAATACAATATGCCAAATCAATTGGAGTTGAGAAAGATTTCCGAGCTCCTTGATTCGCATCGTTACGCTCGATAAGAATCAACACAATATGCCAAATTGATTGGAGTTGAGCTCACGTCTACTGTAAGTATTTTGACTAGGCATGCTCATCACATGTTTTCTTTTTAATATTAGCATTGAAAAATTAAGAACACCGTGAGCCTTACGGCACCGTTAATTCACATGAGTAGCAGTGCAATTCGGATCGCTTGTTTCATTTTTCAAGAATTAAACAACGGGAAGGAGCAAAAAAAAAAAAAAAAATGCTGAGAGAGAGCATTGGTGTTTTTAAGGGTTGAATATTGCTCTAAAATAACAATTTAGCAATTAACAGAAAAATAAAGTAAATATGTTATACATAGATAATATATACCGTGGACTCTCAATTAGTGTTTTATGTTTTATTAGCATACACAATATCAGAAAGTATTGCATTTAAACAGTATAATAAAAATTCGCCTGCGGTTTACAAGCGTTCCATGGGCTGAAGGTTGCTGGATGCTCTAAGCCATACACCTAGGTTATAAGGAAAAAGTTTGACAATCTCTTTTAACTTTGATTGCACAAAGATAGGTGTTACTTGATGTAGAATTTTGGAAGTCATCTATCTATATTATTTTGAATTTTTACTTTTAACGCATAAAAAAGTTTCTCCATAAGCCAAGTAAAGATACCAACACATTCAACTTCTAATTTTAATAACCGTGCTCATTTCACTAGGTTGTCGAGAATTTTCATTTACGAATGCAAGTGTGAAAAAACATTTTGCACCGGTGCCGCTCCTTATAGTGACCCTAAATTTATTTTGGCTGATTTGTTGTTATTTCTAATTTAAGAAATCTCACTTGGCGGGCTAGCAAACACGCCAAGGGGCACGATTTTCCAAGGGAACCCGGCATCGAGTCACCCGGTTTCCTCGATGGAGAGAGCATCGTTGCTCTCACTTTTTTTTTTTTTTTTGGCTTTCTATAATGGGTTGTGTTAATCTTGGCTAATTTTCCTTTAGTGGATGTCACCAACATTTATCATAAGTCAAATTTAGATATCGGTGATGTCTATCTAGGTAACCCACTATTTTAAAAACTTAATAAGAGAAAAATTGGGCCGACTACCAACCCCACCCTAGCCAGCGGTGACCCTTGGCCCGACTAAGCTAGGCCAAATGATATTTGCCAGATTTGGGGAGGGCCGCGACCCTTTGCCCTAGATTTGGGCAAGGACCATAGGCCCTCACCTACGGTCGGCTAGGGTCACTAGTCATCGGCTAGGGCCCAATGACTTAGGCTGATCCTCGCCCCATCATCGTCGGCCTTTTCTAGTAATGGTGGGGCAACGGTGGTGAGGGCTGTGGAGGCCCTTGCTGAATGTTGCCTCCCTCTTTTGTTTTTCCCTGTTAAATTTAGTTTTTTAATTTAATTGAATTAATATATATATATATATATATATAAATTGAAAATCAAATTTGAGGCAAAATGATGTTATTTTGCACATCAATTATAGAGTAGATGATTTTGGCAAGCCACATAGACCATATTTATTCTTAAAATAATGCTACGTTGGATTGCAATTACTTTCGTTGCAGTTGGCACTCAATTATCCATTTTTTTTTTAAAGTTGTACTTAAGTATATCTTTTGCAAGTTTTGGCACTTAAAAGTGCATTTGGTAACATTTCTGATTTAGGAAACAATTTTTTTTTAGAAATAGTTTTTTTTTTCAATTTCTATTCCCTAAAACAAATTTTGAGTAAAACAATGCTTTTGGTAACTATACAATATTTTTATTCTTGGAATATAAAAAAAGGAATGTGTTTAATACGACTGACAATTTTTTTTATGCTATAGAATTTCGGTAGCCGACGGTCAGCAGGGGCTAGCGGCAGGCGGCAGTAGGTGGCAAGTCTCCACCAGCCGATTAGAAGACGAAGAAGAAGAAAAGAAAAAAAAAAGAAAAAAAGAAAAAAAGACTTATTTTTAGAAATTGTTTTTAGGAACAAGAAATTACTTTTTTCTACTTCTTATTTCCATTCCAAATTTATTCCTTGGTCATTTTTCTATGTCGGGAAGTAAAAAATTAACTATCGTTATTAAACGGATTTCTATTCTTTTTTTATTTAGGGAAACAAAAGAATAAAAAAAGCAAAGAAATAGGAACGTCACCCTACAGACTCGAAGTGTCCACCTATGTTAAATTTTGATATTGTGTTAAATTTTGATACTTGTGGTGTACTATTGCCTTAGTTTATGTGATAGAGCTAGGTAAAAGCCTCCACCTAGATATCATATCAAGAAAATGGCTTTACTAAGTATTAAACAGCAAAATAGTCAAATATACCAATGATGTAGGCAAGAACTAAGTAGCACCGACACGTGATACGAATACGTGACACGATATGCCGACACGTCATTTCTCAAAAATGGAGAATTCTGACATGTTGGGACACGTTATATATTAAATGAAGATTTTTATTTTTAATTAATTTGATTTAAATTCACAAATAAATAAATAATAAAAAAGAGCTTACAATGAATTTACACTAATAATATTAATAAATCTATTCATAGGAAATTTGAAAGACATATTCATAGTTAATGTCTACCCATAATTGGGAACATGTTTTTAACTTTAACAAAAAATATGGATGAAACTAATATCTAACAAAAGAATAGAATCAACTTATTTAAATAAATCTATTATCTTTTATAATGAGCAAAATTTATCATTATTTAACATTCAATATTTTTATTTTTCGAAATCACTTTTTAGCTCATTTATTTATTTTTAACAAAAATAACTTTATCATTAAAAATTATTTCCCTTTCTCGTTTTCCCCCCTCCAAAGCCTCCCAAAAATTATTTTCTCCTTTCATTTTTCCCTCTAAACCCTCACCCCAAAAAATTATTTCTCTCCCTCATTTCTCTCACCCTCTATCCCCCACGCCACCCCAAAATCCCCCCTCCCTCTCCCTCGTTTTCTTCCCTTGCTCAATCAAAGCATCTGTCAATCAGTGATTGACAATCAACCCCCCCCCTTCGCCAAACCCCCCTTTAGTTTCTTCCCCTGCTCCCCCCTCCCTTTCCCTTTCTCGACGATTTTGACCTTTACTTTGAATTTGATGGTGTCACGCCCCGATTTTCGAACGCGATTTTCGAACGCGTGCCCATCCCTCGGTGGTCGATTAAATTGCGACGTCCCAGGATGCGTTGCCGACCCATTCATTTTAATGCGCATGCGGAAGCGAATAAATAAATCCCTAGACAGTAAAAAGATGTGATAGAAAAGCGAGGCCGCAATTTTAAAACCACACAACACACATTTATACAAAACTGACTAGTTTATTTACAATACTAGTATATTCACAACGGTTTACCAAAACAAAAAGGCTACAAGCCCTCTAAACGTTCGAACCCTCAGCCGAAGACTTTGGGGTCTCCTGGGGACTCGGGTCCACCACTGCACCATCGGGAGGGTCAGCCGTACCCTCGCCAAAAGCAATCTCTAACACCAACATAGGGATCTCAGACTCCGGTAGGGGACCTTCTTTGGGTCCATCTCGCCCACGACAATACCGCGATCTGAATTGATGGGGTACCCTCCGAAGTAGATCCGCATCAACCTAGACAATGGATCTCACAAGTTCGTAGACTCAGGCTCCTTGGCCCCCAGGAAGAGGAATTAGAGAAACCTGTTCAGTGACCTTCTTGGGCTGACCACAATGCTCAGGGGGAACCGCCATCTAAGGACCTGAAAATGTTAGCCCATGACGGGGTGAAATAATGTCTCAGCAAGTTCACTCCTTAAACCACGACTAGGAAGGAAATATGCCTAAAGGCCGTTTAAGCACATATAAGACATGAGACTTACCTTTGTCTCAGTTCCTTCCTGTAAGTGAGTACAACTCATATTCTCAACCAATCAATTCAATTCAATTCATCGATCAGCTCAGTTCGATACTAAAAGTACTATCTATCAATTCAATACCATATAACAATCCCCTTGGTATCACCACTGCTCACACAAGCTGCAATATATGGTCATAGCTCTCACAAACTGATATAGATAGATAGTAGCTCGCTCAAGCTGATAAATAGATCGTGCTCGCACAAGCTGATAGAACGATCTTAGCTCACACAAGCTGATAATGTATACTGCTCTCACAAGCTGACGAATCAAAGCACATAGGCTGATACAGTATAAGCTGACGTGCAAAGGGTCTTAAAAGCTGATAAAATGTATACTGCTCTCACAAGTTGACGTCTTAAAGCACATAGGCTGATACAGTATACTGCTCTCACAAGCTGACATGCAAATGGTCCCAAAAGCTAATGATAAATATGCTTGCACAAGTTGATAATATATGCTCTCACAAGATGATAATTCACCGTGTTAAAAATACTCGATAAAAATAATCGTGTGTGGGTATACGATTGACCTGAGCCAAAATTTCAATATATTTCTTTTATAAAATCCCACTAATTATAGTAGTCCACGAGGACATTTTTGGCGTTGTAAACTAACGCCCAGTATTTTCTAATTGAATACCGAAATTACTCAATTTTGAAATAAATACCCAAAATTATAAATTCCACTCAATTTGCACAAATTAACACTCAATTAAATAAATTAAGCATACCATTGCAATCAACACGAAATTTCCGTCATCGATTATTCCGGTATAATTTCTGGAAAATAATTAATAATTAAATAAATACCAAAATTAATTAAATAAATACCAAAATTAATTAAATAAATACAATTAAATACCATAAATAGAAACTTAGGTCGAAAAAGCCTAATTAAATACCGAAACGAGCCTGGAAAAAATTCCAAACCTATCTAGATAAATAATACAACCTATCTAGTCGCTAATTAAGTCAATCTAACCACCTAACATGCATAAACGAGTAATTAAATCGCGAATCCGTTCTAACTAACCACATAAACCATACTTAGTCTAAACTAATCAATCCTTAAGCATCATTAACTCCATAAGCAGAGTTTAGTGAGTAAATTCATCAGTTTCACGATTCGGTGAGTTCACGACGACAGCAATGCAAAGACGGGCAACAAACTTCGAAGCGGCGAAATCCTACAAGGCCCGGAAGCGGTCCAAAATGGGCCTCGAAGGCCCACGACTGGTTGAGGGCTTCAACTTTGCTTAATGGGCTGAGAGAGAGGGCTAGGCGACGGGTTGAGCCGGAAACGACGAGACAGGCTGCTAGGTGGGCGAGTGGAGCAGGCGGTGGCTTCCGACGGTAGGATGGGCGGCCAGGTGGTTCCGATGGCTAGGGACGGTGGTTCGAAGGCTTTAGGGGATGGGCTGGGGTTGCGGTTGAAGCGGAACAGCGCGCGGGGCGCGACGACGACGCGATGGACTCCGGTGGCTTCGGGTGGACATGCGATGGCAGGAGGGTGGCTGGCTCAGCTTCTCTGCAAATTTAAGAGCTTCACAAGTCCAACAATGGCGAAAGCAAGGCCTACTGAAGAAGAAAGGCTAGCTGCAAGAGTGGAGGGACCCCTTGGCCCCAAAAGTCTCCCTTCCTATCTCCTTTGTCCCCTTAGCAAGGCCCCACCTATTTCAGCTCAATCCTCAGCCAATTTTGTGCACACAAAACCCCTTAGAACAAGTCCCAAATGGTCCAAAAGGTGAGGGGGACCATGGCATACGAATTTGACACCAAATTCCCCAAATTGAGCCAAGTTCCTTTTCAATTGGATCCAATTCGGTCCCCATAAATTCCACCAAGGTGTCCTCGACCAAGTTGACATTTTTCTTTGCCATTAGAACCAACTTGCATCGCAAAAACAAGATAAAAAACGGTCCCCTGAATTTTATGGACAAATATGGTCATATTTTGAATTTTTGCCAAAAATCTCGCAGAAAAATCTTTGGATGATAAGTCGACGGTCCTAAAATGAATCGTGACATGACAGCATTTTCAATTTCTAAAATCAGATTCAAATTCATGGTTAATTTCAATCTAGCGCGATTTTAGCGTGACCTAGCCTACCGGATAGCTTTTAGGAATTTTTAGTGCAATTTACCCGTGGTCGATTTATTTCGAGCCACAATGTTGTCGTGACCTTTTTTTTTTGGCGCCCGATCGGGCCAAGCGCCTTGCGGAGGCTAATGGCTCAACTAAATTTATTAAGCCTGGACTCTCCCAAGTCCACAAATTCACGACTTTAATAGTCTAAGTTTTTAACCTGTAAGTTAATTTTTAAAACAGAGTCGCCACTAATCAATTTGGGGTTGGTAGATTAGAAACTCATGCAAAATATTGTGAGAAATACTCGCTCCTACGCAACCAGAGAAATTAGGATCGGGGACTTGATTACACTAGTTAATCACTAATGCCCTTTCGGTACCTAAACTTATTTAAATCCTAAGGTTTTTTGGATGTTTTAGGGATTTTCCATGCATTTTTTGGGAGAAAAAACATATTTTTGGGTCTTTTTCTATTTTTTGGACATAAAAGGGTCTTTTTGGATTTTTTGGTACTTTTTTTTAAGAAAATACAAGTCTTTTTGGATTTTTATGGATTTTTGGCATTTTTTTGGAAAATATGAAATATTTTTGATTTTTTATATTTTTTGGAAAATAAAGTATTTTTGATTTTTCTTGATTTTTTCTGAAAATAAAATATTTTTTACTATTTTTAAATATTTTTCAAAAATAAATCATTTTTTTTTATTTTTTTGAAAATAAATTATTTTTATTTATTTATTTATTTATTATAAAAGGTATTTAAAATAATAGAAAAGCCGACCTGGGTCTGGCCCGCGGGTTGGGTCCGACCTAGGTCGTTTGTTGCGGGCCTGGCTCGATTTTTTTTTTTTTTGGAAAATAAAAAATATATATTTTATTTTATCTTTTATTAAAACATTATTACTTTTTTTTTAATTTCAAAATGCGACCTGGGTCGGATCCAGGGTTGGATCCGACTTGGGTCAACGCCCAAGACCCCCAACGACCCTAAAACCCTAGGGTGCCGGATTTCACGCTCGACCCGACGACTCGACGACCCGATTTCCGCCCCTCCCCCTTCTATGCTCGAAACCCTACCCGCACAGTGGCCCGGATCCGACTTGACGACTCGGGGCCGCAACTCGGAAAATCGGGAACCCTAGGGTTCTCGATTCGCGGCGCCTGCGATGGTGGCGACGGTGACGATGGCGACTGTGGCGACGACGATGGTGCCGACGGCGATGATGGCAACCCTTATTACCTATGGCAAGGTGGCGGACGGCGAGCGGCGGAGACAGCGACGACGGCAGAGGGTGCGCGACGTCGGGGACTGCTGCGGCTTGGCTTGGGGTGACTCGACACGGCGGCAAGGGTTCGGTCCGCTCCCAGTCAGCCCCCTCTCCTCCAGATCTGACCTCTTCTTTGCGGATCTTGAACTCTCCCCTCTCTTCTGGCCTCGACTGCTCGCAGATCTGGGTCCGCTCGCTGTCGATCTCCCTCGAAGTCTCTCGGAGGGAGATCGTTGAGCTCGCGACCTGATCGCTTCGCCCTTGCTCGCTCTTTGAGTTCCCCGAAGTCTCTCAGGGGATCTCTCGGAGCTTGCTAGCCGGCGTGTGTCGTTCGACGGAGGTGGTGCCTTGCTATTTATAGGCGAGGGTGTTCGGTCGACAAGGGGGGCTCGGTCGTCGGCTTTTGGCTTGTCAACCGGACTCCTGCGGTTGAATTGGCGTCAAATCTTCCCCCTTCCACGGAGGCATGCTCGCCTTCAATGCCGCGTCCTCTCAGCCACCGGCCTACGTTCCTCTCTCCTCTGTAGGTTGTCGCCGAGCGCGTCTTTGTCGCCGCGCGTGACTTGCAGAGGCGGAAGAATAACGAAGGAAGAAGAAGATGGGAAGAAGAAGAAGAGAAGGGGGGGGGGGGCGAGCCAAAAAGGGCTAGGCCCTGGGCCCGCGTGGAGAAAAAGAAGAGGGGGCTGGGCGTGAAGGCCCAGCCCCTAATGGCTGTTGTTTTTTTTTGTTTCATTTTTGTTTTGTTTTGTTTTGTTTATTATCCAAAAAAGGCAAAATAAATTAAAAAAAACCTAATTAATTAAAAAAAAATGAAATTTAGGCATCAACAAATGTACCTCTTCGATACATTGGCGATTCTTGGTTATCGTGAAAATTTCGAGGTTTCAAATACGGGCACAGGGTACCAAAATGATAGAAAAATCGATCTAGTGCCGATCGACAAGAATTTTGCAATATGGTGGAATCACCCACACTTTAATCACCTATTTCAGTCGAATCGACCTATCTCCGATCTCCGATCGATTTTTAACTGTACCGTAATGATATTTGCAAATGAACACGGTCGAGTAGTTGATTCCTGGTCGAATTCTCAAGTCTATTGCGTTAAAATCCTTTAATGGCTTCCCCAGATAGATTGGTTATCTCATGAGTGATCAGCTCAGAGAATAGAACTATAGGCGCGTCGATGAAAAGCCCGATTCATTCAATTGAAAACATAACCTAAAATTCAGGATGTCACATATGGGATGTCTCTTCTCTTCACCATGCAATCGCACGCGAGAGTCCCACGAATCCCGCCCGATCAACGTCAGGAGATCGTTGAATTCTTCTCTCTTCCCTCGTTTTGTCAATCACCTCACCCCACCTCACCTGCTCCCCCACCCCCTCGGTTTCTTCCCCCACCCCTAAAAAGCATATGTCATTTCCCTGATTTTTCTCTCCCCCCACACCACGCCACCCCCCATGCACCCCTCTTGCTAAAACCCTCCCTAATTGTGGTCTCTTCCTCCTCCTCGCCACACGATCCTCTCAGCTCTCTCTTGGTCACCTTGCTCGTTGCCTCGCCTCCGGCCCTTCCTCCTTCGTAGTTGCAGCCTTACTGCTGGCCCTCCATCACAATGTTGCAGTCGCGGCTCTCTGAATCGCCTTGGTCCATGCTCTTCCTTTGGCCCTCCCTCACCGTCGCGGCCTCGCCTCCGCTCCATCGACCTTGCCTCCCCCCTTCATCGTCTTCTTCAAGGATCTTCACTCTCGGACACGCGTGTCGGAACGTGTCGAGAAAAGTTGACCACGTGTCGGAAAATCTGATACATGTTGACCGCGTGTTCGAATGTGTCCGAGCGTGTCAGACACGTTGACATGTGTTGGACACGACACGGAAGCTCTGGAATGTGTTGTGCTTCGTAGGGCAAGAATACTTCAAAAAAGAAGCCTCCTCTCGCACGTCTTAAAGAATACTTATCATATTAGACTGATTCTCTTACTTTCAGCTGTCAAATCTTTTAGATTCCCTGATTTGATTCTAACCTATCATCTGATCTCACCATGGCTATTATTCGCTATGTTGTAAATCGGCGGCGCAGCGGAAGCGGATCGTGTATTTTGCAATTATGTCGGGAGCTATAGAAATCGATCGAAATAAAACGAGGAACAATAAAAGGACACCAGTAATTTACGTGGTTCGGTCCGAATGTCGGAACCTACGTCCACGAGGAGAGCCAGCAAATCAATCCACTATAAATCGGAGAATTACAGGATTACAATCACACATGTACTCAAGTGTTTCCCAGCCCTACTATACACCCAATACCCACGGTGTTTAACAACTCAACTCACTGGACTCAAATCCGCACTAACCTCTCGGAGCTCAAGCCTCTCACTCTTTTCTCGAGCTCTTTTCTCTCGCTCTCTGCGAACCTCTTTTCTTTTGCAGCTTGCTTGCATCGTCAGACGTCTTCTCCTTCTATAGGGAGAAGGGCAGAGAACAAGACAAAAGAAGAAAGTAAATGGCCTCATTAAATGCAGCGCAGGTGCCCACAAGACAAGTCCACAGTCGGCACCGAACGCCCACCATATTTGTAGGCATGCATGCAGATCGCGCATGTGCATGGGCACGCATTTAATGAGGCGGAAGAGATGAGGGATAATAGTCAAGAAACGTGTGTCTTTGATCCGTGAAAACAGGTGGGCTGCAGTCTTCAAATTTCTTGTTCCCGGTGGAAGATAACGTAAAGAAGTCTTCTTCATGATCTTCTTCATTAATAATATTTTAATGAGAGCCCACATTCTTTGAATAAAGAAAGGGAGAGAGATTCGGCGCCGCATTGCTTCTGCCTTCCTTCTTTCTATCATTAAAATAATAGAACCCCATTCTCTATTAAAATAATGGAGAAGCATTCATGCATCTTTCTTTGGCTTCTTCCTTCTACGAATGGAGATAGGAACAACATTCAAAGACATCACAAAGTCTCCCTTGAACTTTGTTTAATCGGCCAGACTTATGGGTATTAATCTAACGGGCTCAAACTTGAGACACAATATAACAATTCTCCACCTTGGCTCGACGTTTGAGGCCAAGTTATAATGATTATTTTCCATGCTCGACTCTCCCAACGCCCCGATGGGCGCTCATATTCTACAGACGCCAATCGAGCTCATACAGAGCTCGAGCTTTGCTGAAGGAACAGGCTTCGTCATCATATCTGCTGGGTTCTCCGCTGTTGCTATTTTCTTCATAACAATCTTACCCTTTGCTATGACATCTCGGATGAAATGGTACCTGATGTCGATATGTTTTGTTCGCTCGTGATATATTGGATTATAAGCCAAATATATCGCACCTTGATTGTCACAATGTATGGTGACACTTTTATGCTCCAGTCCAAGGTCCGAGAGCAAACCCCTTAGCCATATCGACTCCTTTGCAACAAAGGTTAGTGCCATGTACTCCGCCTCAGTTGAAGACAATGCAACATCATCTTGTAAAGACGCTTTCCAACTTATTGCACCACCTGCTAGCGTAAACACGTACCCTGCTAATGATCTGCGATCATCCAAGTTACCAGCGTGATCCGAGTCCACGTACCCTGTGGTCTCATTGCCATTGATGTTCCTCCGATACATAATGCCAACGTCTGCTGTCCCCTTTAGATATCTGAGGATCCATTTCACAGCTTCCCAATGAGTCTTACCTGGGTGCTTCATGTAACGGCTGACAACACTTACAGTCTGTGAAATGTCAGGTCTAGTACATACCATGGCATACATAATACTACCAACTGCACTAGAATAAGGAATACGAGACATATGTTCCTCCTCCTCCTCAGTTTGCGGTGATAACTTGTCAGAAAGTTTAAAATGTGCGGCTAAAGGAGTACTTACAGATTTTGCTGACTGCATATTAAAACGTGCCACAATTTTCTCAATATATTTCTTTTGAGACAAACGCAATGTTCCTGCAGTCTTGTCACGCAAAATCTCCATACCCAATATTTTCTTAGCAGCACCTAATTCTTTCATTTCAAACTCAGCACTCAACTGCCGCTTCAACACATCAATATCAGACATATGTTTAGTTGCTATCAACATATCATCAACATATAATAGCAGATAAATCAAAGACCCATCCTCCAATCTCCTAAAATAAACACAACTATCAAACTGACTTTTCGAATAATCTTGACTAGTCATGAAAGCATCAAAACGCTTATACCATTGTCTAGGAGATTGTTTCAGTCCATACAAAGATTTCTTCAATAAGCAAACGTGGTCTTCCTTACCTGGAATAGCAAATCCCTCAGGCTGCTTCATGTAAATTTGTTCCTCCAATTCACCATGAAGAAATGCCGTTTTCACATTTAGTTGCTCCAGCTCAAGATCCTGTGCAGTAACTAAGGCAAGTAATATACGAATAGAGGTATGCCTTACCACAGGAGAGAACACTTCATTGTAGTCGATGCCCTCTCGTTGAGTATACCCCCTCGCAACAAGTCTTGCTTTGAACCTAGCTGCCTCTACACCGGGAATGCCCTCTTTCCGTTTGTAGACCCATTTGCATCCGACAATTTTCTGACTTTTGGGTACTTTGACCAACTCCCATGTCTGATTCTGATAGAGTGATTCTATTTCTTCACTCATAGCCTCTAGCCACTGTGATGACTCAACACTAGCCATCGCCTCAGAATAGGATGAAGGCTCATCCATCTCCACCTCATCACCTACAGTTAATGCATAGGCAATATCAGAATAACCATAACGTACCAGTGGTTTAATTTGCCTTCTTTGTCTGCTCGTGGCTATGTTGTGTTGTGGCTCTGCTGGTTGTTCAATATCACCGTCTTCAGAAATTATGGCCTCATCTGCAATCTCTTCCTCTGTTACCTCTGAGGTCTTTGGAGACTCCGCCTGAATCTCCGCCTCACTTCTGACACCATGATCCGTTCGCTCTGCTGGTTGAGTCTCAAGACTGCTCTTTTGAAGCATTGCAGTCTTGTCGAAGATCACGTCTCTGCTGATTAGAAAACCGGGTGATCTGGGATCAGTGTACCACAGCCGGTAGCCTTTCACCCCTTGTGCATAACCTAGAAATATGCACTTCTTCGCCCTCGGCTCAAGCTTACCATCTCTCGCATGAGCATACGTAGGACATCCGAATATTCGTAATCCGGAGTAATCAACAGGTTTCCCCGACCATACTTCCTCAGGAGTCTTCCACTCGATAGCAGAAGATGGATATCGATTAACTAGGTAACATGCCATATTTATTGCTTCGGCCCAAAATTCCTTGCCCAATCCTGCATGCGAAAGCATGCACCGAGCTCGCTCAAGTAGAGTTCTGTTCTTCCGTTCTGCAACGCCATTCTGCTGTGGTGTCCCAAGAACTGTGCGGTGTCTTACAATTCCTTCCTTTTGGCAGAACTCAGTAAATTCCTTACCACAGAACTCCATGCCATTATTAGTTCTCAGGCACTTGATTTGTTTACTTGACTGCTTCTCAATCAATGCCTTAAAATTCTTGAACCGATCAAATACCTCAGATTTGTGCTTCAGGAAGTACACCCATACCTTCCTTGAGTAATCATCGATGAATGTTAGCATATATCTGGCACCTCCTTTCGATGGAACTGGAGACGGTCCCCAAACATCTGAATGAATGTATTCGACTGGTTGCTTGGTCGAATGTAGAGCTGTACCAAATTTAACACGACGCTGCTTCCCGAAGATGCAGTGCTCACACAGGTCCAGCTTTCCTGTCTTCTGACCTTTCAGCAACCCCTTCTCACTCAGCATTGTCATACCTGCCTCACTCATGTGTCCCAATCGCATATGCCATAACTGAGTCAAATTTGAGTCTGACTCACCTGATGAAACTGCAGCAACTCCGGTCACGGTTTCTCCTAGTAAATGATAGAGAGAATTCACCTTCTTCCCTTTCATCACTGTCAGGGCACCTCGAGAGATCTTCAACACTCCACCTTCAGCTGTGTATTTGCACCCGAGGTCATCGAGTGTACCCAGAGAAATAAGGCTCTTCTTAAGCTTCGGTACGTGCCTTACATCTGTCAACGTCCGTTCTACGCCATCATGCATTCGGATCCGAACTGTTCCTATCCCAACAACCTTGCAGGCTGCATTATTCCCCAAAAGAACTCTACCACCATCTGCAGTCTGATAGGTATTGAACCAGTTCTTGTGAGGAGTCATATGATAGGAACATCCAGAATCTAGCACCCATTCATCTCCCGATGAACTCGTAGATACACATAGGACAGCTTCGGCATCACTAGTACTCTCCTCGGCAACATTCGCCACACTGCTTGTGGCATTTTGCCAAACGCCTTTATTTCTTAGCTTTGGACAATTTCTCCTTATGTGCCCCTCCTCGTGACATTCGAAGCACTTCACGCGACCTTTTGATTTTCTATGTCGCGACTTTGACCTGCTTTTGCTTTGGCTTCTGTTGCTGGGCCTCCGATGTTGGTCTCTACCTCGAATCACCAGTCCACGCGCTACATCTTGCGCTAGACTGTCATCACGCAACTTTCTCTGCCACTCCTTTGAGAACATGTCAGATTTTACCTCCTCTGAGGTAATCGTAGTACGCCCTTGTAACAAGGAGTCGGTAAAGTGCTCCCATGACTCCGGTAGAGACGCCAACAACATCATGCCTTGTTCTTCATCATCTAAAATCTTGCCAACATTCTTCAAGTCCATCATGAGTTTATTAAACTCATCTAGGTGGGATCTAATGGACGTACCTTCAGTGTATCGGAACTGGAACATTCTCTTCAGCATATATAAGCGATTGTTCAAACCCTTCGTGACATAGAGGGCCTGAAGTTTAGCCCATAACGCTGCGGCATCCTCCTCCTTGGCCACCTCTATTAGCACTTCATCCGATAAGTTCAACAGGATGATACTCATGGCCTTCTCCATTAGCTCGTCCTTTTCAGCATCTCGCATTGTTTCGGGCAACTGAGCCTTGCCCTCCAATGCCTTGGCTAATCCTTGAGTTGTTAATAGCGCCTTCATCTTGACGCTCCACAACCCGAAGTTGTTCCTGCCGTTAAATTTCTCAATTTCTACTCTTGCTCCAGACATAATTGCAAAGTCTCAGCTCTGATACCAATTGTTGTAAATCGGCGGCGCAGCGGAAGCGGATCGTGTATTTTGCAATTATGTCGGGAGCTATAGAAATCGATCGAAATAAAACGAGGAACAATAAAAGGACACCAGTAATTTACGTGGTTCGGTCCGAATGTCGGAACCTACGTCCACGAGGAGAGCCAGCAAATCAATCCACTATAAATCGGAGAATTACAGGATTACAATCACACATGTACTCAAGTGTTTCCCAGTCCTACTATACACCCAATACCCACGGTGTTTAACAACTCAACTCACTGGACTCAAATCCGCACTAACCTCTCGGAGCTCAAGCCTCTCACTCTTTTCTCGAGCTCTTTTCTCTCGCTCTCTGCGAACCTCTTTTCTTTTGCAGCTTGCTTGCATCGTCAGACGTCTTCTCCTTCTATAGGGAGAAGGGCAGAGAACAAGACAAAAGAAGAAAGTAAATGGCCTCATTAAATGCAGCGCAGGCGCCCACAAGACAAGTCCACAGTCGGCACCGAACGCCCACCATATTTGTAGGCATGCATGCAGATCGCGCATGTGCATGGGCACGCATTTAATGAGGCGGAAGAGATGAGGGATAATAGTCAAGAAACGTGTGTCTTTGATCCGTGAAAACAGGTGGGCTGCAGTCTTCAAATTTCTTGTTCCCGGTGGAAGATAACGTAAAGAAGTCTTCTTCATGATCTTCTTCATTAATAATATTTTAATGAGAGCCCACATTCTTTGAATAAAGAAAGGGAGAGAGATTCGGCGCCGCATTGCTTCTGCCTTCCTTCTTTCTATCATTAAAATAGTAGAACCCCATTCTCTATTAAAATAATGGAGAAGCATTCATGCATCTTTCTTTGGCTTCTTCCTTCTACGAATGGAGATAGGAACAACATTCAAAGACATCACAAAGTCTCCCTTGAACTTTGTTTAATCGGCCAGACTTATGGGTATTAATCTAACGGGCTCAAACTTGAGACACAATATAACACGCTACATGGAAACTTGCTGCGAGCCAGGTAAATTTGAATAAACAATGTATATTGTTGACCTACATTGAACAGTACATTATAAGATGATTCGAAAAGGAAGGTCGAAGGCTGGAAATAAAAATTTCATACTCTAGATCCATAGACATTTGACGTTTAAACCGCTGAACTTTTAATACTTATTTTAGTCAAACACACAAGACTGACAGTATCTTGGATTAGCTCATTTGTACACCATCTCAAGTAACAATATAATGTCCTTTCTCTCTCTCTTTTTGGTTTTTGTTTTTGTTTGCCCCTTGGTCTATGCCTTTGTCTTTCTGCTCCCCGAGACTCCTATATATTTCCCCTCGCAGAAAGAAGACAAGCGTGTCATAAGTTCAACGTAGAAAATGGAAATGTCCTTTGCCTATTCAATTGTTCTCTCTCTTGTGCTGATCACCTTCTTCACTTGTGCATGGAGATTACTGTGTCTGTTTTGGTTGCAGCCGAAGAAGGTAGAAAGATGTCTGAGACAGCAAGGTCTAAATGGAACCCCTTACAGGCTTTTGTTTCAAGACCTGAGAGACATCGTGAGAATGAACAAGCAAGCTCAATCTCAACCCATTACTCCTTTCTCCAATGACATCGCGCCTCGATTGCGCCCTTTCTATTATCACTGCGTCCAGAAATACGGTATGCAATTGAACTTTTCAAGCCAATGGTAATATTAGTGATTGGACAAACTTCATTTCCCGGTAAAAAATCATATACAATTTCAGCTCACGAGAAGCTGTAATTTTTGGCTAATAATTGATGTCTCTAGAAAATGGTTATTGCAGGGAAGCTTTGCTTTACGTGGTTAGGGCCAAAGCCTGTGCTGAACATCATGGACTCAGACATGTTGAAGGAAATATTTTCACGGATCAATGAGTTCGAAAAGCCGCATCCCAAGGCCATCGGAGATCTCTTACTATCGGGGCTTGTGAATGATGAGGGTGAGAAATGGGCCAAACACAGAAAGATCAGCAACCCAGCTTTTCATTATGAAAAGTTAAAGGTATTACTGCTTGGTGCTAAAAGTTTCATGACCAGATGCATCATCTAACGGAACTTAAAATGATTAATGATCGCATCATATTTCATGTTCACCAAGCCTGAAATTCTTAGTCCATGGAAATATAATAATTTTCAATTCATTAACGTTTTTTATTGTTCAATTACAGTATGTGGTGACTGCAACATGTTCAAGCTGTGAGGAGATGATTAGGAGATGGGAGAAGCAAAGTTTGGCAGGTGAAGTGGATGTGTGGCCTCACCTTCAGCAATTGACGGGTGATATATTCTACAGAGCTGTCTTGGGGGGTACCTACGACGACCGAGCCAAGAGCATCATCCTCCTTCAACAAGAACAAAATGGCCTCGCTTCCAAAATTGTTCATTTCGTCTCAATGCCTGGGTGGAGGTAAGTCGAGATTAATTTAGTGACAATTTATCCCGAGATCTTTTGCAAAAGGATTTTTAAGGAAATAGAGTAACAAACTTCAGTTGCAACTTTCTCCATTTCTATGATTCTGCAAATCAGTGTGCCGATCTTTAGGCATCTTGTCCTGCTAGGAACTTGAAACGTCTCTGAAGACAATTTTAATAATTTTGCAAATCATGGATAGTGGTTGGATTGTGATTGCAAGATAGTATGTAGGGCTCACCGCAATTTTTTCCTGTCAAAACAATGTGCAGTGTGATATTTTGTGGAACCACCATCAACTCTAAAAGTTTAAGTTGTTAGATGAAAATGTGATTTAATATTTAAATATTTTAACGCTCCTCATCACGCATAGGCTGGACTTTGGTCTAAGCCTAAAACATGGAAAGTATATAATTAGGGAGGCATGTAGATCTTGTAAAGATTTGGACTCAGGATCTCCTACTCTAATACTATGTTAGAAAGTTCAATGCAAAAGCTTAGGCTTAAGCTTTTTAAACAGTTAGTAGTGGTTGTACAAAATCTCATATGGTAACGTAGTAAGGCAAGTCTTCTATCGCATTGTTATCTAGATTTCTGCTCTCCAACTTGTAAACCCAATTGAATGGATGAAAATTGAGTATACTTATTTAGCGAGACACACATAAACTGTGGAAACTAAGCTAAAGTATGAGTTTTCATCTTGAATTTGACTTGTATAAGAAAATGCAGCCTCTTGCAAATCAAACTGTACAAGAGCATGAAAGAAATCGACCATAAACTAAAAGGGTTGTTCAAAGACATAGTGACGAAAAGAGAGAAGGCATTGGAGGAAGGAGGAGTAGTTGGCGATGATCTCTTGGGACTGTTGCTAAAATCGAACATGAAAGAAATTCAAAAATCTGGGCATCAAAAGGGAATGAGCATGGAGGATGTCATTAAAGAGTTCAAAGGGTTCAACTTAGGAGGTCAAGAGCCGACTTCTGTTTTGCTTGCTTGGACTCTGATTTTGTTGAGCAAGTACCAAAAATGGCAAGACAAAGCAAGAGAGGAAGTTCTCCAAGTTTTCGGCAACAAAGGACCTGATTTTGATGGGTTGAGCCGACTAAAGATTGTAAGGATTTCTTGTTGTATTGTAGTATGCTATTTATCTAGATTTTAAGACATATATTCCTGCATCCACATCAATAAATAGGTCTCTACAAAAAAAGAAAATAAAAAAGAAAGAAAGAAAAAGAACAGACAAAAAACGAAAGCCAAAAATGAAGAAAATTGTAACAACCTAGCCTGAAATCTAGTTGCTGTGCTGTTCTCCCCTCCCCTTCCCCCAAACTCGAAAAAATAGGAGTATTTTGGCAGTAATCATTCACGTTCTGTTCTGCTAGTGACAGAAGCAAGACATATGGATCGTACCCTCTCATTCAAAGTTACAACATAAACGACATCAATGCTATTGAGTTTTATGAATTGGGTTCAGTAGGCAAGGTTTAGATAATTTATTCATTGCATTCTCATTGTCTTTTTGGACAAGACCAGGCTGACAACAAATTGATTTACATGCAGGTAAGTATGATCCTGAATGAGGTGCTTAGGTTATATCCGCCTGGATTTTATACGATGAGAACAGTTCACCAGACAACCAAGTTGGGAAATATACAAATACCTGCAGGAGTTCTGCTTTCAATACCTATCATCCAGATCCACCATGATCCAGAGTTTTGGGGGGAAGATGCCAAAGAGTTCAATCCGGAGAGATTCTCTGAGGGAGTCTCAAAAGCAACCAAGAACAAGCTCTGTTTTTTCCCTTTCGGTTGGGGTCCTAGAACTTGCATTGGCCAAAACTTTTCTTTCCTTGAAGTTAAAGTTGCTCTGACCTTGATTTTGCAGAACTTCTCAGTGCAGCTATCTCCTTCTTACAAGCATGCCCCCATTCCTATACTCACTCCTCATCCCCAATATGGAGTCCCCTTGATCTTGGCTAGAATAGGATCGAATTCCTCATTTGGTATTTGATCAGATTCTGAGGTATT
Organism: Eucalyptus pauciflora; assembly: GCA_007663325.1. Classification (NCBI taxonomy): domain Eukaryota; kingdom Viridiplantae; phylum Streptophyta; class Magnoliopsida; order Myrtales; family Myrtaceae; genus Eucalyptus; species Eucalyptus pauciflora. The sequence goes on along the minus strand of VMYD01000181.1, from coordinate 551,438 downwards.
GTTGCTTCCTTGCATGCATAAAACGGTCTGTTTTGTTTGTTGACAATAAAGGAAAAGTCATGTAGAAATAAGATGCCTCCTTGGCCGGGAAAGTGATTCCTACTTAATGGTATAGGGTTTCATTTTGGAATTCTTCGCTGCTCGCCAGCATTCTCTTCTTGGATTGAAATAGTAAACCGGGTTTTACGTATTCTTTGATGTCTTCTGAAAGAGTCGTTCCCACATAAAATATTGCTTGCCACCTTTTGCCAAAAACATTATACAGACATCTGATTTTGGTCCGAAACACGAATTATTCACTTTTTATGAAGTCGCTTAGCTTAGAAGAGAGAGAAAACACTGCATGTAAGTACCTGTTCTTGACTGAATACAAAGCAACAGACACACCAGGAAGACCACATCCCAATATTTTTTCCTCTCATGAATGGATCATATTCTATAAGTTCAATTCCAGTCATGCAATCTTACATGTACAAGTCTAAAGGATACAATTTGCTAACGAACTGTAACCCGAATATCTGACGGCCAAAAAATGCCAAAGAAAGCATGAATTCTCAAGACAAAAATAACCCTAGTTTTCAAATGACCCATAAAAGGCACGAACATTCGCTTAAAGCACAAAAAAATTTAACGAATAGGGAAAACAAAAAACATATGGCAACGGGCATTGCTAACGATATTGACGTGACACGTCCTGAGCGGCATTGATGCTATAGCCTATATACTTTTAAACAAATTAATTTTCTTGATTTGATGTCGAGTGGAGGATTTCATTAAGTTCAGATAACATAAACTAAATCAAATCTTTGTGAATCAGTTGGCAAAAAATTAATAGCAGATAATCTAATTTAGTCACTCAAAATCTTGGCTGATGCAGATTGGAGGTGGATAAAAGAACTTTTTGTATAAAGGAAAAAACAGTTCTGAATAAAGTACGGGGTAGTCCCACCCAATCATTGCTACAATTATATCCTGTTCTTTTAGATTGTATCGTTGCTACAATTAGACTCATCTCGCTCTTAAATCTTAGAAACACAAGGAACCGGTTAACACACAAACAACCCCACCCTCTTCCAAAGAACGACCTCCTGCTACACTCCTTCACCTCTTCCGTTCTTTCATTTGGGCGGCTTACAAGTGCTTTGAGTGTAGCGGCACGGATTTCCGGAATTGGGAACTGGACCCTTTGCTCGGATCTGGAATGCTAAAAGACTGCTCGGCCGGTAAGTAGCCCCTGCCGCTCCTCCTCCTCCTCCTCCTTCATCTTTGTCTTTGATGAGCATCCTTCCTGCTTCGTTTGGCTGTAACCACATTCCCAGCAACAGAAGCAAAACCAAGGCGAATGCTGCTGCTGATGAACTCAGCAGCTTCTTCATCTCTCTCTCTCTTTCCCCTCTCTCGCCAGGTAAAACTCGTGTTGTAGTATAATGAGAGGTGTTATGTTACATGCGTAACAGATCTTGTGAGGACGTCCTCTATTTATACTGAAATCGCTGTGTCTTGTAGTATGAGTTAGGTGGGTCTTGAGACTTGAGATTCCTCCTAGGATGTGTAAAATGTGTTTTGGAGAATTTTTTCCTGAAGCTGGAAAAAAGAAGTGTTCCCTTTCAAACATTTCGTGCTGAACACACCCCCGTCTTCATCACGCTATGCTGACTCCAACGAGATCCCAGCTTTGACCGGCACTAAGTAGCTTGGCCTTAAAAGCATTGCATTTCTCAACAAACATGCGACCCTGCTAATAAAGGGATCTGGGGGGGTGAGGCTGAAGGATACCGGGTCAGGGTGATTCCCGTGAGCGCTGCACAGGAGAGAGGACTGAGACGAAAAAGAAGGGCGGCTAAGTATATTGCACCAATTGTTGAGTTCACCTCTTTCTTTAACCCCAGGGTGTGCTGGATTGCTCCGGTAAAACTTTGGATAATATAAATTATCCTATTCGGCATTTGGAAACAACTCAGATTTGGATAAGTCTGGATAGGATTGAGTGAATCTCGAATGCCTTGTCCCAACATTAGGGGGGAGGGGAATTTTATCCCATACGAATTGGAATAAAATTTTTTCTAAAAAGAAAATAGTAAGAGAAAAAGAGAGAAAATAAGCGAGAATCGAAGAATCTCTTCTCTGCACTAAGCGAAGCCTAAACCAGCGTCTCCGTTGCCGTCGCTAGTGGTTGCATCCCGTCGGCGACTATTAACAATATATAAGGCGAATTTTAATGTGGTAGAAGTATATATCCTCATTTACCCTAAAAGTAGATAAATTTTTTTTACATTAATATAACATAATATAAATATGATGCTATCACAATTTTACTTTAATTGCATTGTAAATGAAACTTGCAAAACTATTCTTAGAAAACCAGCTTATGCTATAATTGAATTTTGTTAGTACTTTGAACTACCCAATAGTAAATAAAAGCAATGTTGTATTTACTTTCATAAAAATTATGTGATACAATCGTATTTGAATTTATTAATCTTATGAAAAGATATAAACTGTTGAAAGTTGAAGTGCTTTAGCTAAATATAATGTGAAGTTAGACTTGTCAAATGAGTGGGTCGAGTTAGGTCAAGTCGAGTCTGGGTGAGTCGAAAATAGGTCCAACCATTGGATATATTTTTAAGGGAAAATTACCAAAAGTTATTGTAATTGTGCAAATTCAGTCATAAACTCCCATTTTTTTTAGCCAATTTAGTTCTAGATCTTTTGCAATTGTGCAAATTTGATCCATTTGGCCAATTTTGGCTGGCCAGTGTTGACGTAGACAATTTTCAATAATATATATATCGTTTTTATGTTTCACATTTTTTTAGTGATTTTTATTTTTATTTTTCCTTTTCCATTTCTTTTTTCCCCTTTTTTTTCTCCTCTTCTTCCTTCTTTTGCTTCTTTGCACATCGTGGCTGGCGAGGCTCTAGTGAAGCTCATTGGCCATTGGGTGAGAGCCGTTGTTGGAATGTATTGGAAAATCTTCTATAATTTCTCCCTGATTATATTACGTGATATTATATTACGTGATTATATTACGTGATATTATGTGATTTGATTTGATTGTGTTAGGTTGTGTAAATTAGATATTGATAGATATTAGAGACTAATTAGGATCTTTACCTAAATAGGTTTCTTACCTAATTTAGGTTCTCTGTTCATATATTTATATACATTGTAATCACTCTATGAATAATAAGAAGACAGATTCTTTTCTTCATGGTATCAGAGCCCAAAGGTCCTTTATCTATTTACCTCGAGTAATTTTTTATCGTTCGATCACTATGTCGGACGAATCATCAACCACCTAGTCTAACCCTCCATCACTTCTCACAAAGTCCACCGAACCTCATCCCATTCATATCACTTCCATAAAGTTGAATGGTGATAATTTTTTCCGATGGTCTCAATCCGTTCGAATGTATATACAGGGTAGAGGAAAAATTGGCTATCTGACTGGAGATAATGCAGAACCAGAGACAAATGACCCCACCTGGGCTGTCTGGGATGCAGAGAATTCAGCGATTATGATGTGGCTGACCAACTCCATGGAAGAAGATATTGGTGCAAATTATCTGGGCTATTATACCGCAAAGGAACTCTGGGATGCGGTATGTGAGATGTATTCAGATTTGGGTAATCAATCTCAAATCTACGAGTTAACCTTGAAGCTGGGGAAGATGCGACAAGGTGAGGAAACTGTCACGAAATACTTTCACTCTTTGAAACGTTTGTGGCAGGAGTTGGATGTATTCAAAGATCATGAGTGGACGTGTATTGAAGATGGTAATCGGTACGAGAAAATTGTAGAATCACAACGTATCTACGCTTTCCTAGCAGGGCTTAGAGATGAGTTTGATGAGGTATGCGGCAGAATACTTGGGAAGCAGCCTCTTCCACCTATTGGAGAGGTATTCTCAGAGGTTTGGAGAGAAGAAAGTAGATGGGGAATAATGTTGGGCAGGGCAGCTACCGGCGGAAAGGATGGATCATTGGAAGGTTCAGCATTGACTATCTTCGAAGACAAGAAGGGCCATGTTCCTGCAACAATAGTCTCCGAGGAAAATGTAAGCAAGATCCCCATTAACTTACGAAGATCAGATGGGAAACCCCGTATTTGGTGTGATTTCTGCAACAAACCTCGTCATACACGGGAGACCTGTTGGAGGATTCATGGCCGTCCAAATAGTGAGGCAAGGAGACCAACTTCATTCAGCCGTGATAATAAGTCATCTTAGCGTATGCCTCCTACAGCTAATGAGGCTACTGCATTCCCTTTCAGCAAAGAACAACTAAACCATCTTTTGCAGCTACTTCAGGCTGGATCTGTATCGAGTAATCTTACTGCTTCGATTGCCCACCAAGGTAGAAATCCAAATGCCCTATCCTGTTGTTCACAATCTGTATCTTGGACCATTGATTCAGGGGCATCCGATCATATGACTAATATTCCATATTTGTTCAAATCCTATATTCCTTGTCCCGGCAACCAAAAAATTCGGATCGCCGATGGGAGTTTTTCATCTATTGCAGGCAAAGGATCAGTTCCACTTTCTGATTCTATTACACTTCATAATGTATTGCATGTTCCTAAGTTAGCCTGCAGCCTATTGTCTGTTAGTAAACTTTATAAAGAGTCTAACTGTCGTTTTGTCTTTTTTGCTTCCCATTGTGAGTTTCAGGATCATATCTTGGGGAAGACGATTGGTAGTGCTAAGATGAGGGATGGTCTCTACTTTTTTGAAGAGTTTGTCTTTAATAAAAAAGCTCAGGCGTATGGAACTTTCAGTTCTTCCCCTGTTCAAGAAAAAATAATGGTTTGGCACCATAGATTAGGCCATCCTAGCTTTGGATATTTGAAACATTTGTTTTCTCATTTGTTCAAAGATGTGGATATTTCTTCACTACATTGTGACAATTGCCTTTTTTCTAAAAGTCATCGTACTCATTATAGTCCAAAACAATATTGTGCATCATCACCTTTTTACTTGATCCATAGTGATGTTTGGGGTCCTTCACCTGTGCCAACAAAAACCGGGAAACGATGGTTTGTTACCTTTATAGATGATCATAATTGTTTATGTTGGACATACTTGATGAGTGCCAAATTTGAAGTTGAGTCATTGTTCAAATTTTTTATCAAATGGTTATGACTCAATTCCGTACTACTATTAATATTCTTCGTACTGATAATGGTACTGAATATTATAACCAGTTTTTGGGGAGTTTTTTTGAAAGAAAAAGGCACCCTTCACCAGTCAACTTGCCGAACTACACCCCAATAGAATGGCATTGCAGAACGCAAAAATCGTCATCTCCTTGAAGTATCACGTGCCCTCTGTTTTTCAATGCATGTACCTAAATACTTATGGGGGGAAGCTGTGCTAACAACATCTTATCTAATTAATAGGTTGCCTACTCGGGTATTAAACTACACTACTCCCTTAGATTGTTTCAAACAAGTGTATCCCACAGCCTGTATTTTTTTTCTGATATTCCTCTAAGGGTGTTTGGTTGCATTACGTTTGTCCATCTCCCAATTCAGCGTCGATCGAAATTAGATCCTAGGGCTGAAAAGTGTGTGTTTATAGGGTATGCACCTAATCAAAGAGGTTACAAGTGTTACAATCCACATACTGGCAAAACTCATATCACTATGGATGTAACCTTTATAGAGTCACAACCATTTTTTTCTAACAAATCTCTTCAGGGGGAGAATGCCAAAGTTAGTGAAGAGATTAACTCTCCTGTCCTTCCTGCTCCTTTGTTTGAATCTTCGAAAACACCTCTGCCGAATCTTGACGTGTCAAGGATAGGGGGAGAAAAAGTTCAAGATCACAATGTGATCAACAAGCCCGAGCTTCAGGTTTATACTAAAAGAAAAACTCTTCAAAAGGTTGCAGATCAGAACTTTGTCTTGGAGCCTCATCCGTCTGCAGCCTCGAGAGATGATCTCTTGCCTTTGTTATTAGGTGATCCTAGTAATACTCATTTTCCCTCCATTCCTGTCTCAAATTCTGATACTAATACTTCTAATCTTGATATGCCTATAGCTTTTAGAAAAGGAGTTAGATCATGTACTCATCATCTTATATCAAAACATGTGTCGTTCCAAAAGTTGTCTCATCATCATAGAGCATTTGTGTCAAACCTGTCTCACATATCTATTCCTAGAAATATCTAGGAAGCTTTGAAGGATCCAAAGTGGAAGATGGCAGTTGAGGATGAAATGCTTGCACTTAAGAAGAATGGCACATGGGAATTGGTTGATGCACCGGAAGAAAAAAAGACTGTTGGCTATAAATGGGTATTTACTGTAAAATGTAAACCTGATGGGAGTGTTGAGCTATATAAAGCAAGGCTAGTGGCGAAGGGGTTTACTCAGACTTATGGAGTGGACTATCAAGAGACTTTTGCCGCAGTTGCCAAAATAAATTCTGTTCGAATTTTACTATCTTTGGCTGCTGCATTCGATTGGCCCTTACACCAGTTAGACGCGAAGAATGCATTCTTGAATGGTGACTTGGAGGAGGAAGTGTTTATGAGTTTACCACCGGGTTTTGCAGAAACTAAAGGCAAAGTCTGTAGATTAAAAAAGTCGCTATATGGACTTAAACAATCTCCAAGAGCGTGGTTTGAACGGTTCGGGAAGGTGGTTAAAAGGTTCGGCTATCACCAAAGTCAAGGAGATCACACTCTATTCTATAAACACTCAAAGGAAGGTAAGCGCGCAATTCTAATTGTCTATGTTGATGATATAATATTGACTGGTGATGATAAAGTTGAGTTGGAAAGCTTGCGAGAGAAGCTGGCTGAGGAGTTTGAGGTTAAGGATTTGGGTGTCTTGAAATATTTTCTTGGAATAGAATTTGTGAGATCCAAGAAGGGCATTTTTATAAACTAACGCAAATATGTTCTTGATCTACTCAAAGAGACAGGTCTATTTGGATGTAAAGTGGCAGAGACCCGTGGAACCAAATATGAAGCTTGAACTTGCCAAGGCTAAAGAAGTGATAGACCGAGAAAGGTATCAAAGGCTTGTCGGTAGACTTATTTACTTATCTCATACTCGACCTGATATATCGTTTGCTGTAAGTATGGTGAACCAGTTCATGCACTCACCAGGGTCAAGGCATTTTGAAGCAGTATATAGAATTCTACGCTACTTGAAGGGAAATCCTGGTAAGGGTCTAGTGTTTGAAAAACATTGACATCTAGAAATCGAGGTGTTCACCAATGGAGATTGGGCTGGAAGCAATATGGATAGGAGATCTACTTCAGGCTATTGCACATTTGTTGGTGGTAATTTAGTCACTTGGAAGAGTAAAAAGCAAAGTGTGGTGGTAAGAAGTAGTGCTGAAGCTGAATTTCAGTCAGTAGCACATGGTGTATGCGTAGTTATGTGGATTAAAGGTATCTTGGATGAACTACAGATCCCAAGTACCATACCAATGAAATTGTATTGCGACAATAAGGCGGCAATTGCAATTGCTCATAATCCCGTGTTACATGAACAGACAAAGCATGTGGAAGTTGATAAACACTTCATCAAAGAAAAACTTGATAGCGGACTAATTTGTATGCCATATATTTCAAGTGATGATCAAGCTGCTGACATTCTGACCAAGGGATTACATAAAAGGCAATTTGTTCGTCTAGTGAACAAGCTGTCTATGGAAGATATCTTTGAGTCAGCTTGAGGGGGAGTGTTAGAATGTATTGGAAAATCTTCTATAATTTCTCCGTAATTATATTACGTGATATTATATTACGTGATTATATTACGTGTTAAGCTTTTAGAATAGTTGGCAGTGGTCTCACAAAATCTCACATGTTATCAGAGCTAAGAGGTCCTGAGTTCGAATCTTCCAGGCCCCTATTTGCCTCCCCAATTAAATTTCCACGCTTAGTACTAGGCAAAAGACCAGACTAAGCGTGAGGGGGAGTGTTAGAATATTTAAATAATAAACTATGCCTTCATCAAACAACTTAAGCTTTTAGAACAGTTGGCAGTGGTCCCACAAAATCTCACAGCCGTGAAGCCCTCAAAAGTTGTCGACAAGGGTCATAGCTCTCGCCATGGCCTTGTCGGCTGCAAGCGAAGGCAACCTTGCCCACGGCCCCCAAGCCTTGCCCCCCAAAGGCTAGGCAAGGCCTTTGCAACCCTCACCAAGTGGCTAGTGAGATTGTGGAGGAAAAAACAAAAGAAGGAAGAAGAGAAAAAAGAAAAAAGAAGAAAGAAAAAATAAAATAAAAAGATTAATAAAAATTGAAAAAAATATCATTTAAAAATTGTTTACATCAATGTCTGTTGGACAGCCAGCATCCACATCAACGTCAGCTGATCAAAATTGGTTGGATGAACTGAATTGACACAATTGCAAAAGATTTATGATTGAATTGATAAAAAAAGTTTATAACTAAATTGACATAATTACAATAAGTTTAGAACTTTTTTGATATTTTTTATTATTTTTAGCGGCTCACACCCGACCCAACTTGGATCCAACCCTTACCCAATCCAATCCAACTCAGCTTTAGTGATATGAAAATAGTTGAAGATTTGAAAATACTCAGACCCATCAAAATTTGTAACATTAAGACCGGGTCCAGCAACATACACTTTGACAAAAAATATTTAAAGCGATATATTGAACGCTATTTTGTTGGTAAATCACTTTCGTAAAAGACTTAGGGATGTGTATGTGGCATGGTATCCCCATTTATGGAGTACTCATTTGTTGTACAATGTATCCATTTCTTGAATATATAGAAAATAAAATGTAGTCAAAGGATCCCAATCTATTTGTTATACAGGAGTAAGAACATAAAAGCACACTAATTTGAGTCAGCAATGAGAATTTTTAATTATTTTATGGGGAAATTGCCAATTAATTCTAAGCCTATCATGCATATATCAAATTTGTCATAAACTTTCCAATGTTAATTTAGTCCTAAACATTTTTATGCGAAAATTTAATATAGTCCTCCAACGAAATTTCGTCGAAAATCGCTAACGTGGCAATGCTGCACATAGAACAACTGGCGATGATTGGATCACTACATTAGCGGTTTCCAGTGGAAATTGATTCAAAGGTTTACATTGAAATTTCGTGTAAAGATTGAGGACTAAATTGGCAAAATAAAAAAGTTTAGAACTAAATCTATATTTGTACGATAGGTTTGGAATCGATCCGAGTAATTTTTCCAATTATTTTATATACATGGGAAAGCGTATTGTGCAACAACTTATATCACACGCCACACTAACATATTATCACCGCAGGACAAGATACTTTTTCCTAATACATATTGTTTGTCGAGATATCAGTCACAGCTTTGATAATTCAATCATCATACTGCCTTTCCTCATATTCATAGAGAAGAGACGACTTTTTCCCCCTCTCCCCCCACCCCCCCAACCAAAAAAAAAAAAAAAAACTCGATGATATTATCAGGCATCTTTTGTAATTTGCGGTCTTCTTTTTGGTCTTATCCAAGCGTTTCATTTTCCGATCACTTCGGCCTAGATGCTTTGTCGAGTGCAATTGTCCTGTGATCTAGTTTAGATTCTTTAGGCCACTAAATAGTTCAGAGGGAAGCTGTTGGACATGAACGATGTTGGGGATACCCAGTTCACTACCATCTGTTCCTATTCCTCTTCTCATTCCTTTTTGCCACATTGTTTCTCGCGATTCGGCGGATTTCATGCCGCCGTCTCTGCCGATTGGCTTTTGATTCTTTGTTGCTAGGTTTTGCAATGAATTATTCCTTTAAACCACAAAATAACATGAGGGTTGTAGACCTTACTAAGAAATGTTATTTGAACTTTTTAAAGATTTGAGGTCCGTTCGTTTCGCGGAAAATATTATGTTTTTAGAGAATATTTATTTTCCAGTATTTGAGTAAAAATCGATTTTTCATTATATTTTATATATTTTTAAAATTGATTATTAAATTATTATTTTTTCTTTGTTTTCCTCTTCTACTTCTTTCTTAGTCGGTTTCACCAGCCATGACCATTGGCCACACAGGCAAGCCTCGAGCTTGAGGCTTGCCCACCTCTCGTGAGCTCAGGCTTGCAAGCTTGCCGCTTGCCAAATTGGTGCGTGCGAGCGTCGAGCTCGAGGCTCGTCGATTTGGTGAGGCTTGAAGCTGAAGAGCTTGGAGCTCGCCGATTTGGTGAGGGCAGAGGCCTGTGAGTGCGAGCCTTACAGAGGTAATCATCGGTGATCAGAAATGAAACCCCAAAAACTTGAAGATCGACCTAAAAACCAGCACCAAATTTTCAACTTCCAAGGGAAAAAAAAGGGAGGATCGAAGTTAGAAACTCACCATCTGCTATTGCTTCTTGAGATCGCCTTTGCCATCGGAAAAACTAATTCAAATGCTTGAGGATTATTGCATGAATTGGTGGTGATCGCTATATCGATGCTCGCTAGCCTCAGTCCTCTTTAGATCGGCAAGCTTTGAGCTTGCCAGCCTCGAGCCTTGCCAAATTGGCGAGCCTCGAGCTTGATGCTTGCACTTACCGATTTGGCAAGCAATGATCCCAAGCTCGCCAAAGGTGGGCGAGCCTCGAGCTCCCCCATGGCCGGTTGCCTACTGTGGCTGTGGTTGGCAATGGGTCGAGAGAGAAGAAGAAGAGGAAAACAAAGAAAAAAAAAAGAAAAAAAATAATAAAAAAGAAAAAAGAAAAAAGAAACAGAAAAATAAAAAATAATTCGAATTTAAAAAAAAAATAAAAAAAAATAAAGAAGTTGGAGTTTGTAGAGGCATGAGATAAGATAGAGCAAACGGGGAAAATGTTTTTTACTTTCATGGAAAATATTTTTTCCCAAAGTAATTCATTTTTCGTGAAATGAACGCTACAAAATTTAAAATATTTTTCTGAAAATTATTTTTTGCAAAATGAACTGAGTCCGAATGTTATTCTACTTTTTAAAATGAGAGTTGACTCCAAACACCAAAACCTAAAGGTCAAGCTAAAAGGTGACAGCCATAGCTACTAGACCAGCAACTCATCAAAATGGTTATAATTCTCTACTGCCTTCCAATAGTCCGCTTTCCTCCAATCTTCTCATATCAAATGTATGGAAGAAGAAGGAGCGAAGATTTTTGATAAATTGTTATTCAAATCTTGAAATTCAGTAGGAGAACTGCATGGCCTGCATAGCTTTTGTCGTCTCCGTCGTAGTTGAGAGGTTGGTAAGCAATGGAAGGATGTGTCGTGAGGAAAGCATTTTCGGTGAAATGTTTATGCACAAAATTGAGTTACCCAAATTATCAAAAACATGAGTTGTATATAATTTAAAAGAAGAGGGAAAGAGAAACGCTCAGCCGATTTATAGTGGTTCGGTCCCACCTAGCCGTTAGATACATTTCCAAAGGCTAGAAATTCGACTATTAAGACTTCGGGGTTTCCATCCGAAAGAGGCTCCGGAAGTCGCTGAACTGGACTGACAAATTTAATTTTAAACCGTAGGAGTCGGGTGTCCAGGCGATACTTAGCCGGGTATCCGGACGGCTGAGTGTGGAGCCATTACCTGATCGGGTACCCGACCTTGTTCTTCAGGGCTGAGATGGTCTTGAAATCCTGCAAAAGAATACTCAAGGATAACAGATATAATTCCAAATAATCAATAACATATTTGAGTGAGCCTTGTAATCATCAAATTTAAATTAGGGTCAACAATGATGAAAACAAGTATTTAATTCACATCAAAAGGTTAAACACACATTTACTCAAGAGTACTTTGAAAAATTATGAGCTACCATCTTCTGCAAAACATCGAGATTCCATGACTACATTACATGGTGTGATCTCATTAGAAGTAGATGATGATTTTATTCATGCTCTAATAGGAATTTGATAAATCAAACCATATAATTTCTTGTTTCATATCATACTAACAGAGCTCAAAATATCTATGAGATTTGTAAATTGCAGAAGGAATTTGTCTATATGGATATATATGTCAAGTGTGTATTATATAACAGAGCTTGAATTTCAGATTGATCTTGGAACTGACCGGTTTGATTCCAAGTCATTTTTTAACAGTTGACTTCCTGATTTCAAAGATGAGGAGTCAATTTCGATAGGCTAAGGGTCCGTTCGTTTCACGGAAAATATCATGTTTCCGGAAAACATTTTCCTAGAAGTCATTTTCCAGGAAAATGACTCTATTTTCCGGTGTTCGGCTAAAACCTAAAATTTGAGTGGAAAATATTTTCCACCGTTCATTAGCTCATTTAATTGTTTGGAAAAAATTATCAAAAATTGAATTTTAATATTTTTAATTGACCAAAAAAATTATTTTATTTTTTATATTTTTTTAAAAAATGAATTTTTAATTATTTCTATTTTTAAAAAATTGAAATTTTTATTATTTATTATTTATCTTTCCTTTTCTTTTCCTTCCTCCTTCCTCGTCTTTCTTCCTCTGCCAGCGCCTCCTTCCTCCTCCTTCTTCCTCCTCCTTCCGCCGCCGGCGCCTCCCTGCCTGATGATGGCCGACTGCTTGGCGGCCGACCAAGACCTAGTGGCCAGATCCGGCGAGCTCGAGGCTCGGCCGATCTCGCCCGAGCTTGCCGCGAGCTTCGCCGGGCTCTGGCGAGCCGTGAGCTCGCCGGATCTGGCAGCGGAGCTCGGGCTCACCTGGATCTGGAGCCCGAGCTCCGCCGCCAGATCCGGCGAGCTCGGGCGAGGCCCGAGCCCTGCCCAGCTCACCGGATCTGGTGAGCCGCGAGCTTCGCCCAGGCCGGCGAGAGCTCCGCCTCGCCCGATCTGGCGGAGGCTCGATCTCGGCTTCGCCAGATCGGGCTAGGCGGAGCCTCGCCAGCCTAGGGCGAGGCCGGTGAGGTCGCCGGCCACTAGCTTGCGGCCGGTCGCCGACGCCGCCGTGGCCGGCCGCCGGCATCGCCAAAGAAGAAGATGAAAAGGAAAAAAAGAAAAAAAGAAAAAAAGAAAAGAAATTAAAAACTTGATTTTAAAAAAAAGAAAAATAAAAAGAAAGCATAAAAATAAAACGAAAATGTATTAATAAAAAGAAATAAGAGGAAAGAAGTCATGGAAAACGTTTTCCACTTTTCAAAAGTGAAAAACGTTTTCCTCACTTTAAAGGTTGTTTTTTTCAATGATGGAAAACATTTTCCTTGACTAGTCCATTTTCTGTGAAACGAACACTGGAAAATCCGGAAAACATTTTCCCGGAAGTCATTTTCCGCAAAACGAACGGACCCTTAGCTTCTTTTTCCTTTCCATGTCTCTAATACAATTTCAAAGTGTAACAATATCACTTTGGTTTGTCTTTGGGGCTTCTTCAAAGATTGAAGGAATCGATGTAGTCTTGGATGAAATCACTTCCATTGAAGTTAGACTCCAAGGTTGAGAAAATGGGTTTGAAGGAGGAAAAAAATTTCCTTCTTGGAAGAGCTTGATTTGTCTCCTCAATTTTGCCATTCAACCGTTTGATCCTCTAGATAATGATGAGGAATGACTTTGCCAGATTCCATCTGTTGTAGTTTCTTTTGGAATGTCTCAAGCAATTTATTTGTGACCAAAGTCGTTTGATTAACCTTCTGGTCAACATGATCAAGGTGAGCTTGGACAAATGAAAGTTTGGTATCAATTGTCTTGAAAGCATTATTGTAGGCCAAAGGATTTTCTAACTGCCAATTCAGATTAGGCTTTAACAGCTGTGACTTTTTTTTGTCTTCCATAATCATCAACATCTATAGGATTTGAGACTTTAGGCATGTATCGGGACCAATATCAAGCATCTATAAATTCTTCTAATGTCGGAAATGGGGCACTAGAATTAGATCTTTCAAAAGGTGGAAAGTCTAATTGTTTGAACATACAGATAGATGGAAGGACATGTGGTGGTTTTGGTTTTAGAAAACATGACGGATGAGGTGCTTTGGATACTTCTAAAGGAAATGAGTTTTTCTTAACCCATTTGTGAATGGGTTTGTAGAAAGGTGAGACAACTGATTTTTGTTGTGAAGGTTTCATTTTAGGTGGTGACTGAGGTGGTGGAGGAGGCTCACATGATTTTGGGATTAGTAGAGGAGATTATGATGGAGGTGGTCTGTATAAAATCATGAATTGATATTTTTTCTCCGTCTTCGCCAAGAGGTACGATCATAGGGTCTCCATCAAGGTTCCTTTGGTAAAGTTTGTCTTTTTAACCATTTCTTTCTCCATGTCGATTTATCATCTTCTTCTTCATTCGGAGGATTTGTACAAAGGGAACACTGGCACTTAAGATCCCAAAAACAATGTCCTGTTTAGGGATCTTTGTAATAATGAACGGGCATTCCTAGCTAGTCAAAGGACTCAATCATGGGTTTTGGATTTGGATGACCGTTGTCAACTTGAAATCAACTGCACAAGGTTGCATCATAAAAGTAGTAGGAAAGATAGAAGAAGTGGTTTCTTCATTTTACTTACTAAATTTAATGACAATCATGCCATCTTTTTTTTTTGGTAGACTGCGACTCTGTGAACTAAATTGGCCCGGAGTTTTAACGGATTTTTTCATTGTTAGTTGCCCAAATGTTTGAAAGTAAGTTAACAAGATAATCTCAAGGAATCTGTCTAGGCACATGAATGTAGGAAATTTGATCATTGTCCACTGAAATGAACAAGACATCTTTAGAACTAGGAAGGTTATGGTCAATAGCATGATTTTAAACTCGATAAACTATTTGATAATGCAAGATAGAGGCAATAGAATATGGAGCTTGTGGAGCTCCAGTAATCTATAGCTGAACCTTAGGGGTTGAAAGAAACCATGGATCCGAGAGAGCCATGTCAAAGTTTGGAAACAGTGTAACGAACACTGTTCCTACATTAAGAGTAGCTTGGATTTCACCAATACAAGCATGCTAGTAATCCAAAAGCCGAGTGTCTAAAAGAGCCATTCAAGCGACTATGAATAACTCCTTCCTTCCATGAAAGGATAAAGCAAGTCTAATGACACCAAAGTGAATGTGCGCATAACCTTGCTATATCCATTGTCATGGGAAGTCAGACGGAATTTGAAGTGCTACAAAGTGTTCTTGTCGAGTAGCTTTGAGCATCTTTACCTTTCTGCATTGTACTTTTATCTTCCAGACTCACATCGTCGATTATCCTAGTGTACTCTAGCTTTCTTGTCGATTATATTCCGGCAGGATTTGTGCATGTCCAATTTGTTTGTAATAATTGTACCTTTCAAATCCTGTCGTTCTTTAAATTCTGGCATGGTTTGCGTTCGCATAGTTTGGTTTGAAGTAAAGCCATTGATTTTTTCGTTTGGTCCGGATATCTTCTATCTGTAGTTGGTGTATGATCCATTCCCTCGAATAAAAAGACAAAGAACGACTTTTAGTGATATTTCGTCGCGAGAGAAATTCTGGCAAAACAAAGGGGCATCTTCAGGAAAATCAAAATAATATCTCTTCCACGTGTTGTGAGAATTTATGTGGGTATCATTGCGTAATAGCTTATATATTTATAGCCCCATGCCTTTCTTTTTGATAATTATAAAATCCAAATCACTTCTTCCTCGCTCTAGACATCAATCTCGATTCGATATATATTTTAGAAATATGAAGCGTGACCATATCTTACACACATAAACTCACTCACATGGACATGATGAAGCGTGACTATATATTATACACACATAAACTCGCTTATATGTCCATGTCAAGCGTGACTATATTCATTTACTAAAGCCACGCGCCCCTCTTTCTAACAGTTGTAACGTGGAAATGACTTCTTCCTCCCGCTAGATTTCGATCTCGATGTACGCCCACGCAAGAAGCCCTCAAATTTAACCATAATCAAAGTTATGCACAGCCTTGTGCGCATTGTATGCTAGGAGGGGCATCTTAGGAAAAATTAAAATAATGTCTGCACAAGTTTGGTGAGTTTATGTGTGTAATATGTCGTGACACCTTATATGCTAAGGCCATGTGCCTTCTTTCTAACAATTATAACGTTCCAATCACTTCCTTTCCTTATCGGTCTAGACTTCGATCTCGATTTGGAGACATTTTTTAACAGAAACAGTCTTGGGGTCTCCGGAGTCAACATAATCAAAAAATAATGTACCGCATCTGCGCCTTAGAAGACCGGAGGGGCATCTTTGGGAAAGTAAAAATAATGTCGTGGCACATGTGGGTGACTGTGTGTATAATATAGCATCACTTTATACACTAAGTAGGGGTAACTTGTTTCGGATTTCATTTAGGTTCCACATAGAACATGAAACGTATTATCAAGTTCTTTAATTTTTGGAACTTGAAATCTACCCTATAACATGTTCTAGTGTTGATTTTCAAAGTCTACTGAGATTCCATCTATAATTTTAATTAAATGATTATAGTAAATCATCACCTCTAATAATCACCATTTGCTATAATCCTTCAATCGCAACTCATATTTGGACATATGAAGATTATGAAATATTAACAAAATAAATGTCCTAGCCCTAGTCATGGATGTCACCAAAAATGAAAATTTAGAATAGTGGTTTTAGATTATACACTCATCCTTGGACGCCATGGAATATCGTAGAATTGCGCAAAAACATAGAACAAGAAAAACACAAAAGGTTGTTCCGGGTTTTATGTTCTAGGTTCCCAATTCCATCCTCCTGGAATTATGCTTGCCCCATTGGGAAGGCCACGTGACTCCTTTCTGACAATTTAGAGATGTATTTTTCAAAAACGGGTCTAGGGATCTTTGAAGTCAACATAATACGCGCAA
The DNA here is from genome assembly GCA_007663325.1 of Eucalyptus pauciflora. Classification (NCBI taxonomy): domain Eukaryota; kingdom Viridiplantae; phylum Streptophyta; class Magnoliopsida; order Myrtales; family Myrtaceae; genus Eucalyptus; species Eucalyptus pauciflora. Next base: position 534,685 of record VMYD01000181.1, on the reverse strand, counting down.
TGGAGGACAGGATGGGAGACTTAGGGAAAATAAAAATAATGTCACTGCTCACGTGGGTGAGTTTATGTTTGTATAATATAGTAAAACTTTGTATCTTAAAGCCATGTGCCGCTCTTTGCGTTTAAACGAATTCTTCCTCGCGCCAGACTTGGATTCTTGAAATCAACATAATGTGCGCATTGGAGGACAGGATGAGAGACTTAGGGAAAATAAAAATAATGTCACTAATCACGTAAATGAGTTTATGCTTGTATAATATAGTAAAACTTTGTATATTAAAGCCACGTGTCTCTCTTGCGTTTAAACGACTTCTTCCTTGCGCTAGACTTGGATCTTTGAAGTCAACGTAATGTGCGCATTGGAGGACACGATGGGAGACTTAGGGAAAATAAAAGTAATGTCACTGCTTACGTGGGTGAGTTTATGTTTGTATAATGTAGTAAAACTTTTTATATTAATGCCATGTGCCTCTCTTTGCGTTTAAACGACTTCTTCCTCGAGCTAGATCTGGATCTGCATTTACGCCTACTACATAAAGCCCTCACTCTCATTGGAGAAAGAGTCTCTCAACAGCAAAGCAGTTCCACAAATTGATCTCAATCAAATCAAGACCAGTCGAGCAATTATATACTCTTGGCAAGTGCAGCAAGAGTTTTCACAATTGACAAATTCTTTGACCTTACTTTGTACCGAGGATTGTTTTCTTTCCATGTAAAAAGGCTATAGTTCAGGAAAGTCAGTGTGTTGCATTTATTCTAGCAAATGTCTTTCTATAAGCCATTAGCTGCCTTGTACTTTAAATACATTTAAGAAATAACAGCAAGAGTATCTTATCCAAGTCTTCAATTTTGACCTAGTTTTATTGTGATCGTTAGCCATATTTAGTCATAAACATTTCATAATTGTGACAATTTAGTATCCACCTATTTTACGACTTGCCAATTTAACTCTAAACCTTTTAATTGTGCTAATTTAATCCTAAACATTTTTATGATTTGTCAATTTAGTCATTTTCATCAATTTTAGCCAAAATCTTTGACGTGACAGTCCAGTCAGCATTGACCATTCTATATAACATGACCTACGCTAACGTAAGCAATTTTTGTACTTCTTTTTAAAATTTCTCTAATTTTTTCTTTTCTTGCTCATTTTCTTCTTTTTTATTTTGTTTTCTTTCTTTCTTTCTTTCTTTTTTCGTAATGACTGGTGAGGTTGTTGACCACAAGCGAGGGCCGACGACCTCGCCTAGTCTAGGCAAGGGCGTCGAGGCCCTCAACTGGATTTGGGCGAAGTGTCTTTCTTCACCATCTAGCTATCAAGAAGCAAACATCAATTATATAATATAAACAAATCAATAATATGTATGAGTTCATATCTTAATAGTTAATTAGTGAACTAATTTAATTAATATGATTTACTATGATTTACCATATTATGCATGTTCTAACTATTATTTAAATCGAACTCATAATCGAAGCTAGTAAAATAAAAGGCAAGCATATCTAGCTCCATTCCTTTTACAGCAAAGCAAGTAAGGGGAAGTTTATATAGCTGTGGGATAAGCAGGAGATTCATCCAGCAGCTTGAGAGAAGCAGGGTAAAATGCTAGGTCAAGGAGAAATGTTGCAATCTATCCAATTGAGTTAAGAGGAATGCAGTTGAAGTTCTTTTGTAAGCCCCGGCCAGCTGGTGCAAAATTTGTCTAGTCTATCCTAAGTTTCCCAAGCCAAATGATCTCTCCGATCTCACAAGCAGATAGGCTCTAGCCAAGCGAGTTCGAGTGAGAAACTTAGTCTCTCCAGTTCGAGTAGCGGATTCGTTAGTGTTAAGCACACATAGTTTAAATCCACAGGGTTAAGCCTATCCAAGAAAGCAAAGAAATGGGCAAAGATCCATTTAAGGCAAGATAGTATATTGTGATAAAGCTAGTTCTGGGTGGTCTCACTCCCTTTGAGCAAGAAGATAAGGGATTCAATGGCACCGAGAGTTGATTAAATAGATCTCCTTTACGGTCGAGCAAATAGGGCTCTCTAGACCCCTCAAGAGTTTTGGCAAAGTGCTGCCAAAAGCACCTGCAGTACCCTTTGACTTCTTTTTTGGGAAGAGATGCAATTGTGTTTCCAAAGGTCTCTAATGCTTTTAGACTAAGATAGGTTTGAAGGTGCTTTAGGTTTTGAGCATTTTTGAAATGTTGATATAACTTTTCTTCCAACGTTACCCTCACTAAATTTTCATAATTTTGGAAATGTCCTCACCTCACGCAAGCGTTGCTAGCAAAGGGCTCATGCCAGATTTGGCCCCCAAGATCTAGCTTGCTGGCCGCTTGCTAAGCATTGAGCCCTTTGACGGTTTTGAGATTTTCTTTAAAAAAAAAAAAAAAAAGTTCTTTAGAAAGTGTGACTTTTTTCAAGCAACATTTAAATCAAAGTTGTTTTTCAATACACTTATAAATTACAATTTATTAAATGCTACTTGCATTTAAAAAAAAAACCCTTTAACCCAAAGTCTTTGCATTTTCCCAAAAAATTTCCATAGAAGCCAAATTAAATGTACCCAAAGAATACAAATTATATTGGACCAATTCTAACTTTCAAACTCTGTTTATTTCATGGAAAATATAAAAATTTGGAGAACATTTTCCTAAGAATGACGTTCATATCGCTTACAACAATTAATTAAAGAAAAATATTTTTATCATTTACAAGAATGTTTGGACATAAATCGTTGTTGATAATGAAAACACTGTTTATTGGCTAATTAATTCAATCGAATATTTTATGAAAAACATTTTTCAAATCATTCATTTTTCGTGAAAAAAATCTCAGATGACTTTTTATATTTCCCAAAATAACTATTAGGTTGCCTCAATAGCTACCCTTCCACATAGGAAGGGGGAGGCGAGAAGTTCGATTCTCTACCTTCTTAGAGAGATTAGGGGTGGGGACTTTTAGTTTCAAGTGTCAAGGTTTGACTCCTACTCTCTATAAAAAGGTAGGGTAAAAGTCAGAGAGTGAGTTGATAGTTAGATTGGGAGAGATAAAAAAAAATAAAAAATCCTCAAATAATTTTGAACAATCACCTCTGACTGTTACTGCCTTTCTTTCTCGCGAGAAGTAAGCCGCAGTTACCCATTGAGAATGAATATTTTGTTGTAAAATAGCGGTTTATCCCTTTGTCCATAACTCTGCTCCCCAGGATTCCTATTTAAATCCTCTCACAGAAACAAGACAAGCGTGTTATATGTTTAACGTAGAATATGGAAACGTCCTTGGCTTATTCAATTATTCTCTCCCTTGTTCTGATCACCTTCTGCACTTGCGCATGGAAAATACTGAGTTTGTTTTTGTTGAAGCCGAAGAAGCTAGAAAGATGTCTGAGACGACAAGGTCTAAATGGAACTGCTTACAGGCTTTTGTTTCAAGACTTGAGAGGCGTCATCAGAATGAACAAGCAAGTTCAATCTCAACCCATTGCTCCTTTCTCCAACGACATTGTGCCTCGTGTTCTCCCTTTCTATCATCACTCCATCAAGAAATACGGTATGCATTTTATCAAAGTTGAGATGCAGTGGAATTTTTCCAGCCAATGGTATAATATTGTAGATTGGACAAACTCAATTTCCTATTACAAAACAAAGTACGATTTAAACTCACTCTAGGCTGTAATTTCTAGCTAAAAATCTGCTAAAGAAAATATATTTCTGGTGCCTTTTCAGCAAATCCTGCTATAAGGCAGATTTTCCAACACTAAACGTGTTGCTTTTAGAGGCAAAGTCACATGATAAATTAATGGCAGCTATGTAGCCAGCGACCATCAGAAGGCGACCAAAATTGCTCATTTTCTCATGCAAATCGATCTACTAGATGGGTTTGAAATCAGGTGCTTTCGATGCATTTGCTAGTTTAAGCACCTGACACACACAAATGGATGAAATATGGAATGCGGTAGCCATTTGACGCCTTAATAAATGATGTCTCTAGATATTGGTTATTGCAGGTAAGCTTTGCTTTACTTGGTTAGGGCCAATGCCTGTGCTGAACATCATGGACTCAGACATGTTGAAGGAAATATTTTCACGGGTTGATGAATTTGAGAAGCCACATACTGCGGCCACTGCAGATATCTTGACATCGGGGCTCCTGGAAATTGAGGGGGAGAAATGGGCCAAACATAGAAAGATCATCAATCCGGCTTTCCATTACGAAAAGTTGAAGGTATTACTGCTTGGGGCCAATAATTTCCTGACCAAATGCAACTTCCACTGGAACTTAAAATGATTAATAATTTCGTCACATTTTATGGTCGTGGTCCACAGAAATCTAACAATTAAAAAAATACATACATTCAATTTATTTAGCCTTTTTTAATTGTTGAAATATTACAGCATGTGGTGGAAGCATCATGTTCAAGTGGTGAGGAGATGATTAGGGGATGGGAGAATCAAAGTTTGGCTGGTGATGTGGATGTGTGGCCTCACCTTCAGCATTTGACGGGCGATGTACTCTGTAGATCTGCTTTCGGTGGTACCTACGACCAAGTCAAGGGCATCGTCCTCCTTCAACAAGAACAAATTGGGCTCGCTAACAAAATTCAGCAGTTGGTGCTCATCCCAGGGTGGAAGTAAGTCGAGATTTAGCAATAATTTATTCCGAGATCTTTTAGCTGTTGCAAAAGCATATAACAAAAAAGAGAGAATATCCATGGAGTCAGTTGCAACCTTCCAGAATTTTCTAATGATTTTGCAAATCATGGGTAGTGGTTGGATTGCCATCGCAAAATAGTATACAGGGATCGCTACAATTTTTTCGTGTCAAATCAACGTTTGGTGAGGCAAATCTTCAATTGAATTGTTATTGAGATTTCTATTTTTAAACTTAATAGAATGGGGGGAAATGATTGAGTGTATTGATGTAGTGAAGCATATATGCAATAGAAACCGAAATTATTGTTTAAAGTTTTCACCTTGAAGTCGACTTGGATAAAAATAATGCAGCCTCTTGCCGACCAAAGTAAACAAGAGGATGAAAGAAATCGACCGTAAAGTAAAAGGATTGTTGGAAGACGTAGTGACCAAAAGAGAGAAGGCAATGAAGGAAGGAGGAGTAGATGACGACGATCTCTTGGGACTGTTGCTAAAATCAAACAGGAAAGAAATTCAAGAGTGCAAAGCGTTCAACTTTGCGGCTCAGGCTACCTCTATTTTGCTTACTTGGACTCTGATTTTGTTGAGCAAGCACAAAAGCTGGCAAGACAGAGCAAGAGAAGAAGTTCTGCAAGTTTTCGGCAACAAAAAACCTCATTTGATGGGTTGAGCCGACTGAAAATTGTAAGGATTCCCGTTGCATTGTTGTCTGCTGTTTATCTTAATTTAACTCCATATATTCCTGAATATCAAAACTCGCATCAATAAATAGATTTCTGCAAAAAAAAAAAAAAAAAGGACGGACAAACAAAAAAGTGAAAAGCGAAAATTGTAGGAAATTGTAAAGACCTAACCTGAAATCTAGTTGCTGTTCGTCTCTTTGCTAGTGACAGAGGAAAGACATACGGATCGTTCTCTTTGCATTCAAAGTTAAAATATTGATCACTTGAATGGTATTCAGTTTGATGAATTAGGTCCACAAGGCAAGGTTTAGATAATTTATTCATTGCATTCTCAATGTCTTTGTGGACAAAAACATGCTAACAACAAATTGGTTTATATGCAGGTAAGCATGATACTGAACGAGGTGCTTCGATTATATCCGCCTGCATTTATGACAGCGAGAACAGTTCACAGGACAACCAAGTTGGGAGATTTACAAATACCTCCAGGAGTTCTACTTCTTGTGCCCATTATCCTAATCCACCATGATCCAGAGATTTGGGGGGGATGATGCCAAAGAGTTCAATCCGGAGAGATTCTCCGAGGGAGTTTCGAAAGCAACCGAGAATAAGCTTTGTTTTTTCCCTTTCAGTTGGGGTCCTAGAAATTGCATTGGCCAAAATTTTGCTCTCCTTGAAGTCAAAGTTGCTCTGACCTTGATTTTGCAAAACTTCTCGGTGCAGCTGTCTCCTTCTTACAAGCACGCCCCCATTCCTATGCTCACTCTCCATCCCCAACATGGTGTCCCCCTGACATTGACTAGAATCGGATCGAATTCCTCGGTTCCTCTTTGATTTGATATTGTGCTCCTGATTTCTTCGTTGCGTGCACATTGTTCTGTTTGTTGAAAATAAAGGAAAAGTCAAGTAAACATATGATACCTTCTCGACTAGAGAAGTGGTTTATGATACGGTTTCATTTTGGAATTCTTCATTGCTCGCCAGCATGCTCTTCTTGAATTGACCTAGTTAATTAAATTTACGTACTCTTTTGGTGCCTTTGAAAGAGTTGTTCCCACATGAAATATCCCTTGCCACCTTTAGACAAACAGTAAATGATACATTTGATTCTGATCTATAACACGAATTGTTCACTCTTTGTGAAGTCACTTTTATTAATAAAAGAAAACACTGCATCCAAGTACTTTTACTTTATTGAATACAAAACGACCGAAACACTAAGAAGACACCACCTCCCAATGTTCTTTTTTTTTTTTGGTCTCATGAATTCATTATTCCCTCTATGAGAGCTATCCCTGCTCATGCAACCTTACAAGTGCAAATTTCAAGAATACGATTTGCTAGTGAACTGTAGCCCAAATATCTGATGGCCAAAATGCGCCCCAACAAAAAAGCGTGAACTTGTTCTCTCAGAGAAAGATGACCCCAGTTTTCAAATTATCCCCCAAAAGAAAAAAAAAAAGCACGAAAAACATCCACAGAATGAAAAAGGTACAAGCCCTATGCGGCACCATGTGTAGCTAATCACATTGACATGTACAATGAACGCATTAGTGGAGCTCAACGCAGTACGCTTTTGAACAAAGACGTTGTCGTTTGAGTAGGATTTTGTTCTGTTCTTATCAGGTAACGGAGAGAAAGAGTTTATTCTCAAATCAAATTCACAGAGTGGATGACTAGGATTTTGCCACAAGATGAGTTTACAAATTAGGGTTTTATCAAATATTGCATTAGCACCAATTTGGTCCTAAATCTTTTAACAGTACCAATTTAGTTCTAAATCTATTGATTTCATGTCAATTCAATCAAAAACCTTTTAATAGTACCAATTTAATTATAAATCTTTTGAACTAGTGCCGATTTAGTCTTAATCTTTTTGACTTTGTGCCAATTTATTCATTTCAGTTAATTTTGGCTGGATTTTACTAATATGGATGCTGACCACCTGATGTGGCAATGCCAGCACTGACGTAGATAATTTTAATTATATTTTAATAAGGTTTCAAATTTTTATGATTTTTTATGATTTTTTTCATTTTATTTCCTTTATTTTTTGTTTCTCCTTCCTTCTTGGGGAGGGCAAGATCGACCCTCACTTGGGCAGGGCTCGGGCCGAGCTAGCCTTGCTCAAGCGAGGGTCAGCCTTGCTAGGCATCTCCTTCACCCGACCAATGCCCAACAAGGTCGCTTGGGCTAAGGGTAAGGCTGGGCTTGCCATATTTGGCGTGGGTGAGGGATCCCCTCACCAAATCTAGTGAGGTTGGCCCTTGCCCAAGCCAAGGTGACCTCCTCGAGGCTCAACCTCGACCTGGTCGGGTAGGCTGGCCACCACCTAAAGGAAGGAGAAAGGAAGGGGAGAAAAAAAGAGAGAAAAAAGGAAAAAAAAAAAGGAAAAAAATCAGAAAAAAATAGTAAAATATTAGTAAAAATTATGTACATCAGTGCTAGTGGTACCATGTCAGTTGGTTGGCATTGATTTTAGCAAAATTCGGTGAAAATTAGCGGAAGAATTGAACTGGTGCAAAGTTGAAAGTTTTATGACTAAATTGGCATTAGTTTAAAGCGTTTAGGACTGAATTGGCACCATTAAAAAGTTTAGGATTGAATTGACACTATTAAAATGTTTATGACTAAATTGGCACAAATGCAAAAGATTTAGGACTTTTCTGACACTTTTCTCAATTTTCAAGCTAGTCGTGAAGTTTGGTTAGTGTTTCAAGTTTTTAGATCTAAGGTTTCAAATGATCAATATGGAAGAAAATCAAGCAAATAATCCCTTATAGTCGAAGGGAAATGGATGTAAACTAATGAAATTTACCATCCACATATTATGAATTATGACAAATTTACATATAATTTGAGATATTTTTCTTTATTGCATAACTATTATTCCTAGTTCATTTACTATACAAATATATATAACACAATAAGATGTTTATAATCAGATTGAGATTTTAAAAGTATATCTTAACATTTTTACTTTCATTTACCAAAATTTTGAACTTTTATTAATAGAAGTAAGGCTCCTCTCATTAAAGTAAATGCATTAACTTGCTGAAATCTATTTTACTACTTATAAAAACTTTTAAAATTTTATTTGGATAAAGAAAGACTCCTCTCTTAATATTAAATGCATTCAATGTCCAAAAAGTATATTTTAATATACTTTATTATATTAGTTAGATACTAGTTTCTTTGCGTGCTTCGCACAGGTTTATCCTAAATACTCAATTGTAAAAATCATTCAGTTCATTACACTAACATACAGAGATAATGTTATATTTGTTTATGCACGGTGAAAAATATTGATCACAACTCAAGTCAATAATACATCAAAAGAGTTAAATTTAATAAGCAATTAGAGAGTATCCAAATTGAATAACTTTAATATGTTCTTCCCATAATATCTTCAACCTTTTCTCAATTATGCTTTATTGAAAAATCCTCTACTTCAGTTAAAAATTTTCGTGCAAAAAAGTTTGTACCGAATCTAGTGATCTCTATCTACATAATAGTAAAAGTGCACATGTGTCGCTGGTTTGCAGAGAATTGACTTTTCAAAAATTATGCTAAATCATTTTATTATGAAATTGTTGAATTATTAATGAAGGGAAATACATTATCGACACAATATGAAGAAATTGTAAACAATATATTCATAAAAAGAAAAATATCTCAAGATTTCAATTTTTATTGGTAGAAAAGTTCACAAATTTAGTGAGTATAAAAACAAAATACGTGAAGGAGAAAATAGAAGTGTCAATTTTCACATTTGCCCATTAATCGAATACTTTTACAGGAACAAAATGAGGATATTTTGGGATAGAAAAATCCTTTAAAAGTAAGAGGTTCTCTTTGCAAAATAGTATGGATAGGTTATTTCTCGACTTCCCATTTTCTTTTTCATTTTCTGAATTTCTAGAAGGAAATTGCTTGGCTAATCATACTAATAGCTTAGAAAATGGACGGTCAATCCTTAGCCACACATTTTTAGGTCAAAACCACTTAGATCTGAGTTAAGGTCAATCTACCCTACTCTGGTCCAAGAGGAATTTAGGTAGATTTGAATATGTAATTGACCTTATTCAACCTCAAATCCTTCATGATGAGTGAACTACATGTTTTATATGCTCAATTGATGCATGATTTGCAAAGTTTTGATGTCATTTAGTGCATTAATTGCATGCATTAATGTAAAAGGGTGCTGCAGTAACATAAAGCTTGGAGATGCATGTCTGTCTTGTCATTTTTGTCACGACTCGCATGATATCAATTAAGTTTTGGACTCTTCATGACAAATATTCCTCATTGTGTGTTCTACATGTGAGATTTTTCGTTGGATTTTTGCATGTCTTTAGATGACTGAAATCATACTCGTTCTGTGGTGTTAAGGTTAGGATGAAACTTTGTCACATATGCACTTTACCATGCCCATTTGAGTCTATTAGAGATTAAATCTTGTATTGATGTTTTCTTATCTTTTAAAGTATGCATAACAAGGTTTGTGTGCATGTGTGCCTTGTCATGAACAAACATCATTTACTATATGAACACTATGCCTCAGTTAGGCTAGGCACATTCCAAAATCATAAAGTATGTCATTTAGGTTTTAAGACATTTGGCATTGACATTGACTTGCATGATCCTTTTGCATAACAACTTAAGATTAAATGTTTACCCGAATCTTTTATTACATCAAATCTTTTGTCATTTTATGAATTTTTATGCCGTTTGTGCATTGCATGAGTGATTTCTAGACTTATTGATGCATGCTTATGATTCTGGTTTTTAATTACTACTATGCGCACTTTTAGAAATCTCGGTCTTAGAGCACCAAGTTGACTTCATTTAAACCTAAACCCTTCTAGAAAGTTGTAAAACACACCTAGAGCTTTCCAATGCTGTTGATTTCATATTAATTGCCCATCATTTAATCCATTTTCCATTTTTCCTAAGATAGGATAGAATCTGGACCTAGGGTCAAAATTCGGACCCCTGTTTTGACCGACAATTGTCATTTTTATATCATTATTTCTGTAGGGATTCTTGACTCAATCCCTTAATGAAGTTTGTTTACCATCATATTAACTATGTTCTATAAAAATTTCATGATTTTTAGACCTATTTTGATAGGATAAATATTGATTGCAATGATGTGATGCCATGCCGTTTTAGTGATTTTTTGATGCATTATCGTCTATTGTCTGATTTTTATAAAATCACGCTTTGCTCGTTTAGAAAAACTTTCTTCACGAAAGTTATTCTTTATCATGTCATAAATTTTAGGGAATTTTTTCATAGCCAAATTGTTAATGGGTATTATCAATTTTTCTAAATTGTCATGCTTGGTCTGAAATTTCCTAATATAAACTTGGTTGTGATTGTTTAGCTAAACCACTTAGGTTAGTTTGTGCATGAATTTAGGTCATACCGTTTTCATGAAAGTTGCTTTAAATATCTTGATATTCATTGTCAGATAGCTTTTGATCAATCAAACTTTCAAATCACATCTTGAAAACGCTTTGGTACATGTGATGTTTCTAAAAGCAACCTTTTTAGAAGATCTTTTTGAAGCTTGATTTGACTTAAGCAAAAGTCAAGGTTTGGACCATATTCAAAATATCAATGACGCTTATGAATGCATTTATGCGAGTTCCAAGCTAACAATGGCAATTAAATGTGTTCCATAACCTAGATATTCCTTAATCCAAAATATTTTCAAATCTCTTTAAATCTCGATTTAATAATTGTAAAAGTCATGGTTTAGATTGTATTCAAAATGTCTGTGATGCTTGTGAATACATTTATTCGAACTCCAAGTTAGTCTTGGTAATTAAATACTTTTCATAGTCGAGACATCACTTTGGCTCAATTGTCAATGATTTCAATAAATGTCTTTGAAACATCACATGTACCATCCATGCATATATCACGTCATTCATTAGAAATGTTTGTGTTCGTGATTGGCGCATGCCCTTGATGATAAGTGACTCGCCGTCGATTCACTTTCTTGTTTGATTGATTGATTGAGAAATAAGGTCTAAAAGACCTACATGCATGTTTAATTCATGTAATGCATGTGATTTCTAGATATATGCTAGGGCCGATGCATGATATTGAGGGAAAATCTTGGAATCGTATAGATCACCTCATTAGGAAATTATAAGCATTATTGGTCAATAATGGCTTTAAGTCATAAAATGAATCGGGTAGGTGTCTTAGAGGGACTTATGCATGAACTACAAAGGCCGACCCCAAGGCCCAAATCTGATTTGTGAATTGAATTTCCTTTGAGTGATTGACTTTGACATGATGTTGTGCTTTTGATTGTTTTGATGTATATGCTTGTTTCTTTCTATTGTATCTACTTAGTTATAATTCTTAGGTTAAGTATAGATTAGGATCTTGAAGATGAAGACAACGCGAAGATGGTGAAGGGTCGATGTCCAATCTGACCATACTTTTGTACCATTCATCCCCAACATATGTCTTGGATTCCTATTATTTGTATAAAAGCCCAGTTGCGGGTTCTTTTCTTTCTTGTCCTTAAATTCTATTTCTCTTTTTATCTTTCTTAGGATTGCATGATAAATTTACTGCTTTTATTGGTTGTTTACTTACTGTCTTGCAATTTCAGTTCAAATGACTATTTTCTTTTCACAATTTCTAGAAACAGAATAGCATGTAAATGACCAACCATCGCCTAGTTTAAGATAAACGATCCTTAAAAATTAAAGAAGAAATGCATGGACACCTTAGGTAAACACAACATACTATTGAGTACCGAAAGGGCGCTAATAGAAATATTGGCGTAACCCAACTCTGCAAACGTAGATATATGGTTACATAGGAATTGAGGGAACACTTCCGATCCTCGATTGGGTTTTATAGCTGACCCCCAAAAAATGAGGCTAATGGTGACTCTCATTTTATTTATAGGTTGTCTTAAATAACTAGATCTTATAAATAAACCTGTCGTGAGGGGTATTAGTTTTCATAAGACTCACCGCAATTTAGCATACTCAATGTGATAGTACCCCAAAGGATGAAGTGATGCCATCCTTATGAGCGAAGTGTACTATCAAGAGGGCTATCGTGATAAAGGTACCCTTAAATCCGATATCCACACTCGACCTCCTTTCTCAAGATGTGTTGCCCACGTGGCTATGGATCGTGATACTCTGCTGTCACGCGGGGTACGGGTTTATGAGAACTTGCAACCATGTACTAGGGAATTCACAAGAGGTTCAATTTGAAAGATGAGGTGATGACGTCTTTTGGAACGCGAATCGTGAGGGAACTTTCATTGTCAAATATCCTTAAACCTGAGTTTTCCCTTTCCTATCCTCTCAAGGGACGGCGGTGAAATTGGGTTGCAACATATAGCACCCATTGTGAAGGGTGACAGGTTTGATTTGAGCTAGTGCCCAAAAAATGATTTTAAAAGAGAATAAATGAAGAACATCCCATATGCTTTTGCTGTCAGAAGCTTGATGTATACTCAGGTTTGCACTTGACCCAACATTGTTTTTGATGTAGGAATGTTAGGAATATATCAGAGTAATCCAAGTATGGACCACTAGAGAGTTGTAAAAAGGGTAATGAGGTACTTTCAAGGTATAAAGAGACATATGCTTATGTATAGACGGAATGAGAGCTTGAAAGTAGTTGGTTACTCAGATTCAGACTTTGTTAGCTACGTTAATTCACGTAAATTAAGATTGTGATATATTTTATGTTTGCTAGCGGAGCTGCGTCTTGAAAGAGTACGAAAAAAACCTCGGTTGCCACTTCTACTATGGAGGTAGAGTTCATTTTCTATTTTGAGGTGACCTCGATGTGTGATTGAAAAGTTTCATATCGGAGCTTAAAGTTGTGGATCTCATTGCTAGGCCATTAAGAATGTTTTGCGACAATTCAGTTGCAGTTTTTATGGCAAAGAACCAAAAAATGGATAGTCGAAGCAACCATATTGACATCAAACATTTAACCATTAGAGAATATGTTAAAGAAAAGAAAGTGGTCATAGAACAAATAAGCACTAGATTGATGATAGCTGATTATTTAATTAAAGGTATGTCGCCAATGAGTTATAAGAATCATGTAATTAGAATGAGTATTGGTTCAATCATGTAAAATTTTCTATATATGAAAGAATTTGCGAAACTTTTATTCATTTGTGATTTTTTTCTCAATATAGTTGTATACATTCAGTTATTCTGAGAAAAAACAATCATGTTTGATTTAGAATAAATATAAAGTTTATTCATTATGTTATGTTATCACATATGGGCTGGTGAGAGACATTGTGATACATGGAAGATAATACTTGTTCTAAAAGGACTTATTACCATAATTCATGTGTTTTAATTTCAACATGAAGTTTCGTGGATTTGGTTAAATATTTCGTTTAATGAAATATTGGGATCAAGTGGGAGAATATTATAATTTTATTTAATATGATCCCACATTCAGTTTAAAATTTGCCCATATTATATTTCATTGACGTTTTCTTATCCAAATCAAGTTCCCGATAACTATTGTGATCGTGTAATTAAAGATAAATATCTTGATGGAAAACTATATTTATTAAGATTTGTATGGGCATATAAATAAATCATCTAAGCCAAACTCTTTCATTATTCTCATTATTGTGATTTTTTGATAATCAGAAAGCACACCATCAACATTGAGAGGGCAATTGGCTAGAAGCGCCTATTCATGATCATTCAAGCTCCGTGTATCTATTCTTGATGTCATTGATAGATGGAGGTTAGTACAAAATTTACACATCTCCTCATTTGATCATAATTATCAGGATTTTAGTTTTCCGCAAAATTTCTAACACACTGAGGAAGGAAATATGAGAAAAAAAATGTTCGTTGGCTAGAGGACATTCATACGGGAAACCAAAAAGAGAGGGAACCCGAGAGGGAGCGAGATTCAAGAGAGAGAATTTAAAGGAGAGCGGCGAACGAGAATGGGAGGGCTTCAGCCGACACCTTAGCCGCGCACGAGCTCCACTAATGATTTCTTCTAATTGACGCCATTAAGCAACCGGTAAGCCATTTGCTATGCAAATTAAAAATAAATGCACTTAAATCTATATGCTATGCAATTAATATTTTTCCAGGGATAAAATAAACTCCTAATTTTTAATGCGATAAGTGACTAAATGGGTCACCAAAATTTAGGTGTCAATAGCCACCCCTCTTTAAAGGTGAGCTCATAGAGGTTGCTTTCAAAGATAAATTGAGACCTAAATTTTGACCATGCACATGCATTGAATGATTTTTTGTCAGAAAATGAATTTCATTTTAAAAAATGCAATTTATATGATGCATGAAAATGCTAATACAAAGGCATGATGCGAAAGGAAAAAAAAAACGTACCTATAGTTACTTATCAATGAGTGCGGTAGAGCATCTTGAGGTATATGATAAATCCCTGTTTATTCCACAAGTACCTAGTTTTCACTCTGGTTCCTTGAAGAGTCTAACAGGTAATAATTGAGACATTGAGACTGAGAAGAACATTCACATCCAAAGTGAAATGTTCAACGAAAAGAATTGAGACATCCAGATCCAAACTGAGATGTTAAGATTTTTTTTTAAACTTGAAATACCTAGATCCAGACTAAGGTATAACGAGAAAGATTGAAAAACATTCACATCCAGAATGAAATATTTGAATGAAAATAATCAAGACATCCGGGTCCAGACTGAGATGTCATGATTTTTGAAGCTCGAAATACCTAGATCCAGACTAAGGTATAACAAGAAAGGTCGAAAAAACATTCACATCCAAAGTGAAATGTTTAGACGAAAATAATCAAGACATTCGGGTCTAGACTGAGATGTCATGATTTTTGAAGCTCAAAATACCTAGATCCAAACTAAGGTATAACGAGAAAGGTCGAAAAAAACATTCACATCCAAAGTGAAATGTTTAGACAAAAATAATTAAGACATCTAGGTCCAGATTGAAATGTCAAAAATTTTGAACTCGAAATAGCTAGATCCAGACTAAGGTATAATGAGAAAGGTCAAAAAAACATTCGCATCCAAAGTGAAATGTTTAGACGAAAATAATCAAGACATCCGGGTCCAGATTTAGTTGTCATGATTTTTGAAGCTCGAAATACCTAGATCTAGACTAAGGTATAACGAGAAGGTCGAAAAAACATTCATATCCAAAAGAACATGTTTTAGACAAAAATAATTAAGACATCCGGATCCAGACTGAGATGTCAAAATTTTTAAACCCGAAATACCTTGATCCAGACTAAGATATAACGAGAAGGATCGAAAAACATTCACATCCAAAGTGAAATGTTCAACGAAAAGAATTAAGAAATCTAAATCCAAACTGAGATGTCAAAATTTTGGGACTTTGGGCTACGAAAGCACGCTTGGTCGATAAAAGAAATTCGGGCTACGAAAGCACGCCGATTCGATAAAAGGGACTCTAGGCTACGAAAGCACGCTAGGTCAATATAAATGGACACCGGGTTACGAAAGCAAGCTGGGTTAGTGAAATGACTTGGGCTACGAAAGCACGCCAGGTCAGTGAAAAGAGTTTTGGGCTACGAAAGCACCCCGAATTGATGAAAAGGACACCAGGCTACATAAACACGCCGGGTCAATGAAAGGACTCTAGGCTACGGAAGCGTGCCAGGTCAATGAAAAGGGCTTCGGCCTACGAAAGAATGCCGAATCTCAAGGCTTCAAGGAGCAACTTGAACGTCAAGTATTACTCGGTCTTCAATGAAATATTACCTGTCACACATGATTAGAGCAAAAACTGATATGCATTCACTAAAGACGTAGACAATTTGAGCTACACTAAAATACGCATTTCAAAGTTCAGTGGGGTTTTCATCCATTTAATCAAGGTTTATGCATAATGACTTTATCATATTTGCATTACTCTAAATTTCCACATGAGAGAATTGTCATCCAAGACAGTGGCATGGATTTTTTTTTAAGAATACTAAATGAGATACTTTCAGTTAGAAAAGACTTTCACTCACTCTCAGAATGGCAATTTTAGGAGAATCACTCCATCTCACTATCATCATACCAATAAGGGTTCGAGTATTCTCGCAAGCAGTGCGACCTTACCAATCTGAGAGGTCTTTAATAGGGACCGTAATGTGAGCTTGGTCAATGGCTTAACAAATGGGACTTTTTGAATCAAGGCTATTGAAATAATAATTATGTAATCATCTCTGGGTTTTACAAGTCAAGAACCTTGCAAAAATGAGAAAGAAATAATATTACTCGCATTTCTTCGAGCGATGCTTAAAACATGTGAATCCCTACGTTAATTCAAGTGCCATAATCATAAGAGACTTTGTCAGGGACGTAACGTAGGCTAGGTTCATGGGTTGAGAAACGAAATGATTATTAGGCTCAAAATATGTGTAAAATGTGAGAGTTGATAATTATCTTGGCATTGCCACCAGTTTTCTTTTCACCATTAGGGATTGTCTTCATAAGGTGCTCCACTGATTGCAAAAACTCAGCATTTGAGTTCTTTGAGTATTACTCCATTGGAAATTCAACCTTTTTACAACCGATAGTCCTTATCTTGACTCTCTTTTTTTTTTTTTTTATCTATGGGCATCGGCCTTGCTTTTACCAGGTACACCACTTTTTCATGCCCCTAGTTCTCATTCATTTGGAATGACCATATGATGCTTTTAACATTTGGACCTTTGGGAGGTTTTCGTCTTCTATCAGCACTCCAGACCATATTCTTTGAACGATTGTTTTTTGCATTATCCCAGTGTGGGGGATGATCACCAACTGGGTTTGAAGAAATGAAATTACAGGCTCAAGTGTGCTATGTAAAGGATATAAGTATGTAGGATAGAGAAAGAAATACTCTTCGTCATCCTAAGGCACTTAAATTACCACATGAATTCAATGTAATAGCACGACTTGAAGATTGATACAAATGAGAGCAAGCAAATTTATTTTCATTTTTCTTACCTCATGATGCCATCTTACCTCCCATTTGCCCTGATGTGGGATGGTTCTTGACAGGGATAATTTGAAAAAAAAATCTCCATAAGTGTATGGGGATCAAAGAAGTTAAGCAATGGATCACCTATAGTATTTGAGATAGATAAATGAATTGCCCCTCATCATTTTGGTCATTGTACCTTTCACAAGAAAACTCTTTATCTTGTAGATATTGAACTTTCTACACTAATCTCACAAGTATATAAGCAATGGACTGTGTATAGAATATGGCTTGCCTTTTATCATCCTGACACATCTCATTTAGTATGCTCAAGCATTTGGTATCACTCCAATGGATTGTCCATCTTGACAAATTTCCACATGAAATTGGTGAGTTAAATAGGTAAAATCACTATGGAAATTCTCCTTTCAAAAGAGTCTAGCAACTTTAACCATGAAAAGCTTTTGTGACTTCAAAAAAAAAAAAACAATTTACCACACTCAAAGCATGATTTTAAGTATTCATTCAGTGAATTGCCCCACAAAAGGATTGCCTTAGCGATGAATGTCCTTGGATTGTCCCTATCAATCAAGACTGAAAATCTACTTTTGCTCTTGCACAAGAGAACGTGCATGAATAAGATACAATGCAACATCAGAGTAAATGCACATGGAATATCCATTTTGGTTTGGGTGGAGATTTTGTCTCAATCTGGTCACTATCAAAATATGTCATGCCCCCAATCTGTCATCTGATGTGCCCTTTTCAGACGTTTTCTCATCAGGCCAAGAAAGTAATGCTCATGAATCATGTGTGCTTGAGTTCACCCTCCTTGGTCCTTAGGAAAATGAGATGGTTCAAAAGCCTCTTGGCTTTCTTCTAGTCGCAATTTCTCACTTGTTTTGATTAGCCTTTTTAGCTTTCGACCATGTACGGATGGGTGAATGGGATCGCTCCATAATCACCTAATTCAAATGAACGGGAACATGTAAGCATAAGGTATAAATAGAGAGTCAATCCATGACAATAATCTAATCGATTTTTTTCATTTATTCATGAAAAGTTCGTACAAGAAGGGATAAAAATAGACACCTTAGCAATGACCAAATTTCCTAGAGATGAATTATGAAAGACCAAAATTTGAAACTCCCTAATAAGAACAATAAAGACATGAATTGAAAACAAATTCTCCAAAGTTTTTTTTTTTTTGTTATGTTCCAAATGATTCATTGCATGGCAATTTCCTCATTTCATTCCTAATTGATAAATGAATTAAATTAATAATTGACCTAGATTGTCATGGATGGACCAAAAGTATGACAAAGTAAGTAGATTGCATAGTATAGGGATAGAAGACTTACTTTACCAAGGAAACTCGATGGCAACCACATAGACATATACATGAGATGTGAGGCTCGATTTCTACTCTAGACAGGCTTAGTAAAGTGAAGCTACAAGGATGATCGGACTAGCCACGGGCGTGCGGATTAAGTTAGGTCCTCATGACTTCGGCTTGGTCAAAGAGCTGACCCAGGTCGCGGGCATGAGAATCGAGGTGGGTACTCTTGACACCAAAAAAGAAATTTCGAGATTGAGATGGGCGACTCATACCGCGAACATGCGGTCGAAGTAGTATCCATCTCAATACCATCCTAAATGATTCTATGCGGCCCAAGTCCGGCGGTTGGTTGTGTGTGCAAAAATGTAGTGCAAATGCAAGGCATGCATAACAGTTTATATCAAATAACACTTCAACATAAAAATAAACCATACATTCCTAACTCCAACCTGCAAAGCAAGGGTTAACAATCACTTCCCTTTATACCTCATAATCTGCAAGAACATTTAACACCTTAAATGTTAGGGATGTACCTAGGATCCTCGTTGCCAAACAATTTTTTTTTTTCTAAATAGAAGAGAAAATTGGCCTAAGTCCACTAAGAGCTTTAACTCAAGTCCCCAGCGAATTCGCCAAGCTGTCACGACCAAAATTTCGGGTGATCCATCTAGGATTTGGCTAATGGAATACTAAGCCTAGACTTAGCTCAGGCTCTTCCAATCCCATACCAATTTGCGACTTAAGTTCAAGTTCTTAACATGCAAATGATTTTCAATAAGGAGTCGCCACTAATCTATTTTCGGTGAGTCGATTAGAAACCCAAGTAAAGTAACGGGAGATTTAGTTTACTCCTACGAACCAGAGATTTGTAAGTTCGGGGACTTGATTACACTAGCTTTCACTAATACCCTTTCGGTACCTTTCTCTCTCTTTTTTTTTTTTTTTTTTCGAAAAAATATTTTGCAGGCATAGAATAAATTCAAGTATTATGCTATTAATATTAAGTATTTTGATTTAAGTTCTTTTCTTTCTAAGAGGTGGAATAGAATAACCCGGTTGAAGCGTAATGATCATACGTCTGTAATGCATTGTATGGGGCTCTCCATTCACCACCCCCATGGGGATGGTCTACAACCGACATGCGTAGTTTTGATTTTCCAATGGATTTACGATTCGAATTTGAGAATTTTATGAAAATATACTGAATCATGGATTCTGAAAATATACTGAATCATGGATTCTTTGAGATTATAGGGCTCCTATTTTTTCACAAATTAAATTCAACTAAGATACATATAGATGAAACTGAATCGAGTTGTGATGTAGGAATCTAGATTCGAAGAATTGGAAATAAAGAAAAAAGGGGGTTGCAAAAGAGGTTGAATGCGCTTTTCATCGTATGTCCATCCCCTTATACTTTGAATATTCATATTGAAGTTTAAGTTAGTTACTTCAAAAAATCTAGTCTTATAAGTAACCTTCCTATTCGACTTCGTATATCTCCTATCCCTAAAGAGGTCCTCTTTTGTTTTTAATTCACTTCCTTAACATGTGAGGTAATCATGCAGGTGCGCAAACCACCAATTTAACATTTAAATAAAACAGTGAATAAATTGCAGAACTTACCTCATAACAACGAAAGCATATGCAATGTTGGATTTTTCCATTGTTTATAGACTAGGACTCGACCAACCTAATGTTATGGACCGACCAAA
This sequence comes from Eucalyptus pauciflora, assembly GCA_007663325.1. Classification (NCBI taxonomy): domain Eukaryota; kingdom Viridiplantae; phylum Streptophyta; class Magnoliopsida; order Myrtales; family Myrtaceae; genus Eucalyptus; species Eucalyptus pauciflora. Next base: position 514,336 of record VMYD01000181.1, on the reverse strand, counting down.
AACATAATGAAGTAAGTAAATTGTAAGAGTAAATGGCAGAAAACTTACTTTTCCAGACAATTGAAGCAACCACATAGACAAGCACATGAAATGTGGAGTTCGATTTTTAACTAAAAAGGCTAAGAAAGGTGGAGCTAAAAGGGTGGAATGACTTAGTTGCAGCCTTGCATACTAAGTCAAGTCCTCCTAACTCTGGCTTAGTAAAAAATGATACCCCAATGCGATGCAGCCTCGCGGGCAGATGTAAACATTCTTAACACCAAGAAAAAACTTTCGGGATTGAGTTGGGCAACCTCTACTACGTGGCCTCGCAGTTGAAGTCATATCCAACTCAATACCATCCTAAGTGTCCTGGTGCGGCCCGAGTCCGGCGGTAGGTTGTGTGTGCAATAGTGTAGTGCGAATGCAAGGCATGCACGACAATTTAACATCAAGTAATACTTCAACATGAAACTAAACCATTCATTCATTCACCTCCCTACAAAATAGAGGTTAGCAAACACTTCCCCTTATACCTCCCAATCTACAAAATCATTTAACACCTCAAATATTATGGACGTACTTGGGATCCTTGCTACCAAACAAAAATATTTTTTTAAAAATAAAAGAGAAAATTGGCCTAAGTCCACTAAGAGCTTTTAACTCAAGTCCCTAGCGAAGTCGCCAAGTTATCACGACCAAATTTTCCGGTGAATCACCTAGGGTTTGGCTAATGGATTGCTAAGCTTAAACTTAACTTGGGCTCTCCCAAGCCCATACCAATTCGTTGTTTAGGTTCAAATTCTTAACATGCAATTGATTTTTAATTAGGATTCGCCACTAATTTATTTTCGATAGGTCGGTTAAATACCTAAGTAAAATAATTTGAGGATTATTTTACTTCTACGAACCAGAGATTTTGGGTACGGGGACTTGATTACACTAGATTTCTCTAATGCCCTTTCGGTACCATTCTTTTATTTTCAAAAGTGTTTTTGCAGGCAGCTTAAATTGATTTTAAATCTATATCCCTAGCATATGAGGCAATCATGCGGGTGCGCAATCCACCGATTTAACACCTAGATAACCAATGAATAAATTGTTAAACTTACCTCAAAGCAACAAAAGCATATGCAATGTTAAATCAAAATTCACATCAACAACCTTAGATATGATTTCTAATTAACACGCAATTATTTTTTTTCTTTTTCACTTATTTAATGAAAATCATGCAATATGCAATGCAATATTAACTAAATGACCTAATTCTAATGACATGCAATTTCTAATTGAATGGACCTAGCAACAACCATTAAATGGCATGCATTTCATGAATCTGATCCTAATGACATGCATATGATATTTTCCTTTTCTTTTTTCTTAAAAATGCAATTTATCCTAGAAAAGAAAACTAATTTATTCTAAGACATTATTTTTTTGTATTTTTCATGAAATTCGTAATTAAGTAAAATGTGAAAATTATTTAACCAGATTAAGATCCTATTCAATTTGCATTAGGAATTAGGTCAAGCCAAGTCCTAATTTAAACTAAAATATTATCTTAACCCAAGTAATTCTAAAATGCAATTTATTTAATGTCTAAACTTATAATAAGTTAAAAATATTATCTAGAATTAAATTACATGCAATTTTACCTTAATGTGCAATGACGTACGAAAGATGCCCCAATTCTAATGACATATGCATGGTGATTTTTTTGTTGTTTTTCCTTTTTTCCTTTTTTAATTTTGAAATTAATAATTGCCAAATAATTAAACATGCAATCCAAGTTAAAAAAAAAACTAGCAACCTAAATTGGTTGATTTGATTTTTTTTTTATTTCGAATATTCATGATAAATAGAATGTTCAGCCTAAATGTGCAAATAACCTTAAAACATGCAATATTCTAACTCAGACATATGTCAAGATAAATAAAGCAATCAAGTCCATTAAAAATTACTCAAAAAACATCACACATCGTTCAGATCAATGGATAATATTTCGCTAGTAAAATCGATAAATTGATTTTAAGCCTTAAAGATCAAAATATCAATTTTATTCCCACTTGATTAATTATTTCATCTAAAGCCTTATAGATGAAATAAAAAACCCTGGCGCGGTTGTGAATCCTAAACTTGCCTAATAAAGTAAAGCAAAAATACCTAATAATTTTTTTTCTCTTTTAAAAAAAAAATCTTGGTCATCGGTTTTGGGGGGAATCACCAGCGGTGGTCAACGGTGGATCTCCGGCAAAGGTTCAACAGGCATCGGCGACGAGCGAGCGGTGAGCGGGTTGGCGTCACGGGTTTGGGTCTCCTGGCGTTGGGTGGAGGAGGAGGACGAGGCGGCACGACGTGACTAGCGTTACGGGTTAGACAGAGGCAGAGACACGCAACGAATCGGCTACTGGCTCAGGTGTCGGGAGGGCTTCGGCAGCAGGGCAGCGGAAATGTCAGATCATCACTGGATTTGGGAGTTGCAAGCGACGGGACCGATCTACTGGGTTGACAGGCGCTGGGGCTCACGGGCGGAGATGTGGCGGTGGAACATTGGGACGGCGCGAGGTTCGGGCGCTGGGGCTTGCGGACGGAGATGCAGCACCGATGTGGCAGTGCAGCTCACGGGGGGCTGGCAAACGCGGTTGCTGGTCGAGGCGACACCGGCAAGGAGGCCGGTGAGGGCGCGGCATGATGCGGTGCCGACGCAGATGAGGACCCCCGAGGAAGACGAAGGGTCCGGCTAGGGTTTCGGGGGGGCCCTTTTTCTTTTTCTTTTTTGAAAAAATCTCTCTCTCTCTCTCTCTCTCTCTCTCTCTCTCTCTCTCTCTCTCACCTTTTTTTCGAAATTTTACTCTAAAAAAAATCAACCTTTCACCTTTTGCTCTCAAAATTTGCACCCCTTTTTTTGTACCCCATCACACCTTTTATAGGGTAAAAAATTGAATCTTTATTGTATATTTCGTTTTCAATTTTGCTCGTGCAATATTCTCTTTTGCATGTTCTACATATTCCATCCCAAAAAAAAAAAAATCATTGCCACTCAAAATACACCCCCTAGTGTATATTACTTGAATATGTGAAAAATCTGAACATAATATGTGAAAGATTCTCCCTTTACTGGCGGTCTAAAATAAAAAATAAAAAAAAGAAATAAAATGTTTCTAAACTATATGCCATTTTTTATTTTTTAATTTGGTAAAAATCAACCCCAAAAAGTTAAATGTCAACAGTCACCAATACCCTAAACTTGAATTAATGATGGAGGTATTTTTGTCACATCGGTACATGTTTGTTAGTTTTGATGACACGAAATAAATTTTGGGTATTGATATTATAGTGGGCATCGTTTAGAGGTTTGGTAACACAAAATAAATTTTGAGTATTAATATCACAATGGGCATTACTTATGATTTTTTGGAACACAAAAAATTTTCTAGTATTGGTCTTATAGTATACATATCTTCAGATTTTTTTATGGTATTAATCATATATTAAAAGGGGAAAAAACACTGCATCAAGTACAAGTACTTAACCACTGGGATTCGCCTTAGTGGCCACCCTTCCAACATGGAAGGGGGAGGTAAGGGGTTCAAATCCTCACCTTCTCAGGGGGGGGGAGGATGGGGTGGGGACGCGTAAGTTTCAAGAGTGGGTTTCGACTCCCACGCCCTGTAAGAGGCAGAGCAAAAGTCTGAGAGTGAGTGTAGCATAGGAATAGAGTATGACTGACAAAAAAAAAAGTACAAGTAATTTTTTTTTGGACCAAAAAAACAAAAAAAGTACTTGTACTTGATTGAATACAAAGCGACAGAAACACAAGGGAGACGACATCCTTAGATAGCATATATAATTTTCGAATATCAACACCAAACATTTTTCATTTGGGAACTTATCGGAATTATTTTAAACCTCCAACACATCAACGTGATTAGTTAATGCCCATGACATCAGCAACATGCATGATACTGCATGATTAGTAACTCGATTGGATTCTCAACTGTTCAGTCTCTTGCATTGGTTGTCTTCCAATATGGGCTCTACGGAGTCATGGAGGGGCGAGTAAGTGCTGTCGCCCCCAAAAGGCTGATCATATAACTTCTTTAGGACTGGTTATACTGCCTAAACTTCTGGCTAATTTATTATATTTCATGTTAAGATGCCGTCCCTTCTATGTTTTTACTAACTATTAAATGATTCTGATATGTGCGTGGTTCCCTTCCCCCTTTTGCATTTTCATTGCCGAATCTGTGTTCACTTTCTCGGAACTTTTTTGCTCTGAAATTTTCAGAAATCCTAGTGTGATTTCGCCAATATCTGTCCCTCTAAATTGCCGAGATTATGAGTGTTGGGAAAAACGGAATTTCCAAAACAGTGATTCGACACAGAATCGAATCCCCAAAAGAAACAATGAAGCGGAAGCAAGCCCAGTAAAACATGAATCACCGATCCTAAGGCACATCACATAATCAAATGTACCTTGTTTCCACAGACTAAACACCAACGTTGATTTGAGGAAGAAAAATTGATTCCGTTCTATCCGATGATGTATTATCACCTTGAAGGGGAGAAAAATCCGTCTCTTTTGGGATATTGTTCTCTTAGGCTTTTAGGAGGGAGAGAGGGAGTAAAAACTCACGTACATTGAAAATGTACGTTCCTCTCTTTTCTTTTCTCTCTTAAATACGTCTCCTCCAGGAGACGTAACTCTTCAACGTTATACGTTCCCCCAAAAGTCATAACCCCTCAACGTAACACCTCTTGACATCTCAACCCTTCATACATGGGCCCTTATCTTGCGGGCTGGGCTTTTAGGCCCAACATGGGTGGACGGGCCTTCTAAGGCCCATCAACATAAATAAATAAAACCATCAATGAGGTCATTCACAAGGCAAGGATGTTCGACTTTTCCTCCTTCCTTAGCTGGCTACCTTCACTTTCCATGCGTGTGTCGCCGGCCAATTCCTTTACTTATTGGCCAAGATTATTAGTGCCGCGTGTGCAAAGGATCGGTCAGCTCTATGTGCCGCCTTATTCACTGATTCAACATGAGTAGATAACCACTGGGGTTTGCCCCAGTGGCCACTCTTCCAACATAGAAGGGGGAGGTAGGGGATTCGAATCCCCACCTTCTCGAGGGGGTTGGGGGTGGGAAAGATATAGTTTCAGATGTGGGTTTCGACTCCCATGCCCTACAAGGAGTCATGACAAAAGTCTGAGAGTGAGAGTTATAATAGAAATATAGTAGGACCGACAAAAAAAAAAAATGAGCAGATCACCAGCAAAAGTACCATTGAATGGCCGGCCATGCTATCTTCTAGAAGTAGTGTAACTGAAGCTACACCTTTGTCCCTCTTCGCTTGGACGAATTTGACCAATGATCGCCTTAGTTTACCTCCCTTTTTTGGTTTATTTCCATATTCAGAATACCAGAAATTCGTGCAGGAACATAAGACTGGCCAAATGGGATGTGGCCGAGTCTAATGAAAGGGATTCGGACTCATTCGGGCCTTACTCGCCTAATCTGGATATGTTTCCATATTGGGAACATCACGTGGCATACTGGTGAAACTTCATTCCGGCCAAAATAGACGTGGCCAAGTCCATGGCAACGGGTCTGGCTCGCTATTGAGAGCTCGAATGAGCTCAGGCGTCATTCCACAATACTGGTTCGCGCTACTTCGAGGAGATTCGTGACTGGTCCGTGCTTCAGTTGATGTTCATGCACTGTATCTAAGTACAAATGTCCCTGCTGTTTAAATGCAAAGAAAACAGCTAGCAACGCCAATGCAAGATCAAATTTTTTTTTTTGTTAGGGTTTGAAATTCTATCGTTATTGACGAGCTCAATTTCTAGCGTTCTTGTTAAAATGCATGTGCAGTCCCTCAGATGAAAATCTAGATGTCAACACACATTAGTTGGGAAATTTGACATAGATTGTCATAGTTATATTATACACGAAATGGATTTTCGATTAGGTATTTAAATGAAGTCAACTAGTCATATTATATTGGGAGAAACTAGAAGTGCTTTCAACTTAGAGATGCTTGGCCCTAGTTAGTAATGAGTATTTTAAATAAAGAGGTATTCTGCTTGATTTTAGCATTGAAAAACTAATAATATTGCTAGCCTAACGGCACTGTTACTTCTCTTTAGTAATGGTACAATGGATCTCCTGTTTCATTGTTTATGCATTGAACAACCGGAAGGAAAAAAAAAGAGGTTGAGAGAGGGCGTTGATTTTTATTTTAATGGCGAGTATCTTTCAAAAATAACAAAAGTGACTATACAACAATTAACAGAAAAGAAAATTTGTAAACATCTTATACATAGACTTTCAATTAGTGTTTTGTGACGTGTTTGCATATATGACGTTATAAATTCTTCCATTTGAACATCGTAATACAAATTAGTCTTTCTTCCCCATAGTTAAAGTGGTCACGGCATTGGGGAATTTTCAACTTAGAAATCGAAAATACTCTATTCAAATTTCACTGATTATATACCAAATGTTTTGAATCAGAGTCAATTGGCCAAACGTGGTGTTTACTTAATCAATTAACTACTTCGTGTAATTTACAAGTGTCTCATGGCCTTCCAGATTGCCGAACATTTTGAATCCTGAGTTATTGGTCTCTTTTGACTTTGATTGCACAAAAATAAATGTTACTTGACGTACAGTATTAGTAGTAATCCCTCTATATACTCATGATTTTTAACGTTGGCGGTATAAAATATCTGAATTTTAACTTTGATAACTATGTTCATTTTACTAAATCATGGATAATTTTCATTCACGATTACAAATGTGAACAATATTTTTCACCGGTGTTGTTGCTAGTGATCCTAAATTTATCTTGTCTTCAAATAAAAATGTTTAAATCGTTCTTTTTTACACAATGTAAGAATATTTTACACGGGACGATGCTAATAAGTTTCTTTTTCATTTGGTCATCTTTATTTTGGCTAATATATATATTTTTTCTCATTTAAGAAATCCTACTTGGTGGGCTAGTAAACCCATCAAATAGGATTGGTGATTTTCTGAGGGAAAATATGTGGTGGAGACAATACCGTCATTCATAGGAGAGTAAAGGCGCCGTCACACTCTCATTTTCCAAAAATTAATTTCCCATCCTCACTTTTGTTTTCCGCTTTCTTTGATGGCTCATTTTAAGCAGACTTTTGATTGCTACTTTTCCTTCAGATGAACATCAACCATATTCATCTTTAGTTAGATTTAATTATATGTGATGTCTATCTATGTAACCCATCAATCAAAATATTGATTAGACAAAAAAAATAGGTCCCTTCCATGACTACCACATAATTGGATAGAAGTGAGGATGACAACCTATCCCGAACTTCCTTATCCAATCCTAGACTTAGGCTCCGTTCGTTTCGCAGAAAATGTGGCGTTTCTAGAAAATATTTTCCAGGAAAATGTAATTATTTTCCGGTGTTCCAATGAAACCTGAAAATGAATTGGAAAATATGTTTTGCTGTTTGGTAAAGAAAATCTTTTCCTTCATATACTCTTTTTCATTTATTTTATTTTTTAAAATGGACTTTTCATATGTTTTTTTTTTAAATTTGATTTTTAATTATTTTAAAATTTTAAAATCTATTCTTAATTTTTTTTTTCTTTGTTTTCCATCTCCTTCTTTCTTGGTTGGTTGCGGGCCAGCGATGGCCCGCAATTGGCCACCGGCGAGCCTCGAGCTCGCCGACGAGCACGAGGCTTGCCGCTTAGCAGATTGGTGAGCGTGAGCGTCAAGCTTGAGGCTCGCCAGATCAACGAGTGAGAGCTTGAGATCGACAAGCTCGAGGTTTGCCTGGCGACGGCCGACGACTCGCCAAGAAAGAAGAAGATGAGAAACAAAGAAAAGAAAAAGAAAAAAAAAGGAAAAGAAAAGAAATAGAAAAAAAAATTAAAAATAGTTCGAATTACAAAAGAAAAAAAATAATTTGAATAAAAAAAATAAAAGAAAAGGAAGAAAGGGGAGGAGGAAGTGAGGATTTGTAGAGGTGTGAGATAAGAGAGGTCAAGTGAGGATAAAAATTTTCACTTTTCAAAAGTGGAAAACATTTTCCCCTAATTTAGAAGACCTTTTTCCTTTCACGAAAAACATTTTCCCCAATGAATTCATTTTCCGTGAAACGAACCACGGAAAATCCAGAAAATGTTTTCCCGGAAACTATTTTCCATTTTCCACGAAACGAACGGAACCTTAAGTACAATGGAAGTCCTATGCATGGCATCGGCTGGCCAATTGAGTTTTAAATGTTTAAATTTAATCAATAGAGTTTTAGAAGTTTTTAAAAAATGTGCAATCACTGTTCTTAAACAAATACATTGACTGACACTTCATTGAAATAACATAAGCCCACGCCGGACTGAATGAGTCAAGGACTTCGTCGCATAATTTTAAAAACAACGTCGATGACTGCATCATCCATTATCCCGAAGATTATCTACTACTGATTTGGCGACCTCATTCACGCAGAATTTTGATTTAGTTTATGTGAGGTGAACTACATGAAAGCTTCCGCTTGATGTCAACCCAAAAAAAAAAAAAAATGACTTTATTAAATAGCAGATGTTGATGCAAACCGGTAAAGAATACCTATGGCGCGCGTTAGAAAAGAAGAGTCGTCAGGCACATCACAAAAGTCAGATGAATCTCTGACTATCGGATGACGAATTCTGATTACCTGTTGATCCCGGTTAGGTTTCAGAAAGGTAGCGACATGATTCATCCCTTTCGAATTCCATATTGGATTATCAAGTGCTCTTCAACTTGACAAGTGAGCAAATTTTACCAGCTGGTAACTTGAAATAATGGTTCTACCACTTTCAAATTCCAGTAGAATATCGGCTGCTTTTCACTTGAGAAGGATCGACCGCTTTAAATTTCGCCTGTGGGCTTGCTCAGTTGTTAGCGAGTTACCCACAATATAATGATTTATAGCCATTGAGTTTGGTTGCACATGGCAAATTATTTGCAAAATTCACCAAAATCAGTTAGGAAAGTAAGAAATATTCTTTACTAGGGCTTGCCTAGTTGGCTAGCCTGAGCATGACCACGCAGGTCGTGCCCGAGCACGAATTGCGTTGTGCTTTGAGCCCACCTCAAGCCTAACAAATTATATTAGGGTGGAGGTTAGGTTACAAATGGTTAGGGGCCAACCGGCCACAACACCGCTTGGCCTGTCGCAGAAACGAGTCGTGCCATGCCCTGGCTGGCCTTGCTCTTTTGGCATTGCTAATCTTGAGATTCAAGTTATGTAAACCGAGAGGTGAGGGGTGAATAAGTTGAAAACGAATTTTTATGCCCCTTCAAAACTTAAGTATCAATTATGTTAAAATATGTCTCGAGTTTGAGCTCATTAAACGACTTTATCTTAATTGAATTATTTTCGTTTAATGGCATGTTAAATATTATGGATATTATTTTCGTTTTAAAGATGCGGTCAATAATGGAAAGTGGTGTTAGCTTGGAGTTTGTATTAGATAAAGTGTTGTCTTGAAACCCGTGGAAATTATCCAGTGTTATACAAGTCGGCCAAGGAGAATTAGAAATAATGGAAAGTCCAACGTGGACTTGGTGAACCGTATCTATTATATGGATGTTCTTTCTTATTCGGCCGCTGGGCGTATTTTTTTTGGAAATATATATGTTATCCAACTCGGCTGTGAGACGTGGTCTTGAAGCGCTGTTTATCGAGTGCTTGAAAACTCAGTTGTTCTTGTTCGTGAATTTTAAGAAGAATTGGTGTTAAAGTTGATTAAATTATTGTGGTAAAAGATTATATTGTGAGGAAATATGGGACCAAACATTGCGTGAGTTAGTAGGTGTAATTGGAATTGACTCGTAGAGGTGCCAAAATGGGTCATTAATGGGTCAAGCCTTACTTCCTAAAGCATTCATAATAGATTTTAATGGGTCAAGACTGAGATATATGGGTCTTAAATGGGTCAGCTCTCCGACCCATTTAAGACTCATTTATCAAACCATTAAAATGAACCCATTTATTTTCACTCAAGACCTCACAACATTTCTCTTCTCTCTTTAACTTTGCATTTTTTTTTTATAAAAACCAAAATTATAATTATTTTTTTATTTTAATTTCCTTTTCTTTTTTCTTTTTTCTTTCCTTTTTTTTTTTCTTTCTTCTTCCTCCGGTCGCTAGCATGGTTATGGCCGGTGACCGGCCAGGCAAGCCTCGAGCTCGCCCCTCGCTGAATCTGGCGAGGCCTCCGCCTTCCTGATGCCCGGCGAGGGGCGAGCTCGAGCTCGCCCGACGTCGGCGAGCCTCAAGCTCGCCAGATCAGGCGAGGCTCGAGCCTCGCCCGATCCGACAAGGGGCGAGCTCAGGCTCGCCCGACGCGGGCAAGCCTTGAGCTCGCCGGATCTGGCGAGGCGAAGGCCTTGCTGGCGTCGGGCGAGGCTTGAGCCTCGTCGATCCGGCGAGCCTCGAGCTCGCCGGCGTCAACGAGCCGGGCGAGCTCGAGGCTTGCCTGTGGCCGGGCGAGCTCGAGGCTTGCCTGTGGCCAGCCGCCGGCCATTCGTCACGGCCGGCGGCCAGCCAAAGATAAAGAAAAAGAAAAAGTATATTTTAAAAAGAAAAAGAAAAATAATTAAAAATTTATTTAAAAAAATAAAAAATAATAATTAAAATAATATTTTTAAAAATAATTATTTTAAAAATTATAAAATTTGTCCAGTAAATTTGTGTTGTATAAAACTATTTTAGCAATACTATTTTAAAAAAATAATATATATAAGAAATAAGCTTGGAAGTATTTTAGTAATATAATCTTTGAAAAAAACATAGGAATAAGTTTTTTAATATGGGTTGGGTATGGGTCGAGTCGGGTATGGGTAAGAAAATTTACATTAAACTTAAATGGGTCATAAATTAGTTAATGGGTCAATTTGGGTCGACCCATTAATGACCTGACCCAAACCCGACCCGACCCACCTGTTTGACATCTCTAGAATTGAGAAATATGGAGAGTGTTTGAGTAACTCAAATGTGATTATAATATCTGTTGTATTGTTTGATATATAGTAGAATTCATTACTGTTCTCTCTATGAACGTAGGTCTCTATGACAAAAACACATAAATCTGGTATCTGATTTATTTTTTTGTTATGTCTATTTTATTATTCGATCACTTGCTTTCCGCAACAAATGGTGTTATGCATTTACATAATAAAAGTGTCACAAGGTGCTATATCATTCTCTAAACTTTACTAACACGTTATGTTAGTGCCAAAAAATTAAGAACGGTCAAGATAATACCAAAACATTATGAATGATGGCTTTAGTGCCAAAACTTTATAAAAGCGTCAATTTAAGTGATGCCGGTGAGCTTTCGTTATTAAAGTAATGACATGTCAAGGTTTTCGACGATCTAAGTTGTCAAAGTCACTTAAGCAATTATTTTTTGAAAGTTGTGGAACTCATATAATCCTTTGAAAAATTCTGATGAAAAATTCCGATGGCAAAGTGGGTACCTTACAACAATTTTGGCATTGTCAATATCATTTTTTTTGTTGAACTCCAAGAATAAAATCAAGTGGGTTACGGGTTACAAAGGCTGCACATGACAACGCTTCTTGACTGGAGAAGAGTTTTTTTTTTCAGAAATAGTTTTTTTTTTCTATTTCTATTATGGGGAACAATTTCTAAGTAAAAAAACGTGTTTGGTAACTACACAAAATTTCTACTCTTGGAATAGAAAATGAATAGAAAAAGAATAGAAATGCGTTTGGTAACGCAATAGTTTCTTTTTTGTATTTATTCATTTTTTATTCTTGCTCACGGATCGCTGATTGCCAACCGGTAACGACGGCCAGCGACGATCGGTGGCGGCGGCGGCCGGCGACCAACGGCGGTGGTGGCCAGCAGCTAGAGGTGTCAAAATGGGTCATTGACCCATTTATGTTTAAATGGGTCATTAATGGGTCAAGCCTTATTTCCTAAGCACCCATAATGGGTTTTAATGGGTTAAGACTGAGATATATGGATCTTAAATAGGTCAGCTCTGTACCAATTTAAGACCCATAAATCAACCCATTAAAAATGGGTCCATTTATTTTCATCCAAAATCTCACAATCTCTCTCTTTTCTCTTTAACTTTACAAAAATATTATAAAAAAAAAAACCGAAATTAGAATTATTTTTTTATTTTTCTTTTATTTTTCTTTCTTTTTTCTTTTTTCTTTTTTCTTTCCTTTTTTTTTCTTTCTTCTTCCTCCAGTCGCTGACACGGTGATGGCCGACGATTGGCCAGGCGAGCCTCGAGCTCGCCGACGTCAGGCGAGCTCGAGCTCGCCGGCGTCGGGTGAGGCTTGAGCCTCGCCAGATCCAGCGAGCTTGGAAGTATTTTAGTAATATAATCTTAAAAAAATATATATAGGAATATTTTTTTTTTCTAAATTTGGTTAAATATGAAAATATATTATTAAATGGGTCGAATTAGGTATGGATCGAAAAATTTACATTAAGCTTAAATGGGTCATAAATGGGTTAATGGGTCAATTTGGGTCGACCCATTAATGACCCGATCCAAACTCGACCTGACCCACCCGTTTGACACCTCTACCGGCGTCGGTGGCGGTGGCTCCAGGCGGTTGGAGGTGGCCACGGCACGAGAGAGGAATAAAAGAAAAAAAAATTGGCTTATTTCTAGAAATTGTTCTCGAGAACAAGAATCAATTTTTTTTTGTTTCTCGTTTCTGCTTCAAATTTATTCATGGGCTAACTTTTTATGCCGGAGAATAGAAAAACAACTTGACGTTACCAAACGGATTTCTATTGTTTTTTTTTTGTTTCAGAAAACAAAAGAACAGAAATTCAGAGGAATATAAACGTTATCATGCGCTACCAAAGTTTCCCGCAACAGCAACAATTCCTGCTCTTCTAGAACACTAGCAAAGCAGTATGCCCCTCCGACTCTCCCACTGACGCCCACAAGTCTCGAATCCTTCTCTTTTCCCCACTTCAGTTCAAATCACATCAGTTCTCGTTTCCCCACTTCAGTTCTGCTCATAATAATAAAAAGAAAAAAAAACTTGGGAAAAGCTTTCTGTCTCTCTCACTCTCCCTCTCTCGGTCTAGCAAGATTCCTCTCTCTCTCTCTCTCTCTCTCTCTCTCTCTCTGTAGGATCAAAGATTTTCGAAGGCTTTTCAAGGACGGACCAGTCGCAGGCGGACGTGCCTCGGTTGGACAACTCCAACTGCAGAAAAAAGCGTCCCCTCCACATTCCGGCCTTCCCCTTCTTTTGTGCTTCCTGACCAAGAGCAGAAGAACCCTATCCATTCCTCGCTGGATCAATTACACCATAGCTCCCCCACATTAATCAATCGTTGATTACGTTGAATCTTTTGCTTGCTACTTCGTTTCCCGGTGCATACATGGTACCGAAAGATACCTCTGAGTAAAATATAAAAATTAAGATATCACACTCATTCAAGTCAAAATATATTTGTACGGTTGAAATTTATTGCGTTTTGATTTAATAGTGAAAGATTGTAAAGAGAAAGAGTATCTCCTAGAGATCATGGAATCATTCCGAAGAACAAAAAGGTCATGACATGTGTGATAGCAATGTTTGTTTTCCAATGATTTTCCTAATAACATAATATGATACAATGAGATACGAGAATTTAGGGCGCGTTTGATAATCATTCTATTTTTCCATTTTTTCTATTTTTAGCTATTCTATTTCTGAAACAAAAGTGAAAATAAAAACTATTCTCATTGTCCACTCTTGTCACTGCTCGCCGCCCATCGCTGCCCGCTGCACACTGGACAACATCAGCCTCCAACCTTCCACCATCACTCGAAAAGGAGAAATTTTTTATTATTATTAAATAATTTTTTTTTTATTTTAAGAACAAAAATATTTTATGATCATCAAACGTGTATTTTTACCCAAAAACTCATCCGAGAAATCACATAACATTAACCAGTCATGTATGCCTTTTTTATGTTGTAGTGTCGCTCAGCTTGATTCTTCCCTATTTGGCTTCCTATCAATCTCAAGTTTCCTTAATAAAGAAAACTACTTCTTGAGACTAGCTTTAAAAGTTTCCTAGTATTGAGCTCGGGGTTTCATTCCTAAAAATTAGATTTTACAGTTTCTCGGTAACAAACATGTGAAATAAGACTTCACTTTACTTACAAAGACCACCTCAAACATTGGAAAATCATAGCATTCTTCCCTAAAAATTGCTTACTCTGAAACTTCTTTTCCTGTGAAGTTCAATTTTCGCCATACAAGCATGGGATAACTATTGATTTGACATTGATACACCCCGTACGTTGTTGGTAAATTACCAAGCCAAGAAGTTGCCAGTCACCTAATGCTACCAACAAGTTTTGAAATTTACCAACAATTTCAACATCTTACTGCCACGAGTAACTTGTCCATTTTACCAATCCTGAAATGTAACATGTTGAAAGTCCCATATTAGACGAGTAAGATCTACCCTCAAAGCAACATATAAGTTAACACCCACCTTCAATGTGACGCACTTTGCGTGGTCACTTCGAGTTCTTTTGGCACGTGTAGTTTTCCTTTTGGCCAAGGAATGGAGTTGACCAATGGTTTTCGTGGTGCATTGAAATAATTCGAAAAGAAGGGCCGTAGATTGGAAATACAAACGTCATACCGCTTAGTTTTAAATTTTATTCTAAAGCTCATGCGTGGGACAGGTAACAAGTCAACGAAGCCCTTAAAATGTAATGTAAAAAAGATGTGATATTTAGAAACTAAGAAACATACTGGATGGAGACTCTTCCCTACGAAAAGCAAGTCAACGGATTCTTTTGTCAATCATGTCTTTCTGCTCCCCTAGGGTCCTATTTATTTCCTCTCACAGGAGCTAGACAAGCGTGTCATATGTTATAGCGTTGAGTATGGAATTGCCCTCAGCTTATTCGGTCGTCCTCTCCCTTGTTCTGATCACCTTCTTCACTTGTGCATGGAAATTACTGTGTTTGTTTTGGTTGAGGCCGAAGAAGCTAGAAAGATGTCTGAGACAGCAAGGTCTAAATGGAACCTCTTACAGTCTTCTGTTTCAAGACCTGAGAGACAACATGAGAATGAGCAAGCAAGCTCAATCTCAACCGATTACTCCTTTCTCAAATGACGTTGCTCCCCGTTTGCTCCCTTTCTTTCATCGCTCCATCAAGAAATACGGTACACATTCCATCAAATTTGAGATACAGTTGAACTTATTAGCCATAGGTATAATATCAATGATTCAACAAACTAATTTTCCTGAGTATAAAACAATATGAAATTTCAACTCACTAGAAGCTGTAATTTTTAGCTAAAAATTTGCTACAGAATATATATTTATGGTGTCTTTTCAACACTTTATTATAGATATATTCACGGAAAGCAAGTCGACCAAATCCTGCTATAATGGAGATTTTACAACATTGAGTGTTGCTTTTAGGAAAAGTCGCATGAAATCTGAATGACGGCTATGAAGTAACCGACGGTCGGAAGGCTACCAAAAATGCTCATTTTCTCGTGCAAATCAATCTGCTAGATGGATTTCAAATCTTGGGTACTTATAATGTATCTGCTACTTCAAGCACCGGACATATAGAAATGGGTAGTATATGTAATATGGTAGCCATTTGACACCTTCATATAGTATCTTTGTAAAAAAATATTTAATGCAGGGAAGCTTTGCTTTACATGGTTTGGGCCAACGCCTGCATTGACCATCATGGACTCAGACATGTTGAAGGAAATATTTTCACGGATCAATGAGTTTGAAAAGCCACATCCCAAGGCCATGGGAGATCTCTTAGCATCGGGGCTCATCATGATTGAGGGTGAGAAATGGGTCAAACATAGAAAGATCATCAACCCGGCTTTTCACTATGAGAAGTTGAAGGTATTACTGCTCGCAGCTAATAGTTTCTTGACCAGCCGCAACATCTAATGGAACTTAAAATAATTAATCATAAAGAACTCCGTACATTCAACTGATTTAGCTTTTTAATTGTTGAATAATGACAGTTTGTAGTGACTGCAACATGTTCAAGTTGCGAGGAGATGATTAAGGGATGGAAAAAGCAAAGTTTGGCAGGCGAAGTGGATGTTTGGCCTGAA
The DNA here is from genome assembly GCA_007663325.1 of Eucalyptus pauciflora. Taxonomy (NCBI): domain Eukaryota; kingdom Viridiplantae; phylum Streptophyta; class Magnoliopsida; order Myrtales; family Myrtaceae; genus Eucalyptus; species Eucalyptus pauciflora. The sequence goes on along the minus strand of VMYD01000181.1, from coordinate 498,212 downwards.
CTTCAGCATTTGACAGGTGACGTACTCTGTAGAGCTGCTTTCGGTGTGACCTACAACCAAGTCAAGAGCATCCTCCCCCTTCAACAAGAACAAATTGGCCTCACTAACAAGATTCTTCAGTTCGTGTTTATTCCCGGATGGAGGTAAGTCAAAAATGATTCAGCAATATATTATCCTGAGATCTTTAACTGTTTCAAAAGCATATGACAAGAAATAGAAGTAGCAAACTTCAGTTTGACTTCCTCAATCCTTATCCATGGAGTCAGTTGCAACTTTCCACAATTGTCTAATGATTTTTCAAATCATATGCCGATCTTTAAGCATCTCACCATACAAGGAACTTGAAATGTTTCTTATGATTTTGCAAATCAAGGATAGTGGTTGGATTGTGACTGCAAGGTAGCATATAGGGCTAGCTGCAATTTTTTCCTTTTGAAATAATGTCTAGTAAGGCAAATCTTATACCAAGCTGTTATCGAGATTTCTGTTTTCCAACTTCTAAACTCAACAGAATGGAAGTATGGTTGAGTGCATAAACTGTAGATACTTAATCAACGTCTGAATTTTTCATCTTGAAGTTAATTTGTTTAATAAAAAAACGCAGCCTCTTGCCAACCAAACTGCAGAAGAGGATGAAAGAAATTGACTACAAAGTAAAAGGATTGTTGGAAGACATGGTGACCAAAAGAGAGAAGGCAATGAAGGAAGGAGAAGTAGATGGTGATGATCTCTTGGGACTGATGCTTAAATCAAACATGAAAGAAATTGAAGAGTCTGGGCATCAAAAGGGTATGAGCATAGAGGATGTGATTCAAGAGTGCAAAGCATTTAACTTTGCGGGTCAAGAGACGACTTCTGTTTTGCTTACTTGGACTCTGATTTTGTTGAGCAAGTACCAAAACTGGCAAGACAGAGCAAGAGAGGAAATTCTGCAAGTTTTCGGCAACAACAAACCTGATTTTGATGGGTTGAGCCGACTAAAAAATGTAAGGACTGCTGTCATGTTTATCTCAATTTCAAGACATATATTCCTGAATTTTAAAACTTACATTAATAAAATGGTTTTCTGCAAAAAAAAAAAAAAAAGAAAAAAAAGAACAAAGAACAAACAAAAATGGCCAAAAAAAAAAAATGAAGGAGAAAATTGTAACCACCTGACCTGAAATCTAGTTGTTCTTCTTCCCTATGCCTTCCATCCAAACCAAAAGTTAAAAAGGAGCATTTAGGCGATAGTCACTCAGGCTCTGCTAGTGATAGAAGCGAGACATATGGACCGTGCCTTCTCATTCAAAGTTACAACATAGATTGCATGTATAATGTTTTTTTTTTTTTTTTTTTTTTTTTTTTTTTTTTTTTTTTTTTTTTTTTTTTTTTTTAATTTGGTCCACTAGGCAAGCTTTAAATAATTTGATCGTTGCATTCTAAATTTTTTTTGGACAAAAACGAGCTGACAACAAATTGAGTTATATGCAGGTAAGCATGATACTGAATGAGGTACTCAGGTTATATCCGCCAGGATTTATGACAATGAGAACAGTTCAAAAGACAACCAAATTGGGAGATATACAAGTACCTCCAGGAGTTGTGCTTCTTGTGCCCATGATCCTGATCCACCATGATCCAGAGATTTGGGGTGATGATGCCAAAGAGTTCAATCCAGAGAGATTCTCCGAGGGAGTCTCAAAAGCAACCCAGAACAAGCTTTGCTTTTTCCCTTTCAGTTGGGGACCTAGAACTTGCATCGGCCAAAATTTTGCTTGCCTCGAAGCCAAAGTTGCTTTGACCTTGATTTTGCAGAATTTCTCAGTGCAGTTATCTTCTTCTTACAAGCATGCCCCTACCCCTATGCTCACCATTCATCCCCAATATGGAGTCCCCTTGATCTTGACTAGAATCAGATCGAATTCCTTGGACTGTATTTAATCAGATTATGTTCTCCTGCTTGCTTCGTTGTGTGCATAGAATGGTTTGTTATGTTTGTTAAAGAACAAACCAAAAGTCATTTATAAATATGATGCCTTCTTGACTAGAAAAGTGGTTCTCAAGCTACTTAAATGTGTTTTCCGTCCTCTTTCTTAATTCTTCACTACTCGCCAGAATGCTCTTCTTGAATTGACCTAGTTAACTGTGTTTTACGTTCTTCTTTGGTGCCTTCGAAACTCTAGGGCACCTTTAGCACAAAAAATGATCATATCTGGCGCACGAATTGTAAAACTCTTTGTAAATCACTTTTATTAATCGGAGAAAGAGAACACTACATGCAGGTACTCGTACTTGACTAAATAAGAAGAAACGGAAACACAAGGAAGACCATGTCCCATTATATTTGTTCCTCTCAAGATCGCATCATGCTCTATAAGATTTATTCCTGTTCAAGCGATCTTACCGGTACAAATTTCAATAATACAATTTGCTAGTTAACTGTAGCCCAAATATCTGGCGGCCAAAAATGCTAAAGAAAAAAGAGCATGAATAGCATGAATTTGTACTCTCAACACAAAGAAAACCCCAGCTTTCAAACGATCCAAAAAGAGCACGAACTTTTGCTTAAAGAACGAATATCCACCGAATTAAAAAAAAAAATTCACAAAATTACATCCTTAGGACAAGCTAAATCCACTTTTCAAATGACACTAAGGAAGCACAAAGTTTTGCTCGAGCGACTAGCTTTTTCGACAAAAAGGCTTATGCATCATCTGCTGTGGCTAATGACGTCGATGCGTACTATATGTACACGTTAGTTGAGCCAAATCAAGGGCGTATACATTTAAACAAAGATGACATTGTTTTAGTAGCATTTTGGTTCGTTCTTTTTAGATAACAGAGAGAGAAAAAGAGTTTAGCCCCAAATCGAATTTGCGGATCGGATGACAAGGGTCTTGCCACAAGATGAGTCCGCAAATTGGGGTTTCATTAAATATACATTTTGAGCTAATTTGTGGAGTTCCGGAAAATGGTGAAAATTGGTTAGTGTTTTGAGTTTGCTAATTAGGGTTCCAAATTATCTATTCTTAAACTAATCTAGCAAATACATTATAGTCTAAGTGAAACGGCGGTATTTTGGCTTAGTTGACATATATTGTGCACGAATGATGGTTAGTCTATTTTCCTTCTTTTCTTTTTTTCACTGTGACAGGTGATTTTGCTTTGAAATTTGTAATTTATAAAATTTTATTTTTCTTCTCTTTTCCGCCTTTTCTTTTTTTGTTTTTTCACTTACCAGTGAGGTCCGCTGGAGCTTGCCGACTACTAGGCAAAGGTTACGAAACCCTTGTTTCCAGCTAGGGCTTTGCGGCCCTCACTCAACCTTGCCTGAATGTGGGCGAGGGCAAAGCGACCACGGGTGAGGCCATGGCCGCCTTCACCCGCAGCCAGCAAGAATGGCCTCCCCCAAATCTGGGCGAGGCAGACTCGCTCGCGGCCTCCCGCGCCTCACCCACATCGGGGTGACGTCGGGCAAGGGTTACGAAAATCATACACAGACCACGAGCTCAGCTCTCATTAGCGCTGGACAATCATACACGGAAGTCGAGGTATCAACGAGAACAAGCGACCATCCTCGAGCGAGCTATCATTGCAATTGAGGATGCAAATTGAAACAGCATAGAGAGTAAGGGCTTACCTTGAACAAACAGGAATTGCCATACAATACAGGAATCAGAGGTGAGCTTTGCCTATGTTGAGAAGAGAAGAAAAGGAGGGAGTGGGCGAGGCCAGCCTCGTCAGGGTTAAATTGGTTTTTAGGATCGAATTGCTATTAATATAATAGGTTTAAGATTTTTTTGTACTTTTTCACCAAAAAATCACACTGAGTTGTAAAATATTTGATTTCGATGTTTCAAATTCCCTTCCAGAGCCTGAACAAAATCCTTACTTCCTTTTGATGAAATCACACCATGTAAGGTGGTCATAAAATCTTTGATGTTTTGCAGAGGAAGGTAGCTCATAATTTTTCTAAGCATCCTTCGGTAAATGCATCTTTTGTGACCGTTTGATGTTAATCACCCTTATTTGGTTTTTGATATCATAAAAACCAATTAAATATAATTTTATTTAATTACTAAGGTTTGCCCTAGTGATGTGGGAAAGATTTTTTTAGGTGGGTTTTGACTTTCACGCTCTGTATGGAGACAAAACAAAAGTCTGAGAGAGAGAGTTAGAGTAGAAATAAAGTAAGAATGACAAAAAAAATTGAAATTATATTTGTTGTATCTAAGTATTCTTTTACAGCATTTCAAGACCATCTTAGCCCAGAAGAACAAGGTTGGACACCCCACACCCGCATTTTAAATTTAAAATTTGTCAGCCCAAACTAACTCAGTAGGTGTCGGGACTTTTATGGAAGGACACTCCGAAGGCTCATGGTCAAATTTCTAACCTTTCGAAACGTAAGTAATTATCCAAGCAGTCCTAAATCTATTATATAAATATTGATTCAATTCTCAACTTTTCAATTTTATTAATATAATCCTAAATTTTTACGCTAAATTTCAATTTAGTCCATCCAGCCAATTAATTATCATAGCATATAGTCATTATCCGCTATTTTACATGATATGTTGACAATTTGTGGATCACTATGTCTATGACTTTCAATGACAATTAGCTAGAATGACTATTATAATAGGTTTAGGATTGAATTGGCAATTTTTCCAATAAAAATGTATCTAATAGCTAGTTGATTGTTTTCTATAAATATGGTTGCCCTTAGTTTTAAGGAGGTAGGAAACTCTCATTTACGCTTTCAGTCTACTCCCCAACGATATTGGAGAGTGGAGTAAACACCGATTTTCTATAAATATGGTTGCCCTTATTTATATGCGTCACACATTTTATAATTTGTCTAACTCACATTTGTGCATAAACATTTGATATTGACCATATTCTACATATTTGGGCTAACGATTGGTGTCAGAGTGGCTGCTCGATGAATTCTTGCTTGATATTTTCTGTGTTTATTTGACTTTTTCGAGCTAAAGGTCCTGACATCACATGGTTGGCACTTCTCTAGCCGAAGGTCAATGTATTGCTAGGCCATCTTTGTCATCCGAAAAGAATTTTCATTCAATCTCAAGATTACGAATTGTGGCCGTGTATTATTAAGGGTCCATATCTATCTAGTAAGACCGAAAGTGTAACAATTGTTCCTTCAAATGAAAATTGATTGAGTGCATACGACGTGGAATTAGGGGTGCATTTGTTTCTTGGAAAATGGATAATTTGTAAAATATTATCCTAAAAATAATCACTTATATTGCTTACAAAAATGAATGAATAAAAAATATTTTTATCCTCCGCGAATATGTTTAGACAAAAATTATTTTCGATAATTAAAATATTTTTTATGAACTAATTATTTTAAGTAATGCATGTGACCATTTATATGAAATTATTTTCTCAATATTAAATTTCCACAAAACAAACGAACCCTAATACAATCAAACACTAAGGCAATCAACATGTTATATTTTACTTAAGATGATAACGAATTTAATCGTATCTTGATATGTTCTATTTGTTAAAGAAATCGTTAGCTCTTGAGGCTAATTACCTCAAAGAAGACAGAGCCAAATGAAGACAGCGATAAAAATATGGATACGATAACCCGAAAATTCGAAAATCTACTCAAAAACGAGAACTTCAACAGAGATTATGGGCGTGAACAAGAAATTTCAATTGGAGAAACAACACCAAATGTCACAAGAAATTAACACGATACTCGTTGCCATTAAATTACCTAAATGATTGATATGGCAACATCATTCTGGAAAATATTATGAAAAGAAAAGAACATACACGGCGTATTATAATAAGAAAGTGCATTAGTAGAATAGAACGCACGCAGTTCACGATGCTGATTAGTGCATCTCCAGATCTTAACTAAGTTATTCTATTAATAGCATCACCGCTCACTTGAGCCTGAAGGCATTGACAACTTCAGGAAAACAAGGGATAAGAGATTTTTTTTATATATAATGCATTGATATTCTCTCAAATACCTTACTTCTATCTCCCATGATATCACCCTTAGTTATCTTCCCCATTTAAATGGGGAGAATTACCAAAAAAAGTCTTAAACCCATTATAATTGTGCCAATTCGGTCCTAAATATTTTTTAGTCAATTCATTCATAACTTTTTTTATAATTATGTCAATTCAATCCATCCAACCAACACTAACGTGGACACCGGCCAACCGGAAAATGTTGATGTGGCAAGTTTTTAATGATATTTTTTTTTAAAAAAATTTAAAATTTTGAATTTTTTTCCTTTTATTTTTTCTTCTTCCTCTTCTTCTTCTTCTTCTTCTTTGGCTTCCCTACCCCCACAGTGGCTAGCAAGGCTTTGGCAAGGCTCACTAGCCATTGGGCGAGGGTCACGAAGCCCTCACCGGCGGCCTCACCCAGATCTAAGCGAGACCAGGGGCCATGGGCAAGGCGGCTTTGCCCAAATCTAGGCAAGGCCAATTTTCATTTAGGAAACACCAACATTCTTTGGGAGCCTTTGTGTTGTGTTAGACATTTTGACACGTATCCGACACTCCCCGACACTTGATCAACTCTCTCGACACGTGAGTTCGAAATTCCAACATGTAAGTTTGGAATTCCGACATGTGATTCTAATATGCATAGGGTTAATTTTAAAAAAATTTAATAAATGAGGGGTCAAAATATAAATATATAAAAAATTAAAAAATAATAAAGGGGGAAAGAATAAAAACCTAGTCTTCTCTTCTCTTCTTACTCTTGCTTCCTGTGGCACATAATTCATCCCCCAAGTTTGTTTTTTATCTCTTCACTTCCGACACACTCTGACACGAGAGTTTAGAATGTGGATTGCTCTTTTTTTTTTCTTTTTTCTTTTTTTTTACTTTTCCTCCAAGTTTATTCATTATTGCAATGTAATTGAATGCGTCAAATTGAAACAATGAATAATATTAACAAATCATGGATTAATGTTTTTAGTATAAATTCCTTCTAAGCTCTTTTTTTTATTTTTTATTTATTTGTAAATTTGAATCAAATTAATTTGATCAAAATAATCATAAAAATGATAATTTATCGTGTATATATAATAATATATATTTAGTACACAATGTATCCCAACGTATTAAAATTCTCTATTTTTTTAGAAACGGTGTGTTGACATGCTGTGCAGTGTCATATTGCGTGTCGGTGTCGGTGCTACTTTGGTCGACTTCCTAAGGTCTTCGGCGATGATAATTTCAATTTGGTGTGGTTATAGGAAAGAGAGGACCCTTAGATGGGTAGATCTAGATCTATTTGCTGGTTTTTTATTTGTGGGTTTCGCACGTGTTTGAGGTTGTGATCGTCAGGTCTTTGAAAATCGCTTCGATTTCGATGTGTGCGTTTGACAGGTCCCGGAAAAAGAAAAGATGGCGAAAGATCACCGGGGCCAAGCTCCGCACCTCTGCATGAAAAATTGTGGCTTCTTCAAGAGCCTCGCGACACGGGACCTCTACTCCAAGTGCTACCACAACCTGCAGCTCAAGGAGTAGCAGTCATCCAACACCAAGCTCGCTTTCAACTTTGAGCCCCTCTTCGTCGCCCTCCTCCTTGTCCTCCTCCTCGTCAACCCTCAAGTCGTCCACTGAATCGATTCCGTCACCTATTGCCATGGCCTCACCAGCCACAGGCGTGGCCGCCTTTGCCCGTGGCAAGGGTAGGGCAAGGCTAGCCTCTAGGCAAAGCCGCCTTGCCTACTACCCTAGGTCTCACACAAATCTAGGCGAGGCCACTGACAAGGGTGGGCGAGGTCCGTGACCCTTGTCATTCGTTGGCTATTGCGGGGTAAGAAATGAAGTCAAAGAGGAAGAAGACAAAAAAGAAAATTAAAAAATTCGAAAATTAATAAAAAATGATTATTAAAAAATTGCTATGTCAGCATTAACTAGTCAAATTTGGCTAGATGTATTGAATTGGTATAATTGTAAAAGGTTTAGAATTGAATCGGCCAAAAAAAAAAAATTAGGATTGAATTATAGGTTTAGGACTTTTTTGGTAATCCTCCCACATGATAAATTTAGTTGATTTATCTCTTTTATTAGATATGTGTTGGGAGCGCGCAACAAAAGCCCAATACCTTCACTTGGGGAGATCGCCAAGAGAGAGTCCAAATCTAAGCCCGTCAATATATTTAATTGAACCCACCTTCACTTAAAAACTTAAATCAAAGAGTTATGAGCCAACTAAAATATATTAACCACTCTACAACACATCAATCTCTGATATGGGATTTTTCTAACACAACTCACACGTGTATCCTCACAAAATAATGCAATCATTTCATTGCTAAAGACTTTGAGAATAACATTTTAATGGCAATGAAAGTGAATGAAACTTCCTAAACCCATATTAGTCATCGAATTGAAGCTTTCACGCTCTTAAAGAATGTATAAGGTCCATAGAGATCTGCCAATCGCACTAGTAGTGTTGACCTTGTTTTTTAGGTCAACATGCAAGCCTTGGATATACCAAGGGTAATCAGTTTCAAAATAAGTAATTTCTAGATCATGAACCTAGAATCAGCCCTCTTAGAGTCGGTTTCCAATTCCCTTAGGAGCCAACTTGGAACCAAACCAGCTGGTTATAAGCCAATTTCAAGATTGAGCACAAATCGGGCCTAACTTTAAGTAATATAGTTATTGTTTTAGGAAAATATACCGTATAAACAATTTGTTGCATAATCTTGTGAACATATATTAGAATAATATTGCATTACCCTATTTTTCTACACAATAATTTATGTTCAAATATTTCATAGCCAATGAAAATATTTTCTATTAATTTATTTTTTTATAAGAGATACAATCGATCATTTTTAGGAAAATATTTTTCAATTCATTCATTTTCCATGAAACATACAAAGCTTAATAGCGATAAGCTTTCTCCCGCCGTTGAATGACACATTTTCGCAATCGAAATGAGTTAAGGACTCCATTGCATAATTCAAAAAAATGTATGGCTCATTTGACTAAAAATAAGTGTTTATGTTAATTTCCTTACCAAAAAAAAAAAAAAAGTTTCTCTTCCTCCTCAAATCTGCATCGGCCATGATTCTGACAATTAAATGAAGATTATCTGCTATTAATTTTCGACCACCTGATTCACGCAGATTTGATTTAGTTCATGTTATCTTAACTTAATGAAATCCTCCACTTGATATCAAATCAATAAAATTAATTTATTAAGTAGAACATGGTGATGCAAATCAATAAAGAATAACAATGATAAATACAAGAACACTTCAAAAAGAAACCTCCACTCATACACCGGAAAGAATACTAATTATCTCAGACTGATTCTGACTTTCAGATGACAAATTCTTTTATATTCCCCCAAATAAATCCGAATAATTTTGAACTAGAGCCTTCTGCTTGTACAGTCCATTCAACTCACCGATTTGCTTTCACAAAAATGGAAAATTGCTTTGATCTTCTCCAGGTTGCTCTCAATAACTTTCAGAGCTAGCCGTTAAACACGAATGTGAACTCAAATCAATTTGGAAAGGGCCTTGAGCCTTCTTTTTCTGAGGGCTGTAGGGGCACTCATCACCTAAATAGCACCGACACTAACACGTGACACACGACATGACACGACACGACATGCTGACTTGTCGTTTCTCAAAAAACATAGAATTTCGACACGTTGTATATTAAATATATATTTTTATATATACATAATAAATTATCATTTTTATGATTATTTCAATCAAATTAATATGAATTAAATTCATAAATAAATAAATAAATAATCCTAGAACAAATATACACTAAAAACATTAATCTGTCATTTATTAATATCATTCATTATTTCAATTTGACAAATTCAACTATATTTCAATGATTCATAAAACTTAGAGAAAAAACAAGTCATCCATATTCTGAACTCACATGTTTAATATGTTGGAAGAGGAGAAAATAACTTAAGGGGTGAATTTGTATCACGGGAAGTGGGAGTCAGAAGAGAATAGAAGATTATGTATTTCTTCTTTTTCCATTTATTACTTTTATTATCATGTTTTATTTGTATCACGGAAAGTTGAGTTGAGTTTTTTTTTTTTTTGGTCGGTAAGTAAAGTCGAGAGTTCAGTTTACTCACCCAATAAATTAGCGTTATATTCGTCTCGATTGTTCAAGTCATCTCATGCCGTGCATAAATTATTTTCGATGTAGATACGAATTTCTCTTCTTCTTATATTTTTGTCTTCCAAAAAGTTGATAAGATTGCGTGAGTTCCTATTCGTGACACCTATAGATTACTTGCTCTATATATCGCCTACTTTCACCCATCTCATGTCAAGCCTCATTATTTTGTCTTTTAGCGTATGAATAGATACTTTGTTGAGAAGTCACTTATCCCGATGATGCTTTCACCTAAGCACGTTTTTGTCACATCAAACGACACATCTTTTGACTTATTTTCAATCTCACACATATAATCAAGGAACCATTTTCCTATTTAGTGCTCAATTCGATTCATTCCACCCCATTCACCATTCTATAAGCATGCTAAGAGTCACTCATTGTCTAAGCCCTCTTGCTCCCTCGATTACTCCCTCTCCTCATTGGACCAAGTTGTCATAAACCCACCAACTTCCACATAATTCATCCTCGAAATGCACACCAACTAGAGGAGTTCCCACTATGATTTCATATGGTGTTTTCAAGTCTTTTAGTTGAAAAGGTGTCCGCCAATGTTGTACCAAGTATCATTTAAATATTAAAATCAATCTCTCTATCAAATTTAGTGAATATAACTAACTCTCTGACTCATTTTCATCCAATATAAATTTAGTGATCCATACCCGATCCATACCCAATCCAAACTTTACTTGACCAAACTCATGTTGTTAAAACATTTCTATATTTAACCAAATATAGGAAAACCCATATTTCCATAAAGTCCTAAATTTTGCTAATTAGTCCTAAACATTTCAATTTTACTAAGTAAGTCCTAAACATTTTTTACTTTTTGTTAATTAAGTCAATCGGGTCAATTTTGATCAGAAATTGCTAACATGTATGTCTACTATCCTACACGCCACAATGGACGCTAACGTGAACATATTTTTCAAAATTTTTGAAAAATAGTAATAACTATTTTATTTTCTTTCTTTCTTTTCTCCTTTCTCTCCACTAGCCACCTAACCTTGGTGATGGCCAATAGCCAGCCAAAGGCTACAATTGGTGAGGATCCCTCGCCAACCTTGGGCAAGGAAGAAGGAAAAAAAAAATTAAAATAAAATATTAAAAATTATTAAATTTTGTCCACGTTAAGGCCAGCCATATCATATAGGACGGCCGACATCTACATCAGTGATTTCCAATCATATTTAGCTTAATTGATTACATTGGTAAATTTTCAAAATGTTTAAGATTGAATAGGTTTAGGACTTTTTGACAAATTCCCCCCCAAATTAAGGTAAAGCACAGAGTGAGTACACATGAGATCAAGAGAGACGAGAGAGTCATAAAGGTAGATTAGGTCTAAATAAGTTATAAATCCATTTAAGACCGTTATTATTTTGAGCTTTATGATTCTAATCTCATTTACTAAATATAACTAATTCATATAACATTCTAACCCATTATATATGGGTTAAGAAATGGGGGTATGATCGATTTTTATGGTTCTAAAGTAATCAACATATTCCCATTCTAGAGTCTTGCACCCAACGGAAAATGCGACACTTAAAACAAGGCCTACCAAGTATCATCATTCATCAATCATCATCTCTTTCCTTCCTCGGCTCATACAATCAGTGGCCTTTCGCCCATTCCGGAAAGGATTAACAACAAATCCAACAGGACAAAACCATCACGGGGAAGAATATAATCGACAGTCGAGTTGGCTCCTTTTCGAGACGATCATATCATTATCCCATGGCCACAAAGAGTTGGTTAGCCGCACCAAACATGCTCGTAGCAATGCAAATCCGAGTCGAGTGTCGGAGATTTTCAAAAAAGTTGATCAGGTTGACAGAGTGTGGAGAGTGTCGAACATGTGTCGAAGTGTCCGACACAATACGAAAGCTCTTGGAGAGTGTCGGTGCTTCATAACTCATCACACCTCCTACATCATTTCTAGCAAGAGCTGCTTTTGCAAAGGGTCTCTCTAGTCTTTTCACGCTTCTCGCTAATTTCACTGTCGTTGAATTGATTGTTCACCTTCTACACACTGGTCCTTCCAAACATATTTACACCTTCATCTTCTTCGCCATATACTAGCCCATCCAAACTTTATCAAACCCTCATTCTGAAGCTTATTCACCTCCCACACAGGTCCTTCAAGCCTTCGACAATCAAAGAACCTGACATCTGGATTTTCACTCGACCTGACATCTGGATTTTCACTCGACGGAATCATGAGCCTCAAGCAATTCGTAGCCATTGCCACGTCATCAAACTTGCCATTGGATCACGCCAACCACATCACCACAAGGATTTGCACTTTAGCTCATCCCTGTCACCAATCATGACACCTCAGCTAGCCGAGTGATTTGCCACACCTCCAAGTCACTCGGCCTAACCAAGTCACCACCGCAACGGTCACCACCACCTCAGCCTCATCACCGCGCTACAGCAACGCAACTTTTCCGAAAGGCGCCTCGTTTCCCCCAACTGGCCCACAATTCCACTGCCGAAGAAGAGGAGCGAACGGCCAGCAAGCAGCCGCTCCTTTTTCTCGCCACTTCGGTCCACCACTCACGCACACGTACTCCTCCAACTTGGCGTGAATTGCTGAAGACCCATCAACCACTTCACCGTTTGAAGATGGACAGCAACACGCGGAGGGGTGACCAAACTATGAGGGGATCAAAGCCGCCTTCTTTTCATGATTACCAGCCTCGCTCAATCCCCCACTGAAATCTCCGTTACACCCGCCCCTCCTCCTCCGTTCGTTCACTGTGCACGCGAGCACCACGTCTTGCACAACGTCGCAGCTCACGCCATCGACCGCTGGTGCCGGGCCTCAACTCGGACCATTGCAGCCCGGGAGTCCGAGAGCTCGCCGAACCGCAGTCACTGCTCGTCCAACACCTGAGGCAAGTGAATTACTGCCTGTTTATGCTACGTAAGTTAATTTCCGCACGTCGAGATTGATTCCCTCAAGTTTTAGTCGCCTCGATCAAATTTGTGCTTGATTATGTTCATTGATGGTTTCGGGATATTCATGTTACAATTAGTATTAATAATTTAGTGCCTTGGGTATATTATTATGTTGTTGAAATTCTGGTAGCTGAGATTTAAGTGCATTTGAGTTTGAATATTCTAGACAGACCCTGAAAATAAAATTACTAGTTAAAGGTCGCACGCGAACGTGTCAAACGTGACTCGCATGAGCTTTATTTATATATAGAGAGAGAGAGAGAGAGTCAAACACGCACCGGTGGACAGGTGCATCGCTGCACAGGTAATGGATCATTAATGGACATAAAAAAGGAATAAGATTGCTTTCTTTCAAAATTTACGCAATTTTACTTTCAACATCTACGCAATTTTCTTTCAACATCTACGCAAAAGATTGTTTCTTGGATGAGCTCATGTACGTCAATGTTTTTCCCCTTTTTTTTATTTCCTTGTCTATGCCTCTGTCTATTTTTCGGCTCCCAAGAGTACTATATATTTCGACTCACAGAAAGAAGACGAGTTCATCGTATGTTTGACGTAGAATATGGAAATGTCCTTGGCTTATTCGATTGTTCTCTCCCTTGTTCTGATCACCTTCTTCACTTGCGCACGGAAAATACTCTGTTTGTTTTGGTTGAAGCCGAAGCAGCTAGAAAGATGTCTGAGACGACAAGGTCTATATGGAACTACTTATCGGCTTTTGTTTCAAGACCTGAGAGACAACTTGAGAATGACCAAGCAAGCGCAATCTAATCTCAATCCAGTACTTCTTTCTCCAATGACATCGTGCCTCGCATTCTCCCTTTCTTTCATCAGTCCATCAAGAAATATGGTACGCTTGCCATCAAAGTCGAGATACAGTCGAATTTTTGTAGCCAATGATATTATATTGTTGATTTGACAAACTCGATTTCCAGGTAAAAGACAATTTACAATTTCAACTCACTAGAAGGTGGAGTTGTTAGCTAAAAACCCACTAAAGAATGTACTCATGGTTTCTTTTCAGCAGTTTAATCGAGATATATTCCTGAAAAACGAGTAGACCATATCATGACATAAGGCTGTTTTTTTCAACATTGAATGTTGTTTTCAGGGGCAAAGTAACATGACATGTTAATGGCAGCTATGTAGTCAGCTACCATCGGAAAGCTACTTTATTGCTCATTTTCGCATGCAAATTGATCTGCTACATGGGTTTCAAGTGGGTTACTTACAATTTATCTGCTAGTGTAAGCACCTGACATACAGAAATGAGTGATATATGGGATCCGGTAGTCATTTGACGCCTAGATTATTTATGTAGTTTGTAAAAAATGGTTATTGCAGGGAAGCTTTGCTTTACATGGTTTGGGCCAACGCCTGTACTGAACATCATGGACTCAGACATGTTGACAGAAATATTTTCACGGATTAACGAGTTTGAAAAGCCCCATCCCAAGGCCATTAGAGATCTCTTTATATCGGGGCTTTTGGTAGACCCAGCGAAAGTTGAGATGGTAGTAAATTGGCCGAGACCGACAACGCCAACTGAAATACGAAGTTTCTTAGGATTGGCAGGTTATTATAGAAGGTTTATTGAAGGATTCTCGCGACTTGTAGGTCCTTTGACGAAATTGACTTGGAAGAATGTAAAATTCGAATGGAATGGAGAATGTGAAAGGAGTTTTCAGGAACTTAAGGGCGCGTTTGGTAACGATTCTATTCCCGGGAACAAATTCTAATCAGAAATGATTATTTTTTATTCTGTTCTCAAGAACTGATTCTGAGTAAAAGAACGTGTTTGGTAACTATACAAAATTTCTAATTCTGGAATAGAATTGTGTTTGGTACCGTGTTCATTGATTATGTTCCAAATCAATTTATTTTAATTTTTAAATAATTTTTATAATTTTTATAATTTTTTCCTTTTTTCTTTTTTCCTTTTTTTTTTTCTTTTTTCTCCTGTTCTAATTCTTCTTCAGGCCGGTTGCCGGCCCTCATCGACTCGGCCTTGCCGGTAGCTGGACGAGGCCCGCCTAGCCACTGGCGGGGTTGAGCGAGCCTCACTAGTGGCTAGGCTTGCCTCCGGCGAGCTCGCCGGACCTTGCCCTAGCTTGGCGAGCCTCTGGCTAGCTCGCCAAACCGGTCGCTAGCAACCGGTGGCGTCGAATGGCAGCGGGTGGCAATGGCGGCGGCGGACGGCGGTGTGCGGTGGCGACCAGTGGCGACGGCGACTGGTGGAGGTAGACAGCGGCGGGTGGCGGTGACCGGCGACGGCAGACAGCGGCGGCGGACGGCGGCAGCGGCAGGTAGTGGCAATCGGTGGCGGCGGTGGGCGGCGACAACCAGCAGCGGCAGTAGACGGCGGCGAGTAGTGGTTGCGGGATGACGGTCAATGAAGAAGTAGAAAAAGAGAAGAAGAAAAGTTTTAATTCTCAATTTTGTTCCCAGAACAAGAATCAACTTTTTTTTTATTCTTGATTCTTGTTCCAAACTGATTCTGGGAACAAAAATTTTACCAAATGCGATTCTCGTCCTAAACTGATTCTGTGAACAAAAAATCAGAATCTGGCACTGTTGGAATGGTTACCAAACAGGCCATAAAAGAAGATTGACCACGACTCCAATTCTAACTATACCATTTGGATCTGATGGATTCACGGTATATAGTGATGCGTCTCACAAAGGACTGGGATGCGTTTTGATGCAGCACGGCAAGGTCATAGCCTATGCATCTAGACAGTTGAAACCTCATGAATTGAACTACCCAACCGATGACTTAGAATTGGCAGCTATAATTTTTGCCTTAAAGATATGGAGGCATTATCTGTATGGGGAGAAATTTGAAATCTATATAGATCATGAGAGTTTGAAATACTTGTTCTCGCAAAAGGAACTAAACATGAGACAGAGGAGGTGGATGGAATTGTTAAAGGATTATGATTGTGAAATACGGTACCATCTAGGAAAGGCAAATAAGGTGGCAGATGCTTTTATTTGTAAGTCGGCTATGGACATGGCCAGTATGAGGGTAAGAGAATGAAATCTGTTGGACACGATAGTAGATTCAGAATTTAAGTTGGAAATAGATTTTCTCACTGGTATGCTTACTGTGTTAAAGATTAAACCGGAAATTATCCAAAAAATTATAATTTTGCAAGAATCTGACTTGGAAATCATGAAACTACGAAATGGAGTGTCTTTAGGAAAAATACCAAAATTTCAAGTCTCTGAGGATGGGGTAGTAAAATGCCAGGGATGATTATGTGTTCCCGACAATGAAGAAGTAAAAAGGCAAATCCTGTCGGAAGCACATAAGAGTAATTATAGTATTCATCCGGGTAGTACCAAGATGTATAGGAATCTATGCCAATAGTATTGGTGGAATGGCGTGAAAGCAAATATAGCTAAGCACGTCTCCCAATGTTGAACATGCCAACAAGTGAAAGCAGACCGTTAGATATACCAGAGTCGAAATGGGATCATGTGACGATGGATTTTGTGCAAGGATTACCAAGGACATCAAGTGGTCACGACTCTATTTGGGTGATAGTAGATCGTCTGACTAAGTCTGCCCATTTCCTAGCAGTTCGCATAGATTATCCTATGGATAAATATGTTGAGATATATTTAAGCCAGGTAGTACGCTTACATGGTGTCCCTGTAACTATCACGTCTGATCGAGATTCAAGATTCACTTCAAACCTTTGGCGAAGTCTTCAAACCACCTTAGGGACCAAACTCCAGTTTAGTACTGCTTTTCATCCATAGACGGACGGACAAACGGAAAGGGTGATCCAGACACTAGAGGACATGTTAAGAGCTTGCATCATTGATTTTAAAGGAAATTGGGATGAAAAGTTAAACTTGGTAGAATTTGCCTATAACAATAGTTTTTAGAAAAGTATAGGCATGGCTCCCTATGAAGCATTGTATGGGAGGAGATGTAGGACCCCTGTCTATTGGAATGAGGTAGGTGAAAGAAAATTGACAGGACCTGAGCTGGTACAAATTACTACTGAGGCTGTTGAGATCATCAGGAGAAGACTTAGAATAGTCCAAAGTCGATAGAAAAACTATGTAGATAAGCGTAGAAGACCTTTGGAATTTAACGTGGGAGATCACGTATTCCTTAAGGTATCCCCAATGAAAGGAGTATCACGATTCGGGATGAAGGGCAAGTTAAGTCCCAGATTTGTTGGACCCTTTGAGATACTTGAAAGGATATGAGACGTAGCTTATCAACTAGCATTGCCTCTTAAACTGGAAAATTTACATGATGTGTTCCATGTATCGATGCTGAGGAAGTATCAGCCAGACCTTGGACACATACTCGATCATGAAGCCATCAAAGTGGATGAGAAAGTGAGATACCTGGAAGAGCCAATCCGGGTACTAGATCGAAAGGAGCAACTCCTTCGGACAAAGAAAATTCCACTAGTTAAGATATTATGACGACATCATGATATGGAAGAGCTTACCTGGGAAAGTGAAAAAGAAATGAGGGAAATGTACCCTCATTTGTTTAACAAGATATAAGTGATGTCCAATTTCGAGGACGAAATTCTCTAAGGAGGGGAGAATTGTGGCATCCGGAATTTTTGTGACAACTCTCGAATATGTGATGGTCCATGACAGATCGACGGAAGTATTGTCGGACAATGTCATTCGTACCATTTACGGACATCGATTCGTATTTTCGTTGGACCGATACGTTACGTTTGGTAATGGTCCGATCATCGAAATTACCCTTGTGTAACGCCACGATTGAGACCCTCTTCCACCTACATTCATACCCTACTAACCGAACTTCCCGTACACGTTATCTCGACCACCATGCGGCCATGCAAGTAAACTAAAATTCAGCCCATGCACGTGCGGAGATTAAGGTCAATAATGAGGGACCATGCAGCCACTAATTGCTGGCCCAAGTGACTCCGCATCTTCTTTTTAATTGTCGCCAAGATGGGTCAACAAATCTTGAAGATTGTTGACCGAAGTGTGACCAGCAACGGACACGTTGCTTCGCAAGCCAACCGCCAGCAGGAACCCAAGACATGCAAGCTGAGGACACGATTTCCTTAGCTGTCCCTCGGCCAGATTGCAACCGAAAAATCCTGCATGCAAAGACATATTAGTCAGCTAATTTAGCGACCAAAATGCTCGTAAATGTGAGCAGGAGAGAGAAGGAGCCGATCAAGAATTCGAGCACAGAGAGAGAGAGCGAGTGAGCATAGCGAGCGAGAGAGTGAGTGCAGCGAGTGAGCGAAGGAAATTAGTGAGCGAGCAGCGAGCAAGGGTGAGGGGGGAGGAAGGAGACCGCCCTCCGTCCGTGCTCGTGTGCTATTGCCATCGACACTGCTCGCCTTTGCCGTCGTTGAGCCGCGCCCGTGACCTGCAAGCTTCCTGGTTTGCTTGCCATTGAGTTGTAGGACTTGAGGCAAGTTGAAGTCTACTAATCTATATAGTGTAGAGCTATTGCCGTCTGAGGAAGTGTATTGATAGGTTGGATTGCCTGAATTTGATGTTGAATGGCGATTTATAGAGTAACCGAAACTGTTTTGGGGTTAAATGGTTGAGGAAACCTTATATTTTTCAGGTTTGCATATGATTTTGGACCCTAATTATACATTGATTTTAGTATTGACAAAGCTTTGAAAAATTCTGTTTGTAAATGGTTTTGGAAAACCTCCCGACTCATGCTGAAATCCCTATGTACCGAGGCACCGCTTATCAATGTTTCAAAAAGAAAAGGAAAATGTATTGGTGCCCTCGAAGTCTCCAAATTTTTACACAAATCAAACTTTGAAAACCTTGAAGTCAGGAGTGAAAATTTGACTTGCCATTGTGCCGATTTCAAATTACTATTGTTTTGATAACTCTTTCCGATCTTGGCCGTGAGGTGCAAGTGCGGTCCATGAAATTGCACGTGATTTTTGAAATGCATTGGAAGGTTAACCGTGGAAGTGGACCTACGGGTTTGATATTTTGCTGCTGAGTTTTGTGAATTGATTCCATTGACATGAAAATGACATATGTTTTAAAGCCTACTGTTGTTGCATTGGCATGTCTTTGACAATCTCAAATTAAATTTCTTGATATTCGACAAGGATGATTTTCAAGTACCCAAAAGGATTTCAAATGTTATTGTTGTTGTGAAAATGGTTTGGCATTGAAATAATTTGGTTGATATGTCATGGCCAAGATGTGATTGATGCCATCGGACCCTCGGGTCGACAATGCCCCAGGAGTCGGGATGCCCAAAGGTTCACGAGGGTTGATGCCCTTTGGAAGTCTGGGGTCCGCAGTGCCCCAGAGGTACCTCGGGAGTGTCGGGATGCCCGGTTGTATTTTGAATACATGCCCGGAGGGTAGAGGTAACCATCTTCATGGCGAGCCCTAGAGATTCCTCGCGATGCTAGGTGAGGTGCGAGATGCCTGGAGGTGTAAGGCAACACGCTCTAGATGCCCGGTTGTATTTTGAATAAATGTCCGGAGGCTTTCGCGACGCTAGGTTGGGTGCGAATGCCTGGAATGACGCAAACACTAGTCCTCTAGGATAGACGTAGGAAAATGAAAATAAACTAAGTTTTAAAACTGATGATTATGCTTATAACTGCGCCTGATTATGGGACAAAATTGTGTGGCATGGTATGAGACGTGTCATAACAGTTTGGCCCTATAATCGGGACCCGTGTGACTGAAATGGTGCATTTTGGTTTTGAAATTACAATTGCCATTATTTTGAAAAGCTTTATTGATTTGATGCATACTCATTCTTTTGATTACATGTTTTGTCTATCTTGCATGGAATTAGATAGTGATGGCTTGCACGGTATAGTTTAGTAGATTTTCAGCTGCTGGGTGGTTGTACTCACCCATTTTTAGGGACTAACATTTCAGACTAGACGAGATGCCTCTGCTACCCGTACCTCCCGGCACATTTTATGGAGTCCCGGTCGACCTGCAATGGGAACGGTTAGAGCATCGTCATCTTGAGGTGTGAGGGCTGTCTTTCATACGAGTGTGGGTGATAGTAGTGTTCGACATTGGTCCTCCCGCCGACCCCGTACTACAGGAGTATATTGTTGTTTTTGTCCGTCGAGATGGACGCACGCTGGGGCCACTACCACCGCTACCAGCAGACAGACTGAACGGATGGGTGTGACCGTGAGCTAGGGTCAGCAGAGGAAGGTTTTTTTTAGACGCCGACATCGATTGATGGACTTATGTTATAATTGTTGGAAAAGTCGGGTATCTTTTGAATAGTAGCCGGGTATAGAAAACCATGGAATTTTGGTGTACTGACAATGATGTCCATCAAGTTTATGTAAATAAAAGTGTTCGGCTTTTTACTTATAAAATGTTTAGTTGGTGTGCATCGATTCTGAATTTAGGAAAGGGGGATGTTGGATTCGCTTCCACTATATTTTCTGCGCAGGGACCAATGAATATATATATATAAACCCCCAGAACTCATGGACTTGTCAAGTTTCTATGGTATCAGGGTACCATATGTCCAGTTTAAAGAATAAGGTAGTGACTGTGGCGACCCTAACAGATTGGGGGTCGTCGAGGGGTGTCACAGATAATTGATATGAAAAGAAAAATTGAGGATAGTTTTTGCAATTACGCTATGTAATATTAATATGCTTACTTCATCACCCCATAATCATATAAAGGATAAAAACTATACCAAATCAAATTTTGCAAAGATGCAACTCATGTTCCAATAAATGAGAACCTTAGGTTTCTAGAGTTAATTGATCCTAAGCATACACAATATGTCATACCCCAATCCTCGAGCTGCACCCATCCCTCACCTGGTCAATTAAATAGCGACGTCCCAAGAAGGTCGCCGACCCATTCATTTTTAATACGCATGCAAAAGCATATATAAATCCCCAGACAATAAAGCAATGGGATAGAAAGGCAGGGCCAACATTTTCACAACCCGGTACTCAAATAAACCTTTTATAAACAAACTTGTTTAATTACAAAGGTAGGTTGTTACAAAATTTATCGGCTCCACAAAAAGGAATGGTACTATGTTCCACTAGTCGGACACGATTGCCGATTCTCCAATCTCCACCTTCTCCTAGCGACTAGGGCTTTAGGTTCTTCACGACCGTCATCTAGGGACATGAAATGTTGTTCCACAACGGGGTGAGACTACGTCTCAACGAGTTCTACCCTCTAAGACTTGATTAGGAAGAAAATACGCCCTAAAGATTGCCTAAGCACAACACAAGTCAGAGGACTTACCTTGACCTCAGTTCATCCCTACGATTCAACACAATTCATAGTCTCATGGAGTTACATCAACACCTCAAATCATTCATTCAGATCAACTTATCAATCAATCGACCTAGTCGATTACATGTCAAACAAACCATTGCCCGGTCATTCTAGTCAGTACTATTCATTCTCCCAGGTGACCTATCAAGTCACCAAGCCAACGTTCATTCTCCAAGATGACATATCGAGTCATTGAGCCGGTATAATATAACGTCTTTCTCCAAGATGACATACCGAGTCACCGAGCTGACATTATATAACGTCGTTCTCCGAGATGACATACCGAGTCACCAAGCCGACATTATATAACGTCTTTCTCCGAGATGACATACCAAGTCACCGAGCCGACGTTCGTTCTCCAAGATGACGTGCCTAGTCATCGAGCCAATACAATATAACGCCTTTCTCCGAGATGACGTGCTTAGTCATCGAGCCGGCGTAATATAACGTCCTTCTCTAAGATGACATACCGAGTCATCGAGCCGACGTTCTTATCGTCCAACGATTTTTCACTATTTATCATACCCGATAAAATAGTCGTGTGTGGGTACACGGTTGGCCTTAGCCAAAATATAATAATTTCCTTTCCTTAAATCCCATAATTTCATATAATCCACCAAAATATTTTTGGCATTGTAAACCGACGCTAGGTTATTTTCCAATTAAATACTGAAAATAAATAAATTTAGGAATATATCCTAAAATCACAATTCACACCAAATCAGTACGAATTCAAGCTCAAATAAATAAACAGATCACATCATCACGATCAGCATAAAGTTTCGGTCACTGACTATCCCGATCTATTTTCCGAAAATTAATTACGGAAAATAGTAAATAAATGCCAATAAATCTAACTTAGGCCTGTAATGCTTAATTGGACGCCGAGACAGACCTGGAAAATTTCCAAACCACTCTAGTCAAATACTAGAGCTTATCTAGGTTCTAATTGCACTAACTATCCATCTAACATGCATTGGTAATTAATGAAATTCACTAATCTAATCTAATCTAACCTCTTAATCCATCTTAACCTAAACTAATCAATCATTAAGCATCATTAACCTACTAATTGAGGATTAGTGAGTAAAACTCACTTGTTTTGCGATCCAAGCGGTTCAAAACGTCGGGGACGCAACGGGGCTCGATTCTCTCCAAAGTAGGCCTAACTTTTGGGGTCGGGAACAACCTCAAAACAGGCCAAGACTCTGCTGGAAACCCACTGATCTTACTCTCTGTTCTTGGCTGCAAAATAGAGAAACAAAGGCTGGTTGAGGCAAACAAGAGTGGCGGTGGATCGGCAGAGACAGAACAGTTCGGAGGCGAGCTAAACAGCTTCAATTGAGCTCCACAGGACACGGAACCATTGCTGGGATGGCGTGAGGGCAAGAGGGAGGCGATGGCACACACGGCGAAGGCAGAGTAGTGGCGGCACGCAAGCGGGGGCGGAAACGGCGTTGGTGGCGTGCGGTGGCGTCGTTGGTAGTCCAACGTGACTGAGGGGCTTCAGCGGTCCTTCTGCTGGCTGCTGGGCTTCGAAATCAACAAGGAGGAGGGGAATTAAGGGTTGGCCAGCCAGCTGAGGGAAAGAGAGAAGAGATGGGGAGACAAGGGGCTTACCATGCTTCAATCTCATCCAAATTGGTTCCCTTGACCTTTCCTCAGCCATGGCTATCTTCCTTGGCCCAAATTCAGCCCCCAATGCTCCATTCTAGAAGCTTGAGTTGGTCCATAAGTCATGGTGGTGGGGGCATACGAATTTGCTTGAATTCCTCATCAATTGGACACTTGTTCTTACTCAATTCAACACAATTCAACCTCAATAATTCCACCGACACCTCATTGATCCAACTAGTGTTTTTTCTCACCAATTGAACCATCTTGCAACCCAATTGCGCAATCAAAAACGGTCCTTGACTTTTTCTGGACAAAAACAGCCCTATGACGACTTTTTCCCAAAAAGTCTCGGTTTGCAGAAAAATCTTTTGAGACTGAGTGGACGCTCCTAGAATTAATTGTGACATGACAAAACTTTCAATTTCTAAAATCGGACTCACCCGTGGTTGGGTGAGCTCGCCCAGATCCGGCGAGGCTGAGTTAGCCCAACCACCGGCGAGGCTCGACCTCATCGGGCGACCGCCAGATCCGGTGAGGCCGAGCTCACCCAACCACCGGCGAGGCTCGGCCTCGCTAGGCGACCGCCAAGTCGACCCACCCAGTCAAGGCGAGGCCGCCGACCCTCATCGACCGGTCATTGGCCATGGCTGAGGCCGACAACCGGCCAAAAGGAAGAAAAAATAAAAATAAAATAAATATATTTAAAAATTAAAAGAAATAAAAAAAATTATACAAGTTTATCAAACGTGTTTCTGTTTTTTTTTTTAATTCCAGGAATAGAAATTTTGTACAGTTACTAAACGCTTTCTTCTGTTAAAAAATTATTCCCTAGAATAGTAGTTTTTTTATATTTCTATTTCCTAGAACAATTTTTGAACAGAAACGTTACCAAACGCGCCTTAGATTAACTTGTTTAAAAACATTTCTTTCAATAAGAAATTCACATTTATTCCATGCTTATGATTAAATAGCTAGAAGTGATTTTTTTTTTCCTTCAAATAAGTGATTAAGATAATCTCAATTAAGGAGCTTAGTTTGCCGGCCAATCAAATTTTAATTAGCCGACTTCTTCCGACAGACTGAAATTCTTGTCCAAAATTTGCAATTGATTAAAAAAAATTCATGAAGTAGATTTCTACCGTTTACTTCCTCCTTTGCTTTTTCTACCGTTTGCTTCTTCCTTTGCCTACTGCTGAAGCAAAATTGTTGTTGTCCCTTCCTTGCCACCGTAATTTGTTTTTAGTCGATTTTAAACCCGCTGAAGGAGCGTTATGCAATCTTTTGAGGCCATTTTGCCTCGGTCTTTGAAGGTTGAGCTGAAAACTTTTGGAGACACCACAGCAACGCCACCATGCCGTTCCTCGTCTTTTCACCACACCACTTCTCCCCCTTCCTCTTCCTGTAGGGTTTCTTTGCAACTTCTAAGGCGAATTGAGGTCCTGGAATTTGACATTTGTCAATTCACTTTCAATTGATGCTAGATTCATTCCATTTCTTCTAGTTGCGTATTGTAAGTGGATTTCGATTGAACATCTCAGTTCATGGCTTTTGGAGTGTAGGCTAGAAATAGATTGTCGGAGTGCTTCAATAATATATTATCCTTTAAATTTGATAGCTTGTCTTTTCTGGTTCAAATGGAATAGTATGGCAGTTTCACTTTTCTTGGATTCGCTTCTCTTGAACGGTGTCCACAATTTTGACGTTTGGTAGGAGTGTAGTTACTATTTTCATGATTGCCATGCTAGGCATTACAAATAGGAACAAACTGAAAACGTGGAGGGTATATTCTGGTTCTACACAAATCACTCCAACCAAGAGGTTGTATCATATAATGTTGTTTGCATATACGTTGATGTGTATTC
Organism: Eucalyptus pauciflora; assembly: GCA_007663325.1. Classification (NCBI taxonomy): domain Eukaryota; kingdom Viridiplantae; phylum Streptophyta; class Magnoliopsida; order Myrtales; family Myrtaceae; genus Eucalyptus; species Eucalyptus pauciflora. Next base: position 473,304 of record VMYD01000181.1, on the reverse strand, counting down.
GACTACTAGATCAGAATCATGACAAACAGGCAGGTTCACCGGTCCACCAAATGTTTCCAATGCATCGAGCATATAGCTCCTGTACATGCATGGTTCTTTACCTTCCTAACATTGCATTGTGAAAGTTATGTGTTTTCACTAGTTTGAATAGAATCAAACTTCAGAAGCATGTTCTTCTTAGCTAAGCTAATCATTCAGCTTTGAAATTTTCCATGTGCTTCCAATCCTTGGAGCAAGTCTCTCATTTCCAATTCATGGCCTTTCAGATGCTCTAGGTTTGTAGTCTGGTTGAGCTTCTTTGCTATGTTGGTTTTAGCTCATTGAATATTGCTGCATTTTCTAGATATAACTTTTATAGTTCTCCTTTATATGCAGTTTTTTATATGCAGTTTTCCTCTTAATATTGTAGCAAGGAAATTGCAATTTCTTCAAATTCTTTCCGGCGTCATCCCATTTCGAGAACTCATAGAAACCCCTCAGATGGTTCCAATGGATTGATTCCCCATTGGTGATAATCACTTCCAGCAAATCATTTTGGGCCTCTTGTGAAAAACGATTGAAGTTGACCTTCAACGAAGAGAAAAGAGAGGATTCTATTGGATGTTTGTTAATTTCATGGATAATAATGTAGCAAGATGTGACAGGACTTTGAATGATTGTTGTAGGTTGCACGTGATCAGTGGGAGGTCTAACTATATTGTAAACTCATCCGTTATCTTCTCTTTCTTATAGTGTTGTGCGTGCTTTGAGCACATATTAAAGTTGTAACTGTTGTTGTCTCTTTTTGTAATGAGAATATTAAAATTCAATGAATTCAAGTGTTTAATGATGAGTTGATGATGAACGTCTGCATCTGCTATGAACATACACAGAGTTCTTAACTATCAAAGCTAAAACTAGTTACCATTTTGGCCAAAACACTGTGAAACAACATTCTCGTATTATTCTCTAAGGGAAATAAATACAAGAGAAAGCTACATTTGCACATCATTGAAACGTCATAATACTGAAATTGACGAACATTAATCTGTATCCGCATTTGACATCATCAGTTCACATCACTCTAGCAAGAGGCAACAACAAAATAGAGAGCGACATTTGCACATCAATGAAAAATGTGTTGCTGGTTTTCTTGATAGTGTTTGTCCTCTTGCTCTCGCATTTGTGAAAAAAAATTCCCATTTCCCACAACTTTCATGTTGAGATCCTTACATCCTCCTTTTTACTTATAGAAGGATAAAAAATAAATCAATTAATTAAAATAAAGTGAAGTGAAGTGCAAATAAGAACAATTTTGAGACAGTCAAGGGCACATGGACAAAGTAGAGATCTTCACGGGCATTTCTGGTGACATACCTGCTCCATGACGTATCCAGGGCTCTAATTGTTGGACAGTGTCAAGATTCTGGCAAATCTGTCTAAGCAGTTTGCAGCAGCAATATCACATTGTCTCCAAAATCCGATGTCTTCTCTCACTATAGGCAATTACCGATGTGTTTCCACCACTTGCATACAACACAACGGGATCATTAGAGCCAGTCACCATCCTGCCCATTTCATTATGCGCTACACAATGATTAACAGCAAAGAATTGGTTTCTTCCATGGCTGTGAAAGAATCCTCTTCACAATGGAAGAAACTTGTAGAGGGGCTCCCATGCCTAGATACTTTGTTTTATAATGACAGTATTATCAGGAGTCACTGGAGCAGCTTTTTTTAGAGCTTCTTTGACCAAAGGATACTTCAGGTGGAAGCCAATCGAACAACTAAGGGTGTACCACTTTTGTTTATGCAAACCCAAAGGCACCATTAATAGCAGCCAAGCACACAAACAAGAACCAAAGAAAGAATGAAGTACTGGGTTTCAGTAGCCTAGCTTATTGGTCCGCATGACACAACAAAATTACCATTTACTAAAATTATAGGTACAAGTAGTGCATACCCACCATGAAGACCAAATTGTTGAAAGACAAAACGTAACATCTAGAGAATGGTTAAATTACAAAGGAAGAAAAACCAAAAAGCAAAGACCACATGACTCCATATGAAGTTCAAATTTGACATCAACTAGACAGTGACAATGAACTCAAGAAGTTTCTTCCTCATTCCTTGGAGTTTAGTCAATGCATCATAGATGTCCATTCGCTCCTTCGAAGACTCAAAAGAGCAAGTGATTCCTACTTCGATGATCAAAACCAAACAATCCTTGATACTACACCAGCTCTTGATCTTGCCCTCGAGCAATTGTTCGTCTCTTCTCCAACTCCTCAATTTCCTGAAGCAAAATGGGATCAATTGCCTTCTCCACTCGGTCTGCCAAAGCTTCCTTTGTGAAGCGATGAAGGTCCAACCCATTTTCAAACATGTCATCAATCGGCCTCTTGCCTGTGAACATCTCCAAAATGAGGACTCCGAAGCTATACACATCTCCTTCTGTAGATACCACACTTCCCGCACCATACTCTACAACAATCAACAATGTATTGATGCAAGGTGAATGATTAAGTTTGAAATATATTCTCGGTGACGTTTTATGTCTATGCCATTTTCTTTAAGGATCTGTCTACAATTATGTGTTCAAAGAAAAAAACTGAATGACCCAAGGTGTGCTTCATTACCTGGAGCTACGTAGCCAAAAGATCCTTTTACTCCGACAGAGCTTGATTGATCTACTAGCAACTTATGTGTTGCTTCTGGAAGGAACCTAGCAAGCCCAAAATCGCCTACATGTCCATTCATTTCATCGTCAAGAAGGACATTACTTGGCTTTAGATCACAATGAACTATTGGCATTTCATAGTGATGATGGAGATAATCTAGTGCACAAGCAACATCGATTGCAATATTCACTCTCTCAAGTAGAATCAACTTGTTTCTCCCTGTATGTTGTGATGCAATTGGGTGTAGCCACTCATCCAAGCTTCCGTTTGACATGAATTCGTAGACCAATGCCTTGAAATCATTTCCATTAAAATCAAACCCAGAACATGCCGTGAGTACCTTCACGAGATTACGGTGTCGGATTCTTCTCAAGACCTCGCACTCGGTTATGAAGCTCTTGGAAGCTCCATCACATGTAAGGTCAAGAATCTTGATGGCCACAATCGACTGAGTTTGATCAAGCAGCCCTCTGTACACAGACCCAAAACTGCCCACGCCAAGCAAATTGGTGGAGGAGAATCCACTTGTCGCTTTTAGGAGGTTGTGATAAGAAACATGCAAAAGCCCATCTTCAGAAGAGCTTGAAGCTAATGCGTTCTTATTGCGTCTAAACCAGAAGAAGTATAACAAAGATAGTATGCAGGCTACTCCAACAAGAGCAAAGACTGTAGATATAAGAATTTTTGCAATTCCTCTTATTCTTGTCTGTTTTGACTCTTTGTAGTAGCATTTCGGTAGTTGAAAATCTGGGAGACCCCCGCAAAGCTTCTTGTTTCCAACAACCGAAGTTGAAATGGCACTTCTGAAAACTCCTCCTGTAGGCAATGCACCCTCGAAATTGTTGTAAGATAGGCTCAAATTCGTCAGATTTAGTGACTCTAAAAATTTCGGGATTTGGCCAAACAATTGGTTGTTGGAAACATTCAAAACTTGGAGGCCTCTCATGGAACTCATAACTGATGGTAGGGGCCCTTCAAAGAAGTTTTCCTGTACATATAGGCGTTCCATGCTTATACAACTACCTATACTGCCTGGAATCTGTTGCGATAATCTGTTCCCGTAAAGACGTAATTCGCCGAGATTTTGCAATTTTCCAACTTCTTCTGGAAGGGAGCCAGTAAGATTATTTCGAGACAAGTCGAGGTAAATCGACAAAGATGAGATGCCCATAATTTCCGGGGGTATATGACCGTTGAGGTTGTTGGTCGAAAGGTCCAAGAGAAGTAGATTTTGGCAATTTTTTAGAGACGATGGTATCGAACCCCGGAAATTATTGCTATTCAAGGCCAATAGGATTAACATGCTTAAATTCCCAAACGATTCCGGTATTTGCCCCGAGAATTTATTTTGGCTGAGATCCAAATTCTTCAGTTTGTTCAGATTTCCGATCTCGGAAGGAATGTTTCCCGAGATGTTATTGCCCGGCATTAGCAGCATCTCCAAATTAGTGAGACTTCCGATCCCGTAAGGTAAGGTTCTAGAAATATGGTTGTATTCTAACACAAATATGGAAAGGGTGATCGAGAGGTTAGTGATACAGTCGGGTATTAGTCCTTGAAAAGCATTTTCCGATATATCCAAAATATCCAATTTTGTAGAATTGGTTAAAGAGCAGAGGAAGTTCAAATCAGTAGATTGCTCACCTCCTAAGTTGTTGAGGTCAATATTAAACCGATTAAGTCCTCTTATCTTTGAAAAAGAAGGAACTTTCCCAGTAAAATTGTTATGGCCGATTTCGATTTCCTCAAGGTTAGAGGCGTTGGATATTGACTCAGGAATGGGTCCACTGAGGTAGTTTTGCCACGTACTAATAATCTCGATATTCGGAAGAGTGAAGCCTAAGTCGCCAGGTAAACTCCCTTCTAATTGGTTTTCACTTACATCAAGCGATGCCAGAGCAGATATATTGAAGATTGAGATAGGAATTGTACCGACAAATTTATTTCTGCCGAGATAGAGGATCTTTAGATTTCTCAGTTGGCCAAGAGTCTCTGGGATTGTACCATCGAAGGTATTCTGCGTTATTCCGAACATTTGAAGAGATGATAAGTTTCCAATAGACGGCGGGATGTTTCCCATCAAGCTATTGACTTGAAGTATAAGTTCTCGGAGCTTGGACAATGAGCCCAGTTCTGTCGGCAAATTTCCTTTGAGCATGTTGAAGCCTAAGTCAAGAAAGAGTAGACTAGAGCAATATGAGAGATTTGAAGGGATTTCACCGCTGAACGAGTTGTTATTAAGGAACAACTTCTGCAATCGAAGCAAGCGGCCAAAATGCGGGGGAATTTTGGCATGAAAATTGTTGTTCTCCAAATTGACGCCCCTCAGAAAGCTCAGATTACCGATATGAGGCGACACGACCCCGGATAAGTTCTTGGATCGAAGGTCTAGTATGGTGACTCTTCGATGTTTGCGACCGCAAGTGACACCATCCCAATCGCAAAAGTGGCTAGAATCATTCCACGAGCTCAAAACCCCACTAGGATTAGCTATTTGAGCCTTGAATTCTGATAAAGCCAATCGATCAATCTCGTCTTGGCCATCTTTTACTAAAGCTAGGACACTCGCTAATAGAAGAACGATTGTAGTTAGGCATGAGAATGACATGGGCGAAAGCTGATATTTATAGGCAAGGTCCATGAGGATTTGTAACAAAACGCTCTCAGCTTGAGTCTTTTTGGTTCTTTCTTGACATTGTTTCGAAACAATTCGTGAATATATACTACCAGGCAATATGTTCGACCATACTAAGACATGATGATATCATCAAATGCAAGAATAGTCATGACAAAAAAATTTATCCTCCTCTCAAAATGAGAAAATTACGAGGCCGTGACATTAAAGTTAACAATTGGTGATAAGGTCGGTCAATGAAAGCTGAAAACACCATGGGGGCCTACTCTTTTTTTTTCCATTGTCAATTGTGTCTTTTACAATCCCTGAATTTCCGGACCGGCTAGTAGGGATTTCTATACATATAAAATTTTGAATTTCCAGCATTCAAAAGCGGAACAGTATTAACCGTATGTAAGTAGGTCTATTTCACTATTTAAAATTAACTTTACCTTCATTTGTCAACTATTATACATATCTTTCTTTATATATAAATTAGGCATTTTGGAATATTGTTTGTTAATATTTAAATTGAAAATAGTGCTTATACATAGAAGGGAGAGGAATTTCTACTATGATGAAGAAGAATTTATTTCAAAATATTACCTCTTAGATTAATGTTGCAGCCATGTTTAGCTTGTTATATTGATATGCAAATTGAACTTTGCTTCTAGAGTTCTTATAGATGAATTATAAATTGATAGTAGCAAAGCCCACGCTATTATATTGTAATCTTTAACATTTTAATATAGTCGTATTGTATCAACCAAATACATATATATATATATATATATATATATATATATATATATATAGTCTTATTGTTATTTAAAAATTACCGGAATTATAAAAAAAAAAACTAGGTATGTATTTAATCCCAAGGGTAAATAGCTAGTTGTAATTGGCATATGATATTTAATTGAAAAAGCATGATGATTCAAGTCAAGCAAACCATCTTTCCTGTCCTCCTCCTCCTCCTTTTGACAACGCCTAATTGAAACAGTTCCCACGGAAAAAGTCGTGGGAACATCAACATGTTTTTCATCCGTCCAACCTTTTGTTAATTATCAAACACGCATCACGTGTCCTTACTTGTTTTTAGTTAATTAAGGAATTATAAACAAAGACCCAATTCGATAAAGTCATATTACCGAATGTTAATTAATTATTAGACACACACCACCTGTCCTTACTTGATTTGACTGGTTACGTGCCCGAACCTGATGGGTGAAGAGATTCTAATTCAGTATCATACTTTTCAAAAGCAAAAGTACATAAAAAGACCATAGAAAGAAGGTGGGAATTCGACGCTATTCACATGTAAGAAAGCGACTTATGCGCATTGCATCAAAGTGCACGACAAGCTAACTTTGCCTCCCACACTAACCAAATTCTCTCCACGTATAGGACCATTCGATTGTAATTGAATTTACTTCCTTTAATTGACTTCAAATTATCCTCTAATTAGTCATAAAGACCACACACAAAAAATGAAAAAATAATTCTAGGGTTGTCAAATATTTTTGGTGCGATGGAACTAAAAATGAATTTATTTTTTTAAAGAAATCACCTAAGACCAATTAGAACTAGACAAACCAAAAATGAACATTAAACATCTTGGGAATGAGAGAAATAATTAACATATTTGGTGATTAGGTCACAGTGTTCTCAATTACATCCTTCGCAATTTGATAATTCAGACATTTGCACTATTTCATCATGATCCCCGGTTTCCTATTTTGGCTCCCGTTTTCACTTTTACAAAGTTATGAAATGATTTTGACATCATGAAGAATCTATTTAAGATCCTTAACATGTGAGGATCAAGTTATGGACATGACTAGCTCTAAAACTGAAGAAACAACAGTAGAGAAAGTCGCATAGGATAACAGAAAATTGATAGAATGTACTATCAAGCTCTACTTGAAAATTTCCCAATAGTTTGGTGAAATTCCTGCTGAGCACATGGATCGAGTTGCATATTTGATCTCCAAAATTCTCGACAATCATAGCAGGATAAGAAAATAGTCATTTACAGAGCCATTGTTGAGAAAACACAATAAACTAAATCAAATCACTACAGAGAAAAAGAATGCCCACTGTGATCATGTCCAGTTTTGGCTTATGCCAAGAGTAAATCCTAGGAGTCTCAAACCCAGAGCCAATCTCAGATTGGAGCAAGCACAACTTCTAACAGAATTAAAGGAAAATACAAGAGCAATCACAGATGGCCGGCTGAAAGTGCACGGCGATGATCATTAATATGCAGAAATGCAAGTCGATGCACGCACAGCTGCCCAAGTAAAAAGAACCATGCGTATCAACCAAAATAAGCCGATTCAAAGGGAGAGCCATGATTATTTCAAAATATTACCTTTTTCTGTCCATGTTGTACCGACCTTTAACTTCTTATACCAATATGCAAATTGCTTTTGGCATCTTGAATAATTTATAGATGGATTATTAATTAATAACAAAAAAAGTAATGATCTTTAATATTTTGATATAGTTCGCATTAATATTCATATTATTGGAATTATAAGAAAAAGTATGTATTTAATCTCCAAGGTACAACACTAGTTAGAAAAGTAAAAAGTTGCAGCTGGCAGATGATATATAATTGAAGAAGAGGGAAAGTTCAAGTCAAGTCAACGATCCTTATTCTCCTCCTTCTTTAGTCAGTTCACATGAGAAAAGTCAGTTCAAAGGGGGGCCTTGAAAAAAAAAAGAAAATGAAAGGGGGGGTGGGTCCTTGACATGCAAGGTTAACTATTAATGATCAAGTCTGTCAATGAAAGCGGACAGCACTATGGGGACCCCCTTTTTCTTTCATTGTCAATTGTGTCTTTCCAATCTCTAAATTTATGGGCCGTTTAGTAGGGGGCGACGACTCTAGTCTTTTCTGCTCGCATAAAATCTTTACTTTCCTCGGAAGCATAACACAATTAACCATATATGTAAGTAGGTCTATTTCAAAATTTGCAATCAACTTTACTTTCATTTGTTCATTATAGTATATATCTTTTCTATAAATTATACATTCTGGAATTATTATTTAAATTGAAAATGGTGGTTATACATAAAAGAGGTGGTTATACATAAAAGAGAGTAAATCTCTGTTATGGTAAAAAATAATTTATTTCAAAATATTACCTTTGAGATTAATGTGGTACCGGCATTTAACTTGTTATATTGATATGCAAATTGAATTTTGATTCTTGAGTATTTATAGATGAATTATTAATTGAAAGTAACAAAGCCCACGCTATTATATCATGACCTTTAACATTTTGATCTATTCATATTGTTATTTAATAAATTGTTGGAATTAAAAAAAAAAAAAAAGACTAGGCATATATATTTAATTCCAAGGTATATAGTTAGTCAAAAAAGTAAACAAGTTATAGTTGGCATACGATGTTTAATTGAAAAAGTGCAATGGTTCAAGTCAAGTCAAGTAAACGATTTTTCTTCTGCTTTTTCTTCTTTTGACAAGGCGTAATCGAGACACTTCACATTGGGAAAAGTTGTGGGAACGTCAATTTGTTACATTTGTCCAACCTTTCGTTTGCTCTACTTCCCTAAAATCAAGGAATTATAAACAAAAATCAAATTATGGAAAGCCATAACACCAATGTAGCTAATTATTAAACACGCACCGCAGTGTCCTTAATTGATCTGACAAATCAAATGCCGTGCTGTGTCGTGCTATCGGTATTGAAAGTCCGCGGAAGGGTGTTCAGCGTTATACTTTCCAAAAGCGAAAGTAGAGAAAAAGACCATAAAAGAACGGGGGAATTCGAACCTTTTCACGTGTAAGAAAGCAACTTGGCACATCGCCTCAAATTGCACGTTGTTGACACCTAAATTTTTGGGATTGATTTTTAAATTAAAAAATAAAAAAAACACATGGCATATAGTTTAGAAACATTTTATTTTTACTTTTTATTTTGTTTTATTTTATTTTAGACCGCTGGTGAAGGGAAGATTTTTCACATATTCCGTTCAGATTTTTCGTATTTTTAGGTAATATTCACATATTCCGCCCGATCCCTCGTGCCGCCGCGTCGCCCCGTCATCGATCTGCAGCCGGAGTCCCAGCGCCCCTACTCGCCTCCGCCTCGACGCTCCACCACCATCGCTCGCCATCTGTAGCTTCGACGCCTGCAGCTCGCGCCGCCCCGACACCGCCTCCGCTCGCCACCTATAAATCCGAGATCCCCACAGTAGCCAGTCCAGATCCGACGCCGCCCTTGCCTTCCCATTCGCTGCCCTAGAGCCCTAACAGTCGCTGGCCGAATTCGACGCCATCCCTGCTTCGCCCGCGAAACTGCCGCCGCCACCGAGCCGAGATCGGAACGCCATGCTCGAGCCCGGCCCTGCTCCCTCGAAGCCCGTGACCCGACGCCTCCATTTGCCAGCTACGCTCCGCCATCGTCGTGCCAGAGTTCCCCTACGCCCACGACTACCTCGCCGAAACCCTCGTCAGCGACCCTCCTCCCCAAAACCAGCGGCCAAGATTTCCCTTTTTTTTTCTTTTTTTTTTAAAAAGAAAAAAAATTAAATTAGGTATTTTTGTTTTACTTTATTAAGCAAGTTTAGGTTTTTCTTTACCTTTTTTTATTATCTCTTTATATCTTGTTTTCTTTGGTTGAAATACTTATCTATGCATAATGGGAAATTCCAATATATCACCTGATCTGCAACCGCGCTAGGTTTTTTACTTCATCTATAATGCTTTAGATGAAATAATTAATCAAGCGGGAATAAAATTGATATTTTGATCTTTAAGGCTTAAGATCAATCTATCGATTTTACTAGCGAAATATTATCCCTTGGTCTAAACGATGTATGATTTTTTTGGTAATTTTGAATGGTCTTGATTGCTTTATTTATCTTGAAATATGTCTGAGTTAGAATATTGCATGTTTTAGGGTTATTTGCATATTTAGGGTAAACATTATATTTATCATGAATTTTCAAAAATAAATAATAATAATAATAATAATAATAATAATAATAATAATAATAATAAAAATCAAATCAATTAATTTAGGTTGCTAGTTTTTTAACTTGCATTGCATGTTTAATTATTTGGAAATTTTTAATTTCGAAATTCAAAAAGGAAATAAAAAGAAAAAAATCCAAAAAATGTTGAATTAGGATTAGGTTTGTTTTTTTATTGTCTTGCATATTTAGAATAGGGATTTTATTTTGAATCATGAAAAAGAAAACAAAAAGAAAGTACATTCATTTAGGATGCTAGTTTTATTATTATTTGAATTGCATGTTAAATTTTAATATTGGGAAAAATGAAAAGCCACAAAAAAAAAAAAATCATCATGCATATGTCATGTAGAATTAGGGGGCATATTTTGCACGTCATGGCATATTAGGGTAAAATTGCACTTAGTTTAATTTTAGATAATATTTTTCTTAATTTATTATAAGTTCAGGTATTTTTCTAAATAGATTGCATTTTAGGATTATTTGGGTTAAGATAATATTTTAGTTTAAATTAGGATTTGGCTCAACCCAATTCCTAATACAAATTGAATAGGATCTTAATCTAGTTAGATAATTTTCACATTTTACCTAATTTCGAATTTCATAAAAAATACAAAAAAAATGTCTTAGGATAAATTAGCTTTATTTTCTAGGATAAATTGCATTATTTTTAAGGAAAAAAGAAAAAATGCCATATGCATGTCATTAGGATTAGATTCATGAAATGCATGCCATCTAGTATTTTTGCTAGGTTCATTTAATTAGAAATTGCATGTCATTAGAATTATGTCATTTAATTAATATTGCATTGCATATTGCATGATTTCCATTAATTAATTAAATGAAAACACACAAAAAAAAATTACGTGTTAATTAGAAATCATATCTAGGGTTGTTGATATGAATTTTGATTTAATATTGCAGATGCTTTCGTTGCTTTGAGGTAAGTTTAACAATTTATTCATTGTGCAGGGGCAAAAGCGGATTTTCAATCTTGATTGATAGGGACAATTCAAGAACACCCATTGCTAAGACAATCACTTTCTAAGGCAATCCCATGAACGTATGCTTAAAATCATATTTTGAGTATGCTAAATTGTCTATTTTGAAGTCACAAAGCTTTTCATACTTAAAGTTGCTGGACTCTTTTGAAAAGAGAATTTCCATAGTGATTTTATCTATTTAACTCACCAATTTCATGTGGAGATTTGTGAAGATGGACAATTCAATGGATTAAGAATGTTGAATGAGACGTGTCAAGATGATGAAAGGCAAGCTTTATTCTATACACATTCCCCTACTTATACACTTGTGAGATGAGTGTAGAAAGTTCCATATCCGCAAGGTAAAGACTTCTCTCGCAAAATGTACGATGACCGAAATGATGAGGGGCAATTCATTTCTCTATCCCAAACACAACAGGTGATCCATTGCTTAACCCCTTTTGAGCCACATACACTTATGGAGATTCTTTTCAAATTACCCCTATCAAGAACCACCCCACATTGAGACAAATTGGAGGGTAAGACAGCACCATAAGGTGAAGAAAATGAAAATAAATTTTCTTACTTTCACCTGCATCAATCTCCAAGTCGTGCTATTACATTGAATTTATGTGGTAATTTAAGTGCCTTAGGATGACGAAGAACATTTCTTTCACCATCTTATACACTTATATCCTTTGCATAGCCCACTTGAACCTGCAATTTCATTTCTTCAAACCTAGTTGGTGATCATCCTCCACACTGGCGCAATGCAAAAGGCAGATGAAGACTCTTGAAAAGTTCGAATGTCATTCAAAGTGTAATTGCTTGACGCATGCATTGTGCGCAAGAATTGAATTCAAAATAGAACTAAGGGGCATGAAAAAGTAGTGTGCCTGGTAAAAGCAAGGCCAATGCTTATGAAAAAAAAAAAATTTAAAAAAATGAATAAGAACTAGGGGCATGAAAAAGCAGTGTGCCTGGTAAAAACAAGGCCGATGCCCATAGATGAAAAAAGAGAATCAAGATAGGTGACTGTCAATTGCAAAAATTGAATCCCAATAGAGCAATACTCAAAGAACTCAAATGCTGAGTTTTTACAATCAATGGGACAATTTATGAAGACAATCCCTGATGGTGAAAAAGAAAACTGGTGGCAATGCCAAGATGATCATCAGCTCTCACCCTTTACACATATTTTTAGCTTACTGATCCTCTCGTTTCTCAACCCAAGAGCCCAACCTAAGTTACATTCCTTGCAAAGTCTCTTCTGATTAGGGCACTTGAATTAACGTAGGAGTTCATATGTTTTTAAGCATCGCTCGAAGAAGTGCGAGCAAGATTATTTCTTTCTCATTTTATAGGGTTATTGACTTGTAAATCCGGAGATGATTGCGAAGCTGTTCTTTCAATAGCCTTGACTCAAAGAGTCCAATTGTTAAGTCATTGACCAAGCCCACATTATGGTCCCTATTAAAGACTTCTCATATTGGTAAGGTCGTACCGCTTGCGAGAATACTCGAACCCTTGTTGGTATGATGATAGTGAGATGGAGTGATTCTCATAAAATAGCCTTCTAAATGAGAGTTAATAAAAGTCATTTCTAACTAAAAGTCTCTCATTTTAGGAAATCCATGTCACGAGGGAAAATTGTCTTGAACAATAAATCTCTCTAGTGGAAATTTGGGTGATGCAAAAGTCATTATGCATGAACCTTGATTGAATTGATAAATACTTCAGTGGATTTTGAAGTGTGCATTCCATAATAGCCTTAATTGCTTATTTCTTTGGTAAATGCATTTTTTGCTCTAAATCATGTCTGAAAGGTAATGTTTTCTCAAAGATCCAAGAGCTCCTGACATTCAGGTTCCTTTCAAAATGCCTCATGATATTAGGAGATGAGAAACCTTCACGAACATTCAAGGTGCATCCTTGATGTTCCAAAAATTTATTTTTACCAGGAGGTGAGAGACCTCCATAGGATATCTAAATTCCAGAATAGATATTCCCAAGAATCAGAGATATCACCAGGTAAGTATATCTCTACATATACTTTAAATACTTGTCATTGTGCAAGTATTCTCTTTCAAGTGTATCGACACTTGACTAGATCAAGCTATTCATTTATATTGACTTGACGTACTTTCATAGCCTAGAGTCTCTTTCATCGACCCGGCGTGCTTCTGTAGCCCGATGTCCTTTATATTGACCCGACGTGCTTTCGTAACCCAAAGTCCCTTTTATTGAACTAGTGTGCTTTCGTAGCCCGAAGTTCTTGACCTAGCGCTCTTTCATAGCCCAGAGTCCCTTTATCGACCCGGCGTGTTTCTGTAGCCCGGTGTTCTTTATATTGACCTGACGTGCTTTCGCAGCCCAGTATCCCTTTTCATTGACTCAGCATGCTTCTATAGCCCGATGTCCCTTTTTATAGACCCGGCGTGTTTCCTTAACCTGGAGTTCCTAACCTGGCGTGCTTTCGTAGCCCAGAGTTCGTTTCATTGACCCAACGTTCTTCCGTAGCCCAAAGTCCCATTCATCGACCCGGCGTGTTTCCGTAGCCCGAGGTTCTTTATATTGACCTAGCGTGCTTTCGTAGCCCAGTGTCCCTTTTCATTGACTCGGCGTGTTTCTATAACCCGATGTCCCTTTTAATAGACCCGGCGTGTTTCTGTAACCCGGAGTTCCTGACCTAGCGTGCTTTCGTAGCCCAGTGTTCTTTATATTGACATAGCGTGCTTTCGTAGCCCAGTGTCCATTTTCATTGACTCGGCGTGCTTCTATAGCCCGATGTCCCATTTAATAGACCCAACGTGTTTCCGTAACCCGAAGTTCCTGACCTGGCGTGTTTTTGTAGCCCAGAGTCTCTCTTTATCGATCCGGCATGCTTTCGTAGCACGGTGTTCATTTATATTGACATGGCGTGCTTTTGTAGCCCAGGTTCCCTTCGATCGAACCGGCATGCTTCCGTAGCCTGGTTTTCTTTTATCGACCCGGCGTGCTTTCGTAGCCTAGAGTCCTTTACATCGACACTCGATTGAGTTGTCCCCCAAAGATTTTTCTCCAGGTTCAGTTTGATTAAGGCGACCGAAGAAAAGGTCGAGTCCTGGTCAGACAATCTATGTTGCAACGCTAAACAACTGAAGAATGGTTCAGGTCCTAGCCAAGCAAAACCTTCGTTTAGGCGACCGTAGAATGGTACGGGTCCTAAACAACATTTATTGCTCTAACAAGCGACTGTAGAATGGTACGGGTCCTAGACAACACCTATTTCCCTATTCAGGCGATCGTAAAATGGTATGGGTCCTGGATTGTGAATCCCCATTTAAGCGACCGTAGAATGATATGAGTCCTAGACAACATTTATTTCCCCATTCTAGGCGACCGTAGAATGGTACGGGTCCTGGAAAGTCAATTTCTTCCTCAAGGCGACCGTAAAATGGTATGGGTCCTAGACACAACCAAACACTATCATACCGAGCGACCTAGAATGGTATGGGTCTTGGGAAAGTAGTCTCTTTGTAAAGTCATGTTACTATTTTGGGCGACCGTAGAATGGTATGGGTCCTAGACATGTAACACCAACTACCTCGAATTACTCTACCCTTCTTGAAGGTAAGTTACTCCAAGTAGGTTCATTTATCATTTACATTAGCATCTCCATGCATCATATAAATTGCATTCAAAAATAGAATCCATTTTCCAAACAAAAAAAATCATTCATTGCATACTCATTATCAAATTTTAGGTCTCAATTTATCTTTGAATGCAACCTCTGCAAGCTCGCCTTCAAAGAGGGGTAGCTGTTGACACCTAAATTTTTGGGATTGATTTTTAAATTAAAAATAAAAAAACACATGGCATATAGTTTAGAAACATTTTATTTTTATTTTTTATTTTGTTTTATTTTATTTTGGACCACCGGTGAAAGGAAGATTTTTCACATATTCCGTTCAGATTTTTCGTATTTTTAGGTAATATACACTGAGGTGTGTATTTTGTCCAAAGAGGGAATTTTTCTGGATAGAATATGCGATAAATACAAAAGGGAATATTGCGCAGGGTGTGTATATTTCAACGATATTATTAGGGGTATCATGTGCAAACAAAAAGGAAAAAATATATACCGCAAAGATATAATTTTTGAACCTATAAAATACATCGCGTGCAAAATAAAGGAGGGTTCTTTTCTCTTGGGGTAAAAAAAAAAAAGAACACAAAAAGCAAAAAGGTGAAAGTGATGTGAGAGAGAGAGAGAGAGAGAGAGAGAGAGAGAGAGAGAGAGAGGAAGACCCATCGTCTTCCTCGAGAGGGGGATACCCTCGACGGCACCGGCACACCTACGCCGGCAGCCGAGCCACCGGCGACCCCCCCTTTGACCGCACCGGCAGCCGAGCTACCTGTCGTCACGAGCAGCACCGCCACCCCCACCAATCCGCTGCCAGAGCTGCAGCTCACAGCAGCCGTGAACCGATCCCTCGTGCCGCCGCACTGCCCTGTCGTCAATCTGCAGCCGGAGTCCCAGCGCCCCTGCTCACCTCTGCCTCGACGCCCCACCACCGTCACTCACCCTATGCAACTTCGACACCCACAGCTCGCACCGCCCCGACGCCGCCTCCACTCACCACCTGCAAATCCGAGATCCCCACAATAGCTGGTCCAGATCTGACGCCGCCTTTGCTTTCTCATTCGTTGCCCTAAAGCCCCAACGGTCGCCAGTCCGAATCCGACGCCATCCCTGCTCCGCCCATGAAATCGCTGCCGCCGCTGAGTCGAGATCGGAACGCCGTGCTCGAGCCCAGCCCTGCTCCCTCAAAGCCCATGACCCGATGCCTCCATTCGCCAGCTACGCCCCGCCATCATCCTGCCGAAGTTCCCCCTGCGCCCATGACTGCCTCGCCGGTGACCCTCCTCCCCAAAACCAACGGCCAAGATTTCCTTTTTTTTTTTCTTTTTTTTTAAAGAAGAAAAAAAATTAAATTAGGTATTTTTGCTTTACTTTATTAGGCAAGTTTAGGTTTTTTCTTTATTTTTTTTATTATCTCTTTATATCTTGTTTTCTTTGGTTGAAATACTTATCTATGCATAGCGGGAAATTCCAATATATCACCTAATTTGCAACCGCACCAGGTTTTTTTATTTCATTTATAAGGCTTTAGATGAAACAATTAATCAAGCAGGAATAAAATTGATATTTTGATCTTTAAGGCTTAAGATCAATTTATCAATTTTACTAGCGAAATATTATCCCTTGATCTGAACGATGTGTGATTTTTTTGGTAATTTTGAATGGTCTTGATTGCTTTATTTATCTTGAAATATGCCTGAGTTAGAATATTGCATGTTTTAGGGTTATTTGCATATTTAGGTTAAACATTCTATTTATCATGAATTTTCAAAAAATAAAAAAAAAATCAAATCAATTAATTTAGGTTGCTAGTTTTTTTAACTTGAATTTCATGTTTAATTATTTGGCAATTGTTAATTTTGAAATTCAAAAAGGAAATAAAAAGAAAAAATCCAAAAAAAAAATGTTGAATTAGGATTAGGTTTATTTTTTTATTGTCTTGCCTATTTAGAATAGGGATTTTATTTTGAATCATGAAAAAGAAAAAAAAAGTACATTCATTCAGGATGCTAGTTTTATTATTATTTGAATTGCATGATAAATTTTAATTTTGGGAAAAAGGAAAAGCCACAAAAAAAAAAAATCATCATGCATATGTCATGTAGAATTAGGGGGCATATTTTGCACATCATGGCATATTAGGGTAAAATTGCACTTAGTTTAATTTTAGATAATATTTTTCTTAATTTATTATAAGTTTAGGTATTTTCTTAAATAGATTGTATTTTAGGATTATTTTGGTTAAGATAATATTTTAGTTTAAATTAGTCATTGCTCAACCCCAATTCTTAATACAAATTGAATAGGATCTTAATCTAGTTAGATAATTTTCACATTTTACCTAATTTCGAATTTCATAAAAAAATACAAAAAATGTCTTAGGATAAATTAGCTTTATTTTCTAGGATAAATTGCATTCTTTTTAAGGAAAAAAGAAAAAATGTCATATGCATGTCATTAGGATTAGATTCATGAAATGCATGCCATTTAGTATTTTTGATAGGTCCATTTAATTAGAAATTGCATGTCATTAGAATTATGTCATTTAATTAATATTGCATTGCATATTGCATGATTTCCATTAATTAATTAAGTGAAAACACAAACCAAAAAAAAAAATTGCGTGTTAATTAGAAATCATATCTAGGGTTGTTGATGTGAATTCTGATTTAATATTGCAAATGCTTTCGTTACTTTGAGGTAAGTTTAGCAATTTATTCATTGTTTATCTGGGTGTTAAATTGGTGGTTTGCCCACCCGAATGATCACCTCACATGTTAGAAAAATAGATTTAAAATCAATCCAAGCTGCATTCAAAAACATTTTTTTGGAAAATAAAATAATGGTACCAAAAGGGCATTAGAGAAATCTAGTGTAACCAAGTCGCCGTACCCATAGTCTATAGTTTGTAGGAGTAAAGTAAAACTCCTGTTACTTTACTTGGGTTTATAATCGACCCACTAAAAAATAGATTAGTGGTGACTCCTAGATAAAATCTATTGCATATTAAGAACTTGAACCTAAGTCGTGAATTGATATGGGCTTGGGAGAGCCCGAGTTAAGTCTAGGCTTAACAATCCATTAGCCAAACACCATTAGCCAAACTTTAGGTGGTACACCCGAAAAATTGGTCGCGACACACGGTAAGCCATCTTTGGTTCCCACACCAACCAAATTTCCTACACGTATAGGCCCATTGAATAGTAATTGGATTTACCTCCATGAATTAACTCTAAATTCTCCTTTGATTAGCCGTGACGTCCACGCAAAAGATAATGAAGAAATAGTTCAGGAATCACCTAAGACCAATTAGTCGTGAAAACCACGCAAAAAAAATTGAAAAAAATTGTTCTAGGGATGTCAAATCTTTTTGGTGGGATGGAACTAAAGAATTTATTTTTTTAAGCAATCACCTCAGACCAATTAGGACTAGACGAACAAAAAATGAACATTAAGCATCTTGGGAATAAGAGAAATAATCAACATCCGTGTCGCACGACATGATCCTTATCAAAGCGGAATCGAACAAGAATGGCATGAGAAGGCAACTTGATTGGGTGATGTGGGACAAACAAAGACGTGGAATTGCTTGATGTTCTTTGGACTACGCATTCTTTAAGGAAGCTGTTCGTCAACAAATTTGAAAGTTAAAATCGATAAGATTCCTGCAAGTCTTAATATAAAATTGTAAACATCACCCTCAAACCATAGAATTTGTAAGAAGAGATACTAATTAAGTATAATATGCTAAAATTTTATTGGTGTGTTCAAAGTAATTAAATGGTATGCCAAAAAATTTGAAGATAGAAAGAATACGTAGGTGAAGAGAATAGAGTAGTGAAAAATGCAAAAGTTGCTGAATAAGGTGTGTTAGTTCCAATCAATTAGATTTGGAGCTGAAGGAATTTTAAATAGAAAGGCAATACAAATTCAATGATTTGATGAGACAAAACTCAAAGTTTAGAGGATTTGATCGGAAAAAAATGCTCGAACTTAGAGATCAAAAGTATAGTTTTATTATATTAATGAAGCATGCGGGGTAGTATGAGATAAGTGGACTTACCCTTCAAATAAGGACACATCGTGAAACGAGTTGAATTATGGGAACAAACTGAGATCATGCTACTTTGCCAATAACATGCTTGCGCAAGAACTTGGAGAAGAGAGAGACGGAGAGATCAGCATGATTCCCATGACCACTTCATGCGTGTAGGAAGCTGTATTCAGTGAACTACATTAGTATCTCTTTGCTTGTCATATACTAGGTAATGATATAGGTTGCCATGTTCAATGTACTTCCCCTTAAATCAAAAAAGAAGAAAAGCTTGAGAAAGTTGTTATATTGAGTTAATACGAGATGTTATGCCAATCACATATTAAGAGATAATGTGTTTCATATTGGACCCAACTAATAAGCAAAAGTTTTCGCACGGTTTTGCATGTTATGATTGACTTTGTCCATCGAGTCATCCAAAGGCTATTCAATATGTATATTATTTTTTTTGGAATACCAAATTGATTTTGAAATTATTAAAAATTTATTTGAGAAGACCTTTGGCATTAGAAATCAAGTTATGTATATGTCTGACGCTGGGACTAAAGAAATAACTATATAAATAAAGTCGCATATATTAACGAAAAAATGACAAAATGTACTGTCAAGCTCTACTTGAAAATTAACCAATACTTTGGTAAAATTCCTCTGATTGATTATGCCAATCACCTATTAAGAGTTAATATGATTCTCATTGGATTCAACTGAAAAATAGAAGTTTTAAGTAATTTTTGTATGTTATAATTGGCTCTGTCCAGCACGTCATTAATTGGACATTCGATATTTTTTTCACTGATTTCCAAACCTCCAATATTTCCTACATATATGAACAATCCCTTGTGAAGTTTATAAGCTAACCTCCTTCAGCCACTTCTCTTACAGACAAGCACACAGAACTTAAAACATAGATGGAACCACACAAGCATTTCAGCCATCAACACAAGTTTCAGCCATCAACACAAGTTGAGAAAATTACAAGGCCGTTACAAGCAAGGTAATTATTGATGATCAAGTCAGTCAATGGGGCCTTAGTTTTCTTCATTATTTATCAATTGTGTCCTTTATCCTATAATCTACCTTTCAATCCCTGAATTGCCCGAGCTGTTTAGTAGGGGCATTGACTTTAGTCTTTTCCACGCATATAAAATCTTGATTTTCGGGTTCTCATCAGCAAAACACTATGAACCGTACATGTAAGTAGGTGTATTTCACAATTTATAATCACCTTTACTTCCATTTGTCAATTATAATACATATCTTTTCCATAAATTAAACATTTGAGATGTGCCATTTTATGCGGTTGAAATATTATTTCTTATTATTAAAATAGAAAATAAAGCATTTAAATAAAAGGGGGCAAAATCTCTATTCGGTGAAGAAGAATTTATTTCAAACTACTACCTTTTAGATCCATGCTGTACCAGCATTGAGCTTGTTACGTTGATATGCAAATTATATTTTGCATCTTGAATACTAATTGATGAATTACTAATTAATAATGACAAAGTCCGTGCTATTATATTATGATATTTATCATTTTAATATAGCCACATTGTTATTTAAAAAAATATTGGAATTATAAAAAAAAAAACTAGGCATATATTTAATCCTAAAGGTATGTAGCTATTCAAAAAGTAAACAAGTTGTCACCGGCAGATGATATTAAACTGAAATAACGCAATAGTTCAAGTCAAGTCAAGTAAACGATCCTTCTTCTTTTGACATGGCATAATCGAGATAGTTCACATGGGAACAGTCATGGGAATGTCAATCTGTTTCATCCATCCAACCTTTCATTTGCTTTGATTTTCCCGTAATCAAGTAATTACAAACAAAAAACCAATTAGGTAAAGTCATAATACCAGATTTTAGCTAATTATTAGACACACACACCATATGTCCTTACTTGATTTGACTAGTTACTGCTCGTGCCCGATTGGTGAAGATGATCCTAATCTGAGGGAGGGTGTTCAATATTATACTTTCCAAAAGAAAAAGTACAAAAAAAGGCCATAGAAAGATGGTGGGAATTCGGAGCTATTCACATGTAAGAAAGCAACTTAGGCGCATTGGATCAAAGTGCACGGCAAACCAACTTTGCCTCCCACGTTGACCAAATTCTCTCCACATGAGGCCCATACAATTGTAATTGGATTTACTTCCTTTAATTAACTTCAAATTATACTATAATTAGTCGTGACAACCATGCAAAAAAGTGAAAAGATAATCCTAGGGTGTCAATTGTGTCCTTAATCCTATAATCTATCTTTCAGTATCTAAATTGCCGGGCTGTTTAGTAGGGGTAATGACTTTAGTCGTTTCTGCGCATATCAAATCTTGATTTTTGAGTTCTCAGAAACCGAACACTATTAACCATATATGTAAGTAGGTCTATTTCACAATTTATAATGACCTTTACCTCTATTTGTCAATTATAATACTAGTCTCATCAGAGGAAGCATTTAATCGAGTCCTTTCCATAATAGCTATGTTTCAACACTAATCACACTGACCGTGTTGTTCGATCGAGCTTTTTTAATAATCTTGATTGACATAGATAATCGATAGTAATGTCATAACTATCTTTAACATAGGATAATATTCTATAAAAAATATGCAATGAATACCCCATAGGTTCTTGGCATGGTTTTTCCGGAATGGAGATATGCTGATCAGTCCTCTGCAAGGTCTCGATGGGCTGCTTGGTAGGGGCCTTGAGGACGCCGACTGAGATCCCATGGAGCTGGACGCTTTTGACAGGGCAATGGAGAATCCTGGCCCCGCTTCACTAGCAACTGACCCATATGGCTCCAACTCTGAATCGACGAAGTCTGAGTCCACCGGATCCGAGTGACTGCAGTGCCGAGCCTAAGGGTTCTTTTTGTTGTACAGTTGGGTTAGCCTAGACTAGTCTCTTTTTGGTCTGGCTTAGTGGATGGATCAGCCCTCTATTGGGCTTGTAAATCGGAAACGATCCTCCGTAGGTTAATCTAATATGAAAATGTAAAAATGTGTTTATATGAGTAGAGGTTGTGTTTCTGTTGTTCATCTCACTATCCCTATTTTTTTGCTTGATTGTCTGTTAATGGGGAGATGGTTCATTTTCCGCTTGCGCATAATGAAAGATTATAATTGAAAGGGTTGGCGATGAGTCCTGGGACATCGCTTTCTATCGACCAAGGAAGGGGTTGTGGCGTGCCTGGGTTTCGGGGCGTGACATATAGGGTCACGAAATCTTTTTGATGTGATGTAACTAAGAGCTTGTTTGTTAAAAAAAATTATTTTCCCCGGAACAAAAATTTCTATTCTTTTGTTATAGGGAACGAAAAAAGAATAGAAACATGTTTGGTAAAACTTTTGTTTCCGGGAATAGTTTTGGAGCATAAACAAGAAGTAGAAAAAAGTAGCTTCTTGGGGCGCAAATAATAACCATTCTTGTCAAAACTTGATTTCTGGAACAGAAATATATTTTTCTATATCTATTTCTAGATGAGTTTCTAAGCAAAAATACATGTTTGATAACAAGGTCAGAGCTACTTTGGCTTCAAGGAGAGCAAAGTTTTGGCCAAGGCAAGTTCTAGGGCCCGAACTGAAAGGGAAAAAGCAGAGCTTATTCTTGGTTGATTTTGAGACTCCCTCAGAGAATCTGTCTGGATTGAACTCTTTGGCATCATCACCCCAAATCTCTGGATCATGGTGGATCAGGATAATGGGCAGGAAAAGCAAAACTCCTGGAGGTATTTGTATATCTCCCAACTTTGTTTTCTTGTGAAGTGTTCTCATCGTCATAAATACCGGCAGATATAACATAAGCACCTCATTCAGTATCATGCTTACCTGCATATAAATCAATTTGTAGTCAGCTTGTTTTTGTCCAAAAAAGACATTAATAATGCAACTATCAAATTAATTAAAACTTGCCCGGTGGACCTAATATATCAAACTAAATATCATTCATGTGATCCATGTTGTAACTTCGAATGAGGAGGCATGATCCGTGTGTCTCACTTCTGTCACTAGCGGAACCTAACTTGAGTAACTATTGCCTAAATACTCATTTTTTACTTTTGGTTTGGGGGAAGGACAGCAACTAGATTTCGGGGCAGGTGGTTACAATTTTTTCCTTCATTTCTCGTTTGTAATTTCTTTTTCTTTTTTCTTTTTTGCAAAAACCTATTATCTGGTGTGAGTTTTCAGTTTCAGGAATGTGTGTCTTGAAAGCGAGATGAACATCAACCTATAATACGAGGAGAATCCTTACAATTTTTAGTCGGCTCAACCCATCAAAATCAGGTTTGTCGTTGCCGAAAAACTCGCAGGATTTCCTCTCTTGCTCTGTCTTGCCAGTCTTGGTACTTGCTCAACAAAATCAGAGTCCAGGTCAGCAAAACAGAAGTCGCCTCTTGACCCGCTAGGTGCACTCTTGAATCACATCCTCTATGCTCATACCCTTTTGATGCCCGGATTCTTGAATTTCTTTCATGTTTGATTTTAGCAACAGTCCCAACAGATCGTCTTTATCTACTCCTTCCTTCATTGCCTTCTCTCTTTTGGTCACTACGTCTTCCAAAAATCCTCTCACTTTGTGGTCAATTTCTTTCATCCTCTTCCGCAGTTTGGTCGGCAAGAGGCTGCATTTTTTTTTTTTTAACACAAGTCAACTTGAAGATGAAACTTTATACATTAATTTGGTTTCCACAGCTTTGTGTCTTGCAACATAAGTACACTCAATCATTTTCATTAATTCTTATGAGTTTAGAAGCTGGAAAACAGCAATCGCGAGGACAATTCGATCGAATATTTGCCTTATTAAAAATTGTTTTGACAGGAAAAAAATTGCAGTAAGCGCAATGTACTATCTTGCAATCACAATCCAACCCCTATCCATGATTTGCAGGAAGAAAATTGTCTTCAGAAACTTTTCAATCCTTGTGTGGCAAGATGCTTTAAGATTGATGCATGATTTGCAAAATCACAAGAAAATGGTGGAAGGTTTAAACTGACTTCATGGATAAGGATTGAGGAAGTCACTGAAGTCTGTTACTCTTTTTTCTTGTTATATGCTTTTGTAACAGTTAAAGATCTCGGGATAAATTGTTGCTAGATTAATCTCGACTGACCTCCAGCCGGGGATAAACACGAATTGAAGAACTTTGTACGTGAGGCTCATTTGTTCTTGTTGAAGGAGCAAGATGCTCTTGGCTTGGTCGCAGTTACCACCGAAAGCAGCTCTATAGAGAACATCACCACTCAAATGTTGAAGGTGAGGCCACACATCCACTTCACCAGCCAAACATTGCTTCTCCCATCCCCTAATCATCTCCTCACGACTTGAACACGTTGCTGTCACTACATTCTGTAAGTTTTCAACAGTTAGGAAGCTATAGAGTAAGTAATTTTTAGTTATTAGATTTTCACGGACTACGAGTTTCATGTGCTGTTACAATGAAATGCGATGGGATTATTAATTATTCTAAGTTCCCTTAGATGTTTCATCTGGTCAGGAAACTTTTGGCAACGAGCGGTAATACCTTCAACTTCTCATAGTGAAAAGCCGGGTTGATGATCTTTCTATACAGAGTTTCAAAGTGCAGCTGTCTCCTTACAAGCATGCCCCTATTCCTTTGTTCGCTCTTCATCCCCAATATGGAGTCCCCCTGATCTTGACAAGAATCAGATCGAATTCCTTGATTCGTAATTGATCAAATTCTGTCCTCTTGTTTCATTCATTGTGTGCATGAAATGGTTTGTTATGTTCGTTGAGAATAAAGGAAAAGTCAATGTAAATATATCATGCCTACTTGACTAAAAAAGTGGTTCCTAATTAATGATATGCTTTCATTTTGAAATTCTTCACATCTCGACAGAATGCTCTTGTTCGATTGACCTAGTTAACTGGGTTTTACGTACTCTTTTGGTGCTTTCCAAAAGAATTGTTCCAGACGTGAAATTTCTTTCCATCTTTAGCCAAATTATTATATTTCTGTTCTAATTCTAAAAACGAATCGTTAGCTTTATGAAGTTGCTTATATTAAAAAGAGACGGAAAACACTGAATGTAAGTACTTGCATTACGGAAGGCAAAGCAACAAAAACACAAGGAAGACCACATGCGAATATAAACACGCGAACCCCTGGAGTGCCATAACTTTGCAGAAATAGATACTTAAGTGCCATAATTTATTAAATGTACACTTAAGTGTCACATTTTAAGAAAAGTGGGACATCTGAGAAGTTGGCCAGAAATCATACATGGCATTAAAATATTAATATTTCTCGCCGATATCTCTCGCCGGAGAGCTGAGTCAGCTCGAATTCACCCCAAACGACGTCGTTTCAGGTGTTGGCCAAAATAGAATTCTTAAATCAGCCAAAACGACATCGTTTTGGCATAATTTGAATTTTAATATAATATAAAATTTATATAAATTAAATTTAAAAATAAATTTATTTAAAACATTTAAAAAATAATTTTAAAAACTTCAAAAACTTCAAAAAATTACAAAAAAAAATTAAAAAAAATTACAAAAAAATTTTAAAAAGATTCAAAAAATTTTAAAAATTTTGAAAAACATTTACAAATTTACAAAAAAAAAATTAAAAATTTACAAAACATTTCAGCCCTTAGTTGCCTCCGATTTTTTAATATTTTTTAAAATTTTTAATTTTTAAATTTTTGTTATTTTTAAAATTTAATTTTTTAATTTTTTAAATTTAATTTAATTAATTTTTATATTAATTTTTTACCCTGTCAATACCAAAACGATGTCGTTTCGGGTGTTAGCCAGAATAGAGCCCTTAAATCAGCCAAAACAGGTTTTGGCATAAGTTGAATTTTAATATAATCTAAAAATTAATTAAATTAAATTTAAAACAAAAATAATAATAATAATAATAATAATAATAATAATAATAATAATAATTTATATTTATTTAAAAAAAAAAAACGGAGGAGGATGAGGAGGAGGAAGGCAGCCAGTAGCTGAGGGCACAGCCCTTGCCGCCGCCGCCTCCCCGCCGTCGCCGAAAGGTGGGGGAGGGTCGGCCAAGGCCACCTCCCTTTTTTAAAAAAAAAAATTAAAATTAAAATTTTTTAAATAAATTTAGTTTTAAATTAAATTAAATTAATTTTTATATTAATTTTTTTACCACGTCAGCACCAAAACGACGCCGTTTTGCACTCGCTTCGCTGGAAAATTGACACGTCATCGTTTTGGCCGGATTTTGGCCAGATTAGCACTCAAGTGATCCATTTTACTTCGATTTTGGCACTTAAGCGTACCTTTCGTAAGTTATGACACTTAAGTGTCCATTTATGTCAAGTTATGGCACTTGAAGCGTTCTTTTGCCTGCGAATATATTTTTTCCTCTCTTGATTTCATCATACTCAATTACAATTATTCCTGCTCATGCAACCTTGCATGTATTAATTTTTAGAAAACAATTTGTTTGTGAAATGTGTTCCAAATATCTGACGGCCAACAATGCCAAAGAAAGCATGAACTTGTATAGTCAAGACAAAAATAACACCCAGTTTTGAAATGATTCGAAAAAAAAAAAGGCACAAACTTATATCCGTAAGACGGAAGACGCCATAAACTTTTAACCAAAAGCGACGTTGTTTGAGTAGGATTTTGGTTCTTTTCGGATAACACGGGGAGGAGTTCAGCCCCGAAATGAATTCGCAGATTGGAGGGCTAGGATTTTGACACGAGATTAGGTCGCAATAGGGTTTTATTAAATATAAAATATTAGCAAATTTTTGGAGTTCAAGCAAATCATGAAGTTTGGTTAGTGTTTCGGGTTTGCAACTTAGGGTTTAATCGTCCAACCATCCAAGCACATATTTGCCCACAAAGAATGTTCCACCGCTTGTAATTAAGAAGATAAACAAAAGTTAGTGATAATCTTCTTCAATAGATGAAGAACGATCACAAGTACTGCCTAGAGTGCATAGCCATGAATTTTTATTTAGAACTAGTAATAAACTCATGCCTACCAGCACAATGAGAATGGTACCACGGACAATTATTGGGAAAATTACTAAAAGAATCCTAAACATTTTGCAATTGTACCAATTCAGTTTTAAACTCTCATTTTTATCAATTGAGTCTTAAACCTTTTACAATTGTACTAGTTTAGTCCTTCCGGCCAAAATTGGTCGGTCGGCGCCTATGACAATTTTTTTAATAATATTTTATTTTTTTCAATTGTTTTATTTTTTTTAACCTTTTTTACCTTTTTCTCTCTTTTCTTTTCCCTCCCTCCTCCTTCCTCTTCCTCCCTCCTTCTTCCTTTGGCTCTAGCGACCGGCTAGCCCTTGCGGGAAGCTCACCCAACCACTAGCGGGGTGAGCCCCCGCTAGATTTGGTGAGGGCTTGCCTTGCCAGACCCAACACCGACGAGGCCCCCCTCATCGTCGCTAGGCAAGGACTCCCTCATCGTATCTAGCAAGGAGGTCACCTAGACACTGGCGGGGCAAGCCCTTGCTAGATCCGCAAGGGAGTTCTCGCCCAACGATGGCAAGGTGAGCCCTTGCCAAATTCGGCAAGGGAGGCCTCATTGTCGCTCGATCAAGCGAGGCAAGGTGAACCCCCCACCAAATCCAGCAAGGATTCGCCCCGCTAGTGGCTAGGTGAGCTCGCCCTCACCCAGCGATGGTGAGGCGAGCTCGCCCAACTACTTCAGCCAGAAGCTAGAGGGAGGGAGGGAGGGAGGGAAGCCAGAGGGCTGCCTCAGTTCGACGACTAGCGAGGGCTGGCTAGTCGTCAAAGCTAGAGGGAGGGAGGGAGGGAGGGAGGGAGGGAGGGAGGGAGAGAGAGAGAGAGAGAGAGAGAGAGAGAGAGAGAGAGAGAGAGAGAAATTTTGGCTGGGCATCGGCCAGCTAATTTTGGCCGGAAGGACTAAACTAGTACAATTGTAAAAGGTTTATGACTCAATTGACCAAAAAAATAAGTTTATGACTAAATTGGCACAACTGCAAAATATTAAGATTTTTTTAGTAATTCTCCTCACAATTATTTCAGCCAATTCTTTTCTAAGATTAAAATTGTACTATGAACTATCTTTACCAAGCATTTGGAGAGGATTATATCATAGATATGTAATGTACTCACATATATATTGTATGCCCAAGGATGTTTAATAATTTGTAAGGATCGATCATTAAAACGTACTTCTTATCTAAATTAGTGAGATGAGTGGGTATACATTGAATGTAATTGTTTCTTTTAATTTTTTTTAAAATTTAATAATTGAGAGATCAAAAGTTTGAGACACTAATTATTTAAATTGATTAATTACATCAGATTGGATGAAGCAAGCTAAAAGTCGGAAAAAAAAATCGGTGTTTTTATTTGTTAAGTTTGGAAGTATATAGATGACTTGAAAGACATCAAACTAACATAGGATCAGCATATATGATTTTGACACCAATACAGTTGCTACGGAACATACTTTGTCAATTTCACTTCAAGAACTAATTACAAACTGCACATCGGATAAAAGTAAAATTAAGTGCAAAATATATAAATATAATACATATTTAGACATATACTATTAACGTGAATCAAATATGTTAAAGATTGTGTTGAGATGAAGTTATATTTTTATATAGTGCACTATGATATATCGTGTTTGTCATGTCAATAATTGTTTACCAAGCACAAAAAAGAATTTATTTTTACGTAATTGCATAAAAATAAGTGAAAAGTTCACTAAAAGTAAAGAAGCAAAAGCTTGAAAGTTGGAATGAATAGTGTGAGTAGGTCAGGGAGAGGGTGGCATTGAAGCTAGGGATGAGCATGGTCTGGATGAGCAATTCTCACATTGGAACTTGGAACCGTTTACTAAGGACCGATTGGTTTCATGAATCCACTCAAAAACTGGATTACCGGCCCGATCCGATTCTTAGGTGGGTCCATGGAACTAGTCCCCGATCACTACAACATTATATTCATCAATTAAGATAATGGTGAACTTAGTTTCTGACCAAAGCTTGTACGGCCTTAAATTTGTGTTAAAATGTGAGCCATTGATTTTGATTAAAGATTGAAACTATAGGGCAAAACAAATAGACAATACTAATTTGATAGGCACTTAATTTCTTTGAAGTTTATGGTGTGGTCCTCTTAGGGTTCCCTAACAACAAGAACATCTGGAGAATTAAACTCTACATTAGAAGTCCTAACCTCAACGGCAGTTAAAATATTAATCGCTTAATCCATCTTCTTTTCAACATCAATCTAATTTAATTGCCAAGATGGCTAAGGAGAGATCCAATTGTGCTCTTAAAACTAGCCATTGACTCTTAATTTTGTATTATGACGACAAAATGCCGCAACATTATGAATATCTCTAATCAGTCCCATCCTTTCTCTTTGTTTATGTTGTTTTTGGCTGAAAAGTAAGTAAATGGATTATTAGAATGAAAAAAAGTACAAGGATTAATCCTAATAGACAAAATTAATCAATAATGTCAAATAACTACATATATATGAACATATATATTGGTCAAAAAACTACAAAATAATTAAGTAATTGAGATAGAATTTCTTTGTGTGTGTGTGTGTGAAATAATTAAGTAATTGAGCTTTACCTAAAAAAAACATTAAGTAATTGAGATGGAATTTCTTTGTGTGTGTGAAAAAAGGTACAAGGATTAATCCCGATAGACAAAATTTGTCAATCATGTTAAATAACTACATATATATGAACATATATATTGGTCAAAAAACTACAAAATAATTAAGTAATTGAGATGGAATTTCTTTGTATGCGTGTGTGTGAAATAATTAAGTAATTGAGATGAAATCTCTTTGTGTGTGTATGTGTGTGTGTGTATCTAGTCTGGGCATATAGGTAGACGGTTCCATGCCTAGAATCGAGAATTGAATCAATACTCACCAGTTCCATTAAATTGGAATCAGGAACCAAACCGGTCCCCATAGGAATCGCCATTCTAGGCTGGTCTGGTCCGTTTCCGGGCAGTTTTCAATTCCTTTGCACATTCTTAATTGAAGCTACTCTTTCTTATATAGGTCAACAATGGAAAAAGCATCGCGGGGAAACTGAAAAGTGAAACGCCAGGCTTCCATTTAACTCCGTTAATTGGATTCAAGAAGGTGAAAAAAGTCGATGATAAAAATATATGCTTTTATCTTGCGGCATGTGGGTGCTTTGTCAAATTGTATGAATTTAAAATTACCACCTTGCCGGAAATGCTTAACGTGATCTAAAAGTTGGTGGCGAAATTATTTAAACTAATATTAAAAGCTAACAGATTCTATTTGGCTAGTAGATGCAAGGAAAAGAAAAGTAAAGCAACAAAAATATAAAATCCCACATCTATTGTACGTCCACCAATTCAATTTTAAACCTTCCAATTTTACTAATTTAGTCTTAAAAGATTATTTTCCAATGTAGTCTTTCTAGTCAATTTAGACAAGAAATCGTTGATGTGGCTCTAATCAACATCAATCGTCCTACATGGCACAACCGACGCTGGCATCGGGGGGTTTTTCATTTGTTTAAAATTCTTTGATTTTTTTTCCCTATTCTACGATAAGCATTGGTTACTAGTGCTTGCCGCAAAGAAAAGAAAAGGAAAAAATTAAAGAAAAATTATAAAAGTCGCCACTAGGGCTCGACCATCGCAGCCTGGGCGAGGGCCACCCTTGCTAGATCTGGTGAGGGCTTGGCGGCCCTCACTCGAGGCCACCCATGGCCTAGACGAGGGCCATGACCCTCACCAGCCACAATGGAAAAAAATTATAATAAGATAAAACAATAATAATTGAAAAAATATCAAAATTTTGCAAAATTTGTCCACGTCATGCCGGTCGTACCATATATGATGGTCAGCATTTATGTTAGTGATTTCAAGCCAAAATCCATCGGATGGACTCAATTGGCATAAATACAAAATATTTAGGATTTAATTGGTCAAATTAAAAGGTTTATAACTGAATTCATACTAATACAATATGTTTATAACTTTTTTTTGTACTTTTCTTGTTTAAATTTTATCGTCATTGATCAATTCAATCCCTAGTTTTTTTATGACATGTATCTACAGTCGCTTAATTGAAAATTTGGATGTCAACGTGCGTTAGTTGGGAATATTTGACATGGAGTATCATGTTATGATTTACATGAAACTGGTTTTCGATTACGTATTTTAACGAAGTCAAGCAGTTATATTATATTGGGAAAAACTAAAAGTACACTCAACTTAGAGATGCTTGGCCCTACTTAGTAACGAGTATCTTAAATAAAGTTGTATTCTATTTGATATTAGCATTGAATACTTAGAGCCTTACGGCACCGTTACTTCTCTTTAGTAATGGTGCAATATGGATCTCATGTTTCATGTTCATGGAATTGAACAACCGAAAGGAAAATAAAATGTTGAGAGAGAGCATTAATTTGTATTTAAAGGGTGAATATCGCTCCAAATATAAGAAAAATAGCTATATAGCAATTAATACAAAAATTAATTGTAAATATCTTACACATGGATAACACATGCCGTGGACTTTCAATTAGTGCCGTGTGACGAATTTGCATGCATAAAATTAAAAATCCTTCCATTAAATATTATAAAACAAATTAGTCTCTCTTACCCGCCGCTAAAGTAGTCAAGTTACTAGGAAATGTCCAGCTTCGACACCAGAAATAATATGTTCAAATTTCAGTAATTATGTCCAAAGTGCTTTGGATCAGAGTTCCTTTACAGGCTAAAGGTGGTGTGTACTGAAACATTTAACCGCTTCATGTAGTTACGAGTGTTCCATAGACTTCTAGATAGCCAGACATTTGACTTCTAGGTTGTCGATCTCTTTTGACTTTAATTGCGCAAAGATAAATGTTACTTGACGTATAATATTAGTAGTCATCCCTCTATATACTTATGGAGTTTTAACGTTGGTGGTATAAAATAGTTAAGTTCAATTTTGATGACCGTGTTCGTTTCAATAGATCATAGATATTTTTTATTCACGACTATAGGTGTGAAAAATATCTTGCATAGGTGCCGTGGCTAGTGATCCTAAATTTATATTCTCTTGAAATAACAATGTTTAAATCATTCTTTTTTACACTTAGGGTCTGTTCATTTCGTGGAAAATATCATATTTCCAAAAAACATTTTCCTAAAAGCATTTTCCTAAAAGTCATTTTCCTAAAAGTCATTTTCCAGGAAAATGACTCTATTTTCCGGTATTCGGCAAAAACCTAAACTTTGAGTGGAATATATTTCCACCGTTCGTTAGCTAATTTAATTGTTTGGAAAAAATTATCAAAAATTGAATTTGACCAGAAAATTAGTTTTATTTTTTATATTTTAAAAAAATGAATTTTTAATTATTTGTATTTTTAAAAAATCCATATTTTTATTTTTATTTTTATTTTTATTTTTATTTTTATTTTTTTCCTTTTTCTTTTCCTTCCTCCTTCCTCCTCCTTCTTCCTCCTCCTTCCTTCGCCGCCACATGCCTAACAATGGCCGGCTGCTCGGTGGCTGACCAAGACCCAATCGCCAGATTCGGCAAGCTTAAGCGAGGCTTGAGCCCCGCCTAGCTCACCAAATCCGACAGCGGAGCTCAGGCACGCCTGGATCGGGAGCTCAAGCTTCGCCGCCAGATCCGGCGAGCTCGCAGCTCGCCAAAGCCCGGCGAACCTCTGGCGAGGCGGAGCTCTCGCCGGCCTAAGGCGAGGCTCAAGCTAGCTTGCGGCCAGTCGCTAACCACCACCGTGGCCGGCGACCGGCCAAGGCCAAAGAAGAAGATGAAAATGAAAGAAAGAAAAAAAAAATTAAAAACTCGATTTAAAAAAAAAAAAGCATAAAAATAAAACGAAAACGTATTGGAAAATATTTTCCTCACTTTTAAATGTTGTTTTTTCCAATGATAGAAAACATTTTCCTTAACTAGTTCATTTTTTGTGAAACGAACGCTGCAAAATCCGGAAAACGTTTTGCTGGAAGTCATTTTCCGCGAAACAAACGAACTCTTACTGTAAAAATATTTTACATGGGATGATGCTAATAAGTTCCTTTTTAATTTGCTTATTTTCTTATCATTATTTTGGCTAATATATTGTTTTTTTTTTCTAATTTAAGAAATCTTACTTGGTGGGCTAGCAAACCCATCGAATAAGATTGGTGACTTTTCTTAGGGAAAATACGTGGTGGAGACAACACTATTACTCATAAGAGAGTAAAGAAAACCCAAACCTTTGGAGTGCCAAATTTGGCACTAGGAGATACTTAAATGCCAAAAGTTAGAAAAGTGACACTTAAATACCAAAATCATAGCAAAATAAATCAGTTAAGTATCAACGACAAGAAAATCCTGCCAAAATACTGACGTGATAATTTTCCGACGAGGAAAGTGCAAAACAACATTATTTTGCTATTGATGTGGGTAGATAATTAACATAAATATTAATTGAATTAAATTCAAAACTAAATTTAAAGAAAAAACTAAGATGGTGTTGCCTCTTATTTGAATATTAATATAAATATTACATAATTAAAATATTTATATTAAAAGAAAAAGGAAAAGGAGGAGGAGGTAGAAGGCAAGGGTTGAGCCCTAGCCATCGCCTCCCTATCGTCACCAAGAAAGGCTGGTGACGATGGGGGAAGGGTCGGCCAAGGTTGCCGAGCCCTAGCCCTTCTCGACAATGGTAAGGAGGCAACGGCGAGGGCTCAGCCCTAGACGTTTTGCAATTGTCTACAACTGTCTTTTTTCAATTTGACTTTAAATTTAATTTAATTAATATTTATATTAAAACTCAAATCTATGCCAAAATGACGTTTTGACAATTCTTTGCTAAGTTAACTCTTTGGCCAAGCCATGTAGACGAGACATAATAATAAAAAAAATTGTCACATAGGATTTCCAATGGGGCTCGTCAGACTTGGTATTTAGGTATCCCATATTTAAGAAAAACTGACACTTAAGTGTCACTTTTCTAAATTTTGGTACTTTTTGTGTTTTTTTGCCGAGAGTAAAGGCGTCATCACATTCTTATTTTCCAAAAATTAATGGTATTTGCTAGCATAATAGTCTTAGACTAATATAACAATAATATTTTATTATGAGCCACAAATTTGAATCGAATTAATTTGATCAAAATAATCATAAAAATGATAATTTATCGTGTATATACAAAAATATATATTTAGTACACAACGCATCCCAACGTATCAAAATTCTCTATTTTTTTAGAAACGATGTGTTGGCGTGCTGTGCCGTGTCGTATCGCATGTTGGTGTCGGTTCTACTTTGGTTGACTTCCTAAGGTCTTCAGCGACAATAATTTCAATTTGGTGTGGTTGGAGGAAAGAGAGGACCCTTAGATGGGTAGATCTAGATCTATTTGCTGGGTTTTTGATTTGTGGGTTTCGCACGTGTTTGAGATTGTGATCGTCGGGTCTTTGAATATCGCTTCGATTTCGATGTGAGCGTTTGACAGGTCCCGGAAAAAGAAAAGATGGCGAAAGATCACCGGTGCCAAGCTCCGCACCTCTGCATGAAAAATTGTGGCTTCTTCAAGAGCCTCGCGACACGGGACCTCTACTCCAAGTGCTACCACAACCTGCAGCTCAAGGAGTAGCAGTCATCCAACGCCAAGCTCGCTTTCAACTAAACTTTGACCCCCTCTTCGTCGCCCTCCTCCTTGTCCTCCTCCTCCTCAACCCTCAAGTCGTCCACCGAATCGGTTGCGTCACCGACTGCCATGGCCTCGCCAGCCGCGAGGGTGGCCGCCTTTGCTTGTGGCAAGGGTAGGGCAAAGCTAGCCTCTGGGCAAAGCCGCCTTGCCTACTACCCTGGGTCTCATACAAATCTGGGCGAGGCCATTGACAAGGGTGGGGGAGGGCCGTGACCCTTGTCGTTTGCTGGCTATTGCGGGGTAAGGAAGGAAGTCAAAGAGGAAGAAGACAAAATAGAAAATTCAAAAATTCAAAAACTAAAAAATAATATTATTAAAAAATTGCTACGTCAGCATTGACTGGTCAAATTTGGCTAGATGTATTGAATTGGTATAATTGTAAAAGGTTTAGAATTGAATCGGTCAAAAAAAAATTAGGACTAAATTATAGGTTTATGACTTTTTTGGTAATCCTCCCACATGATAAATTTAGTTGATTTATCTCTTTTATTAGAGATGTGTTGGGAGCGCGCAACAAAAGCCCAATACCTTCATTTGGGGAGATCACCAAGAGAGAGTCCAAATCTAAGCTCGTCAATAAACTTAATTGAACCCACCTTCATTTAAAAGCTTAAATCAAAGAGTTATGAGCCAACTAAAATATATTAACCACTCTACAACACATCAATCTCCGATATGTGTTAAATCAATGAGTTATGAGCCAACTAAAATATATTAACCACTCTACAACACATCAATCTCCGATATGTGTTAAATCAATGAGTTATGAGCCAACTAAAATATATTAACCACTCTACAACACATCAATCTCTGATATAGGATTTTTCTAACACAACTCACACGTGTATCCTCACAAAAATAATGCAATCATTTCATTGCTAAAGACTTTGAGAATAACATTTTAATGGCAATGAAAGTGAATGAAACTTCCTAAACCCATATTAGTCATCGAATTGAAGCTTTCACGCTCTTAAAGAATGTATAAGGTCCATAGAGATCTGCCAATCGCACTAGTAGTGTTGACCTTGTTTTTTAGGTCAACATGCAAGCCTTGGATATACCAAGGGTAATCAGTTTCAAAATAAGTAATTTCTAGATCATGAACCTAGAATCAGTCCTCTTAGAGTCGGTTTCCAATTCCCTTAGGAGCCAACTTGGAACCAAACCAGCTGGTTATAAGCCAATTTCAAGATTGAGCACAAATCGGGCCTAACTTTAAGTAATATAGTTATTGTTTTAGGAAGATATACCGTATAAACAATTTGTTGCATAATCTCTTTGAACATATATTAGAATAATATTGCATTACCCTGTTTTTCTACACAATAATTTATGTTCAAATATTTCATAGGCAATGAAAATATTTGCTATTAATTTATTTTTTTATAAGAGATACAATCGATCATTTTTAGGAAAATGTTTTTCAATTCATTCATTTTCCATGAAACATACAAAGCTTAATAGTGATAAGCTTTCTCCTGCCATTGAATGACACATTTTCGCAATCGAAATGAATTAAGGACTCCATTGCATAATTCAAAAAAAAAAAATTATGGCTCATTTGACCAAAAATAAGTGTTTATGTTAATTTCCTTACCAAAAAAATAAAATAAAATAAATTTTCTCTTCCTCCTCAAATCTGCATCGGCCATGATTCCGACAATTAAATGAAGATTATCTGCTATTAATTTTCGACCACCTGATTCACGCAGATTTGATTTAGTTCATGTTATCTTAACTTAATGAAATCCTCCACTTGATATCAAATCAAGAAAATTAATTTATTAAGTAGAACATGGTGATGCAAATCAATAAAGAATAACAATGATAAATACAAGAACACTTCAAAAAGAAACCTCCACTCATACACCGGAAAGAATACTAATTATCTCAGACTGATTCTGACTTTCAGATGACAAATTCTTTTATATTCCCCCAAATAAATCCGAATAATTTTGAACTAGAGCCTTCTGCTTGTACAGTCCATTCAACTCACCGATTTGCTTTCACAAAAATGGAAAATTGCTTTGATCTTCTCCAGGTTGCTCTCAATAACTTTCAGAGCTAGCCGTTAAACACGAATGTGAACTCAAATCAATTTGGAAAGGGCCTTGAGCCTTCTTTTTCCGAGGGCTGTAGGGGCACTCATCACCTAAATAGCACCGACACTAACACGTGACACACGACATGACACGACACGACATGCTGACTTGTCGTTTCTCAAAAAACATAGAATTTCGACACGTTGTATATTAAATATATATTTTTATAGATACATAATAAATTATCATTTTTATGATTATTTCAATCAAATTAATATGAATTAAATTCATAAATAAATAATCCTAGAACAAATATACACTAAAAACATTAATCTGTCATTTATTAATATCATTCATTATTTCAATTTGACAAATTCAACTATATTTCAATGATTCATAAAACTTAGAGAAAAAACAAGTCATCCATATTCTGAACTCACATGTTTAATATGTTGGAAGAGGAGAAAATAACTTAAGGGGTGAATTTGTATCACGGGAAGTGGGAGTCAAAAGAGAATAGAAGATTATGTATTTCTTCTTTTTCCATTTATTACTTTTATTATCATGTTTTATTTGTATCACGGAAAGTTGAGTTGAGTTTTTTTTTTTTTTGGTCGGTAAGTAAAGTCGAGAGTTCAGTTTACTCACCCAATAAATTAGCGTTATATTCGTCTCGATTGTTCAAGTCATCTCATGCCGTGCATAAATTATTTTCAATGTAGATACGAATTTCTCTTCTTCTTATATTTTTGTCTTCCAAAAAGTTGATAAGATTGCGTGAGTTCCTATTCGTGACACCTATAGATTACTTGCTCTATATATCGCCTACTTTCACCCATCTCATGTCAAGCCTCATTATTTTGTCTTTTAGCGTATGAATAGATACTTTGTTGAGAAGTCACTTATCCCGATGATGCTTTCACCTAAGCACGTTTTTGTCACATCAAACGACACATCTTTTGACTTATTTTCAATCTCACACATATAATCAAGGAACCATTTTCCTATTTAGTGCTCAATTCGATTCATTCCACCCCATTCACCATTCTATAAGCATGCTAAGAGTCACTCATTGTCTAAGCCCTCTCGCTCCCTCGATTACTCCCTCTCCTCATTGGACCAAGTTGTCATAAACCCACCAACTTCCACATAATTCATCCTCGAAATGCACACCAACTAGAGGAGTTCCCACTATGATTTCATATGGTGTTTTCAAGTCTTTTAGTTGAAAAGGTGTCCGCCAATGTTGTACCAAGTATCATTTAAATATTAAAATCAATCTCTCTATCAAATTTAGTGAATATAACTAACTCTCTGACCAGTTTTGACTCATTTTCATCCAATATAAATTTAGTGATCCATACCCGATCCATACCCAATCCAAACTTTACTTGACCAAACTCATGTTGTTAAAACATTTCTATATTTAACCAAATATAGGAAAACCCATATTTCCATAAAGTCCTAAATTTTGCTAATTAGTCCTAAACATTTCAATTTTACTAAGTAAGTCCTAAACATTTTTTACTTTTTGTTAATTAAGTCAATCGGGTCAATTTTGATCAGAAATTGCTAACATGTATGTCTACTATCCTACACGCCACAATGGACGCTAACGTGAACATATTTTTCAAAATTTTTGAAAAATAGTAATAACTATTTTATTTTCTTTCTTTCTTTTCTCCTTTCTCTCCACTAGCCACCTAACCTTGGTGATGGCCAATAGCCAGCCAAAGGCTACAATTGGTGAGGATCCCTCGCCAACCTTGGGCAAGGAAGAAGGAAAAAAAAAATTAAAATAAAATATTAAAAATTATTAAATTTTGTCCACGTTAAGGCCAGCCATATCATATAGGACGGCCGACATCTACATCAGTGATTTCCAATCATATTTAGCTTAATTGATTACATTGGTAAATTTTCAAAATGTTTAAGATTGAATAGGTTTAGGACTTTTTGACAAATTCCCCCCCAAATTAAGGTAAAGCACAGAGTGAGTACACATGAGATCAAGAGAGACGAGAGAGTCATAAAGGTAGATTAGGTCTAAATAAGTTATAAATCCATTTAAGACCGTTATTATTTTGAGCTTTATGATTCTAATCTCATTTACTAAATATAACTAATTCATATAACATTCTAACCCATTATATATGGGTTAAGAAATGGGGGTATGATCGATTTTTATGGTTCTAAAGTAATCAACATATTCCCATTCTAGAGTCTTGCACCCAACGGAAAATGCGACACTTAAAACAAGGCCTACCAAGTATCATCATTCATCAATCATCATCTCTTTCCTTCCTCGGCTCATACAATCAGTGGCCTTTCGCCCATTCCGGAAAGGATTAACAACAAATCCAACAGGACAAAACCATCACGGGGAAGAATATAATCGACAGTCGAGTTGGCTCCTTTTCGAGACGATCATATCATTATCCCATGGCCACAAAGAGTTGGTTAGCCGCACCAAACATGCTCGTAGCAATGCAAATCCGAGTCGAGTGTCGGAGAGTGTCAAAAAAGTTGATCAGGTTGACAGAGTGTGGAGAGTGTCGAACATGTGTCGAAGTGTCCGACACAATACGAAAGCTCTTGGAGAGTGTCGGTGCTTCATAACTCATCACACCTCCTACATCATTTCTAGCAAGAGCTGCTTCTGCAAAGGGTCTCTCTAGTCTTTTCACGCTTCTCGCTAATTTCACTGTCGTTGAATTGATTGTTCACCTTCTACACACTGGTCCTTCCAAACATATTTACACCTTCATCTTCTTCGCCATATACTAGCCCATCCAAACTTTATCAAACCCTCATTCTGAAGCTTATTCACCTCCCACACAGGTCCTTCAAGCCTTCGACAATCAAAGAACCTGACATCTGGATTTTCACTCGACCTGACATCTGGATTTTCACTCGACGGAATCATGAGCCTCAAGCAATTCGTAGCCATTGCCACGTCATCAAACTTGCCATTGGATCACGCCAACCACATCACCACAAGGATTTGCACTTTAGCTCATCCCTGTCACCAATCATGACACCTCAGCTAGCCGAGTGATTTGCCACACCTCCAAGTCACTCGGCCTAACCAAGTCACCACCGCAACGGTCACCACCACCTCAGCCTCATCACCGCGCTACAGCAACGCAACTTTTCCGAAAGGCGCCACGTTTCCCCCAACTGGCCCACAATTCCACTGCCGAAGAAGAGGAGTGAACGGTCAGCAAGCAGTCGCTCCTTTTTCTCGCCACTTCGGTCCACCACTCACGCACACGTACTCCTCCAACTTGGCGTGAATTGCTGAAGACCCATCAACCACTTCACCGTTTGAAGATGGACAGCAACACGAGGAGGGGTGACCAAACTATGAGGGGATCAAAGCCGCCTTCTTTTCACGATTACCAGCCTCGCTCAATCCCCCACTGAAATCTCCGTTACACCCGCCCCTCCTCCTCCGTTCGTTCACTGTGCACGCGAGCACCACGTCTTGCACAACGTCGCAGCTCACGCCATCGACCGCTGGTGCCGGGCCTCAACTCGGACCATTGCAGCCCGGGAGTCCGAGAGCTCGCCGAACCGCAGTCACTGCTCGTCCAACACCTGAGGCAAGTGAATTACTGCCTGTTTATGCTATGTAAGTTAATTTCCGCACGTCAAGGTCAATTCCCTCAAGTTTTAGTCGCCTCGATCAAATTTGTGCTTGATTATGCTCATTGACGGTTTCGGAATATTCATGTTACAAATAGTATTAATAATTTAGTGCCTTGGGTATATTATAATGTTGTTGAAATTCTGGTAGCTGAGATTTAAGTGCATTTGAGTTTGAATATTCTAGACAGACCCTGAAAATAAAATTACTAGTTAAAGGTCGCACGCGAACGTGTCAAACGTGACTCGCATGAGCTTTATTTATAGAGAGAGAGAGAGAGAGTCAAACACGCACCGGTGGACAGGTGCATCGCTGCACAGGTAATGGATCATTAATGGATATAAAAAAGGAATAAGATTGCTTTCTTTCAAAATTTACGCAATTTTACTTTCTACATCTACGCAATTTTTCTTTCAACATCTACGCAAAAGATTGTTTCTTGGATGACTCATGTACGTCAATGTTTTTTTCCCTTTTTTTATTTCCTTGTCTATGCCTCTGTCTATTTTTCGGTTCCCCAAGAGTACTATATATTTCGACTCACAGAAAGAAGACAAGTTCATCGCATGTTTGACGTAGAATATGGAAATGTCCTTGGCTTATTCGATTGTTCTCTCCCTTGTTCTGATCACCCTCTTCACTTGCGCACGGAAATTAC
This sequence comes from Eucalyptus pauciflora, assembly GCA_007663325.1. Lineage (NCBI taxonomy): Eukaryota > Viridiplantae > Streptophyta > Magnoliopsida > Myrtales > Myrtaceae > Eucalyptus > Eucalyptus pauciflora. The sequence continues at coordinate 432,335 of VMYD01000181.1, read as the reverse complement.
TCTGTTTGTTTTGGTTGAAGCCGAAGCAGCTAGAAAGATGTCTGAGACGACAAGGTCTAAATGGAACTACTTATCGGCTTTCGTTTCAAGACCTGAGAGACAACTTGAGAATGACCAAGCAAGCGCAATCTCAATCCAGTACTTCTTTCTCCAACGACATCGTGCCTCGCGTTCTCCCTTTCTTTCATCAGTCCATCAAGAAATATGGTACGCATGCCATCAAAGTCGAGATACAGTCCAATTTTTGTAGCCAATGATATTATATTGTTGATTTGACAAACTCGATTTCCAGGTAAAAGACAATCTACAATTTCAACTCACTAGAAGGTGGAGTTGTTAGCTAAAAACCCGCTAAAGAATGTACTCATGGTTTCTTTTCAGCAGTTTGATCGAGATATATTCCTGAAAAACGAGTAGACCATATCCTGACATAAGGCTGTTTTTTTCAACATTGAATGTTGTTTTCAGGGGCAAAGTAACATGACATGTTAATGGCAGCTATTTAGTCAGCTACCATCGGAAAGCTACTTTATTGCGTGGCATGACATGTTAATGGCAGCTATGTAGTCAGCAACCATCGGAAAGCTACTTTATTGCTCATTTTCGCATGCAAATTGATCTGCTACATGGGTTTCAAGTGGGTTACTTACAATTTATCTGCTAGTTTAAGCACCTGACGTACAGAAATGGGTGATATATGGGATCCGGTAGTCATTTGACGCCTAGATTATTTATGTAGTTTGTAAAAAATGGTTATTGCAGGGAAGCTTTGCTTTACATGGTTTGGGCCAACGCCTGTACTGAACATCATGGACTCAGACATGTTGAAAGAAATATTTTCACGGATCAACGAGTTTGAAAAGCCCCATCCCAAGGCCATTGGAGATCTCTTTATATCGGGGCTTATAGAGATTGAGGGTGAGAAATGGGCCAAACATAGAAAGATCATCAACCCGGCTTTTCACTATGAGAAGTTGAAGGTATTACTGCTCGTTGCTAAAAGTTTCCTGACCAGATGAAACATCTAAGGGAACTTAAAATAATTAATAATCCCATCGCATTTTATTGTAACAGCACATGAAACTCGTAGTCCATGAAAATCTAATAACTAAAAATTACTTACTCTATAGCTTTTTAACTGTTGAAAACTTACAGAATGTAGTGACAGCAACATGTTCAAGTTGTGAGGAGATGATTAGGGGATGGGAGAAGCAATGTTTGGCTGGTGAAGTGGATGTGTGGACTCACCTTCAACATTTGAGTGGTGATGTTTTCTATAGAGCTGCTTTCGGTGGTAACTACGACCAAGCCAAGAGCATCATCCTCCTTCAACAAGAACAAATGAGCCTCACATACAAATTTCTTCAATTCGCGTTTATCCCCGGCTGGAGGTCAGTTCGAGATTAATATAGCAACAATTTATCCCGAGATCTTTTACTGTTACAAAAGCATATAACAAGAAAAAAGAGTAACAGACTTCAGTGACTTCCTCAATCCTTATCCATGAAGTCAGTTTAAACCTTCCACCATTTTCTTGTGATTTTGCAAATCATGCACCAATCTTAAAGCATCTTGCCACACAAGGATTGAAAAGTTTCTGAAGACAATTTTCTTCCTGCAAATCATGGATAGGGGTTGGATTGCGATTGCAAGATAGTATATTGCGCTTACTGCAATTTCTTTCCTGTCAAAACAATTTTTAATAAGGCAAATATTTCATCGAATTGTCCTCACGATTGCTGTTTTCCAGTTTCTAAACTCATAAGAATTAATGAAAATGATTGAGTGTACTTATGTTGCAAGACACAAAGCTGTGGAAACCAAATTGATGTATAAAGTTTCATCTTCAAGTTGACTTGTGTTAAAAAAAAAAAAATGCAGCCTCTTGCCGACCAAACTAAGGAAGAGGATGAAAGAAATTGACCACAAAGTGAGAGGATTTTTGGAAGACGTGGTGACCAAAAGAGAGAAGGCAATGAAGGAAGGAGTAGATAAAGACGATCTGTTGGGACTGTTGCTAAAATCAAACATGAAAGAAATTCAAGAATCCGGGCATCAAAAGGGTATGAGCATAGAGGATGTGATTCAAGAGTGCAAAGCGTTCAACCTAGCGGGTCAAGAGGCGACTTCTGTTTTGCTGACCTGGACTCTGATTTTGTTGAGCAAGTACCAAGACTGGCAAGACAGAGCAAGAGAGGAAGTTGTGCGAGTTTTCGGCAACAACAAACCTGATTTCGATGGGTTGACCCGACTAAAAATTGTAAGGATTCTCCTCGTGTTATAGGCTGATGTTCATCTCGCTTTCAAGACATACATTCCTGAAACTGAAAACTCACATCAGATAATAGGTTTTTGCCAAAAAGAAAAAAGAAATTACAAACTAGAAATGAAGGAAAAAATTGAAACCACCTGCCCCGAAATCTAGTTGCTGTACTTCCCCCAAACCAAAAGTAAAAAATGAGTATATAGGCAATAGTTACTCAAGCTAGGTTCCGCTAGTGACAGAAGTGAGACACATGGATCATGCCTCCTCATTCGAAGTTACAACACGGATCACATGAATGATATTTAGTTTTAATTAATTTGATAGTTGCATTGTTAATGTCTTTTTTGGACAAAAACAAGCTGACTACAAATTGATTTATATGCAGGTAAGCATGATACTGAATGAGGTGCTTAGGTTATATCCGCCTGTATTTATGACGATGAGGACAGTTCACAAGAAAACCAAGTTGGGAGATATACAAATACCTCCAGGAGTTTTGCTTGTTGTGCCCATTATCCTGATCCACCATGATCCAGAGATTTGGGGTGATGATGCCAAAGAGTTCAATCCGGACAGATTCTCTGAGGGAGTCTCAAAATCAACCAAGAATAAGCTCTGCTTTTTCCCTTTCGGTTCGGGCCCTAGAACTTGCATTGGCCAAAACTTTACTTTCCTTGAAGCCAAAGTAGCTCTGACCTTGATTTTACAGAGTTTCAAAGTGCAGCTGTCTCCTTCTTACAAGCATGCCCCTATTCCTTCGTTCATTATTCATCCCCAATATGGAGTCCCCCTGATCTTGACTAGAATCAGATCGAATTCCTTGATTCGTAATTGATCAAATTATGTCCTCTTGTTTCATACTTTGTGTGCATACAATAGTTTGTTATGTTCGTTGAGAATAAAGGAAAAGTCAATGTAAATATATCATGCCTTCTTGACTAAAAAAGTGGTTCCCAATTAATGATATGCTTTCATTTTGAAATTCTTCACATCTCGACAGAATGCTCTTCTTGGATTGACCTAGTTAACTGGGTTTTACGTACTCTTTTGGTGCTTTCCAAAAGAATTGTTCCAGACGTGAAATCTCTTTCCATCTTTAGCCAAATTATTATATATCTGTCTAATTCTAAAAACGAATCGTTAACTTTATGAAGTTGCTTATATTAAAAAGAGACGGAAAACACTGAATGCGAGTACTTGCATTACGGAAGGCAAAGCAACAGGAACACAAGGAAGACCACATGCGAATATATTTTTTCCTCTCTTGATTTCATCATACTCGATTACAAGTATTCCTGCTCATGCAACCTTGCATGTATTAATTTCTAGAAAACAATTTGCTTGCGAAATGTGTTCCAAATATCTGACGGCCAACAATGCCAAAGAAAGCATGAACTTGTATAGTCAAGACAAAAATAACACCCAGTTTTGAAATGATTCGAAAAAAAAAAAAGGCACAAACTTATATCCTTAAGACAGAAGACGCCATAAACTTTTAACCAAAAGCGATGTTGTTTGAGTAGGATTTTGGTTCTTTTCGGATAACACAGGGAGGAGTACAGCCCCGAATTGAATTCGCAGATTGGAGGGCTAGGATTTTGACACGAGATTAGGTCGCAATAGGGTTTTATTAAATATAAAATATTAGCTAATTTTTGGAGTTCAAGCAAATCATGAAGTTTGGTTAGTGTTTCGGGTTTGCAACTTAGGGTTTAATCGTCCAACCATCCAAGCACATATCTGCCCACAAAGAATGTTCCACCGCTTGTAATTAAGAAGATAAACAAAAGATAAGTGATAATCTTCTTCAATAGATGAAGAACGATCTCGAGTACTGCCTAGAGTACATAGCCATGAATTTTTATTTAGAACTAGTAATAAACTCGTGCCTACCAGCACAACGAGAATAGTACCACACACAACTATTAGGGAAATTATCAAAAAAGTCTTAAATTTTTTACAATTGTGTCAATTTAGTTCCAAACTAGTAATAAACTCGTGCCTTCCAGCACAATGAGAATAGTACCACACACAATTATTGGGGAAATTACAAAAAGTCTTAAACTTTTTGCAGTTATACCAATTCAGTTCTAAACTTATTTTTTTAATAAATCGAGTCCTAAACATTTTACAATTATGCCAGTTCAGTCCTTTCAATCAAAATTGGCCGGCCGACGCCTGTGACAGATTTTTTAATAATATTTTTTTCTCAATTATTTTATTAATTTTTTAATCTTTTTTACATTTTTCTCTCTCTTTTTTTCCCCTCCCTCCTCCTTCCTCTTTCTCCCTCCTTCTTCCTTTGGCTTTGGCCTCCTTCTTCCTTTGGCTTTGGCGATCGGCGAGCCTTCACGGGTCACCAAACTAAGGTAGCCGGTGAGCTTGCCTTATCATCGTTGGGCAAGGGTGAGCTCGCCCAACCACTACAAATCCAGCGAGGATTTGCCCCGCCAATGGCTAGGCGAGCTCGCCCTCACCCAGCGATGGCGAGGCGAGCTCGCCCTAGTTGCTTTAGTCCAACGACTGGCAAGAGAGAGAGGGGTAAAAAAGATTTAAAAATTAATAAAATAATTCAAAAAATTAAAATATTATTAAAAAATGTGTGACCAGCAGCCACATTAGCGCCAGCCAGTCAATTTTGGCCGGAAGGACTGAAGTAGCATAATTGTAAAAGGTTTAGAACTCAATTGGCCAAAAAAATAAGTTTTATGACTGAATTGTCACAACTGCAAAAGATTTAGGACTTTTTGGTAATTCTCCCCACAATTATTTCAGCCAAATCTTTTCTAAGATTAAAAGATGTACCATGAACTATCTTTACCAAGCATTTGGAGAGGATTAAATCATAGATATGTAATGTACTCACATATTTATTGTATGCCAGAGGATGTTTAATAATTTTTAATGATCGATCATTAAAACGTACTCCTTATCTAAATTGGTGAGATGAGTGGGTATACATTGAATGTAATTTTTTTCTTTTAATTTAAAAAAAAAAAATTAATAATTGAGGGATCATTAAAATTTTGAGACACTACTTATTTAAATTGATTAATTACACCAGATTGGATGAAGCAAGCTAAAAGTTGGAAAAAAAAATCACAGTGTTTTTATTTGTTAAGTTTGGAAGTATATAGATGACTTGAAAGACATCAAACTAACATAGGATCAGCATATATGATTTTGACACCAATGCAGTTGCTACGGAACATACTTTGTCAATTTCACTTCAAGAACTAATTACAAACTGCACATCGGATAAAAGCAAAATTAAGTGCAAAATATATAAATATAATACATATTTAGACATATACTATTAACGTGAATCAAAATATGTTAAGATTGTGTTGAGATTAAGTTATATTTTTATATAGTGCACTGATATATCGTGTTTGTCATGTCAATAATTGTTTACCAAGCACAAAAAAAAAAAGAATTTATTTTTAGGTAATCGCATAAAAATAAGTATAAAGTTCACTAAAAGCAAAGAAGCAAAAGCTTGAAAGTTGGAATAAAAAGTGAGTAGGTGAGGGAGAGAGTGGCACTGAAGCTAGGAATGAGCATGATCCAGATGAGCAATTCTCACATTGGAACTTGGAACTATTTACTAAGGACTGATTGGTTTCATGAATCCACTCAAGAACTGGATTATCGGTCGGGTCCGATTCCTGGGTGGGTCCAAGGAACTAGTCCCCAATCCCCACAACATTATATTCCTCAATTAATATAATGGTGAGCTTAGTTTCTAACCAAAGCTTGTACGTCCTTAAATTTGTGTTAAAATGTGAGCTATTGATTTTGATTAAAGATTGAAAACTATGGGGCGAAACAAATAGACAATACTAATTTGCTAGGCACTTAATTTCTTTGAAGTTTATGGTGTGGTCCTCTTAGGGTTCCCCGACAACAAGAACATATGGAGAATTAAACTCTAATCGCTTAATCCATCTTCTTTTCAACATCAATCTAATTTAATTGCCAAGATGGCTAAGGAGAGATCTGATTATTGTGCTCTTAAAACTAGTCATTGACTCTTAATTTTGTGTTATGACGACAAAACACCGCAACATTATGAACATCTCCAATCGGTCCCATCCTTTTTCTTTGTTTATTTTGTTTTTGACTGAAAAAGTAAGTAAACGGATTATTAGAATGAAAAAAAAAAAAGTACAAGGATTAATCACAACTCACCAGTTCCATTAAATTGGAATCGGGAACCAAACCAATCCCCATAGGAATCACCATTCTAGGCCGGTCTGGTCCGATTCCGGGGTAGTTTTTGGTTCCTTTGCACATTCCTAATTGAAGCTACTCTTTCTTATGTATGGTCAACAATGGAAAAAGCATCGAGGGGAAACTGAAAAGTGAAACGCCAGGCTTCCATTTAACTCCGTTAGTTGTATTCAAGAAGGTGAAAAAAGTCGATGATAAAAATATACGCTTTTATCTTGCGGCATGTGGTGCTTTGTCAAATTGTATGAATTTAAAATTACCACCTTGCCGGAAATGCTTAACGTGATCTAAAAGTTAGTGGTGAACTTATTTAAACTAATATTAAAAGCGAACAGATTCTATTTGGCTAGTAGATGCAAGGGAAAGAAAAGTAAAGCAACAAAAAAAAAAAAAAACCCGCTTCTATTGTACGTCCACCAATTCAATTTTAAACCTTCCAATTTTCTTAATTTAGTCTTAAAATATTATTTTCCAATGTAGTCTTTTTAGTCAATTTAGACTAGAAATTGTTGATGTGGCTCTAATCAACATAGATCGTCCTACATGACACAATTGATGGGTTTTTTCATTTGTTTTAAATTCTTCGATTTTTTTCCCTATTCTACGATAAGCATTGGTCGCAAGTGCTTGCCGCAAAGAAAAGAAAAGGAAAAAATTTAAAGAAAAATTATAAAAGTCGCTGCTAGGGCTCGACCATCACAGCTTGGGTGAGGGCCACCCTTGCTAGATCTAGTGAGGGCTTGGCGGCCCTCACTCGAGGCCACCCATGGCCTAGACGAAGGCCATGACCCTCACCGGCTACAATGGAAAAATAATAATAATCGAAAAAATATCAATAATTTGTAAAATTTATCCACGTCATGCCAATCATACCATATATGATGGCCAGCATTTATGTCAGTGATTTCAAGCCAAAATCCATTGGATTGACTCAATTGGCATAAATGCAAAATGTTTAGGATTTAATTGGTCCAATTATAAGGTTTATAATTGAATTTGTACTAATACAATATGTTTATAACCTTTTTTTGTACTTTTCTCGTCTAAATTTTATCGTCATTGATGAATTCAATCCTTAGTTTTCTTATGAAATGTATGTACAGTCCCTTAATTGAAAATTTGGATGTCAACGTGGGGTTGAATTACCAAAAAAGTCCTAAACCTATTGCAATTGTACCAATTCAATCATAAACTATTTTTTTTGCCAATTTAGTCCTAAACCTTTTACAATTATGCCAGTTTAGTCCATTCGGCCAAAATTGGCTGGCCAGCGTTGACGTGAACGCCAGTTGGCAACGGCTGTTCGGCAAAGGCTAACATGGCTGTCCATCCACTTCTCCTTTCTCTGGCGGCGCCGGCCAAAGGCGAGGGCCAACAAAGCCAACCTCGCCGTCACTGGGCGAGGCCTCGCCAGATCCAAGGCGAGGATCGACCTCACCGGTGGCCAGCGAGGCTTGACCTCGCTATGGCTAGGTGAGGCAAAGCCTCGCCAGCCACCGATGAGGTCGACCGTCGCCTTGGCTGGGCGAGCCCAAGCCTCGCTAGATCTGGTGACGGCGGCCTCGCGGTCACTAGGCGAGGCTGACCTTCGCCAATGGCCGGCGAGGCTGACCTCGTCACCCCTCGCCTTTGGCCAGCGCCGACCAGCCAGAGGAAGGAGAAGGTGGAAAAAAAAAGAAAAAAAGAATTCAAAAATTCAAAAAAAAAAATAAAAATTTTAAAAATAAAAATAAAAATTGCCATGTCAACTTTCGCCGACCGGCGTCTACGTCAACGCTGGCCAGCCAATTTTGGCCGAATTGACTAAACTGGCACAATTGTAAAAGATTTAGGACTAAATTAGCCCAAAAAAAAAAGTTTAGGACTGAATTGGCAAAATTGCAATAGGTTTATGACTTTTTTTGTAATTCTTCTATCAACGTACATTAGTTGGGAAAATTGACATAGAGTATCATGTTATATTTGACATGAAACTGATTTTTTATTAAGTATTTTAACGAAGTCAAGCAGTTATATTATATTGGGAAAAACTAAAAGTACACTCAACTTAGAGATGCTTGGCCCTACTTAGTAACGAGTATTTTAAATAAATATGTATTCTATTTGATATTAGCATTGAATACTTAGAGCCTTACGGCACCGTTACTTCTCTTTAGTAATGGTGCAATATGGATCTCATGTTTCATGTTCATGGAATTGAACAACCGAAAGGAAAATAAAATGTTGAGAGAGAGCATAAATTTGTATTTAAAGGGTGAATATCGCTCCAAATATAAGAAAAATAGCTTATAGCAATTAATAAAAAAATTAATTGTAAATATCTTACACATGGATAACACATGCCGTGGACTTTCAATTAGTGCTGTGTGACGAATTTGCATGCATAAAATTAAAAATCCTTCCATTTAAATATTATAAAGGTGGTGTGTACTGAAAAATTTAACCGCTTCATGTAGTTACGAGTGTTCCATAGACTTCTAGATAGCCAGACATTTGACTTCTAGGTTGTCGATCTCTTTTGACTTAAATTGCGCAAAGATAAATGTTACTTGACGTATAATATTAGTAGTCATCCCTCTATATACTTATGGAGTTTTAACGTTGGTGGTATAAAATATTTAAGTTCAATTTTGATGACCGTGTTCGTTTCAATAGATCATAGATATTTTTCATTCACGACTATAGGTGGGAAAAATATCTTGCATAGGTGCCGTGGCTAGTGATCCTAAATTTATATTCTCTTGAAATAAAAATGTTTAAATCATTCTTTTTTACACTTAGGGTTTGTTCATTTCGCAGAAAATATCATATTTCCAAAAAACATTTTCCTAAAAGCATTTCTTAAAAGTCATTTTCCAGGAAAATGACTCTATTTTCCAGGAAAATGACTCTATTTTCCGGTGTTCGGCAGAAACCTAAACTTTGAGTGGAAAATATTTCCACCGTTCGTTAGCTAATTTAATTGTTTGGAAAAAAAATTATCAAAAATTGAATTTGACCAAAAAATTAGTTTTATTTTTTATATTTTTAAAAAAATGAATTTTTAATTATTTGTATTTTTAAAAAATCGAAAATTTTATTTTATTTTATTTGTTTCCTTTTTCTTTTCCTTCCTCCTTCCTCCTCCTTCTTCCTCCACCTTCCTCCGCCGTCGCATGCCTGACAATGGCCGGCTGCTCGGTGGCTAACCAAGACCCAATCGCCAGATTCGGCAAGCTTAAGCGAGGCTTGAGCCCCGCCCAGCTCACCAGATCCGACGGCGGAGCTCAGGCATGCCTGGATCGGGAGCTCGAGCTTCGCCGCTAGATCCGGCGAGCTCGCGGCTCGCCAAAGCCCGGCGAACCTCTGGCGAGGCGGAGCTCTCGCCGACCTAGGGTGAGGCTCAAGCTAGCTTGCGGCCAGTCGTCGACCACCACCGTGGCTGACGACCGACCAAGGCCAAAGAAGAAGATGAAAATGAAAGAAAGAAAAGAAAAGAAAAATTAAAAACTCGATTTAAAAAAAAAAAAAAAAGCATAAAAATAAAACGAAAACGTATTGGTAAAAAGAAGCAAGATGGAAGAAGTTATGGAAAATATTTTCCTCACTTTTAAATGTTGTTTTTTCCAATGATAGAAAACATTTTCCTTAACTAGTTCATTTTTTGTGAAACGAACGCTGCAAAATCCAGAAAACGTTTTCCCGGAAGTCATTTTCCGCAAAACAAACGAACTCTTACTGTAAAAATATTTTTTTCCCGGAAGTCATTTTCCGCAAAACAAACGAACTCTTACTGTAAAAATATTTTACAAGGGATGATGCTAATAAGTTCCTTTTTAATTTGCTTATTTTCTTATCATTATTTTGGCTAATATATTTTTTTCTAATTTAAGAAATCTTACTTGGTGGGCTAGCAAACCCATCGAATAAGATTGGTGACTTTTCTTAGGGAAAATACGTGGTGGAGACAACACTGTTACTCATAAGAGAGTAAAGAAAACCCAAACCTTTGGAGTGCCAAATTTGGCACTAGGAGATACTTAAATGCCAAAAATTAGAAAAGTGACACTTAAATACCAAAATCATAGCAAAATGAATCAGTTAAGTACCAACGACGAGAAAATCCTGCCAAAATACTGACGTGATAATTTTCCGACGAGGAAAGTGCAAAACAACATTATTTTGCTATTGACGTGGGTAGATAATTAATATAAATATTAATTGAATTAAATTTAAAACTAAATTTAAAGAAAAAACTAAGATGGTTTTGCCTCTTATTTGAATATTAATATAAATATTACATAATTAAAATATTTATATTAAAAGAAAAAAGAAAAGGAGGAGGAGGTAGAAGGCAAGGGTTGAGCCCTAGCCATCGCCTCCCTATCGTCACCAAGAAAGGCTGGTGACGATGGGGGAAGGGTCGGCCAAGGTTGCCGAGCCCTAGCCCTTCCCGACAATGGTAAGGAGGCAACGGCGAGGGCTCAGCCTAGACGTTTTGCAATTGTCTACAACTGTCTTTTTTTTTTTCAATTTGGCTTTAAATTTAATTTAATTAATATTTATATTAAAATTCAAATCTATGCCAAAATGACGTTTTGACAATTCTTTGCTAAGTTAACTCTTTGGCGAAGCCACGTAGACGAGACATAATAATAAAAAAAATTGCCACATAGGATTTCCAATGGGGCTCGCCAGACTTGGTATTTAGGTATCCCATATTTAAGAAAAACTGACACTTAAGTGTCACTTTTCTAAATTTTGGTACTTTTTGTGTTTTTTTGCCGAGAGTAAAGGCGTCATCACATTCTTATTTTCCAAAAATTAATGGTATTTGCTAGCATAATAGTCTTAGACTAATATAACAATAATATTTTATTATGAGCCACAAATTCTTAAAGAAATTGACTTCACAATAATTTATAATTATTTTAGTTTTTTGTAGTTCTGAACAAACTGTTATTCTTACAGTATATTAAATATTGTGACTCAATCATTTCTCAAAATTAATTACGCTTCCTCTCACTTTTTTTTCGTTTTCTTTAACGGGTCGTGTTAACTAGATTTATGATTGCTAGTTTTCCTTAGATGAACATCAATTATATTCATCCTTAGTTAGATAAAAATATCTGCAATGTCTATCTATGTAACCCACCAATCAACATATTGATCTGAAAAAAATTGGTCCCTTCCATGACTACCACAAAATCGGATAGAAATGAGGTCGACAAAACGTCTCGAACTTCCTATCCAATCAAGAGCTTAGTACAATGGAAGTACTACACGTAACATTGGCAGGTCGATTGAGTTCTAAATGTTTATATTTAATCAGTAGAGTCCTAGAAGTTTTTCAAAAATGTGCAATCATTGTTCTTAAATAAATACATTGATTGGCACTTCCTCGCAATAACATAGGCCACGCCGGACCGACTATGAGTTAAGTACATCGTCGCATAATTTTTAAAAACGTCTATGACTCCATCAGCCATGATTCCGAAGATCATCAACCACCATTTTGGCAACCTTGGTCACGCAAAATTGGTTTAGTGACGTGATATGAACTTCAAGCCGCCGCTTGACGCCAGCTCATTGACTTTATTAAGTAGCACCTGTTGATGTAAACCAACAAAGAATAGAATACCACTTTTAAAAAAGAAACCCCGTCTCATATATCACAAATTACATCATCCGATTCTCTGACTTTCAGAGAATGATGTTTCTTTCAGTTTCCCCATATACTGTTAAACAATCGTCATCAGAAAGGTAGTGACATGATCATTGGCCAGTTAACAACTTCAAATTATGACTTTATCATTTTCGAATTTCATAATAAATTTGTTAGAATATTTAAATAATAAACAATTCATTCATCTAATATTTTAAACTTTTAAAACAGTTAACAATGATACTACAAATAATGATTCTTCAATTTGACAATGGATCTTATTAGATCATCAAGGGTTCTTCAATTTGACAAGTAAGTAATTTTATTGGTAGGTAACTTGAAATAATGATTTTACTACTTTCAAGTTCAAGTAGAAATTAGCTGCTTCTTTACTTGAGAAGGATCGACTGCTGTTGAATTTTACCGCGTGGCCACGACACCACTTAGCCTGTCACATGAACAGGCCGTGCCCTGCCTTGGCTGGCCTTGCCCTTTTGGCATTGCTAAATCTTAAGATCCAAGTTATGTAAATCAAGAGGTGAGAGGTAAATCAGTTGAAAAAGAATTTTTATGCCTTTCCAAAATTTGAGTACAAATGATGCTATGCATCAACATAATAAAGTGTCACAGAGTGCTATATCATTCTCTAAAATTACTAACATGTAACCTTAGTGCCAAAACATTACGAATGATCAAGATAGTGTCAAAACTTTATGAATGATCATTTTAGCAAAGCATCAAAACTTTATACAACCGTCAATTTAAGCAATGTAAGTGAGCTTTTGTTATTGAAGTAATGACATGTCAAGGTTTCTGTCAATCTAAGTCATCAAGTAGGTTGCGGGTTACAAAAACCCCCCATGACAGCAAGAATTCCTGCTCTGCCAGAACACTAGCAAAGCTACAGCATGTCCTTCGTACAATACTCCCACGTACTCTCACAAGAGAAAATACTCTCTCTCGACTAGTCGTCAAGGCTGGAATCAATTCAACAGGACAGAAATAACATAGCATTAACCAGTCCTATATGCCTGTTTTCTGTAGTAGTGCCGCTCAGCTCGATTCTTCCCGATAAGGCTTCCTATCAATCTCTGAGTTTCCTTGATAAAGAAAACTACTTTTTGATTTGGGTTGGACGAAACTTTTTGAACTTGTTTTAAAAGAATCCTAGTGTTGAGGTCGGGGTTTCGTTCCTAAAAAAATTACATTTAGAGTTTTTCGCTAACAAATATATGAATATAGGCTTCACTTTACTTGCGAAGACCACCCCAAACATCAGAAAATCATATCATTCTTCCCTGAACATTGCTTACTCCGAAACTACTTTTCTAGTGAAGTTCAATTTTCCCAAAACAAGCATGGCATTACTATTGATATGACATTGGTGTTGGATATATTGTTAATATAATTTAAAAATAATATGTTCACATACAAGCCCAATTGGTAGAAACACACTTATTTGGGTTCATATGGGCCAGAGCCCAATAGCTTACATATATAAACTCTAGGGTTTCCCTACGCTGGAGGTAACACTGTTGAGCGTTCCAAACTTGACGTCTTTTGATGTAATACTTCAAGCAACCGCTTCTTCTCTCTCAAACCCATAACCTCCAACAATCTTGAAGTATTATTATCGTGTGTTGGATTTGAGCGAGAAAGGTGTCTTCTTGAAGATTTCGTCAAGACGAACTCACGGGGGTATTGGCCGAGATTTGAGTTTGAAGATTCGGGTGACTGAAATCTTTGATTCAAAAACCCAAAAATTATAGCCAATTTTAGAGGGTGAAACCACTTGGGCTTTGTTCTACTCGTCGATACGAACGTTTTGAGTGGTCACTCGCGTCGATCGGAGGTCGGATGAAGAAGTTACGGCAACCTGAAGTTTCCATTTGAATTTCTAGCGAATTTCGGAGGCGGAAATTTCCAGCGAGTTTCAGCGACAAGGGCAGTCCATCTTAAGGTTTTTGGGCGCTCCAGATCTGTTTTTAGGGTTTGTTTTGGCAAATTCCATATTTACAGAGCAGTTTGATCAAGGTTAGATGAGTTATTCGACTTTGTGGCTCCGAGGACTCCAAGGTGCACTCTTTCTAACACTTTGCTCTGATTAAAATGACAAAGCGTAGTTCCTATGATATTATGAAGCTTCAATTGTTTGATGTTACTGAATTTCATGGCTGGAAATTACATGTTCAATTTGGCATGAAAGAACGTGACATATTCTATACTGTATTGAGCGATTTTGCATCTACCATAGAAGATGTTGATGAATATCGATGGAACAAAGATGAGGATTTTTGTAGAGATTATTTGTTGAACTCTCTAAATCCTAATATGTCTATGACTTATAGTGAGTATAAAGAGATATGGGATCACTTGAATGCTCAGTTCCAAAAACAAGAGGGGTTATCTAAAACTCTCTTAGCGGAGAAATTCTTTGATTTTAAATTCACTATGAATTCAAGCATCACCTCTTAGTTAGTTGAATTTGAGAACATGGGGAACAAGTTGAAAAATGATATTAGGATTAACTTGTTATTATTATGGATTAACTTGTTATTTCTATTTTGTGTATATCTAGGTAGTGCAGAAGATAGTGCTGCAAATATGTTTTTAGATCTATCTACTAACACAGTGATAGAATCTAGAGATGCAGTGTTCTTCAAATATAAGTTTCTCAAATATCAAGTCTTGAATGTTTCTGGATCTATAGATATGATTTCAGAATCTCCTGTAGAATCTGAAGCAGGCCCTTTTGACACTAATTCCACACAATTGGCTATTGAACCAATTCTAGTAAGAGTATCTATAAGAGAGAGAATTCCCAAAAGTTTTGGTGAGGATTTTGTTGCTTACCATCTTGAGGATGATCCATTCTCCTATCAGGAAGCAATGAGATCTAGGGAATCTCTACTGTGGGTAGAAGCCATAGATGATAAAATGAGCTCTCTGCTGCAGAACCACACTTGGCAGCTAGTAAACTTGCAAAAAATGATTAAAGTTATAGGCTGTAAATGGGTGTTGAAGAAGAAACTGAATAGTGATGGATCAATAGCCAGATACAAAGCACGTTTAGTAGCTAAAGGCTATAAACAACAGAGTGGAATAGACTATTTTGATGTTTATTCACCTGTGCGTCATCTATCAACTATAAGAATTCTTCTTGCCTTAGCATCTATTGAACACTTTGTAGTGCATCAAATGGATGTAAAAACAGTTTTCTTAAATGGGGAGTTAAATGAGGAAATTTACATGGAACAACCGGAAGGATATGTTATGAAAGGTCTTGAGGACAAAGTTTGTAAATTGAATAAATCATTGTATGGTCTTAAACAAGCACCTAAGATGTGGCATCTTAAATTTGACAAAGTGGTAAAGAGTTATGGCTTTCAGTCTAGTTATTCAAAAAATGCATTTACCATCGTTCTATGTCAAATAAGATAGTCATCATTTGCTTGTATGTTGATGACATATTAATTCTTGGTTCCGATCATTCTGTAGTGAGTGACGTGAAAGCTACTTTAGCTAAAGAATTTGACATGAAAGATCTTGGTATTGCTAATACCATTCTTGGTATGAAAGTAAGTTTTAAACGGCAAGTTATCTCCCTTAGCCAGACTCATTATATTGAGCAGCTACTTTCTACTTGGGGATACGATAAGTGTAAACCGAGTGAGACACCATGTGATTATAATAACAGACTGAGTCCTAATGAAGGGACCAGCGTTGATCAGTTAAAATACTCGAAACTGCTTGGTAGTCTCATGTATGCTATGAGTTGCACTAGACCTGACATAGCCTTTACAGTTGGTATGCTGAGTCGTTTTACTAGTAATCCTAGTAAAGAGCATTGGGATGCCCTTGATAGGCTGATGAGATACCTTAAACGTACTAAAGATTATGCTCTCTATTATCCTCCAACTGTGGATGGATATTCTGATGCCTCATGGTGTTCAGATATTGGAAATAGTAAGTCCACTAGTGGATATGTATTCACTTTGGGTGGAGCTGCTATTACATGGAAATCCAAACGACAGACTTGTATTGCATTGTCGTCTATGGAATCAGAACTTTTTGCTTTAGCCTCAGCCGGCGAAGAGGCAGAGTGGATAAAGAATCTGATTATAGATATTCTTTTGACTCAACTCAAAATTAATTCTTTGAGTCTATTCTGTGATAATCAAGCAGTTGTCCAAGTCGTCAATAATACTTTCTTTAATTCAAAGAGAAGACATGTGAAACTGAGACATGCGTTGTTGAATTATCTGAGAGAACAAGGGGTTATCACCTTGATCGATGTGAGATCGAAGGATAACATAGCTAATACTCTCACCAAAGGTATGCCTAAAGATCGATTATTCAAAACAGTGGGGGAATTGGAGTTAAAGACTATATAGGCAAGTCTTAACTACCATTTACTTACCTTCTAAGTGTGTGTTTTGAATTATCGAATCTTCCTTTATTGGCTACAATGATAAGCACAGTATATATGTTTCATCGATGTTCACAATTGCTAACTAATTTGAAAAGGGTGAGTTGTCTCATTCCAAACTTGATGAAGATGACTTTAACCTAATTCAAATGTTCTATCGGAGAAAATTGTGTCATTCCAAACTTGATGATACAATTCAACTAAGTTGGACTATCCTTTTTTGTTAAATGATCTCATTCCAAACTTGACGCTAGATTATTTGACTTTAAGGAATCAGTAACTGTGACATTCCAAATTGAAACATAGAAACAATTATTTACTTAAGAAGCCTGTTGGTCTTGTTCTTAATTGAAACTTGATATTACATGACCTGGTTATTGTAGGTGACTTGACTATTGATCATGTTCTTTGAAACTAGACAATAGTTATTCTCCTACAAATAAACTTAAGTTGATGGCTCTTTATAAATCACATTGTTTAAGTCTTGTTCATAATATATGAAACTGAATTGATGCTTATGACATGATGTTATTCTCTGCCTGATGGAATGTTGCTAAGTTTTATTCAAATGATTGAATTCATGATAATATGAAATTCATATTTGACATTCTACAAGGGATGGTAGAGATGGAGGAGAGCTTAATGAGTGGGATCCTTACTAAGATGACATACTTGATGAATGAATATATATATATCATTTTAAGCATGTGGAGACTTGATAGTTTACTTGCATTTTGCTATTTCTATTTTGTGAACATTATTATACATATATTGGTTGTGAACTAAGTCTAAGATTTATTTTGGGGATTTGAATGAGTTTAGATTGAATCTAAAACTCCTAATACTTGTTTTTGATTTGTTGCTCTCAGAACAGATTCATGCTAAGAATGATTCACTTATTTAGATTGCAAATAATGATTGAGTTTAATACTTTACTGCTAAAAACTCTTTGACAGATCCGAGTTAATTGTCTTGGACTGAATATGGATGATTCATGTTTGATTGAATATCACAATGACTACCTTATTGGATTGTGCTGTATGGTGAACATAGGAGGAGATTGTTGGATATATTGTTAATATAATCTAAAAATAATATGTTCACATACAAGCCCAATTAGTAGAAGCACACTTATTTGGGTCCATATGGGCCATAGCCCAATAGTTTACATATATAAACTCTAGGGTTTCCCTACGCTAGAGGTAACACTGTTGAGCGTTCCAAACTTGACGTCTCCTGGTGAAATACTTCAAGTAACCGCTTCTTCTCTCTCAAACCCATAACCTCCAACAATTGGTACACCTCGTACATTGTTGGTAAATTACCAAGCCAACAAGTTGCCAATCACCTAATTCTACGGACAAAGTTTTGAAATTTACCAACAATTTACCATAAATTACCATTCACGAATAAATTGTCCATTTTACCACTCCTAGGATGTAACTTACCACCCACACCTTTTTTTTTTTTTTTGGTCGGTACCCACCCTCAGATGGTCACATTTGAGTTCCTTTCCTGGCCGATAAATGTGGTTCGCCAATGGTTTTCGTGGTGCATTGAAATACTTTGAAAAGAAGGGTTGAAGATTGGAAATAAAAACGTCATCCCGCTTAGTTTTTTTTTATTATTCTAGCGTGCATGGCTGGACAGGTAACAAGTGAACGAATTCCTTACAATATCATGTAAAACAGACGTCATACTTAGAAACTAAGAAGCATTCATGGTTGATGAACTCCCTCACCAAAAGGAAGTCATCGCATTCCTTTTTCAACGATTTCTTTCTGCTCCCCAAGAGTCCTATTTATTTCCTCTCACAGAAACAAGACGAGCGTGTCATATGTTTAGCGTAGAATATGGAACTGTCCTCAGCATATTCTATCGTTCTCTCCCTTGTTCTGATCACCTTCTTCACTTGTGCATGGAAAGTGCTGTGTTTGTTTTGGCTGAAGCCGAGGAAGCTGGAAAGATGTCTGAGACGGCAAGGTCTAAATGGAACCTCTTACAGTCTTCTATTTCAAGACCTGAGAGACAACATGAGAATGAGCAAGCAAGCACAATCTCAACCAATTACTCCTTTCTCAAATGACGTCGCGCCTCGCTTGCTCCCTTTCTTTCATCACTCCATCAAGAAATACGGTACGCATGGCATCAAAGTATAAATACGGTTGAAATGTTAGCCAAAGGTATAATATCATTGATTCGACAAACTCAATTTCCTGGTGTAAAACAGTATACAATTTCAACTCACTAGAAGCTGTTATTTTTAGCTAAAACCAGCTGAAGAATAAATAAATATTTATGTATTTATTTCTGGTCTCTTTTCAGCAATTTAATCGAGATATATTCATGAAAAGCAAGTCGACAAAATCCTGCGATAATGTAAATTTTACAACATTGAATGTCGATTTTAGGAAAAGTAACTTGAAAAATGAATGACAGCTATGAAGCGACCGATGGTCAATAAATTATGTAAAAAATAATTGTTGCAGGGAAGCTTTGCTTCACATGGTTCGGGCCAACGCCTGTATTGACCATCATGGACTCAGACATGTTGAAACAAATATTTTCACGGATCAATGAGTTCGAAAAGCCACATCCCAAGGCCACGGAAGATCTCTTAGTATCAGGGCTCATCATGATAGAGGGTGAGAAATGGGTCAAACATAGAAAGATCATCAACCCGGCTTTTCACTATGAGAAGTTGAAGGTATTATGGCTTGCAGCTAATAGTCTCTTGACCAGATGCAACATCTAACGGAACTTAAAATAATTGATAATTAAAAACTTTGTACATTCAATTCATTTAGCTTTCTAATTGTCGAATAATTACAGTATGTAGTGACTGCAACATGTTCAAGTTGTGAGGAGATGATTAGGGGATGGAAGAAGCAAAGTTTGGCAGGCGAAGTGGATGTGTGGCCTGACCTTCAGCATTTGACGGGTGATGTACTCTGTAGAGCTGCTTTCGGTGTAACCTACGACCGAGTCAAGAGCATCCTCCCCCTTCAACAAGAACAAATTGCCCTCACTAACAAGATTCTTCAGTTCTTGTTTATTCCCGGGTGGAGGTAAGTCAAGATTGATTTAGCAATAATTTATCCAAAGATCTTTAACTGTTTCAAAAGCATTTGACAAGAAAAGAGAGTACCAAAATTTACTTTGACTTCCTCATTCCTTATCCATCGAGTCAGTTGCAACTTTCCACAATTGTCTCGTGATTTTGCAAATCATGTGTTGATCGATCTTTAAGCATCTTGCCACACAAGGAACTAGAAAAGTTTCTAAAGTCAATGTTTTTATGATTTTGCAAATAATGGATAGTGGTTGCATTGTGGTTGCAAGGTAGCATATAGGGCACGCTGCAATTTTTTTCTTCTCAAAACAATGTCTAGTAAGGCAAATCTTCTATCGAGCTCTTATCGAGATTGCTGTTTTCCAACTTCTAAACTCAATAGAATGGATGAAAATGGTTGAGTGCATTTATGTACCGGGACACGTATAACTTGTAAAAACTAAATTTATGTGTGAAGTTTTCATCTTGAAGTTAATTTTCTTATTAAAAAAAATGCAGCCTCTTGCCTACCAAACTGCGGAAGAGGATGAAAGAAATCAACCGCAAAGTAAGTGGATTGTTGGAAGACATAGTGACCAAAAGAGAGAAGGCAATGAAGGAAGGAAGAGCAGATGACGATGATCTCTTGGGACTGTTGCTAAAATCAAACGTGAAAGAAATTCGAGAGTCTTCGGATCAAAAGGGTATGAGCAGGGAGGATGTGATTGGAGAGTGTAAAGCATTCAACTTTGCGGGTCAAGAGACTACTGCTGTTTTGCTGACTTGGACTCTGATTTTGTTGAGCAAGTACCAAAAATGGCAAGACAGGGCAAGAGAGGAAGTCCTGCAAGTTTTCGGTAACAACAAACCTGATTTTGATGGGTTGAGCAGGCTAAAAATTGTAAGGACTCTCATCGTTTTGTCGTCTGCTGTTTATCTAGATTTCAAGTATATTCTTGAATTTCAAAACTCGCATCAAATAAATGGTTTTCTGCAAAAAAAAAAAAAAAAGAAAGAGGAAAAAGAAAGAACGGATGAAAATGGAAGGCCAACAATTGAAGGAAATATTGTAACCACCTGACCTGAAATCTAATTGCTGCTCTTCCCTGCGCCTTCCCACGAACCAAAAGAATATATATATGGATTGTGCCTTCTCATTCAAAGTTACAACGTAGATCACAGGAATGATATTAAGTTTGATAAATTCGGTCCACTAGGCAAGGTTTAGATAATTTAATTGTTATATTTTCAATGTCTTTTTGGATAAAAACAGGTTGACAACAACTTGATTTTTATACAGGTAAGCATGATACTGAATGAGGTGCTCAGGTTATATCCGCCTGGACTTATGATGATGAGAACAGTTCAAAAGACAACCAAGTTGGGAGATATACAAGTACCTCCAGGAGTTGTGCTTTTTGTGCCGACGATCCTGATCCACCATGATCCAGAGAATTGGGGTGATGATGCCAAAGAGTTCAATCCAGAGAGATTCTCCGAGGGAGTGTCAAAAGCAACCAAGAACAAGCTTTGCTTTCTCCCTTTCAGTTGGGGTCCAAGAAATTGCATTGGCCAAAACTTTTCTTTCACTGAAGCCAAAGTTGCTCTGACCTTGATTTTGCAGAATTTCTCGATGCAGCTATCTCCTTCTTACAAGCATGCGCCTATTCCTATGCTCACTACTCATCCCCAGTATGGAGTCCCCTTGACCTTGACTAGAATCGGATCGTTGGATCGTATTTAATCAGATTCTGTGCTCTGCTTGCTTCGTTGCGCGTCTAAAACAGTTGTCATGTTTGTTAAAGAATAAACCAAAAGTCATTTAAACATATGATGCCTTCTTGACTAGAAAAGTGGTTCTCAAGCTAGTTAAATGTGTTTTACGTAATTCTTCACTACTCACCAGCATGCTCTTCTTGGATTGACCTAGTAAACCGTGTTTTACTTCTTTGGTGCCTTCGAAACCCTAAGGCATCTTTAGCTAAAAAAAGATACATCGGATGCACGAATTATTAATTCTTTGTAAAGTCACTTTTATTAAAAAAAAAAAAGAGAGAGGAAACACACTGCATGCAAGTACTTGGACTGGACTGAATTAGAAGCAACAGAAACAAAATGTGGACCACATCCGATTGTACTTTCCTCTCATGATGGCATCATGCTCTGTAAGATTTGCTCGTGTTCATGCAGTCAGCTTGCACGACTTTCATGAATACAATTTGCTACTGAACTGACGGCCAAAAATTCCAAAAAATTGAGAGCATGAATTTGTACTCTCAACACAAACATATCCCCAGTTTTCGAAGATTCGAAAAAAGCAAAAACTTTCGCTTAAAGGACAAATATCCACCGAATAAAAGAAAAACGCAAGCTTTCATCCTTAGGACAAAACTAAACCCATTTTTCAAATGATCCCAAATTAAAGCACAAAGTTTTGCTCGAGCAACAAAAATATCGAATAGCTTTTCTGACCAAAAGGCTTATTCTTCTTCTACAATGGCTAATGATGTTGACGGGTACGATCGACACATCAATTGAGCCAAACCAACGCCATAGACATTTAAACTAAGAAGACGTTGTTTCAATAGTATTTTGGTTCATTCTCTTCAGATAACAAAGAGAAAAAAGAGTTTAGTCCCCAATCGAATTCGTAGATTAGATGGCAAGGGTTCACAAGATGAGTCCACAGAGTATGGTTTTATTAAATTTACATTTTGAGCTAATTTGTAGATTTTTGGAAAATCGTAAATTTTGGTTAGAGTTTCAAGTTTGCAAATTAGGGTTCCAAATGATTTCTACTTAAGTGAACTGAGCAAATAATCCATTATAGTTTTGTTTTGGCTTAGTTGACATGTCTATTGTGCACAAATAATCATTGGTCACGTGAGATGCCAAATAAATTTGACGAAAAAATAATGATGGAAATTTTCGTCGCTCTAGTAAAATTTCATGCCTTTTTATGGGTCGTTTGAATATGGAATTATTTTTCTCTAGAGGGTCTAAAGTCGTTTCTTTATATCCGTTGGACATTTTTCGTCATGCGTTTTTCCGTGTAATTTGAGACTATTTTTGTCCTGAGGTATAAGTTGGTGCTTTTATCTGACCTTTGGCCAATATATGACAATGTATATGCAAAGTGTACTTCAGAAAAAATTTATGTTTTTAACATGATAGCCAGCGTTAAAAGTCTTACATGAATGATCTGAAAAATGCAATTGCCCCCTTGAACAGCGAAGCAGGTCGCACTTAATATAGAGTTTAGTGTCGAAACTATACTATGGATCAATTCGATGCCAACACTTTATGAGAAATCATTTTAGTACCCAAACTTTTTAAAAGCATCCATTTGAATAACTCGAGCAAGTCAACATTATTAAAATAATATTTAAGTCTATTTTTCCAAAAGTTGCCGGAAACACTTAGTGATCCCCTAAAAAGTTGTGGTATTAAGATGTTCGTTTGAAAAGTTTTAGCACCATGGTGATTGACTTGGCATATAATTCTTCCATATGATTGGCTTACTTATGTTTTAAGTACAAAATTTGGCACAAATCTTTCGCATTATTTTTCATCACACCTTATGCCGCTCAAGAGCTTGACGCTTTTCTCTTCCACAAGAGCTTCATCTCTTCATGCACGAGCCATCAGAATGATTACTCAGAGAATAAATACTTTCTAAACCTTGAGTCTGTATCAGTATTGAATAGAAATCGAAATGGGGCGGGGCCAAGTGGTACGCAACAGGTTTTGGTCCCCTTATTATGACCATCCCTCATTCCGTTTGATCTGATTCTGTGCTCTTGTTTGCTTCGTTGTGTGCATAAAACGGCTCATTCCGTTTGCTGAGAATAAATTATTAGTCATGTAAACATATGATGCCTTCTTGATTAAAACAAAAAACAAAAAAAAATGTATCTTATCATCTTACTGTCAAATACAAGGGTAGTATTGGGATTTTATAAGTGAGACAAAAAGAGCGCAAGTTCTAGCTTAATAATATAGACTTCGTTTTATGCATGCGCTAGAGGCAAGCGTGACTCCTTTCATGGGAAAAGTGTTAAAAAAAAGTCCTAAACTTTTTGCATTCATGCCAATTTAGTCATAAATTTTTTTTTGTCAATTTAATTCTAAACATTTTCACGTTATGTCAATTCAGTCATTTCTAGTCAATTTTAGCCGGATTTTATTGACTGGACATCGGTCGGCTAACATGGCCTGAGCGGTGCTGACATGGACAACTTTTAATATTTTTTAAATTTTTTTGAAATTTTTTTTTTATTTTTCTTTTTTTATTTTTCTTTTTTCCTTCTCCTCCTCCTTCCTCCAGCTGATCACTAGACCTCGACGACCGGCAAGGTCGAGGTCGACCTCGCCGGCCACCTCGCCAGTGGCCGCGAGGGCAACCTCGCGCTAGGCGGCGAGGCTCGCCCTCACCGGATCTAGCGAGGGTCAAGCCTCACCCATGGCTGGTGAGGCTCGCCTGCCTGGCGCTACCATGGGCAGGGCTTGACCCTTGCCAGATCCAACAAGGGCGAGCCTCGCCCGCCCAGCACGAGGCCGCCCTCGAGGCCTAAGCAACAAGGCTCACCCTCACCGAATCTGGTGAGGGTCGAGCCTCGCCCATGGCCGGCGAGGGCGAGCCTCGCCAGCCCAATGCGAGGCTAGCTTCGAACCCTCGCCAGATCCAACAAGGGCGAGCCTCACACCCAGGCCTCGAGGGCAGCCTCGCCGCCCAGCGCGAGGCTGCCCTCACGGCCACTAGCAAGGTGGCCGATGAGGTCGACCTCGCCGGCCGTCAACTCTAATCAGTCACCAGACCTCAACGACCAGCTGGAGGAAGAAGGAAAAAATTAAAATTAAAAAGAAAAAAATTAAAATATTATTAAAAGTTATCCACGTTGACCGACCTCCAATGAGCAAAATCCAGCCAAAATTGGCTAGAAATGATTGGATTGACACAACGTAAAAAGGTTTAGGACTAAATTGGCACCAAAAAAATGTTTAAGACTAAATTAGCACAAATGCAAAAGGTTTATGACTTTTTTAATACTTCTCCCCTCTTTTCATCCCTTGTGCAACGTCATAATCAATTGATAAGTTGATTTATAACTTTAATTAAATAGAGAATAAACTATCTAATATTATCTTTTTTACCACTACATAAATTCCTTTCTAGAAAGAATTGAACGTTTTATCACTCATTCAATAATTGAGAAAAGAATACTAAAAATGTTATGATTTTTGTAAAATACTCGCTTTAATGCCAAAACTTATTTTTAGATCATTTTAGTGTCCCATCGTGATTGAGGCCAGAGAAGGTAGACAGATGTCTAAGGGCGCATTTGATAACGATTCTGTTTCCGGGAACAAATTCTGATTAGAAATGATTATTTTTTATTCTGTTCCCGAGAACTGATTCTGAGTAAAAAAAACGGGTTTGTTAACTATACAAAATTTCTGATTCTGGAATAGAATTGTGTTTGGTACCGTGTTCATTGATTCTGTTCCAAATCAATTTATTTTAATTTTTCAATAATTTTTTTCCTTTTTTTCCTTTTTTTATTTTCTTTTTTTTTCCTTTTTCCTTTTTTTCTTTTTTTCTTTTTCCTTTTCTTTTCTTTTTTTATTTTTTTTTCCTTTTTTCCTTTTTTTCTTTTTTTAAATTTTTAAATTTTTTCTTCTTTTTTATTTTCTTTTTTTCCTTTTTCCTTTTTTTATTTTTTTATTTCCTTTCTTCTTTTTATTTTTTTATTCTTTCACGGCGAGCCTCCGGGAATCGACCAGACGGCAGGACGGAGCGAGCGATCGTGAGATGGCAGTCGATGAAGAAGACGCAAAGAGAAGAATAAGAGTTTTGATTCTCAATTTTGTTCCCGGAACAAGAATCAACTTTTTTTAAATTCTTGATTCTCTTCCCAATCTGTTCCCGGAAACAAAAATTTTACCAAACGCAATTCTCGTCCCAAACTGATTCTGGGAACAAAAAATCAGAATCATGCACTGTTTGAATGGTTACCAAACAGGCCCTAAGATGGCAAGGTCTAAACGGAACTACTTACCGGCTTTTGTTTCAAGAGACATCATGAGAATGACCAAGCAAACTCAATCTCAATCCATCACTCCTCTCTCCAAAGGCATCCCGCCTCACGTTCTCCCTTTATATCATCACTTCATCAACAAATACAGTACGCATGCCGTCAAAGTCAAGACAAAATTGATTTTTTCTTGCCAATGGTATGATATTATCGATTCGACAAACTCAATTTCGTGATAAAAAATAATGAACAATGTATTTGCTAGGTCAGGCACCTAAAGTACCCAAATGGGCAATATATAGAATTGGGAAAATTTCAAATATAGGCCTGAAGAGAAACCTCCTCAAAGTGGACCTTTGACCCAAAGATGACTCGGAAATGGCTAACCTTATCTCAAATAATACCTCAAGCTCACCGGTCACCTAAAGTTTCGTCGACCTGCAAGTTCGTGCATATCACGTGCATCCCACATGCATTTTTCATGCAACTTACATGAAATGCATTCGTGCATATTTGGTGCATCTCAAATCAATAAAGTGGATGATGATGATTTGAGTGTACTTAGGTAGCAATATACAAACGTATGAGTGATATTTGGAATCCGGTTGCCATTTGAGAGTGCCGAACACTTCGAGTGCTAAAACTTAACATGGAAAAATACTTAAATGTCAAAAGTTACAAAAGTAACACTTAAGTGTCAAAATTGGAGTAAAATGGATCAATTAAATGCCAACGGCAAGAAAATCCGATCAAAATGCTGACGTGGCGATTTTCCAACGAAACAACTGTAGAATGACGTCGTTTTGCTAACATGGCTAGATAGTTAATATAATTATTAATTAAATTAATTTTAAAACTACTTTATTCTTTAAAAAAAAAAAAAAAAAAAGAAGAAGATGAAGATTGCATGCAGCTGAGGGCTCAACCCTCCTTCGCCGCCTCCTCACCATCGTCAAGAAAGGCCAACGACGATGGGTGGAGGGTCAGCTGGGGTTGCTTAGCCCTAACCCCCCAACGGGTGGCGCCTTGGCACGGTCGGGCGAGGGTCGGCAACCCTCTCCAAATCTGGGAGAGGACCACAACCCTCACCCCAGATCTAGGCGAGGGCTCGCAGGCTCTCACCATCGATCGGCCGGGGTAGCCAACCCTCCCTCCACCGTCGCCAGCCCTTCTTGCTGACGGCGGGGAGGTGGTGGTAAATGCTGAGCCCTCGCCTTCTGCCTCCTTTTTTTAATAATATAAAATAAATATAAATATTTTAATTTACTTAATATTCATATTAAAATTAAAATTTAAAAAAAAAAAAAAAAAAGATAAAATGATGTCGTTTTGGTTCTTCGTTACTAACTCAACTCTCCGGCATGCCAAATAGGCAAGTTATATTATTAAAAAATTGCCACAAATGGTTTCCGGCCACCTTCACCGGACTTGGCACTCAAGTATCCCATTTATCAAAAAAAAAAAAAAAAGTGGCACTTAAGTGTCACTTTAATAACTTTTGATACTTAAGTGTCCCCCTTATCAAGTTTTGGCACTTCCGATATTCTTTTCCCTGCCATTTGATGTTTCTAAAGAATGGTTATCACAAGGATCGATGAGTTTGAGAAGCCACATCCCAAGGTCCTTGGAGATCTCTCCATTTCGGGGCATGGAATTGCGCGTTCCTTCATCTAGGGTCCTACCAAGAGACGTGGACCCCTCAAGTGCCATAACTTGGCACAAGGGGACACGTAAGTGCCATTACTTATGGTAACACTTAAATGCCAAAATCGGAGCAAAATTAATCACTTGAGTGCCAATTCGACCAAAATCCGCCCAAAACGCTGACGTGTCAATTTTTCGGAGAAGTAAGTGCAAAATGGCGTTGTTTTGGTGCTGATGTGGTAAAAATTTTAATATAAAAATTAATTTAATTTAATTTAAAACATTTAAAATTTTTAAAAAAATTATAAATATTAAAAATTAAAAAAAATATAAATTTTTTAAATTTTTTAAATTTTTTTTTAAAAAAATGGAGACAGCTAAGGGTTGAGCCCTAGCCACCGCCTCCCCGCCGCTGCTTGGAAGGGCCGGCGATGGAGGGGGGAGGGTCAGCCGGGGTCACCGAGCCCTAACTAGGGGCTGGTGACCCCGACCGACCGGCAGCGAGGGCCGTGAGCCCTCACCCGGCCGAGCCAAGGGCCGCCACCCGCTGAGGCAACCCCTAGCAAGCAGCAGCCCTTGGCCCGGCCAGGTGAGAGCCGCCGACCCTCGCCCAGATCCGGCTAGGGGGGAAGGAAGAGGAGGGGAAGTAGCCGGCAGCTGAGGAGGAGGAAGGAGGAGGAGGGAGGCAGCCAACCCTCGGCCGCTGGTCAGCTGGGGTCGCCGACCCTCGGCCAAGGCTCGGTGGCCCCGGCCGACCCTCCCCCACCTTCCGGCGACGGCAGGGAGGCGATGACAGCAAGGGCTCAACCCTCAACCACCGGCTGCCTTCCTCCTCCTTCGTTTTTTTTTTTTAATAAATATAAATTATATTATTATTTTGTTTTAAATTTAATTTAATTAATTTTTATATTATATTAAAATTCAAATTATGCCAAAACAACGTCATTTTGGCCGATTTAAGAGCTATATTTTGGCCAACACCCGAAACGACGTCGTTTTGGGTGAATTAAAGCTAACTCAACTCTCCGGCGAGCCACCTCGGCGAAAAATATTAATATTTAATTGCCACGTATGATTTCCGACCACCTTTGCCAGAGGTGGCACTCAGGTGTCCCACTTTTCTAAAAATGTGGCACTTAAGTGTCACTTTCGTAAGTTAGGGCACTTAAGTGTCCATTTGTGCCAAGTTATGGCACTTGAAGCGTTCTTTTGCCCAAATCACCTCCACATGCATTGCATATACAAATGTTATTCTCTTCCTCTCGCCTTTGAACTCTCCCTCAACCCTCAATCTCCTCTTCTCCTCAACTTTGCCTCCTCTCACCTTCGAACTCTCCCTCAACCCTCAATCTCTTTTTCTCCTCAACTCTGCCTTTGAACTCTCCCTCACCTTGAAAACTATGTAGAAGTGTAATTGCTGTGGGAAGAAGTTCTCAAAGAGCATATTGGAGTACCACGCCCAAATGGTCCACTGCAAAGCTAAAGTGAAGTGCGAGCGATGCAGTTCCGTCTTCAAGCTCCAGTTAGAGCTCAAGCAACACAAGGCCGCCTATGGCCCCAACTGCTACAGCAGTGGCTTAAGCAGCGGAAGTGGATCAACGGCTACAGAAGCGGCAAAAGAGAAGTGATATCTACTTCTCTTTTCTAAATTGGCCAGGTAAAATAAAGATTGCCGGCATCACTGATGGCGTCAATCACTAAAAAGTGATACCTACTTCTTGTTTTCAATGGAAATGATTAAACGGGTCACCAAAATTTACGTGTTAACAGGTTCACTAGATAAAGTTTACATAATTAAATTGTTTCATTTGCAATGTCTTTTTGGACAACAATAGGGTGACAAACCTATTAAAAGAAAATATCAAGTTAACCAATATCTCTCCCCTTAGATCAAATAAATGTCCTTGAAAAATCTAATGAAGAGTCTAAAAGTGAATCAATTCCTATAATAAATAGATTTTCATGGAAAAATCTCCAAAAACTTTACTATCAAAGAGCCACTCCTCCTATTATTGTCCTTAAAGTGTCATCATAAAGAGTTCAAAATAAGTATTCTCCCAATACCATTTATGAATGGAATATAGATGGTGTCTTTGAAAATAATACCATCAATATTCTTAATCAAATGGTTATGGTAGCAAATGCTTATAAAACTTAATAAGAAGTTTTTGATCATGCCGTTGCTAACCTTTTAGTAGCTGGATTTACAAGACAACCAAAAGGTTGATGGGATAATTATCTTACTAATAAATAAAGAACTCAAATCTTAAATGCACATAAAATAAATGAATATGGACAACGTATTGAAGATGCTAATGGGCAAGCCATTCAAGATACTGTCTGTACTCTCATCTATTCTATATCACAACATTTCATAGAAAATCCTTCACATATAAAAAATGTAAATCAA
This sequence comes from Eucalyptus pauciflora, assembly GCA_007663325.1. Classification (NCBI taxonomy): domain Eukaryota; kingdom Viridiplantae; phylum Streptophyta; class Magnoliopsida; order Myrtales; family Myrtaceae; genus Eucalyptus; species Eucalyptus pauciflora. The sequence goes on along the minus strand of VMYD01000181.1, from coordinate 402,622 downwards.
TATCTTCTTTCGAACATAAAATGTAAACCTTTAGGGAGATTCCGAGATTATATGGATCTTTTTCTACAAAGGGTTTTGGTTAGACCAAACGTAAACCAACCCTTTTGGAAGGAAAGATTCTTAGTTGGTTTGCCTTGTTTGATAGAAGATCAAGTTCGTAATAAAATAAGAAAAGAATATAATGGCCAAATTCCTTATCACTTATTATCATATGGAGAACTAATTTCTTATGTTTATAGACAAGGAACCCAAATGTGTAATTCAATAAAATTACAAAAGCAATTAAAGAAAGAACAATTAAGCAAAAAAGATTTAGGATATTTGTGTACGGTATGATCCTTCATACATTCCATCAAAACCAAAGTATAAAGGAAATTGTCCTTCTAAAAAAGGAAAATCTAAAAATCATTACAAAAATAAATCACGAACCAATAAACATGATAAACCCAAACAAAAACCAAAAAGGGAAATTAACAGAGACATTAAATGTTACAATTGTGGGAAAATAGGGCATATTTCTAAATATTGCCGAATAAATAAATAAATTAAATGAACTCTCCATAGATGGGAGACTCTTTATCAGCTTAATAACATCATGTCTACTACAGATGATGATTCTTCTTCAAAAGACTATCCTGAAGAAGCGGGCCTCCAAATCAACAAGATAGAAACTTCATTAGAATATGAAAAAAAAAAATTTATTCTCCTGAAGAACCGACACTTTAAATCAATGTTTTAACAAAAAAGGAACAATTCTTGTTAGAAACAACTGACCGACACTTTAAATCAATGTTTTAACAAAAAAGGAACAATTCTTGTTAGAAACAACTGATAATGTATGGGATCCAAAAGCCAAAAAACAATATTTAGATAGACTCCAATCTTCTATGAAGATCCCAACTAATTCTAATACAACTTACAATCTCAAAGATATTCTTAATAGAAATAAGAAAATTCAATCTAGACCTATCAATATAAATGATCTCAATAATGAAATAAATCAGCAAAGATTAGAAATAAAAGCTCTCAAAGATACCTAAGCTCAAATACAAAAAGAAATTTTGGCAATAAAATCTAAAAAAGAAAAGGGAACGAAAAAGAAGAAGAAAATCCAACTAATAACATTGATCCTAATTTTTTAATGAATTTATCATAAATAATATCGAGAAAATGGATAATAAAAATAACAATAAAAATCAATTATGATTCACTATTGATACCACAACACTTTTTGATATAGAAGCTAATCTTAATTGCATAAGAGAAGGCTTGATACCAACAAAATATTTTCACAAAACTACATAATCATTAAAGTTAGCCTCAGGAGACAAACTTAGAATAAGTTACAAGTTGCCTAAAGCTTCTACAATTAAAAAAAAAAAAGTCAAATGTCATATAAAACATCTTTTCCTTTAGTTAAAAATATGAGACAGAATATGCTACTAAGAACACCCTTTATTCAATTAATTCAACCTTCTACCGTTACCAATGAAGGAATTAAAACACAAGCTTTAGATAAAAACATTACTTTTGAATTCATTACTAACCACAAACAAGAAATTTAAACATATTACAAAAAAATTCAATGTGAAATAAATTGTCTCATAAAAAACAAAGAAGATCAACTTCAATATTTAAAAGATGATTTGGAATTCAAAAAGATAGAACAAAAATTATTTGATCCAAAAATAAAAGAAGAAATTTCTTCTCTCCAAAAACATATCAAACAAAATATATGTTCTACCTTACCCAATGCATTTGGGAAAGGAAGAAACATATTGTTAGTCTTCCTTGTGAACCAGATTTCTCAGAAAAACAAATTATAACAAAAGCTCGACCAACTCAAATGAACCAAGAAGTTTTTACAATTTTGCCAAAAGGAAATTCAACACTTATTAGATAAGAAATTAATTAGAAACGGCTAATCACCTTGGAGTTTCTCTACTTTCTATGTCAATAAAAATACTGAATCAGAAAAAGGAGTACCCATGTTAGTTGTCAATTATAAACCTTTGAACAAAGCATTAAAATTGGAACTATCATCCCAATTGAAAGATCAATCCTTTTTGCAGAAAAATTTCCTGATGAAATTAAAGCTAAAACCCAATTACAAAGATTCTTAAGAAGTCTCAATTACATTATAATTTTTTTCCCAAATATTAATATCTTATGTAAACCATTACACCAAATATTAGAAAAACCCTCGATCATGGGCTTTAGCTCACACTAATATTATTAAATAAATCAAAACCCATGTTAAAGAAATACCTTGCCTCCATCTTGTTGATCCTTCTACTTTCACAATAGTAGAAATAGATACTTCAGACATAAGTTATGGAGGTATTCTAAAACAAGTAAAAAATAATAAAAAACAAATAGCGCAATTTGTTTCTAAACATTGGAACCAAACTCAACAAATTACTCTACTGTCAAAAATATATATATATTAGCCATTGTTTTGGCAATATCTAAATTCCAAGGTGATCTTTTAAATCAAAATTTTTTATTACTTACTAATTTTAAATCAGCAAAAGAAGTATTACAAAAGAATGTATTAAATATTGCTTCAAAACAAATTTTTGAAGCCATATTATCTTCTTTGATTTTGATATTGAAATCATTAATGGATCATCAAATTCTTCGCCTGATTTTTTAACAAGAGAATGTTTACAAGGAAAACAATGCCACAGTCCAAAAAAGATAAAGACAAAGTCATTACCGAAACCTCATAATCACAATTCCAATCACCAACAGTAGACCAGTTCTAAGCTTGGTCAGATATAATGAAAGCTCAACAATCACCTAAAATCTAACAATCACCACCACTATTATCACCATCATTACAATCACCTCAGCAATTGCAGATATGATTAGATATAATCAAAGCCCAACAAACACCATTATCACAACCGATATCTCTTGATCTTACTCTATACCTATCTCCATTACTCTCCCAAGCAAAATCAGAAATTGTTTCATCACAATCATACAAACCTCAATCTAGATCATAAACCCAAAAATCATTGTCATTACCTGCTCTAATCAAAATTTGGGTAAATATTGCTTAAGAAAATCCATCAAAACAAATTGAGATCACTTTAAATCCATCACCACTAGCCTCTCACAATCCAAGAGAACTACAATCACTTGAAAGGATAAATAGTGAAATTGTCATAAAACCATCTCCTTCATATATGATAGCAAAGCCCTCTACCTCCATTATTTCTGTAACCACATCACAATCTTCAGTCAAATCACAATTCATCTCCAAAAGCCAACATCAAGACCTCATGGTAGTTGAAAGAGATTTCCACCATGAAAATCCAAAAGTTTATGCAAAACATATTTTTGCAAAAAATTGGCATTACCCACCAATTGATTCGTCAAAATCACAAGCTTATTATGAGCATATCCTTGTTGAAACCAAATCTATCACATTTAAAAATTTTGCATCATCTAAAAATTCAAATAATATCACTCATTCAACAACCACAATCCTTCAAGTCATACCCTCAGATATGTGAAAGCCCAAGCGTCATACCCAATTATGATTCAAAGGCAGACTAACCACCAAATTACCATATCTTCCAACCTTTCACTTATTGGGATTACCGAGAAGCCTGGCGGAATACTTTTTTTCCGCCAAAATGAAGATAATCATAACACTTGGCTTTTTTATTTGAAGATAGATTTTAATACTGAACAATTACTTTTCCAATTCCAAAAATGGTGGAGTCACTTTGGTCCTGTCATTGAAATATTACCTCCACAGTTTAGAACCAGCTTGAAAATCTTTTACACCCATTTCAAACCAACCAAATCATGAATCACAATTTTCAAATCTTATGCATTTTTTCATCAATTTCCAAGTTTCCTAGGTAACGGCTTGAGAATTTGATTATAGACAATCTTCTTATCCTTCACACCCCCTCCACCTACTAAGAAGATTCAGGACTAAGTGGTGGGACAATATCAAATTCACATAAAATCTTTTTGAGGAAGTAGTTCTGAACTAGCTAAAACGGTGAAATCAAAAATCACCTTATCACAAAATTACTAAAAAAATTTCAACAAAAATCATTGGCCCAAGCTCATTTGGCTGCCATGCAGTCACCAGAAGGATATGCCCCTTAATTTGGCAAAACTTATGTCAGAATTCTCAATCACCAAGCTACTTCCAAAATCTCCAAGTTCCTCTAATGATGATCAATCTTATCACAGTGGCAATACCAATGAAGATGATTGCTACGGCATCAACTTGTTAGATGATGATGGAGACGAGTAGAGGAAGTTACCGATCACCAAAACAGACAAATAAGGAATTTTCAAAGCACATCATCATTTTCCATTTGAAAAAATCTCAACATGCTATAGATGGATTGAAGATGGACTGAAGATGCTGCTGTAAATTCATCCAAAAAAATTTTACTTCGTCCAAGCTTTGCTTATAAAAGGAGGAGTAGAAGAAGAGGGGGGATCACTACTTGCCTTCAACTCACTTGCGCTCTTGTGCTCTTACCTTCTTGCGTCCTAAAAGCCTCATTTGATCACATCCTTTCACTCTCATATATCTTTCACTTGTATCTTTTCCCAAACACCTGTAATCACTCATTATCACTTATAATCACTTCTTCAAGATATCTCTGATCACTTGTAATCATCTTCAATCACTTATATCAACTATCTATAAATTTTCTTATCACTCAATGATATAATCAATCAAGTTTTGGTTAGCATTATCACTTCATATTATTAGCCTTCTTTTACTTTTGTGGGATTTCTACTCGCGCATGGACTACACCCTTGTAAAAGGTTACATTTTCTTTTATCACGCATATCAATTGGATCTCTGCTCGAGTATGGATTATTACCCCTATGTGAGATCACATTATTATATTAATTACTATTCACATATACCAGTGGGATCTCTGCTCGAGTGTGGACTACCACTCCTTCGTGAGATCACATTGTTATATTAATTAATACTTATACATATCAGTGGGATCTCTACTCAAGTGCAGACTATAGCCCCTGCGTGAGATCACCTTGTTATTTTAATTATGTTTCATATTATTTTATGATAGAAATCATGATTAGCTTAATCTTCATCTATATTTCATTTCTTCACCTAATTCGTTTCTTATTTATTATCATTATCACTCTTGAATTATTATACTTCGTATTAGATAATTTCACACAAGTAGCTGATCTTTACGATTACATTAGAGATATAGAACCTATAAAAAAATTTCACATATTAACCAATCCAGACGAACATAGATGTTTAGATTAAATCACAAATCACTTAACAATTTTCTATATATATATATTGAAATCACTCTACATTATTTCTTATCCTTTATATAGTACCCTCGCGTGGAGGTTCGTCAAGATGATTAGGGCAATAGTCTATCCTGATATAATGGAACTGTTTAAAAAGCATGTAACTAGAAAAGAGAGAAGCAGAATTTAGTTTGACATCCTCAGTCATTAACCTACAGTCAATTGCGACCTTTCAAAATTTTGTAATTGTTTTGCAAATCATGTGCGGATCTTTAAGCATCTTGCCACACAAGGAGCTTGAAAAATTTATGAAGACAACTTTCTTATGATTTTGCAAATCATGGATAGTGGTTGGATTGTGCTTGCAAGATAGTATATAAGGAGATTGCTTTTTTCCAACTTCTCAACTCAACAGAATGGATGAAAATGATTTGAGTGTATATAACGTATAAAGTTTGTATCCTGAAGTAGACTTGCCAAAAAAAAAGACGCACCCTTTTGCCGATTAAACTGCACAAGAAGATGAAAGAAATCGACCATAAAGTTAAAGGATTGCTGAAAGAAGTAACGACCAAAGAGAGAAAGCAATGAAGGAAGGAGTAGATGAAAATGATCTCCTGGGAATGTTGCTCAAATCAAAACATGAAAGCAGTTCGAGAATCTAGGCACCAAAAGGGTGTGAGCATGGATGATGTAATTCAAGAGTACAAAGTGTTCGACATAGCGGGCCAACTGACGACTTCTATTCGGCTAATGTGGACTCTGATTTTGTTGAGCAAAGTAGACAAACTGGCAAGAGTCAAGACAGAGCAAAAGAGGAGTTCAGCAAGTTTTCCGCAACAAGATACCGGATCTCGATGGGCTGAGCCGACTAAAAAGTGTAAAGATTCTCATCTTATTGTAGTCTGTTGTTCATCTCAATTTCAGCTTTATATTCTTGAATTTCAAAACTCGCATAGAGTAAATAGGTTTGTGCCACGAGAGAGAGAGAGAGAGAGAGAGAGAGAGAGAGAGCAAAGGCAAAACAAGAAATGCTCTTGTAAGGGTGGACCGGAAGAGTTAGCTCTCTCTGTATGAATGTTGTTTAACGAATTGACCGTGAACCGTTTGCCGCCATCGAAGCTCGCGAATACTGCATCTAAAACATCCCAAGGTTTGCATGATTCGAGCGAGCGTTTGTTTGGTCTCCTAATTTAAGGTATCAAAAGGAAAGAAACACACTCTCGACCCCAAAGGTCAAAAAGGAAGAGAACCCCCAAAGTTGGTTTCGTTAGTGAAGATGTCAGAAAATTTCGAGTTCATGAATCGCATGCGAACCGCTCCGGGTCAGAATCACCTGTACAAACTACAAGCTCAGACTCAAATCACTTCACCAATTTGTGGAATTTGTGGGTGTTCGATTAGATTGTTTTAAGTGACTGCGGCACCAAAAATCATTTGTTTCTCAATGACATGGTAACACAGGCATTTGCACTAGCCAATATCACTCGTGTTTCCCTCAATCCTTGCCTATTCCAAATCACCAACAACACAGAAATCAATTTGGCAAGCTAAACCACGCCCGTTGCCACATTTTTGTGACTCTAAGCATTTGACCTAGTAAAGTTGCTCCTCAATGTTTTGGACTACCATTCTTAGGTAAAATCATGGGCAATCTTGAAAGAAACAGACCCCAGCACATCAACTTTCCACACATTTTGGACCGTTTCTCAAATGTCAAAATCATCAATCCAACTTAACAGCAGACCGGATTACCATGCAATCAGACAATTGATGCCTGTATTGCATGCATATCATCAGGCCTTTAAACCTGAAGAGCAAAATTGGGCCTCCACAAACGAGTGCATTGCTGCAGGATATGAGGATAATTTTTACTTGTTATAACAGTGAAATCTAGTTCTTACCTGTGTCAAAATTTTTCTCCTCCTACACTACGATAGCAACAAATAATCAAAAAGTCTCAGGAATCCACTTTTAACCAGTGACGTAGCTAGTCTCGGCTTAAATAAGCTTCTTCTTTTGAAAGAATCGCTTCAAGTACCAAATCTGCAAGGCTGAGACAACAATGCATAGACCCAGGGACATTATACTGAACCAGGCAACTCTGCCATTGGTTTTTTCGCTCACCATTCTCATCTCTGCTTCTCTGTTATCACAGGCAATGATTAAGGGACAATACTATGAAATGCGAAAGGAGGATATCAATACCAAATAGAATTGCAAAAATTACCTGCTCTTCAAGTACAACAAATTTTCATGTATGGCCTCCACAGCTCCTTCAAGCTTCTTGAGCTCAAGCTCAACGCCCTGTAGAACATTAAAGAGGAAACATTGAGAAAACCACTGTTGGAAGAAAATTCCACAGGATTTTGGAGTTTCAAAGGATATCCCAGAAAAAATAGACAAAGAAAGGGCTCAGGGACAATATTTTAGTTGTCGTCTTTCAAAATAGAGATAGTCCACCTTCTAACAAGATTCACCACTTTACTTCATGTTGAGAAAAAACAACAGAAACAGTCACTTAACCAAATTAGAAAATTATTATTTTGAGGCATCACAGAATGCCATAGATACCACCATCTACACAGGGTCTTTTAATCCAATGACAATTAGTCTTCATCAAAATGCACATTGAGAGTGCAACCTGAATCAAGTTACAAATCTCAATGAAAATTAATACAAAAGAAGTCAATTTGTGATTTTAATTGTCCACATGTTAGAAACATACAGACAATGACATAACAAATGTATGAAATTTTAAATTCTTCTGGAGTCTAGGAGACAATCCAGTTTGTTGGAGATTCTCTTTCCAAGGCACGTAAGAGTTAGTCCCTATATAGAGGCATCATCTCCTAATATTTAACTTTAGGATGGAAATACTGCAGGCCATTTAAACAAGAAACCACAGTCCTTACCTCAATCTTCTCTTTCTTTGCAACTGATTCCCAATCCTTCGCGGCAATTCCAGTTTTCCAATCAATATTGACACTTATTTCTCCACTTCCTTGATTATGACCATCCGCCCAGAAACAGGCCAGGTAGTTGCCGGCTTCACTAGTTGTGAATGCAAATTGACCATGAGTGACATTCTCATTGTGGTGTAGATTGTTGCCATATGGTGAAGTCACCTACAAAGATGGAAGCCAAAATTTAACAAACATGAGCTGGCCTTCAATCAAACATTCATCTAGTTCCCAAAAATCAGTAGATCTATGTAAGAAAAACTCTACTTTTTTCACTTGTTAGTAGAGATTCACTTATTCAGCTCGTGCCTTGGGCGGCATAAGTCTTCTAGTATTTATTCAACTAGTGTTGAGGCATGCAATGGTGAGAGATTGCATATGAAGAAAAAAGGAAACATTTTAAGAGGAGTTGGGTGATTATTTAATGGAGTAAATATAGTGATCGTTATGAAGTGGGTGTTTACTTGATAAAATGAGTTCAGTGAGTAGGAAGGGTAATATTGAAAAATCCAAGAAGTGACACAAATAAAAAATTTCCCTTAAAAATACAGATAAATTCAAAGGAATAGGGTTGGTAGAGATGGGTCATGACAAGAACAACACTGAGTTTGCCGAAACAGTTTATGCCTACATATAGAATTCGAATACATTGAGCTGGTTTTGAAAGTCAAGATTAAGGCATTAAGGGGGTCTCCTTGCACCATCTGTCAAAGCACAGTTTCTCATCTCATATTTCATCGTTACTTAAGTTGTCTACTTTAATCAACTGGGTCAAATCTCCTAAAAGAACAAAAGAGAGCACAAAGGGAAAGGTAAATCAAGTAACTGCAGGTTCTTCGGCTTTGTCTACTGTAGAACAAACATGCCAATACTCAGAAGAAAGCAGAGTATTATCAGACTATTCTTCAAATTATAGCACTACTTAAAAGGTATTTCAGCTTTCATAATAGCTCAATGTTGGAAATCTAGCATAATCTCTGTTGTCTCATTACTATAACGAATATCTTACTGATGAAAACATAGAAACCAAGGACCTTCTTCATTTTCATATGGTTTATCATTTTTGAATAAAGGATCATGCGCAATGCATGTAATCTTCTGCTTGATACTTTTCCAACTAAATCTTGTAATTCAATTCACTCATAATCCTCAAATCCAGAAACAAGAACTTGAACTTTTACAATGGATTTTGAAATGACAACAATGCCTTCAGTAACTTAGAACCATAAGTCTTTTATTTAATTCCAAACTTCCTATGTCATTCATATGGCCCTAACGGAGATATACAAGGACTTACTGAAGTAAAAGCAATAGTTGACTAACGGGAAAATGAAGAAACTGCAAAAGAAGTCTTTCAATACACACTACAAATGAGTCTATCTCTAAGCCTCAAACAACAGAGTAAACTGGATCTCGCAATTTCTGAAAAGCTAATACCAAGGCCTGCAAAACATCATTTGCACCATCCAATATAGTTTGGAAAATTTTCCCGTGAGAGCATATATAGCAATCAATCATCTTTTTGTGTCCCAAGACTTAAATCTAAATATGTAATTTCAAGTTGCAACATCACTTGGCACTAGTCATGCATATGAAAGAAAAGGTAATTTAGTTTATCTATATGCTCCATTTTTAAACAAATGCACAATGAATTTGCAGCTTGTCAAGGCGTAAAGTAGTATAAGCAACACTGTGAGCAAATTAGACACCTTTTCTTTCTTTTGAGAATAATGTATTCAATGGGGATTAAAAAAAAAAAATAGTTTTATGAAGGTCTCCCAAAAATGAGGGCACAGAAATAAAAAGCACATAGAATGACGAACTATTTGACTGTCAAGGAAGACTAGGTTCAATTCTGTATTGAGGTGCCGAATCCTGTCCACGAGATAAATAGGTTAGATCTTAGGAATTTGCTCACTTGTTAATAACTTGGATACGAGTCAGTATGCCTTGATTCCATACGCAAGTCTTAAATGTAGATTATGTTCAAGAGAAAGGACAGCCGTGCTTGCTATGAACAATACACAAAGTTCAAAGAATGTCTTAAGGTTGCCACGGAAATAGGTTAGGTTTCACCGTAATTATAGGTTCAAAACAAATTGTCATGGAAATAGGTTAGGTTAACAAAACCAACATTTCTGAAGAGTAAAAAGGTCGTGTTATTAATTCCATGGGGTTTCCAAAGCTCTCTTTAGCAATGAATATAGCAACATAAGACTCACAACTAAAGATTTATTATCTGATCTTCATCATCTTTTTAGGAAGGCATAGTATATGGATTGCAAAAACAGATGGAATTGGCATTAAGCAATTAAATTTAGGCTAAAGGCTCAGAAACTGGAGAAGAAAGAGGAAGAAAATCATTGTTAATATTCTGATTGCTTCGAGAAAATGACTTCAAAAATCACTAGAAGATATCTCTCTAATTGGCTCTCTGGTTAACTAGAATAGACAAACCAATTATTTGATTTAGTAGCATCCAATGTTCCACTTTTGAATCAGTCAATCCTCTGTATCATGGAAGAAGCAATAATATTTACTTTTGCTAGTTGCAAAGTTTCTTATAAAAGGACGCTGTTTATACCAATAAGCACATGAAAATGCCGGAAATTTACTTTTGAGCATATGATGTGCCACAAAATAAGCATTAATGGTAAGTAAGAAAGATTAAGTAGCGAAAAACGCCACAGATATCTTCAAAGATAAGTGAATGCCTTAGATCTCTCAACCAGTAATAGCTATTCAGCTTGGACTTGCCAAAGTAGTCAGCAAGGTAGAACTAGGATGACTGCTGAGGCAACACCTTTATGAAGCGATTCCATTATTTGTGGTACCGAAGGGAGTTCAACTCGAGGCTCATCACCACCAACCCCCCCCCCCCTTTTTTCTTTTTTTTCCCCATTCAGAAAACCCGAAAGAAAAATACGAGAGGTGCAGTGTCTAGAGCTGAACTTCATAGTATCAAACCACCAGTTCGAAATTCAACAAAATCAAATCCCCATCAAAGAATGGGGAATTGGCAGCGATGATGGGAACTCACAGCAGGTTTATCTATCTTAAGCATTCACATAGCAATTATGCTAACCACCAAGGGAGAAAAATTCCGATCACCATCGAGATCCGAGCCTACAAGAGCACTCCCCCTTCCACCTCTCCCAGCAACAACGAATTCCAACCTGGAAATCAAGCAGCACATTCGCATCCCCCTCCCTCCCTCCCTCCACATAGACCCCAAAAAAGTCGATGGACAAAGCTCCAAACAAGTAACAAATTCAAGAAATTCTCTCTTTCTCAAGTCAGTTCTCTCCTGCTTAAAGCACCAACTGCTCATCCGGCTATCAGTAAAGACTCACCATCGGCTACAAAAAACCAACACGAAACTCCACTGCACGAACACGCATGCAACCCATACCGCAGAAAGCCTCCAAGAACTACACAAACAGCCGAAAATCCAAGATCCTCAACTTCAACTCGCACAAATTCGAGTTGAAAGAGAGGGAATTCCAACCCCGAAACTACGTAGCACATTCGCATCCCCTCCCTCCACATAGACCCCAAGAAAGTCGCCAGACCGAGCTCTACCAAATTCGACGGAATTCCCTCTTCTCCAAGTCGGCTCTCCTCTGCTTCTGAAGCACCAACCGCTCATCCGCCCATCAGCAACACTTATCATCCGCTAGACCACACAAAACTTCGGCGCGCGAACACGCATGCAATCAATAACGCAAAAAGGGCTCCAATCACCACAACAGACAGCCGAAAAATCCAAGATCAATAGACCGAGCCGCGCCTATTCGATTCTCTCAGAATCTCAAAAGGAAGATACAAAAAAAAGAAACAAAAAAAAAAAAAAAAGGCGATCTTTCGGCCGCGTTTCCTCCCGATTTTCTCTCCTCCTCGAAGCCCCCGAGCGCGATCCCCAAAAAAAAAAAGAAAAAGGAAAAGGCGAATTTCAAACTGGAACGGAGAGGAGCAAGGGATTCGAGCGGGAACCTTGACGGAGATGGTGGGGATGTGGGAGTGGTCGTCGGAGACGACGACGTAGTCGGCGAGGACGACGACGTTGCTCTGGATTTCCTCGGAGACGCACTTGGTGCCGGTCGGGGGCAGGGTCATCCATATCGCCTCCCCGCCGTCGAGGGCGGCCAGCCACAGCAGAATCAACGGCAGCGGCAACAGCAACGGCAGCGACAACGCCCTCTTCGCCGCCATTGATGAAGAAGAAGATGGAGAAAGCGGGTACGGAACCGGGTCGGCTCCGATCGGATCGGTCTTCGGATCTGCGAAGAAGACGAGGAAGAAAAAGAAAGAGAAGAAGGATTGGGTTCAGAATTCGGCAACTGCTTATTTGCCGTGATCTCTCGGCAAGCGTTGAGTATTTGTTACTTCCTCAGCTACTTCTCTCGGGGAAAATTAAATAAATTAACATGACATAGCATATCCCGGGGTGTGCAAAACGGACCGCCCAGACTGATATTGGTCCGACTCCCCGATTCCTAAGATTGTGCATGATAAAAATTCTATTTCTCTATTTTCCGGAATATGTTTGGAATGCAATTTGATTTTTCTATTTTTAAAATAGATTTCTATTCCATAAATTAATTTGAAGAAGAAATCAAAAATTAAATTTTTTAACTTCTCAATTTCTCTGAGAGGGAACCAATTATACATACATATTTTTTTTCATCATTATTTTTTATTTCTTTAAATAAATTAGTAGATCTAGTTTATTGTTTCTGAAGAAATATGAAGCTATAATTAGAGGATAAGATATCCGGACGGAAGCATCTGGTTTGTCTGGAGCTCTGAATTTGTTTCTGATCATATTTTGGATAACAGAATATTATGATGAAAACATGAAAAAAAAGATAAAAAAAAATAGTGACTAGTTTCATTGGACCGGAGAGGGAATTGATCGCCCATTTCATAAATTCAATTTTCCTTTAATTTTCTTAGTCTTTTTGCCTTTGCTATTTGTAAAAATATTGTTTAAGAAAATCGAATAAAAAGCATTGATTTGGCTTCTGATGTTCAAGATGCAATTTTGGCCTTTAAGTTTGTTTATAGTAAGAATCCGTAACCCGAGTGGACCAACGGAATTTTCTTATTCTGGCTCTTGATGTTGTTTCTTCAGCCGCTTGTACAAACAATTCATACGTTATCTAATGTTAAGTGGCTTTCTCGACCAAAAAAAAAAAATACTTATTTACATATATAGAAATCTAAAAGTCACTTAGAAAATCCTCAATTATGATTTTCTATTAATGAATATTTAATAAGTAAATTCCATAACTCAATGAATATAAATTCTAATTACCATTTAAAAGAGTGCAAATAGCTTGGTCAAACAACGTGCATCATCCCATTCAAAACATTCATTATCAAACGCACACAATATAATATTTGCATCCCAAACTTGTCCGGAACCTGATCGGATTTTCTAATCCTAAAGAAATCCGAACATCCAAAACTTGACTTAAAGCCATTACATTTCAAGAGGATTCGAGGATTAATTGAACCGGTCTGCTGACATCCCTACATATGAAGATGGATAGACAATCGGTTCAAGCTCAATTCAAAAATACAAAAGCCGTTTTAAAATCCCCATTTCCTAGAATTTCGTTTCAAAGTTCATTTCAAATGAAAAAAAAAAAAAAACTAGGGTTAATACCCTGAAAAATCCCAAACTTGTATACTTGTAACAAATTTACCTCAAATTATTTTTTTGACCACCAAAAACTCCAAACTGGTATACCTTTATCAAATTTACCCCAAACTAATACACTTGTGACAAATTTACCCTATGTTAGTTTTTATTAAAATTTATTGTCAGATTATTAAGTTAAATGATACGTGACAATTGATTGATATACCAATTTGGGATTTTACGCTCTGTTTGTCACAGTTTACAATTTTTGTGATTTTTTTTGTATTAATCCAATTTAGCGGAGGGTATATTTGTCACAAATTTACCAGTTTGGAGTTTTTTGCGATCGAATAAATTAATTTGGGGTAAATTTGTCATAAATATATCAGTTTGGGGTTTTTTATGGTTAGTTGGGTAAATTTGTCACGGGTGTACCGGTTTAGGGTTTTTCATGGTCAAAAAAATAGTTTTTGATAAATTTGTCACAAGTGTACCGGTTTGGGGTTTTTCAAGGTATTAACCCAAAAAACTAAGAAATACTTTCAATGCTTAGCACATGTTGGTAAATACACATACCACTTGATCAAAGAAAGACTCCGTATATGATTGGGAAACAAAAAAGTAACTTTAGTACTGATCCTTCCTTGCACATAATCAAATACTGAGACGGTGATAGATGAATTTCCAAAATTAATAGCCTTCATAAATTTCGCTTACCTAATTGGCATGGGACCATCCTACATTACCTTGGACTTTGAGGTCCAGTTGACCTAATATTCGGAAAGCGACATTAAATGGTGACTTCACAAAATGAATTTTAGGAAATTAATTAACGTAATTTTTAAGGTCCAGTTGACCTAATATTTGTACTTACATTTAAGCATTTGAGATATTTAGAATTTTATAAAGAATTAAATGTTTTAAAAGTGAAGATCAAACTTAGAAATTTCAAAACTGAAAATTGAAAAGTCGCCTCAGCATATTGGATCAGGATGAGTTTAAAATCCAATGTTTACCATATCGACAACCTAAGAAAATTTAACGCAAGATAGCTTAGCATCTATTATGTCGACGCAACATGCCAAATTTAGTGATCAAATTGAGATATGAATCGAAACTCCGCAGACCAAATCTATAATTTAAAGCCTTAATCTCAACAACATTATCATCTGTCTTCCTTTTTGTTTTGTATTTTCCATTTAAAATTGGATAGTTTGGTTCTCGCTCCCAATGTCGTACACGAAGGGTATTTAAAAATCACATGGTAGGTGGTGACCCAACGTGACATTGACGTATGGTTTTCATTAACTTAGCCTGCGTGGACCGTTGAATCACACGTGAGAATCCAACCGGTACCTACCATAGTCCTCTTCCTCCCATAAATTTCAAAGCTAACAATAAAGTCGATGCTTTGACATTTTCAAAAAGGCGAATAGAGCTGTTCTAAACTTATAGTAGCTAGGGATGCGTTTGGTAACATTTCTGTTCAAAACTTGTTTCAGGGAACAGAAATGGAAAAAACTATTTTTATTCCGAGGAACAATTTTTGAACAAAAGAACGCGTTTGTAAACTTGTTCTTGAAATAAAAAAAATAAAAAAAAAGAACAGAAACACGTTTGGTAAATTTGTGTTCATTTTTTATTTCTTTTAATTTTTTAATATTTTATTTTATTTTATTTTATTTTTCCTTTTTTCTTTCTTTTTTCTTTTTTCCTTTTTTCTTCCTTTTGGCTGGTCGCTGACCTCGGCCATGGCCGGCGACCAGCCAACGAGGGCTGACGGCCTCGGCCTCACCTTGGCTGGGCAAGGCCAAGCCTCGCCAGGGGCCGGCGACGCTCGGTCTCACTGAGGGCCGCTGACACTCCGACAAGGTCGCCGGCCCTCGACGGCCGGTCGCCGATCATGGCCAAGGTCGGCTACCAGCCAAAGAAAAAAGAAGAAAAGAAAGAGAAGAAAAAGACGAGGAGAGAGAAAATTTGTTTCTCAGAATTGTTACAAAAACAATAAACAAGTTTTTTTTTTGTTTCTTGTTTCTATTCTTTTTTTGTTCCCGAGAACAAAAAATAGATTTTGAACAAAAACGCAAACAAACGCGTTTCTATTCTTTTTTTGTTCCCCGGAACAAAAAAACAGGCATTGTGTTCATAAATAGAAATAATGAACACAAACAAATAAGGCCTAAATGATCCATCAAGGAATCATCGCCGCAGAGCATTTAACCATAGTTGTAATTTCAATACCGAGTATCATGCAATGTAAAAGCTCGTAAAAAGAGTGATTCTCGTAGTGAATAATTCCAACTTTGTAGCAAACAATAAGCAGGAAATCGTCATTGATCACAGCCTATTGACACCAAATTAAGTCTTGACAATTTTGTGTTGGTAATTACAATGTATAAGATGTCATGACATATTATCATTCCATGAGGTTATACCTTTTTATGCGGGTCAGAACTTACCAAATTAGGAATTTTGCTACCTCATGACTCTTATGGTGAAGGCTGTCGTGCACCGGGGCCATGGAAGCTCGCCAAAATTCTTTTATCCATTGTGTTAGATGCTTAACCCAACCATTTATTGAAAAATTACTCATAAAATCCTGTACCCGCAAGTATTCAGAGGATACCCCAATATAGTGTATTGAGTAGCATAGATTGAACTACTTCCAAATGATAAATATGTTGGGACATTCTCTTTCGACCCACTTCCAACGAACCTCTTTCTATGGAATTTTCGACATGTTAATATTATGAATATTGGTAGTCATAGATCGATTATGATACATAAACGAAAATTTATTGGAATAAATTACACAATACATAATGGACCAGTTATAGGAACACTAAGGGTGCATTTGGTAACATTTTTGTTCAAAAATTGTTCCAGGGAACAGAAATAAAAAAAATAAAAAACTATTTCTATTCTGAGGAACAATTTTTTACCAAAAGAACGCATTTATTAAACGTGTTCCTGGAATAGAAAAAGAACATAAACACGTTTGGTAAACTTGTGTAATTTTTTTGTTTCTTTTAATTTTTTGATATTTCTATTTTAATTTTCCTTTTTTTCTTTTTTTTTTCTTTCTTCCTTTTGGCCGGCAGCCTCGCCCAGCCATGGCAAGGCTCGGCCTCGCCGGGCTACCGCCAAGTTAGCATCGCCCAACGATGGCCACGTGAGGCTTGGCCTCACTGGGGGCCGGCGACGCTCCGGTGAGGTCTCCGGCCATAGCCGAGGCCTGTCACCGGCCAAAGAAAAAAGAGGAAGAAAAGAAAGAGAAGGAAAAAAACGAGAAGAGAGAAAAATTGTTTTTCGGAAGTGTCCTAGAAACAAGAAACAATTTTTTTTTGTTTCTTATCTATGTTCCAAATTTGTTCCAAGAATAAAAAATAGATTTTGAACAACAATCCAAACAAACACATTTCTGTTCCTTTTTTGTTCTTCGGAATAAAAAAAAAAAACAGAAATTGTGTTCATAAACACACACCAGGAACACAAACAAACAGGCCTTAAAAGGAAGTGTGGTGTTTCAAGTGACCCAAATATTATCTAATCAAATTGAACTTCCATCGAAATTTTAGACCAAAAATCTATATAAAAAAAACTATAAAAAAGGAAAACCATTTCCACATATATTTTTTAGCATGCTGATGGTCAAGTTCAAAGAAACCAATAAACTTTCTCACCTAATGCGAGACACGAAAGAGAAAAGAACGATCCCTCGTTTGAATGATGAGATCTTATTCCAACGATCCGATGCATAAAGCCCTCTTCGAGTTTTGAGGATTTAAGAAACGAATGAAATCCCAATTTCACGCTCGATATGAAGACCATTCTTTCCACGTCGTTTGCTTTTTTGAAGCACCGCAAGTGGAGCAACACATCTCCAGTTCTTGTTGTTTTTAACTGTAGGAAAATATTATTTCGAAATGGATATAACGGAATCAGAGTTCCAGATAAGATATTATTTTCTTTAAGAAATTATTTACCCCACAAAATCGCTAATAGTCATCGTCATATTACCTCCATAAGGGCTTCTCTATTTGGAGTAGAAAATCCAGTCGTAGATTAATCATTGAATTGGGATCAAATTTGTTGGAGTTTCGAGGTACGAATCGATAGTGCTGAGCCGGCTTAGTGCACGAGCATGGCTGGATGGTCTTGAGCTCACAGCACAGGGCATGTTCTATGGGAACTTGACAAGGCTTTCGAATCGGGGGAACTTGTCCCGCATTCATAATAACAACATTCAACCTCGTACGTATTTATTTATATACATAGAAATATAATAGTCACTTAAAACATTCTCAATTATGGTTTTCTCCAAATTAATATTTACTAAGTAAATTCTGTAACATAATGACGAAAAGGCATCTTGATTACATATTAAAATATCAATTACCATCTACAAAGTGCAAATAACTTAGTCAAACAATGTGCATCGTCCCACACCAAACATTCATTATCGAATGCATGCAATATAATATATGAATCCCAAATCCATCCGGAACCTGATAGGATTTTCTAATCCCAAACATATCCCGTCATATGAGACTCGATTTAAAGCCACTGCATTTCAAGAGGATCCGAGGATTAATTGAACCGACTTGCTAACATCCTTGCACACGAAGATGAATCGACAATCAGGGGAAAATAAACACAAGCAAAATATGAAATCGGTTTTTTCAAGCTCAATTCCAATACACAAAAACCATTTTAAAAATCCCCATGTTCTAAAATTTAGTGTCAAAGTTCATTTCAAATAAAAAACTAGGAAATACTTTCAATGCTCAGCACATGTTGGTAAATAGCCATACCAATTAATCAAAGAAAGGATTCATATATGATTGGGGAAAAAAAGTAACTTAGTACTATTTCTTCCTTGCACATTATAAGATACTGAGATGGTGATAGATGAATTTCCCAAATTAAAAGCGTTTTAAAATTTCGCTTACCTAAGTGGCATGTGGCCATCCTATATTACCTTGGACTTTAGGGTCCAGTTGACCTAATATTCGGAAAGCGACAATAAATGGTGACATCACAAAATGGATTTTAGGAAATTAATGAATATAATTTTTGACATAACTCTAACAGTTTTTATAGATGCACACAAATTGTCATGTACACATAATTTGAAAACGCATCACCAGTAGCCGACGAGTTTAATGCGGCTATGTGAAAGGAGGATCTACTTATTTTGATGGGTTTGAAAATTATGTAACTTTTGACTTTTTAGTAAAAGTTAAAAAAACCTTTAAAAATTACGATTTTTTTTTTTTTTGCTTGAATAAAATGCCTACTTACATTTTAGCATCTGAGATATTTAGTATTGTATTAAGAATAAAATGTTAAAAAGTAAAAAACCGAGCTTACAAATTTTAAAACTGAAGAGTTAAAAATCGTCGCAACATACTTTGATTGAGCTTAAAAATCCAGGGTCCACCATAATTAATTAGTATCTAAAATTTACATGGTAGGTCGTGAGTCGATGTGACAATTGACGGATGATTTTCATTAAATTAGCCCATGTGGATCTACAGTTCTCTTCCTCCTATGTAAATGTCAAAGCTGACAATAAAGTCGATACTTTGACAGTTCCAAAAAGGTGAATAGAGCTGGAGCTGCTGTAGTAGTCTAGATAATCCGTCAAGGAATCATCGCCTCATAGCATTTTTACCATAGTTTTAATTTCAATACTGAGTATCTTATAATGTAAAAGCTCGTAAAAAGAGCAACTCTCGTAGCAGAGTAATTTCAATTTGGTCGCCAACGGTGAGCAAGAAATAGTCATTGATCACAGCCTATTGATACCTAACAAGGGTCTGTTCATTTCGCAGAAAATAATTTCTAAAAAAAGGTTTTTTAGATTTTCCGGCATTCATTTCACGGAAAATGAATTACTTGAAGAAAATGTTTTCCATCAAAGGAAAAAAAGTCTTCTAAAATAGGGGAAAATGTTTTCCACTTTTGAAAAGTGGAAAACATTATCCTCACTTAATCTCTCTTATCTCACACTTCTACAAATCCTGACTTCCCCCTCCCATTTATTTTTCTTCTTTTATTTTTTCATTCGAATTATTTTTTAATTTTCTTTTTCTTTTTAAATTTGAATTATTTTTAATTTCCTTTTTCTTTCATTTTCCTTTTTTCTTTTTCTTTTTTTTCTTTTTTATTATTATTATTTTTCTTTGTTTCCCATCTTCTTCTTTCTTGGCTAGTCGTCAGACCAAGTGAACCTCGCGCTCGCCGATCTAGCAAGCCTTGAGCTTGACGCTCACGCTCGCTAATCTGGTGAGTGGAAAAATATTTTCCTTACCGAACACCAAAAAATATTTTCCAAAACATTTTCAGGTTTTAGCCGAACACCAGAAAATATTATCATTTTCCTGGAAAATGACTTCTGGGAAAATATTTTCCGGAAATGATTCATTTTCCGTGAAACAAACGGACCCAGTCACAAAAATTTTGTATTGGGTAATTACAATATAAAATATGTCACGGCACGTTACCATTCTAGAGAAATTGTTCCTCGTGGGTTACGCCTTTTGTGCGGGTTGGAAAATCTCCACCGCGGGACCATTATTGTGAATGAAGGTCGCCCTTCATCGGGCCCATAGAAGGTCCCCGTGATTCTTTTTATCCATTGTGCTAATTGCTAAGCCCAGCCATGTGTCAGGAATTTGCCCATATAATTCTATACTTACGAGGTCACAAGTATTCAAAGTGAACCCTTGTATATTGTATTGAGTAAAATAAATTGATCTACTTCCAAAATAAATATGTTTGGACATCCTCTTTTGTCTCACTTCTAACAAATTGTTTTCTCGGGAATTTTTTACGTGTGTTGATTTTATGAATATTAGTAGTGGGAGATCGATTTTGATACGTAAATGAAAATTCATGGAAGAAATCGGTCGAGTTCGAAGGATCCAATAAACTTTCTCACCTAATGCGAGACACGAAAGAGAAAAGGACGATCCCTCGTTTGAACGATGAGATCTTATTCGAACGGTCTAATGCCTAAAGCCCTCTTCGAGTTTTGAGGATTAAGAATCGAATGTATTCCCAATCGGATGAAGACCATTCTTTCCACGTCCTTTGCTTTTTCGAAGCACCGCAAAGTGGGGCAACACATCTCAAGTTCTTGTTGTTTTTTTAATTTCAACCGAGTGTCCGAAGCTCAGCATCTAGCCAATTCCCGTCGGATGTGACAGTCCTCCCATCCCGTGCGTATCGAGCGGACGCCGGAGACAGCTCATGCACGGATTTGGTAATTTGAATCCCTGCCTCGAGTTGGAAGGACGACCATGCCCAGCAATAACGCAACTGTTGTCGACGTGGTTTGTCGGAGAATTCAAGAATTTCCTACGAAAAGTGGAGGCTGGGGCGACCTGTACAGGCGGAAAGCCGGACTTAACCGCTTCATGGTACTTGCCGGGCATTCTATAGACGTTTAGATAGTCAAGTCCGGGTGCATTTAGAATCTGCTTTAGAAATGGGCTTTGGACACCTAAAGGTTTTTTGGGCAAATATTAGGTGTTTAGAAAAAAAATTAAAAATCCCATTAAAAGAAAGCCGGTCTTCTAAAAGCTAAAAGCCCAAGGCACCTCTTGGGATGTCTTGGGCTTTCAATCTTTGGTTTGGCCCTTGTTTCTACTATTCATCTTCTTCATTGAGGCGAACGTCTGGGTTGTGCAGGATTACAAAGGGTGGGTGACAGACTAGAGAGAAGCCGGTGACGGTCACAGCGACCAAGGAGACCATCGTCGGTGGGTCACACGACCTCCGACGGTATTTAGGCTGCGCAATCTGGTCGCGCGAACCCCGCTGAGGTTTGCGATACCTAGGCAAGACCCTTGCCGAGGTCACGCAACCTTAGGCGACCCTCATCGGGGGTCGCTCAACCACCAGCGGCCCTTGCCAAGGCCACGCGACCTCAGGGAGGTTTCGCCTGGGTCACTAGTGGTCATCCGACCCCAAGTGGCCCTCACTAGTGGTCTCTACGAGCCACCTGAGGTCTAGCAACCTCGGACGACGGTCACTGGCGACAATTGTCGGCAACTGCTACCCTTCATCGATCAATTTTTTTTTTTTTTAATAATAAAGATTTTGTAAATATAACTTATCTAAACACCATTTTACTTAAAATTACTTGTAATGGATTTTTAAATTAAAATTTATCAAACGCAATTTGTATTTAAAAAAATCTATTTAAAGTTCTTTATATTTTCTGAAGGGCTTTCCCATCACCATGTCCATGGATGATGCAAAAAGAGAAAAATGAAAAATAAAAATAAAAAATGTACGTTTCAAAAGTTGCCATCGAGTGGCTTCTATTATTCCACAAAAAGCCAAACCCCACCACCCACCCTTTTAACATGATCATCTTTGTCCTATCACTCCCAACTTTTTCTTCTCTAGATCTGCAAATTCCTCCTCTCACTATTCACTCTCAAGGCGGACCGCAGCCATGGACGATCTCTTCACCCAATTCACCTTCCTCTCCGACCAATCCCTCCACGACAAGAACTTCGACCCCATCACGATCGAGGAACTCATGAGGCTCTTCGAGGTCGAGGCCTACAAGTCGTGGGCGGCTGCGGAGTTCGACTTCCTGGCCGAGGCCGAGGCGGCCGAGGCCGAGGTGGACCGGGCTGAGGCCTACCTTGACTCGGCCATGGAGGATGCGATGGAGGAGTTCCGGCGGTTCGAGGAGGAGATGGACCAGATGGCGGAGAAGGAGATGGGGAGCTTAGTGGCGACGGCGGAGAAGGCCAGGCGGATGGGGAACGTGATGGAGAAGGTGGCCACGGCGGCCGCCAAGAAGTACATTGAGGCTGCGGTCAACTCGGCCACTGCTTCCATGAAGACTGCTTGGAAGGGGATTTCATCTCACAAGATTCATCCTTCTTGAGATAAAGAGATCTGGTCGTGCTGAGAATGTGGTGGTGGAGGATGATTCAATGTCCATGGTGGGTCTACTTCTGGCGTCAATTGTACTTTTGCCACTTTGCTTGTGGCCTTAACGGCCAATTTGAAATAATATGTGGATCAATTGCTGGTATCTTCCAAGTTAATTTGCACCTTCACCGTGTTCAAGAGAATAGGTTTATCTTTTGGAGAGATTTGTGAAAGCCTTTTGGGAAAGTTTATCTTGGAGAATAAATTATTGTCGGGACGCTTCTGTGGATCTTCGGGTATCCGATCCTTGGAATGGATGACCGTTCGATCATAAAAAGACAAAACCAGTAACAGCTCACTCGCCCAACTTTCCACACTGCAGCTTTCCAAACATGTATTGTCAAGTTCGCAAATTATAAATATTTCACAGTATCCGATCCTTGGAGTCGATAGCGGACATCCCAGGTTGGTCCATAAGGATTCTCTACGACAAAGTTCAAGCTTTGGCATGATGGAAAGCTGAAGTATTCGTCTCGATGACAGAAGAGGTGACAGAAGAGGTGATCAGTGAGCGTGCTTCGACTGGATTGGGTCCACGGGTGGAGCTTAATGTGTTGTCCAAGCCTTCCCATCACATGTCCTATAAATAGTAATTTGGGGCCGGGCCAAACTAAAGATAGACAAATCGAGCTTTTACATATAAGAGTATTGCCCAAACACACTCATTTCTGTCTGCCAATCACCGAACTGCTTTCATCTTATGACTTGCAACACGACAATTAACTTAAGAACATGAGAAAGGCAGAGCAACAGCTGCTTTCAAATCTAAAAAAATCAATCAAGATTTGACAAAGCAAAATCCATAAGTAATTATGTGCAAGTTGCAATACAGTCTTCGTTATAATTGTGGCGAAAGCAAAGGTTTCGACTTTTCGTGAAGATCGGGTTCAGTATAAGTTCAAATTCATGATGACAAAGATGATCAATTTAGGTTAAAAATTTTCCTTTTCCCATTGGATAACAATTACCAACAAAATGTGTTTTAGCCTACAAACTATTTGCAGAATCCAAAAGGTCGATTTCATGGAAAAAAAGTATCTTTCACAAGCAGATTTCTACGCATTTTTCCCATCCATAGTGTTTTCCTTATAGAAGACGTGAGACTACATTGTTCATGGTCGATCTCTTTTATCTTTCATACGCAGTATAAACTCTGGATAGACTTCAAACCCTAGACCAATAAATGTCCATCACGTCTAACAAATTACATTAGCATGGGGAAAAAAAAAGACATCCATACAAACGTGTGCAAAGATTGGCTAGGGTTGCATTTCGTTGTCGTGCCTAGGTGAGGTTGCGGCCCTCGCCATTCACCACTGCGTGCAAGGCACTTTCTCTCGGCCCGACGTAGCGACATAAGCAGAGACCTAGCTCATACGGGGCTTGTAATCAAGTTTGCAGCACTTAAGTTTAGATGAAATTTAGCAAAGTGTAGAATGATTAATAGATTTTCAGCATGTATGCGATGAAAGTCGTGCTGAACATCAAGCAGCCGTGGAAATGCGCGGGGGGCCAGGCTTGAGCACGGCTAGGGTTCAGCCAGGCTCGCCGAGCGATAGAGCTGCCTGTAGGATGCCGATGCGACATTGGCTAAGTTAGCAAGAAAATATGTAGTTGAAGAATTCGATTGAGAAAAGTTTAGGGATGATATGAAATAATTTGTCAAAGTCTATAAAAGGACACCAATTTGAAAATAAAACACGCAATTCAAGGATTCAAATGAGAAAATTTCGACAATCACATTGCACAATTAACAAAAGTTCTAACCACATTTTTTTTTTGTGAATAAGTTCTGGAGAGTAACATGACGTGGAAAATATGATTGTAAGATGAGGCGACTAATATTTCTGACTAATGTGGGCATTATGATAAAGTCTCCACATCCCGCCACGAAATGTCTAATTTGTGGATCCCTCATGTTCAATGTTGCATCAACCCCAATGAACCACAAATGATATGGACAATATGGACTAGCCTATCACTATGATCTTTATCAAAGTACCAACTGGATAGAAGTAACGTCGGTTGGCACAAAGTTTAATTTCCAAATAAGCAGAATCTGCACCTCTGACCTATGAAAGGAAATAATTTTGAGGGTAAGCTCTCATTCAGATTAGCTATCAATCTATGGTAGTAACCTGTGAACAATTTTGATTACAAAATTTCAACCTGTTGCTTCTTATGTAAAACTTCTACTTTCTTAATATTATTTTTAGCTAATTGGGTAAGGATGGTTGCCACCATTCACCCACTACACAAACCATCCACTTCTATTTTTTGCACACAAGTAGGTTTATCAAACTCTAGTATGAAAATTGCCGGTTAAGATAAAATAGAAAGGGATAATGACAATAGCAGTCCTAAATTTATGTCGAGCCAACACTTAAATCCTAAATTTGTTTGGGTTTCACATTTGAATCCTTACACTAGTCATATTAATTTCAAGTGGACGAGAAATCTACCTGGCATTTTTTTAATCAATTTTTCTTAGTTTTTTATGAGCATTTAGGAAAACATAGAAAGACGAAAGAGAGCGGTCTTGAGGAAGGGGCTGTGCTTAAGGAATGCTGCTCACTTTGTGTTAGGAGAATTATCAAAAAAATCCTAAGCCTATTACAATTATGTCAATTCAATCATAAACTTTTTTTTGGCCAAATCATAAATCTTTTGTAATTGTATCAAGTTCATCTGACCAATTTTAGTTGGCTGGAGCTAATAAGGAAATTTTTTAATAATATTTTATATTTTTTCAAATTTTTATTAAAATTTTTTATTGTTCCGTTTTTGTTTCTTATTCTTTTTTTTCTCTTCTTCCTTCTTTAGCTTTTTCTCTTTTTCCTTCTTTAGCTTTTTTCCTCCGCTGAAAAAACTAAAGAAGGAAGAAGACAAAAAAGAATAATAAAAAGAAAAAAATAATAATAAAAATTGGAAAAAATAATAACTTATTAAAAATTGTTCCGGTCAGCGTCATCAACTGGCCAATTAGGGTACATTTGGTAACGTTTCTATTCCGAGGAACAATTTTTTAACAGAAGAACGTGTTTGATAACTGCAAAAAATTTATGTTATTGGAATAGAAAAAGAACAGAAACACGTTTAGTAAACTTGTATAATTTTTTAATATTTTATTTTATTTGTCATTTTCTCTTCTTTCTTTTTTCTTTTTTCTTTATTTATTTTTTTTTTCTCTCTTCCTTTTGGCCGGCGACTGGCCAAAGAAAAAAGAAGAAAAAGGAGGAAAAAAAGAAGTGTTTCTCGGAATTGTTCCCGGGAACAAAAAACAAGTTTTTTCTACTTCTTATTTCTATTCCAAATCTATTCTCGGGAACAAAAGTGTAAATAAATGCGTTTCTGTTCTTTTTTTGTTTCCCGGAACAAAAGAACAAAAATTTGTATTCCGAGGATAGAAACAAATTTAAACAAATAGCTCATTAGCCAGATGAACTGAATTGATATAATTGTAATAAGTTTAGAATATTTTTGATCATTTTCTCATTTTGTGTCGAGGAGGGCCAACAATTTCTCATCTGAGTCAAGATGAGAATGGCCAGTCCTCGCTAGGCGACCGACAGCCACAACCCCTCGATAGATCTATGAGAAGGCCAGGCGGATGGGGAACTTGGTGGAGAAGGTGGCCACGGTGGCCGCCAAGAAGTACACATTGAGGCTGCGGTCAACTTGGCCACTGCTTCCATGAAGACTGCTTAGAAGGGGCTCTCATCTCACAAGGTTCATCCTTCTTGAGATAGAGAGATCTAGTTGTGCTGAGAATGTGGTGGTGGAGGATGATTCAATGTCCATGGTGGGTCTACTTCTGGTGTCAATTGTACTTTTGCCACTTTGCTTGTGGCCTTAAAGTCCAATTTGAAATATTATATGGATCAATTGCTGGTATTTTTCAAGTTAATTTGCACCTTCACCATCTTCAAGAGAATAGGTTACCTTTTGGAGAGATTTGTGAAAGCTTTTTGGGAAAGTTCATCTTGGAGAATAAATTATTGTGGGGCGCTTCTGTGGATCTTCGGGTATCCGATCCTTGGAATCGATAACCATTGGATCATAAAAAACAAAACCAGCGAAAGGTTGCTCGCCCATCTTTCGGCACTACAATTTTCAAAGCATGTATTGTCAAATTCACAAATTATAGTATTTCACGGCACGACACATACAATTTAGCTAGAAGCATGGGAACAAAAAGAATCGCCTTCGCGAATTTTACTGAAAGTGGTCGGCTGAGCAGCAACGAGATTACGGACATCTCAAGTTGGTCCATAAGGATTGTCCACAACAAAGTTCAAGCTTCGCACCCATTTTTGTCTGTCGATCACTTGTAAATATAATACTATCCAACCACGATTATCTCATGACTTGCAACATGACAATCAACTTAAGAACGTAAGGCAAAGCAACGGCTGCTTCCAGAGCTAAAAGAATCGAGCAAGATTTGATAAAACAAAATCCATACGTAGTTATGTGCAAGTTGCGACATCGTTTTCATTATAATCGTAGTGAAAACAAATGTTTCAACTTTTCATGATGTTGGGTTCAATAATAGTTGAAATTCATGACGGTAAAGATCATCGGTTTAGGTTAAGATTTTTTTCTTCTCTCATTGAATGACGCTACCAAGGGAATGCACCTCCATACTATTTGTAGAACCCAAAAGGTTGATTTCATGGAAAAAGTTATCTTTCATAAGCAGATTTCTACGCATTTTTCCCATCCATAGTGTTTTCCTTATAGAAGACGTGAGACTAAATTGTTTATGGTCGATCTCTTTTATCTTTCATACGCAGTATAAACTCTACATAGACTTCAAAACCTAGACTAATAAGGGCACTTTTGGTAACACTTCTATTTACGAGAATAATTTCTGATTAGAAATTATTCTTTTTTATTCTGTTCCTGGAAACAATTTCCAAACATTTCAAGCCGTTTGGTAACTGTCCAAAATTTCAATTCCCGGAATAGAATTGTATTTGGCATTGTGCTCAAAATTTATACTTCAAATCATTTTTTTTTTTAATTTTTAAATAATTTTATTACTTTTTTTCTTTTTTTCCATTATTATTATTCTTCTTCTTCTTCTTCTTCTTCTTCTTCTTCTTCTTCTTCTTCTTCTTCTTCTTCAAGGCTGCCAGTCGCCGACCTTGGGATGACTGGTGACCAACCATACGAGGGCCGGCAACCTCACAGGAGCGTTGCTAGCCCTTGGCAAGGCCGTGCCTCGTCGGCCGAGCCTCGCCAGCAGCTGGGCGAGGCTCAGTCGAGCTATGGCTAGGTGAGCGGCCTTGCCCAGATCTAGTGAGGCCGAGCTCGCCCAGCCATGGCTTGGCTAAGCCTCGCTTGGCCAGGCAAGGATCATCGGTGGCTGGGCGAGCCTCCACCAAGCTTGCCGGACCTCACCCTGGCCTGGCGAGCCTCCAACAAGCTAGCCAGACCTCGCCCGGCCGGTCACTGGCGACCGGCGGTGGTGGACGGCAAATGGTGGTAGTTGAAGAAGAAGAAAGAGAGAAGAAGATCAAGAAAAAAGAAAAGAGAGAAAATAGGTTGGTTGATTCTAGAATTGTTCCCATGAACAAAGAATCAACTTTTTTTTTACTTCTCAATTATGTTCCAAATCTACTTCCAAGAATAAAAAAAATAGAAATTTGTTCCCAGGAAAAAAAAATTGCCAAACGAATTTTTGTTCCAAATTTACTCATGAGAACAAAAGAGTAGAAATTATCACCGTTTGCCAAGTTGCCAAACAAAGCCGAAGTTTCCATCAAGTCTAACAAATTAGATTAGCATGGGAAAAAAAAGCATACAAACGCGCGCAAAGATTGGCTAGGGTTGCATTTCGTTGTCGTGCCTAGGTGAGACCTAGCGACAAAAGCAGAGACCTAGCTCATTTGGGGCTTGTAATCAAGTTTGCAGTAGATGAAATTTAGTAAAGTGTAGAATGTTTAAGAGATCTTCAGTCTGTATGCGATGGAAGCCGTGCTGAACATCAAGCAGCCGTGGAAGTGCGGGGGGGTGGGGAGAGAGAAAACGAGCCAACGGTCCCTTCCTCATTGCACCAAATGGACAATCAGAGAAATGTAGAGAGGATGGCCACATTGTCGCTTGAGCACGGCTAGGGTTCAGCCACACTAGCCGGGCGATCAAGCTGCCTGTAGGATGCCGATGCGACATTGGCTAAGTTAGCAAGAAAATAGATAGTTCAAGAATCCAATTGAGAAAAGTTTAGGGTCGACATGAAATAATTTGTCAAAGTCTATAAAAGAAAACCAATTTGAAAATAAAACACACAGTTCAAGGATTCAAATGAGAAAATTTCAACAATCACATTGCGCAATTAGCAAAAGTTCTAACCGATTTTTTTTTTATAAGTTCTAGATAGTAAAATGACGTGGAAAATATGATTGTAAGATGAGGCGACTAATATTTCTGATTGATGTGGGCATTATGATAGAGTATTCACATCCCCTCACGGAATGTCTAGCTTGTGGATTTTTCGCGTTCAATGTTGCATCAACCCTAATGAACCATGAACTATATGGACAGATGGACTAGGCTATCACCATGACCTTTACCAAAATACCAATTAATAAGAGTAATGTAGGTTGGCTCAAAGTTCAATTTCCAAATAAGCAGAATTTGCACCTCTGACCTATGAAAGGAAATAATTTTTTAGGGTAAGCTCTCATGTAGCTAAGCTATCAATTTATGACAGTAATCTGTAAACAATTTTGATTCCAAAATTTCAACCTGTTGCTTCTTATGTAAAACTTCTACTTTCTTAATATTATTTTTAGCTAGTTGCGTAAGGATAGTTGCCACCGTTCACCCACTACACAAACCATCCACTTCTATTTTTTGCACACGAGTAGGTCTATCAAACTCTAGTATGAAAGTTGCCGGTTAAGATGAAATAGAAAGGGATAATGACAATAGCAGTACTAAATTTAGGTCGAACCATCACTTAAATTAACTTATTGAGGTTGGACATTTGAATCCTCACGTTAGCCATATTAATTTCAAGTAGACAAGAAATCTAAGTGGCACTTTTTAATCAAATTTTCTTAATTTTGTGAACGTTTAGGAAAACATAGACGAAAGAGAGAGGGTCTTGAGGGAGGGGTTGTGCTCAAGGAACGCTATCATGACTGATCACTTTGTGTCGAGAGAATTATCAAAAAAGTTTTAAACATATTGTAATTATGTCAATCGAGTCATAAACTTTTTTCTGTCAAATCCCAAACATTTTGCAATTGTGTCAATCCATTTAGCTAAATTTGACTGGCTAGAGCTAACGAGGAAAATTTTTTAATGATATTTTATTTTTAAATTTTTTTATTAATTTTTTTATTGTTCCTTTTTTATTTCTTATTCTTTTCCCTCGAAAAAAGCTAAAGAAGGAAGAAGAGGAAAAAGAAAAATAATAATTTTAATAATTTTATTTTTAAAATAAAATATCATTGTCATGATCAGCCTCCGCCTACCAAAATGGGCCAAATAAACTGAATTGATATACACAAGGGATGGCCAACCCCTTCTTGGTGGTCGCGAGGGGTGGTGCCACCATTATTGGAGCGAGGGTGCTTCTATTCGCGATGTCCGAGAGAGGTTGCTCACAAAAAAAGAAAAACAACAACACTTGCAAGTTTTTCTTTTTACCTTTTTTAGCCTTCAATTTATTTGAAATTTTAATCTCTTTTTTTAATTTTTTTTTTTTGACGTGGCACTATTCTTTTTTGTGTCAAATACATGGCACTATTCGAACAACGTCGTTTCATGTTCGAATAGCCTCCATCGTCGTGTTAACAACCACGTGAAATCAAAAAAAATAAAAAAAGAAACCCGCATGTGATTTTTACAAAAAATTGATGAACTTTAAGGAAGTCATAAAATGCGTAAGTGTGAAGGTATTAGGACTTAAATACATGCAAAAAAAGTTAGAACTAAAGTCGATGTTTGGTGACGAGAATTAAGGCAAGATCCTGTGTTTGGTTGCGATACAAGGTAGGATAAGGCCATACAAAAGTGGGATCCGACGTGAATGAAATATCGTATCTAAGAGTGAAATAAAGGTAGATAAGATTTCTTATTTTTATGGTATAAAAGCTATTTTCTCAAAAACCCTATTCTCACTTTCTCCTACATTCCTTTGGTCCGCCACCCCAACAGAGTTCATGTCGAAGGTTCACCAAAGCGGCGAGAGGCTCGAGCGCAGAGGTGAACAATCATGCTTTCTCTCTCTCACTAGATTCGTTATTTTTTAGCTAATCTATCTTGTTGATGCCGCCGTAGGCCATTTACATTTCTTGTTGTGGTCGATTGTGTGGTTTCAAGATGTTGCAATAAGCTCTTTGCCTTTTAAGGTTTAGATTGTACACCTTAGTTGGTATTGAGAGTTCGTTTTCTTTAGGTTGAGAGAGGTGAGAAAGACTCAACAATAATTATGGATTGAATGCTAGAAGTTATTTGTGCATTTCCGGGTTCTTTAGCAGTGAATCAAGAAAGATTTTTACCATTTTCGTTATGCAATTTCGGATTTTTTAGTGGCTAATTGTGAGAAAGGGTTGGCAATACTTTTCGTTTGTGCATTTCCGGTGATAAAAATGAATTAATCTAGCGTGAACTTGTGAGAATTTTCCCATTTCAATTCTAGGCTCATATTATTATCTCTTCAAATAGCTTCGTTGGTCTGAGAAGGATATGTAGTGGGGCTTTGAATGATTTTGCCATCATCTAAATCTAGGAGTCTACAATCGCCTAATGTCCCCCTTTTTTTTTTGTCTCGTAGACATGGATCACGATAATAAAAAAGAAATTCATGACATTTTGATGTTTTTTTTTTTTTGTTGGTCATACTCTACTCCTGTACTAACTCTCGCTCTCAGACTTTTGCCATGCCTCCTTGCAAGACGTGGGAGTCGAAACCCACTCCTGAAACTAATTCGTCCCCACCCCAACCCCCCTTGAGAAGGTGGGGTTTCGAACCTCCCACCTCTCCCTTCCAAGTTGGAAGGGTGGCCACTGGAGAATAAATAAAACTACATGTCATGTATGATTATGGTGTACCCTACTACTAAAAGGCACTACCATAAACATACACTGAAGTATCACACATTTGTTATAAAACCAAGCTTGCTTAGATTATCTTAATAGCCTCGTTAATAGCAATGACTTAAATGGTTTGGAAAAACTCAGGATGGATAGATGTACATAACTTTATTACGTGAGTTGAAATGCATAATGATTTCTTAGCTTGGTTAATGATGCCTGTAAATATTAGGTCTATTGTGTAGTCCCTTCATTGTTTTATGATGTTGAACGGCATCGAATAATTTTTTTTTTCTCTTTTCCAAAGCTGCAAAGTACATAGATGTGGTATTTCTTATTGAGGGATAAGTGCATTGAAAGTTCCAAAATTTTGTCATGAAAGTACAATTGATTCTTAAAGATTTTAAAAAGTATAATTAGGTTCCAAAACCTATTACGAAAGTGCAATCAAATCTTAAAACTTTCAAAATTTGTCACAAAAATATAATCGAATTTTAAAACTTTCAAAATTGCACTTTCTCGATAAGTATTAAGATTTCTAGTGCACTTATCTCTCTTATTAATTGAAGGGTTGTGTGTTTAAATATCATTATCGTGTCAAAGGGCGGTTTTTGTGAAAGATTTTGTCTCAATGTCTAGTGCACATGCAAACTCTATGTCACAACACGTGCTCTTTCTTCAGTTCAATTGTAATGTTGGTTGGAAAAAAAATAAAATTGTAATGTTGGTTTTTATGTCTTTTAGAGAATGAGAGCACGATGGGGGCCTAAAGAGATGTTGTCACTCTATGCTTACAAACTTCTGTTAAAGATCTAGATTGCACTTCTTTTGGCTGGTGTGCTTTTGACATTGCCCAACAATCTGTGCACAAGATTGTCTTTTGATAACTCTTTTTTAACAATCAACATGAAAATTTAAAAATTAGTCGGATTTTCATTTTTTTTATGTTTATCTTTATTGGAGTCGGGAGATACTGATGTCAAGAATAATATCATTTACACTTATATGCGGTTTCTAAATACATTACCTATGCAAAAAAAAATCCCGATCTTATTACTGCAATTCACCAAACATGGTTGTAGATACTGTAAAATTCCTGAATTTCATATTCTATCATGTTTAAAATCGAGACGACCGGTTCGAAAAGCTATGACTAAACCGGTTCAGTAGCGAACCCGGTTCGATTAAGGGATTTCAGCGGCCCCTTCCTGGATTCTTACAGGGGTTCAACCTGTGACCTCCAAAAAGCCCCAAAATCTCTCTCTCTCTCTCTCTCTCTCTTCTCTGTGCATTGCATGCTCCGATTCTTCGTAGGTCATTCCGTTCCTCTTGCAGCTCTTCCTTCTCTCTCTCTCTCTCTCTCTCTCTAGGATTCTACATGAGAAGATCGGCCGCTGGATCTTCCTCGTTGTTCCGACTGGTAATTTTGTTAGGTCGAATTGGTGACCTTATCTTGCAATCGCGGCGGGATGACCTCCACGGCCGTGTTGTGCGATGATCGCGCTCGTCGTTCTTTGTCGTTGGACTTTGATTTTGTCGGTTCTGGATTGATCTGGGTTGGTGTTGATTTTGTTGTTCGACTGTCCAGTTCGTTAAAGTCTCTCCCCCTTTCGGGAGTGCAGTGACGTGCGTGAATTTGGGTAGCGTTGGTTTTGAGGCAAGATGGTGATTGGAGACGTTTGAGCTGCTTTGTGCTTTTCTGTGAGCCAAGAGATTTTATCTGGAAGAGAATGATCGTAGTCTTGTTTTTTTTTGCCTCTGTTGTTTGCTACATGGTTTTGTATGGTTGGAGCCAAATTAGCTCCTTCCATGCCCTAATTCGTGGACAAAATGATGTCTTGGCGTCGATTTTCAAGTGCCATTGGAAAACTTTTGGAGGGTTTTTGTCGCCCGCTAGTTAAAAATGGAAAGGTTTTCGAGTCACCTGCACTTTTGTGGTTGCTGCTGATGAATTTCTTCGGTATGTGGGCAATTAGGCTGGAACCTGTATCTTTGTCTTGTGGATTCACTTCTCGATGAACCAAACTGTTCACTTACGGAATTGAACTATTTCGACATTTATTGTTTTTGATGAGTAAATTTCCACTGCTTTGACATCGCAGGAGAGAGCTGTTTCTCTATTGAGCTTAAATAAAGGAAACTTCATATTGGGTTGATTTCTTGTGAAGCTAAGATTGGTGGAGATGCCTCGCGATATATCAAGGTCTCGTTCACCGTCATATAGACGAAGGCGTTCACCTTCTCCTTTGGGGCATAGGTATAGCCGCAGGAGTCGAAGAGACAGAAGCCGCTCTCCCTATTCATCTTATTCCTATAGCAGGTGATCCCGTTTATATCTTGCCGTAATTTAATTTTAACAGTTGTAAGAAAGAAAGCGGCTTTCGTGTAACTCTTGCTGAAATGAAATGCAAAGACGTCGATTTGGCCTGCGCGAGGCACATCCTTCCTCTGTGGATGTTGCTGTTTCACCCATATTTCTGCTGAATGTGGTTTAGCTCCGAATGTGAAGGATGCTTGATGCTACGAGATGTTAAAGTAGATGTTATGTGAGTATCATTTTATTATCGGATGTAAGCTGAGGCATTGCAGTATGAAAAATTTGATGCGTATTGTCAGGTAAGAGTCGTTACATGACTCGATGTTCTAGTGAAAACATGAAGAAGGTTTGATATGAACATGCAGTTCTTAAAAAATTTTGGCACGTAACTTACTGCACGAGTGAGTTTATGCCACTTGATTGTGCAATTTGGTGGGCATAGTTTTTGAGCAGACGCAAACTTGATATTCAAGTTTTGCTTGACTATTAAATTTTGGCTGCTGGGGTTTAAGTTGCGACTTCTCTCTGTATGGGCTTCGAAACTCTACCTGGTCTGTACCTACTTCCCGATGACCAAGCTGTCTTTAAGGAGTACAAAAGAATTTGGTGAATGTTCATGATCTGGCTGGTAGGTATTTGGTTTTGGGAGCTTCCACACTGAAAATCAACAGGAAGCTTAGATAGACATGAGGGCTTCAATAGACAGTGTAATGAAAACAAGATGACGCATAGCATTCCTCGTGACATTAAGGAAATTCAATTTGATCCTATCTTGTGGGAGGTCGGCAGGTTATGAATGCTGGTCAGTGTGCTTTTGTTGCTCGATTCTGACTTTAGCTTCATGTGATAAAAGATGGAGCTTCTTAACAGTATCTGAGGTAACTGTAAACGTTTCCTGCTTATTGTCTCTTGGTGCTGACTTGATATGCATGAGAATATGTAATGTGTAATCTTGTATTACCTGCTGAATAGTTTCTATTGCAATATACAGAAGGAAAAGTCGTTCTATATCTCCGCGGCGACGCAAGAGTCGTTCTCCAACAGTGAGGCGTCACAAAAGCCGCTCCCCTACCCCAAAGCGCTATAGAAGGCAAAAGAGTAGAAGTTCCTCATTGGTTCCTACTCCTAGCTCTTCTAGTCCAAGCCTTGGGTCTGTGGAGCGCAAAAGTACCCAGGAGAAACTGAGAAAGGAAGAAGAAGAGAGGAAAAGGTAGATCTGAGTCAAGTTATGTTTCTTTGCTGTGTTCTAATTCTGATTTTCCCCTCTGTTTCTTTCTTTTCATTTTGCTAGGTCTTTTCCTTTTGATCTTTTTGTCCAACTAGATGAGAGATTTTTTTTTTTTTGGGGGGGGAGGGGGGGGAGGTTGGTGTGGTGGTAAGGGAAGAATGGCTTGGACTTGGATTTTTCTATTTCATACGTATATGAGCCATGTTTAGAACCGAGTGTTTTTTGATTTTGTTGGGAATTCGTTATGGTTATTTCTCATTGATGGATCTGTTTTTCTTTATTTTTATTAATGGGATTGTTTGAGGATTTAATTTTACGGAAGATTTGTCTGTGAAGAACTAGAAGCACAAGAACTAGAGGTATTTGCATTTTAACTTTTCATTGGAATGCTGTTGAGTGCCAGCTCATCCAATTTTGAGTAATTTTACATAATTTAAGAGTTGATAATTTATTCTTGAGTTGGCGCTGATCATGCCTTAGTTCATTGTCACTTTTCAGTGTTCAAATTTGAGAGACGTCAAGAAAGTGCATTCTAATGTATTATTATTGTGGGAAGATATTCTTTATGGGGACAGAATATCATGTACATTAAAGAACAACCGAAATTTTCTCTCTCCTGAATTAGTTATGTAGCAGTACTATGACCGGGCCTTAGGGCATGAGTTCTTCCATAAGAAAGGAGTTGAAAGCATGATCAAATGCATTGACTATGAGTTGGTGACAATTATGAGGTTATTTCTGCGGATTCTATAATCGATACGCAAAGCATTGTATGCTTGATATGCATTGTAGACACTTTAATATGAATTTTTGGGATAAATGGTTAATTCACAAGGCAATATATGTTTGATATGCTCAATACTCTCTCTTGAGCAATTATATCTATTACTCCTGTTTGTTCCTTGATTACCTCTTCTCATGTACAAGTGTCAACATACAATGTTATGATATATGGTAAATACATTGTGGACGCATTTTCTGACAGCTTAAGCTAATGAGGAAACGGCCAGTTCACACGTAATGCATATGGCACTGATGCTTGCTTTAGTGAAGCTCTTAGTAGTGGGGTTCATACTCTTCGGGTATATGGGAGATTTCAAATGGCATTAACATCAATTGTGATCTGGAAATAGAAAACGAAGTTGATGCACTAGGTTTACACTATTACAATCATCAAATCATCCAGTCCTATAAAGATAGTAGGGGTCTGTTAATCAGAAAAGGGTAGTTAATAAGGCACAGTTGCTTGATTGTTAAATTGCTATCTGTTCTTGTCACTCTAACCCATCATGTTTCCTGGATTTATTGTTAAAGTTTACATGGATTGTGTGCATATGATTGTTAAACAAAGTTTCATTCAGTTATTCCACTTTGTGGTGATCATCATATTATTTGAGCAGCAGTCTGCTATCTGCTCTGTTTAGCCTGCGATTAATTATTGAGTCAATGATTTGACAAGACCTTGATTTAGATGTCTTACTGTGTTTTCATACTGATTTAATGAGATGACTTGTTGATTGTCATTACATTTATCTTTTTAAAGCAATTTAGCTGTCTAAAATAGTTCTCCATTGCTGTGCGTATTGCGCATTGGATGCTCAATGGGAGCTACAAGCAAATAGCAAAAGTGTAGACTGAGAACGGAGTGTATGAACATTCGTTACATATGCTTTGCTTCATGGGGATTGTTGGTGGTTTCTAATTCAGTTCTGCTGTGTTGTGATGGAGCTTAGGATTTTCCCTAATGGTTCTTTTCACTATGGAGTTACGAATTGTTGCCATCTATCTATCGGTGCCTTTTGTGGCAAAGCAGAAGAATGTGTCAATGTAGGCCTCCGCAGATCTTTCCTCTAAAATGTATTTTAGTGCAGGTTCTGAAGAATTTCACTGAGTAGGATTAAAACTGCAGCATGTTACTTGACATTCTTCTCCACAGGATTTTCTGGAGGAAGATACTGCTATTAAGTCAAGTTCTTAGTATTTGATGGGTGCTTCGTTTATCTACTGTTCCAGTTTTGAATCTCATTTATTTGGATCTGGAATCAATTAGAGGTATGCTTTAAAACATAAGCATGCGCTGTTGTGCCTTTGCCGTCATAATGGTTAGTTTGCACTTATATTGCAGATTGGAAATAGTTGAGTTAATAAAATGAGGAAAGAAGCATGGAATGTGGGGAAACCAATTTGGTTATTCTTTTCCTCGTTTGAGCTTTTCGTCACATCATTCTGCTCTTGGTGGGTGTTCATTTTTTCCTGGTTGACTTTTCTCTTTCTTTATAGGCGTCAGCGTGAGGCAGAATTGAAATTAATCGAAGAGGAAACTGCTAAGAGGGTAGAGGAAGCTATCCAGAAGAAAGTGGAAGAGAGCTTGAGCTCTGCTGAGATCCAACTAGAGGTACAAAGAAGGTTGGAGGAAGGCCGGAGAAGGCTTCATGATGAAGTTGCAGCCCAGCTTGAGAAAGAAAAGGAAATTACCCTTATTCAGGCCAGACAAAAGGAGGTAGAGTTCAATGGACTTGTCTTTTGTATATCACCGAGCCTATCTCTAGGATCATTTGAGGATGAATTACTGCCATCACCTAATCAAAATGCAGAAGCGTATCATGACTCATCAGATTTGTATTCATTTTTACTAGCTTTGTTGTTCTTGCAGTTATGTCCGCTCTTATGTTTTTTAGAATCTTCTTGCTCTGATAGACAACATTTTCAAGATATGCTAACATGATTTCCTGAAACCTCTGATAGATTTTGAGCCAAATTTGTAGTTATTGCATAAATAGCAAAGGAACTGTGGCTGGAAGGATAATTCGGAAATCCAAGCTGTTCTGCTTCATTTCCTTTGGAGGGCCCAGTCTGAAAGTAACTGTGTTGATCTTATTATTTTATTACTTTTCTTGGAGCCTAAACAATCTCCCGGCTGCAGGAGCAAGCGCGAAGAGAGAAAGAGGAACTAGAAAGGATGCTGGAGGAGAACAGGAGAAGAGTAGAAGAAGCTCAGAGAAAGGAAGCTTTAGAGCAGCAGAGGAGGGAAGAGGAACGGTACTTGGAGCTGGAGAAGCTCCAGAGGCAGAAAGAGGAGGCTTTGCGGAGGAAGAAACAGGAAGAGGAGGAGCAACGGCTAAATCAGATGAAAGTGTTGGGCAAGAACAAATTGCGGCCCAAGTTGTCATTTGCTTTTGGCTCAAAATGAAATTGTTGAAGGTAGTTTGTTCCATATGTGCACTTGGCTTTTTTTTTTCGCATCTTGGTGTCCGGGTCATGGGGAAATACATGGATAGATACAATTGTAGTGGTATCAGTTCTTCTCTGATAACCAGCTTGTATGATTCTTTTTCCCCTTTATCATATGGAAGTGCGGTCTTTAGGTAGTTGCAGCTGCTGATCACCCAACAAATGAAAGAACCATGAGATTTTGCTTCTTGTTCATCTGCCATCATCTTCCAGTTGTCTGATGAATGGGCAGCTTTAAGGATGTTAGGGCAGGGCGATAGGCAAAATTAGGGCAAATTTTGATAAGTCATTGAAATAAGTTGTCCAAATCCCAGACTGATTGTCTGTGAATGGAAAAATCTCAATATCTGATAGCACTATGAAATTGGTCGGTTACGTGTTAGTAAGCTGTCATTATCAACTTAGAATTGAATATACCGATGCGTGGCCGATCGGTAAGTTAAAGATGTACATTTGGATTTTTATCAATAGCTATAAAAATGCTACCGAGTGTTTTTTATTCAAAGCAATTGCAGCGACGATCTGCATACAAAGGATTCTTGATAAGAACACCACAACAACATAAACAAAGTTTGTTGTGTTAGAACTCCTTTTAAAGAAAGGAAATGCGACCTAGGCAATTTCATTAAACCCAGAGCATCACGTTCTAACTTCTACATTTGTTGTACATGTTGAAAGCGAAATGATAATTCATAAAAGATTTGTGCAATAATGATTCCTTTGTTTATGATGATGAGCTTCATCTTAAGTGAGGAAAGTTAGGGTTCATGAAGCATTTTTTTACCCTAATTTAATCAGGTAAGACATGAGTAAGAACTTTCACGAATAATTCATGCACTTCGTAGTCGTTGCAGCAGAGAACTGAAGTTTCGTGCATGATACAGGCCATGTCCGTTCTTTAATTACTAAGCCAATTCCAAAAGGTTAACAACGGGTGCGATGAAAGTAGCATATGTCATGTCATCACTTTTCTTTTTTAGGACAGTGAATACTTGTGATGATAGTTTCCTAGAAGGTCAACGTAAGGTACATTTTTCTTCCTATGTGGGATGCTTTTGTCAAACCCCTTCATCAACCACCTTTTTCAGTTTCCAGTGGCTTCAATTCAGATCAGAACGTTTCTTTACATTTGGTTTTGACTACGGTAGATAGATTCCATTTTATAAAAGTGCTGTAGCTTTAACTGAACAACGTGTAAGACTTTGAGTCAATCGATTCAAGCTCAATGTGGATATGTTTCTCGTCATGATTACATGATCGTGACCAGGACTTCTCGACCCAAAAATTGTCAAGAAAATCAGCTTGCTGAAAGGACAGCTCAGTAACTAAGAGCCTTCTGTTAGCTACTAACTTTTCATGCATTAGGCATTTTCTCCACTAGCTTTGAGACAATTATGGGTTCATGAGTCTGAAC
The DNA here is from genome assembly GCA_007663325.1 of Eucalyptus pauciflora. Taxonomy (NCBI): domain Eukaryota; kingdom Viridiplantae; phylum Streptophyta; class Magnoliopsida; order Myrtales; family Myrtaceae; genus Eucalyptus; species Eucalyptus pauciflora. The sequence continues at coordinate 362,527 of VMYD01000181.1, read as the reverse complement.
GCAAGAACTGTCCTAGAAGATGTTAAAAAAAAAAAAACACTTCGGTGCATGGACGGCTCGGCACTCGATAGATGGATATAGATAAAGTCTCAAGTGCGAAACACAAATTCAAGTGATTTCCCACCCACATCATCAACTACAAAATAATTTCACCTAAGATCTGATAAAATAACCTCACGTACGATTTGATCATTCATCGAAGTATTGATCTGTGGCTTATCTGATTTATGAAAGTAAAAATACATATCATTAGTCGGTTTACTGAACTAAAGTGTGCTTTCTTGTCAGATAAAAATAGAAATCATTAAGGTTCCACTTATGCATGACTACTGAAGTTTCTGACGGCTGAGAACTCGGTGGGGAATGCTACATGTAAGTGTAGAGGAATTCCCAGATTAAGAGGGAACCTCTCCCACGTCAGTCAGTGGGCAGACGCAGGTGGCAGATCAGACAACAACCTTCACTGCGCACTGCAGTGATAGTACTGAAGGAGTCCGGCTTCAAGCTTTCACATGATTGAATGATCCAAGCACAGATCCTTAGTGGCACAAATAGGCACACCCGTACCATGTCCCACGAATTACTTGCTCTGTGCATTCGAATCGGTTTCATAGATTAGGACACAAACATAGAGGCTTGGCAACATGACCCGTGAACCGATTGAACTGAACCTCTTGATATGTTTAGGCAGCCCAACAAAAGGCAATAAGCACGCATAATTGGTTAGATCAGAATAGGTGACTTCCAATTTCTAAACTCGAAATCCGTTTTGTCTCGTCATGCTCCAACTCTCAACTTATTTTCAGACTTTAGCCATGCTTTTTTATAGAGCGTGGAAGTCGAACCCTGTACCTGAAATTAAATATCCCCACCTTCCCTTCCCATGTGCAAAGGGTGCTTAGGGATTCACTAGAGGGTTGAGTGCACTAATTTTATTACCTACAATTTCATTCTTCGGAGGGATTAATTTCCGAAGGCTAATTTATAAGACTATACATCGTCTTCACTGCAATAGAATGCATCAGTAATATACTTATGTTGAGAAGATCATTCGGTTAGTCATAAATCTATCATACGGAAACTTTTTGATTAATATATCTCTAAATATTTTCACAAAATTTCCATACAATTCTTCCAATCAATAATCGCAAATTACTAACCTGACATTCAATCATCATCTGCCGTTAAAATAGAATTAACTGCAACCAACGGGTTGACTACAAGTCAAAACTGGCGGCTGCCCCGTGATTGATTGGCCAATTGGCGAGGCATAAAGGGTCGGCAGTAAAAGTGGATTCCCTTGCAACTTCCTGATGTAGTGAATCTCTGCGTCATGCTCACATAAGGCTGCAGTCAGCAAATCTACACTCTGGTAATTTTCTTGAAGGAGTCGCTTTCATAAGAAAGGCGTTTTACCTCCATTAGAACATCATGTGATTGGACCATGATAGAAGATAATTAATTTGAAGAAATTCGCTAATTTCGATGTGAGAGGTGCCCCCACAAGCATTATTAGCCTCGAAGCAGCGCAATCCATTCGTCATTTTGACATATATAATATATATTTTACATGAGAGTAAACGAGCCATCAAAAGGAATGTCGTGATCCCAAAACTCATTGACCATAAGTATGAGAAAGCGAACGGTCCTGCGGGCTCTATTTTCATGGGACTCTTATTGCTTCTTATCTTTTGACCGAAATCATTGCCTAAATAGGGTTGGTACATTGGAGGTTAATACCGTAGCGACTGAATTAAGTTGTTCCTATAGATGCCAAGCACGTAAGCACCATCACTCCCTTAGCTCATGCATTCATATTTAACTCATATATTTAGCAGAAAATTATCCAAATAGTCTTAAACTTATTGCGTGCCGACTAATTCAGCTCTAAACTTTTCGATTTGTCCAATTTAATTCTGAATCTTTCGATAATTTGTCAATATAATCATCTGCCTAAAAATCACTAACGTAAATACTGGCCATACTAAGCCGTGGTCTTGTTAGTGCCAGCAACAATTTTTGTACAATTTTAAAAAGAAAGTTTTGGATTTTTTTCTTTTTGTTTTTCTTTTTTATCTGTCAGCCATCACTAAGGCCCTAGACCGGTGGAGTGAAAGAGGAAAAAATATATAAAAAAGAAAAAGGAAAAGGAAAAGGAAAGAAAAGAAAAAAATTAAAAAAAAAATTAAAAAATTGCAAAACTTGTCTATATCAGCGTCAACTGTACCATGTAGAATGGCCGATATCTACATTAACAATTCTTAGTCAAGTTTTGCCAAGGACTATATTGACAAATCGTCAAGTGATATTGACCGAATTAAAAAGTTTGGAACCGAATTGGCTGTCGTATAATAAGTTTAAGACTTTTTAAACAGTTATCTCTATCACGTTGAGTCGGGACATATAACAAAATGTTGAGTCAGGACATATAACAAAAGAGCACTTACAGCTCACCAAAGTGGGAAAACAGTACATAAGATGATCTCTCTTATCCAAGGTTTCTAGTTTGAGTCATACATCATCATTAATAGCATGATAATGCGCTTGACTCTTAGTTACATCTATCCACTCCAATTTATGAACATGAGCATGAGCATGAACATGAACCACCAACCAAGTCACTCTCTTTTTATGACCAATTATTGGAGTGAGTGATTCCTTCCTGCCTAACAAGACAACCCTTACATTGTGTGTCAAATGTCACAACTAAGAACTTCAATTGCTTATAATGCGTTTATTTCATAAAAAGTGAATAATTTTAATTTTTTTTTTATAAAAGTAACCACTTGTATCGCTTATAAAAATGAGCGAACAAACACAAATTTCATCATCCACAAAAATATTTAAATATAAATTGTTGTCGATAATGAAATATTTTTCATCGATTAATTATTTCAAGCAATACAAATGATTATTTTTTTAAAATGATTATTTTTTTTTTTGTGAAATAAATGAAGTCAGAAATATCTCTTCTAAACTTAAAAAGGTGAGTGATCGATTTCCCTATTTGGTACCCCATGTCGATTTGCATGTGCGTCAAGCATAGTGGTGCTAGAACTCAAATCTCAAGATTACGTGTGGATGATCTCATGGTGATGCAAGTAAGGCACGGTAGCCAAAGGGTTTTGGGAGGAGATAATAATTGTTTAGTGGGGGGCAAAATAATAATTGAGAATCCTCTCATAATTTCATACATAATATTCCACTCTCTATATATTAAAAGTTTTTTCAATAATGCACTCAGATGTGCTCTAGTATTTAGTTCAAGGAAAGGGTACATAAGAGAGGAAAAATAAATCTTTGGCCCTTATTTTTCTTGTTCTTTTGATTCAATATGTGATGAGTACCATTCCATTAGTATACTTCAAATGTCATCTAGGGCTCCATGTTGCTTATGACTAAGGGAAAGTAATACAATAATATAGTTTGCGAAGAAAATAAATTGATTATTTTTCAAGGAAGTGATTACATATCAAGTTAAAAAAGTGTTGATTATTGGGGACTCCCTATATCTTTTTATTGACCTAATAGGTAAACTAGTCGATGCATGAAAGTACTCATCAATTGTGCTTGTATGCAATCGTGAATGTTTGTTTAAGAAGAAAAACCCCAATAAAAGGAGGAAAATATTAAATGTTCCATGGAAAGTACAATTTCGATGAATCTAATTATTATGATAAAATTGATGAAGTAATGCAAATCCATCTAAGAAAGGTCATTATTCAATGTATGGAGTTGATGCAAGCCTCATGTAGTACGATGCAATAAGTGATCGGAAGGTTGTAATAAATTAAGTGCTCATCCAAAAAAGGAAAAAAGAAAAAAGTGTCCGTAAATTCTTCGGCACCATTGCGCATTAGTCCTCAAAATTTCAAGAAGTTACGGGTTCTTTCGTTTCTCGATTTTGCAAAATAGTCCCTGAACTTTGAAAAATTACAGATTACCCACCATAAAAATTTAATTTTTTTGTTGTAGTAACCTGTTTTTCTATCTTCCATACTGCCCGAAAGTGAAAGTGGGACAAAGTCAGCTTTCTTGAGCAAGATAAACCGTCGCGTCATGGTGTAAAAATTGAGGGGGATTCGAAGCAAATTATTTGCGTTTGATTGGAGAAGATGCGTGATTGAGGAGTAATGGGAAAATAAGATTTCACAATATCTCTCTCTCTCTCTCTCTCTCTCTCTCTCTTTTTCGAGTTTTGTCTTTTTGTCCTCTATATATTCATCCCCCCAATCGTCCCTTCTCCCTCACGAACCACATCATACGACGACTACTCTGTAATCAACGCACGGAGAGAGATAGTTCAGATGTTGGGTTTTTGAGAGAGAGAGAGAGAGAGAGAGAGAGGAGTTCTGTTGTTGGGTTTTTTTCTTTTTCTTTTGGGGTAGTGGTGGGATTTAAATGCCTATCGGTTGCCCGAGAATTGGTGGAAACCTCCCGCAAGTTGTGCTGCGACAGGGGAGATGTGTTCAATTCTCGTCCAACCATGTAGCCAGATTCATCTCTTTCTTCTCCCAAAGCCCCAGCCCACCAGTATACTCACCCAAGAACAGGTCACATGTGCTTAAGATCGCTTCCCCATCCAATTTCAGCACAAGCCCATCACACCCTTTAATGGAGGACCCCGAAAGGTTGAGTCTTTCCTCTGAAGCAGGGGGGGAGAGATACTCCAGAGAGCTGGATGTTGCGGTTAGAGCCGTACAGATAGCATGTTGGATTTGCCAGAAAGTGCAGGACACTCTAGTGTTTAAGACCAACGACGGCAACAGTAGTGGCAGCAATGATAAGCAAGTTCACTCCAAGGATGATAATTCTCCAGTCACTATTGCTGGTAAAAGAAAAGCCAACTACTACTGTTTACTTTTTGTTGAATTATGCAGTTCTTGGATTGGGCAAGTTGGGTGGTGGTTGTGAATCCTGTTTGTTTAGTTCTGATGAGTGATTATGTGGATTGGTTCTGAGTTTGGTTTATGCCATAAATTAAGGGTATTTCTGGAGTAATTGCTAGGACATAGCTTTACTCTTTGTGGTCCTTGAATTACACATTCTCATTTGCAAATAATTCTTACTGGTGAGTAATCTGATGGTATATCTTCCATCGCATAGTGAATATAATGTTAGTGATAAGAAATGACTGGACCAGAGACCTTTTGGTTCCTGACCATGTAGAGAGATTGGTGGAATGTTTAGTGCTCGAAGCTGCAATATCTTTAAGTGAAGTCCTTTTTAAAGAAGGGAACCTTTTCCTGTTGGTGCAATAGTAGAGTTTAATTGGCTTACTGATGAAGCTTTGTAAAAACCTGTCGAATCTGAGTCTGGAATAGAGTTCCCATTCTAGATGAGGCAAGCAATGGATTCGCCCTAATAACTATTAGCCTAAGGAAACTGAAATGCCAGTTTATAAATTTTGAGTGCCTATTTACTAGCATGCAAGTGAGTCCCTACTTTGGAGGAGGTTCAGTTGTAGTTGTATTTTAAAATTTTATGAGCGTGTCTACTGTTTAATCGACTAAGGGCTTTATCTCGAGAACGAGGTCCCCACAAACTTCTCTGCATGGGGGTCAGACTTCGCTGTGGCATCAATTGTAGTTTTCACGTTAATTTGCCTTGTTGATGCAATTAGGCAAATTACAGAATTTTAATTTTCCGATGTAATTATGTTGTGAAGTAATTGCTGGGTTTTCCTTTCTTTTCCCTTGCGATTTGCAACATGAGAATTTTCCTTCCTTGAGTTTGTGTGGTTGAAAATGCATTATTTTTCAGTTACATATACCAAATGATAGCATACATGTTTAAGCCTCTTTCTTTGACGTGTAGGTTTTTCTTTCCCCAAGACAGTATCTCCAATCTATCATGTATTAGTACTATCTGCCTTTTTTCTGCTAAAAAAATGAAAACCTTAAAGCCTAATGAAGTAGAACCTTAGGTTATTTCCCTCATCAGCAAATTTAAGCGTTTTGTTCCTTTTCTTTGTTTATTTACTTGAAATAATTCTGCAGTATCATATGTGCTGTTTATAATTTGCTCTATCATACTTCTTTATCTATTAACCAATCTGCTGGTTCTTTGATTATAGATTCTGTCACTAGAATTAGTCATGAGATTCTTTCCACATGCACCAGTCACCTCGTGCTACTTTTGGTGTATAATCTTTGTTTATGCTCTATGAGAAGCAAGTGCTTCCTGATTGCTTAGATCCTAGAGAGGCATTTTTTTTATGGCCTCAACCAATGTGTACTCTTAACATGTTCCATTAGTTCTTCATGTTCATGCTTTATATGATGCAGTTGCAGTCTTCACCAAGTATTTTGGCTAATGCTCTTGATCTTGCATCTAATAGACTGGAGCGTGCAAGCTACAATAAGTTTGTTGTTATCTGAGTCTTTCGGAACTAGCAATGTCTCGATTGTTGCCGAGGAGGACGTACATGCTCTCTCCAAGGCTGATGGAGCTGGCTTGTTGAAAGCGGTTGTAGAAACAGTCAATGAAGCCCTATCTGAGGCACCCCGATTCGGGCTTGTGTCTCCTCAAGAGAACCTCGGCCCTAAGGAAGTGCTTGAGGCTATTAGCCGTTGCAACTCCGCTGGCAGGCTAAACAGAAAGTTTTGGGCGCTAGACCCAGTTGATGGTACACTGGGGTTTGTGCGTGGTGATCAGTACGCTGTTGCTCTTTCACTGATAGAAGATGGGAAAGTGGTCCTTGGAGTTCTTGGCTGCCCCAATTACCCAATGAAAAAGGAGTGGCTAAGCTATCACCATCGCTACCATAGGATTATCACCAAATTGACCCCACCGGCGTCGGAATCTTGGGACCGGGGTTGCATACTTTATGCCAGGGAAGGCAGTGGTGAGGCCTGGATGCAGCCATTGCTCCATAAGAACAAGAGTTTAGAGTGGCCAAACGCTGCAGTGCCCGTTCGTGTTTCTTCCATTGATAATCCAGCATTAGCAACATTCTGCGAACCAGTTGAGAAGGCAAATTCAAGTCATTCCTTCACAGCTGGACTAGCTCACAGTGTCGGGCTTAGGTGCGTACATGTCTCTTCCCCCTATGTTCACCGCTTTGCATGGTGATATGAACTAGAATGGAGTACATTTTAGCTCCACTTAAGCATTAGTGAATGATTCATAAAGGATGCTTAACTTATAATGCGAAATAACAGATATTCCCCGAATGCTGCAAAACAAGAAAAATTGTTGAGATTATGACAAACTAGCAGACCCTAGGATTTAAGGCACACCAAAAACTCATAAGAAGGTCCATTCTGGTCATGGGAAAAGCAGATGTTCCCCAAGCACCACGAACTCGGGGTGTTGAAAGAAGAGATTTATGAAAAATTAGAACACACTGGCGAGAGAGCTTACATGCTTGACAATACCTCTGTTTCTGCAGGAAGCAGCCATTGCGCGTGTACAGCATGGTCAAGTATGCAGCCATAGCTCGTGGAGATGCCGAGATCTTCATGAAGTTTGCAAGGGCAGGTTACAAGGAGAAAATATGGGACCATGCTGCTGGAGTCGTGATAGTACAAGAGGCTGGTGGCGTCGTGACGGACGCAAGGGGACGTCCCCTTGATTTTTCAAAGGGTATTTATTTGGAAGGTCTGGATCGAGGTATAATCGCATGCTCTGGAGCCAAACTGCACGAGAGGATCATGAAGGCTGTAGATGCTAGTTGGAACTCCTCTTGTCTGTAAAACAAACAGTTTGCATGTATATAGCAATAAGTACAGCTTAATATTACTCTTAAATCTCCAAAGGACTGAAGCGAATTCGTTCTGTTTTCCCGACCTGGTTCGAAATTAGAAAGGGATCGCTGTAGTTACTGAACGGCATTTCGCCGGTACCGCCCTTCAGTAACGTCGCATTGATTGTTTTTTGTTTAATTTCCCGTGGAAATTGAAGCATTTCCATTCGTGGAGCTCAAGAAATCTGATGTCTGTTCTTGAGCGTGAAGCGCTATCCTTTCAACTGTTGAAGCAGAAAGCTACCTCTACTCAGTTCTTCACCTGGTCAGCTACTTTTTATTAATTTTCAATATATCAACAGTTTATGACTTCTTGTTACAATTAGTAGTTTTTCCAGCAAAAATGAATATATATATATATATATATATATATATCAAATTATAATTGAGAAAACATAGCAAGGTTTTAGATCGTTAAGTAAGTACCCCCAGTTTGTTTCAGTTTAAGTACAAAAAAAAAAGTGCTCTTTTGCCTTCATGTGAAAATTTACTTACAGATGTATGTATTTTGTGAAATTTCAAGTTTTTCTGATTTTAAAAAATCAAAGTACTTTTAAAGAAAAGAACTGTAAAAACTAAAGATCAATTTGGTGTGTCTTTGAAGTCAATCTAATATTTTTTTAATCACGGGTAAATCTTGGACAGATAAGAATTTATAGATTTGGTAGTCAATCAATCACAATTAGGGTGATTGATTTTAGGGCAAATTTGTTCCCAATCCGAGTTAGAAACAAAAATTGACGGAATCAGGGGACTGAGCCGATCGGTTTTGGAAAAAGCTTGAATTGGTCGCTTCTAGTTTGATTCCCAATTCTACCCAAAAAGGATCCACCATCACAATACTCCAGATAAGAACCCCTAACGTCGCCTCTAGGATTCGAACTTCTCCCCTTCGTGAGAAGGAGAGAGCCCGAGCCAGCTGCACCGCTAAGGGGACGATGGTTCTGGTTTTCCTTATAGAGTTAATATCGCGAAAGATCCCAAATTAATACACATGTAACATATTTAGCCAAAATTATCCCCAAGTTGGTACACCATATCTTTATCCTAACTATTTAGTTACAAGACCTCCATTTTAGAGAGCATAAACCACGGGGGACAAATTTACCCTATTTTAATTTTTGTTAAATTTTGCTGTGAAATTGCTGGTGGATTGGATGATAGGTAGTGACTAACAATGCATCGATTGAGGGTTTTTTTTATCTAATTTTTGGATTTTCATGATATTAATCCGATTTAACAAAAAATTAATGAAGTATAAATTTGTTACAAATATATCATTTTGGAATTTTTAAGGCTCAAAAAATTAATTTGGATGAATTTTTAAGGCTCGAAACCAATTCAGAACGGTTCAACCATGGAGACCGGAAATTCATGCCGGTTCGACCCGATCCCCGGTCGAACCGGACCCCGCCAATTTCCCCCTGAGGAAACGAAACACTCTCCGTTCTCAGCTTCTTCTTCTTCTTCTTCTTCGTCCGCATTTCCCTCCTCAACGTCGAGCTCGCAGAGGCCCAGCTATGGCGATCCCTTCCTACGCGCTCGCCTCCTCGTCTCCGAACATCCTCCGCCCCCGCCCGCCGGCGCCGCTCCCCTATCCGCCGTCCCCTCCTCCTCCTTCGAGAACAGCCGCTCGGTCCTCTCGGGTTCTCTCCGCTTCGGCTTCCGCCCTCGCCGAGCCGAGCCGAGCCGAGTCGGCCCCCCGCCGTCCTCCGCCCGCCGCCCGGAAGCATAGCTCCAAGTCTTATCTGGCCAGGCAGGCCGCGGTGCTCGAAATTCAGCAGTCGCCCGATTTGGATGCCGCGCTCGAAAGGTCCGGTCCTGACTGAGCAGGGGAACGCGATGGCCCTGCGCCGCGCTGTTTCGACGCTGTTTGTGAAGTGCTTTGATTCGTTTGGTTGGCGATGCGGCGTGTTCGTTTTTGAAAGCAAGATTGAATTTTGAGAGTTCAGTTGCGCCATTCGAAGATTTTAGAATGAATCCCGAATGGAATTTATGTCATAAAGCACGAATCTTTTATATGTCTTGAGGGGGAAAAATGCAAAAATTTCGATGCATAGTTTGGAACATTGGATGAAATTGTCTTTCACAAGTTCGTATGTTCCCTCTCAGCATCTAATGCGATAAATGTCTCGAAAGCATGCGACGCGGTTCCTGCTTTCGGCGAAATGTTATTTCTTTCCTTGTCTTGACTTCATTCCGTTCTCAGGAGGTTAAGGTCTTTTAGTTTTGTGTCTGTGCAGGCTTGGCGGTCTACTGAAGGTGCAGGACTTGAATGCCATTTTGAGGTATTTCGGGAAGCTCAACCGGATGCAAGATATTTCCAAGGTTTTGAAAATTTCAAAGTTATATTCACTTTTTCTGTCGAATAAGTTTAAGTTTCTCCTTTCGTTGCATAAAATTTGGAATTATCATCAATGATTGAATTTATATATGCACAAACCAACTTTTCAACTCCCGCTGGGTTCCATTTTAAGCGCTCTTTTGTCTTTATTTAACTTTCGAAGGGGTCACAACTCTTTTTTCTTTTAGCATTGATTATCTGGAACTCGGGAAGAATGAATGTAGCCTTATTGAGTAATAGAGGTAGCATGTAGTCAGCATTTTGACGGACTCTCTTCATGGGTTTGATGATCGACAGTGGTACTACTCAGCTGGTCCAGTGATCTGGAATATCTCTTTCAACAATTTCCTAGTTTTATATCGTCCGTCATTTCATATCAAACATTGACTTACAATTTAAATTGTCTGGACTAGCATTGACTGACTGTCATGGTTTTAAGGTATCCATGCGTTTTGTTCCATTATGCGTTCATTGCGATGTGGCTGAATTATGCTTACTCTTCAATTTTGTCAAGAACAAAGAGCAGCTCACAAAAATCATTGAATTGATGGTGCTTGGAGATAAATGTTTTTAAAAGTTGTAATGCATCTTTATGAATATCTACAACGACAAAAAAAATTATAAAACGCAATAAGTTTAGAGTGTGTTTGGACTGGCTTTTACTTATTTTTTTCTTTTTCAATCTTGTAATGCGTGCACTTTGACTTTGTTTTTAGTCTTAAGCATCTGAAGCTTTCATATTATAGAAATGTTGACAAGGGGATTCACATATAAGTCTTCATAGCTTTTTGAAAGTTGAATATATTTTAGATTTTGGTGGGATATATCAAAGTTGCTTTTGCTTTTCATAAGTCACAACAAACAAACCCCAAGACTTATCCTCGTAAGAGGGATCGGCGTCTATGCCATGCTCTCAATTTTGAATCAATTTTGTAAGCTCTAAGTTCACCGGATCTTTTCTTATTGTCTCTTTCGACATTTTTGTCAATTATGGGTCATATATGAGTACTTGCTGGTGATTGGAGAAAGACACGTCCTAATGGCTCTGATACTAATAGATTGTGGGATTAATCTAATAAGCTATAACAACTTATAAGAAACTTGATTTTGCCAAACAGCTCGAAAAGATTTTTGGTATTGGTTTTAGCTTCATCCTCATGATTTGGAAGCTTAAGATCTTACTTCATTTCCTTTGACGTGTTCTGCTGCCTCATTCCTCTGTCTCCTGCTCGCCCTCTGTTTGGCAGGCTAAATCATGCCCAGCAATGGGTCTTCTTGCTTATTAGAAGGTTTATAATTTTCTTTCTGTTCCTTTTAATTACCTAACAAAGAGCTGGTATTGATTTTCTGTTGAAATTGTTGCAGCTCTTTCAGTATATGCAGAAACATGAGAAGATTAGTGCTGCAAGTTATAGCAGTTATATAAAGTTCGCAGGGACAAGCCACAACCCTTTGAATGCACTGGAAATCTATAACAGTATTCCAGATGCCTCAATGAGAATCAATGTCTTTATAAGCAATGCTGTTCTTAGTTGCCTTGTCAGAAATGGTAAATTCGGCATCGGCATGAAATGTTTTCAACAGATGAAGCAGGATGGACTGAAACCGGATATCATTACATATAGTACGGTATGCAACTCTAACCTCATTTTGGTTAACTTTCTTTAAGTAATAAAATTAGCAACTTGCGGTAGATGGATTCGTGACCAATAAAAAATAAATTTTTATGTAATATCTATTGTTTTGATACATGAACTTTGGAAATTTGTGTGAGGAGTTATGCTAAATACATTGTAGGCCTATTCTTGACAGCTTAAGCTTTTGGGAAAAATAATTATTTAACATGCTAGAGCACAGGTCAGGAGTTCATATCCAAAATACTCCCCTTTTTATTATTTTGTATGTTATTCTGTCTGCTTTCATGCTCTAGTGTTCCAGTCTGTCATTTTCTTTAGTTCGTTTTACTACAGCCGCATCCCATGTTTCATATGGATGGCGCCACTTATACAGGAGAGGGATGGTTAAGATATAGTCTCTTTAGAATGTTAGACAACATTATCCATGGATTAAAATGGACCATATGGTTTCTAGTCTTGAATCGCATAACTTTCACAACATCGACCCATCTTATTTTGCTCATTCTCATAGTATACGGCTTCATTGATGGAAGTTGATAGGTGCCCCTTCCATTATGTTGCAACAAAGTATCTCATTTTGTTGCAACAATGATCAATTATGTGCCAAAGAAATCTCATGATCAACTTTAGAGTTGAAAATTCGATGGGTGCAATCTGGAGTCTTTTGAATGGAAAGGTTCCTATAATTTTTACCGGATTCATTTTGCTCTGATAATGCCCCACTAAGCAAAGTTAACCCTTTTCTTCGCTGCTGAATAAATCCAATTTTAATCTAAATCACCTCTTTGATTTGCTCCAAGGTTTGAGGAAGTAATAGTCAGAAAATCATTGCAGTCTTCCTTGGTAGAGTCCATGGTTTGAGCAGTAGCAATCCTTACTTTCTTCATCATACTTAGCTGCTTGCAGGTTGCATGAAGGTCAATGATGGTTACACCAAAGCATTGGAACTGATACAGGAACTGGAGTATAATGGTCTTAAAATGGATAGTGTAATGTATGGGACTCTTATTGCTGTGTGTGCTTCAAACAATCATTGCGAAGATGCAGAGCGCTTCTTCAGGCAAATGGTGAATGAAGGCCATACACATAATGAATTCCATTATAGCTCTTTATTAAATGCATACTCTGCTGATGGTAATTACAAGAAGGCTGAAGCCTTGGTGCAGGATATGAAATCTGCAGGCTTGGTTGTCAATAAGGTTTGTTTCAAACTTCATTTCTTATTTTTATGTTATGAGATGCATTTGAATGCATGCATATAATTTTGAAGATGGTAATGTGGATTGTGGGATTGAAACTTTTAAAGAGGACCCTATTTTTAAATGTAGTTGCCAAATTTTGTGCTATTTCCTGATCCTAAGGTCTAATAGTTCTTTTACTTTTCAAACTATTATTTTGATTTGTTGCCAAACTTCTATAAACTAGGCGAAAAAAGTGCCGCTCTTTTAGGGTTTTAAAAACCCATGTTCTCAGATGGAAGAGCAACTTTACAACCAGGGATGGGCATGGGGAGCGGAACCCCACCGGGTCCCGACCTGCATGGGGTGGATTTTCATTGCAAAAAATATCTTTTGGAAGAACAAATATCTCTTACCTAAATTATTTGAAAATTTGCTTAAATAATCTTAGGAAAAAAAAGGCACTACTACATTATTTTTTGATTAATTAAAATTATATCAAAATGGGATATATATAAAAAATTGCTGAAAAACATATTGTTGGAATTTTTACTTGAGGAATGGCCCATCATGCCCATCCCTATTTATGACTGATGCCGTATGCATCAAGGGTGTGGGCCTTGTGGAAAGCCTGTTGCCCTGACCCTAGAAGTTAGATTCAGTCACTCTGTTTAGCTTGAGTACCTTGGACTACATTGCACTTGTCTGACTGATGATGTTGATCCCCTCCCCAAAGTTAAATAGATCTGAGTAACTCAAAATTCCACAATCAAGCTCTGGCAGTTTGATTAAATAATATAATAACAAAATAAAAGGAGTACATGTCAATTTCAAGTATTATTCCTACTGCTACAGCTTCCTCTTAAATCTTTGTGGGGTGGACAGAAGGGTGCCTTCTAAGGCTGCCCAGTTGCCATTAACATTTTCACCCACTTCATGTGTACTAGCTGCTTCTTTAGTGGCTAATGTCAAAACCCTCTCACTTGAATTTGTATGTGTCGTTGGTGTGTTGCCTTGACCAGAAATTTTGATTACTTCTTTTTGTAGTGCACATGTACCATATGCTTATACCATGTTGACATCATTCACTACTGCAAGGTTTTCAGGTAATTTTGACTACTTTGCTCAAGGTTTACGTCCGAGGAGGCTTATTTGATAAATCAAGAGAATTATTAGCCGAACTGGAACTCTTAGGCCATGCCAAAGATGAGGTATATTATTGTGCTTTTCTCTTGGCTTTCTACATGAAGCTATAACAGGCTTGAAATATATCCGACCTGAAACAATCGATATGCATAGTATTCTCATGAGACCTCAGAAGTCAAAGGGACAGAAGCTGGCCAGGATGGGAAACTGTGACACAGTTTAGTCTTGAGAAATTAGACCATCATAGACTTTCGGAGGATTCTCTCTATTAGATTTCTCATATATTACCGCATGCCTTTGCTGACGGGCTGCAATATGAAATCATAAATTCAATAAGGGATTCTTTGAAGCTTGTTTCTTGCATTTTCTATCTCAATGCTGTGCAAATATCATCATACAGTGTAATTTAAAGTCTTTAATTTTGTGTGAGGATGAAAACGAACAAAGCCTTTTTCCCAAGGAGGGTTGACTATGTGAGCGGCTCTATTTAGTGGGATATCCTCTAGAAGAGCCATTTTCAAGATCCTGCCTTTTGTGTTTTTGTCATGTCTTCTTCAGCCTCTCCTCCCAGATAACACTCTTTTCCTACCATAAATTGTATTTTCTCATACCATCTTGAGTTATGTTTTCATATTTCATTTCTCTTTAACTGAATCTCTTGCACCTCATCTTCTTTTGTGGAATACGGTCATTGAATCTATTATTTTATGATTATCTTTACTACCAAAGCATTCACATCTCTGACTACTCTGATTTTGCTTGCCGTTGATACTCATATTGCTAGGCAGTTTATCTCATAAAGCTTTGATTTACCTTGCCCTAGTCTCATACAACAGCACAGATCATGCTTCAAGTAATAGCATCTCTGATTGACATCAAAGTGAAAAGACAAGGGCTCTAAGTATGACTTTTCATTTTGGGCTTTGTAGTTGGGGATCCCTGCATTACCGCTTCGTGGGTTCATATGAAAGTCATAGCTCCATAATGCATGTCTTGCAACTTTTATACTTCTACTTTTAGAACTCTTCGAAGGATTTTTCAGATGTGTTTACTTCTTTCGGTAGTTGAGTGCCATGATTTTGATAATTAGGATTTGACCGAGGAATGTGCAAAGAAGAGCATGGAGGCTCCTTTAGTTGATCGATGTTACTCTCTACTACCCTTGAAGTAGAAAATGTGGAAACCATGTCTAATCTTTCTGGCATAGAACTATCGAATCTTCTCATTGATAAGATGTATATTGTGGATAAATGGCCTATTTTTAGTACTGGTGCCAATTATGATGTTTTGCATTTTTGTGGGATGACTTATGAATGGCACACTGAGCAACAATCAGGTATAATATACTAGGCATTCTGTAATAATTCAAAAGAAACTAATAACTTTTAAAAGCATAGGAAAGGTAGGTTGCTAACTATTGACGTGCAACATTCTCAACTTTTTGCTCAAAGATCTACAGGTACCAATATGAGAGATTTTAAACCTGTAAGCAACATATGTCTTACGCTTACCTGTTGATAAACTCATGGATTGATCCTTTGTTCTCCTTCTGTAATTTGTTCTCACTGATGTTCCATAATTTTATGTATATTCAGATTTTGCTCAAAGTTATCATTTATGTAACTTACCACGTGTTCAATTTGTAGATGTCATACTGTCTATTGATGGATGGTCTAGCTAAGGCTGGAAGGACAGATGAAGCTAAATCAGTATTTGGCGAAATGATGGGAAAATCTGTCAAATCTGGTAACTAAGCATGACTACAATTTCATTTGATTTTCGGGTTATCTTCTCTACCATCCTTGTTTATTAAGGAGGAAAATGAGTTCTGTAAAGTTCCCTCACATGCACTTTTGAAATGAGTTCAATGAATTCCAGTATGTTTCTTTAAACTTTTCAGTTTCTAAATGAGATCTGGGACCAGCATCATTTCATCCTTTTACTTGTGTTAGCTTTGATGTCCTTAGCAAAGATGGTTTTCTTTTGGGTTGCTGTCTGGTGGCATCAGATCCTATTCTTTTAATGTAAGTCAAGCAGACAACAGTCTGCAAGTGTGCAGGGAGGGAGGGAAAGGAGGAAGAAAGAGTGGGGGGGGGGGGGGGGGGGGGGGGGGGCAGGGACTTCAAATTTTTCCCTGCGGAGAGAACTTCGTATCATTACTATAGTATAATGCCAATGCTTATGCGTGAATATAATGGTTATGTTTTACTTGCAGATGGCTATGCTCACTGCATCATGATTTCAGCATTTTGCCGGTGTGGGCTTTTACAAGAGGCCAAACTGTTGGCCAAAGACTTTGAAGCCAAATTTAACAGATATGACTTGGTAATATTAAATACAATGCTATGCGCCTATTGCAGAGCAGGTGAAATGGAGAGTGTCATGCAAACATTGAAGAAGATGGATGAACTAGCTATCAGTCCTGATTACAATACCTTTCATATCCTAGTCAAATACTTCTTTAAGGAGAAATTATATCTACTCGCTTACAGGACTATGGAGGACATGCATAAAAAGGGGCACCAACCAGAGGAGGTATGATGACTTCTAAGAAGATATCCTGATGTCTCATAACTTAAATTAGGTTCATTGCTCTTAACATAGAACACTAATTTTAAGTTTTCAAATGCCTATTCCTTTGACGCTTGCGCCTTTGTGATGCTTGATCAATCTACACTCATTTTGGAACTAGTGATTACATCTTCAAACAAAGAGACAGCACTGACATAAGCAAACTTAACAGAAAAGGTAATTTGTATTGAAATCTATCAAAAAACAGCTTCTAGTGTTTACCTCCGAGTAGGGAGAGCAAGCTTCCTTTGGCTGCTGATACTGAACTATGCAGTTCCAACAGTGGACATTTTTTTATGACTGGAAGTCACCCTTGTGAGGAGTTCTTCGGCATTTTTGGATTTTTGAAGGAGAGGAGTATCTCTGGTTGGGAGGGGCATCATTTGCCACAAAATGGCTGAATCTGTTAACCAAATTCTGATTTTTTTTCTTCTTTTAGAAAAATAGGAATACATTTGTAGACTATGCTCATGGAGGAAGAATCAATGCTTATTCTGGTATTCTGTGAAAGCTGTGGGGAAGATCCCCTTTTTGTGTCTGTGGTTTGCATGGAGGAATAAGGGGCAGGAAACCTCACTTGTCAAAGTCAGACTTCTTAATCTTTACATGCAAGGGAGCAAGCCTCCCTTTTATTCCGAACAAATGAGGAGTTTTCTCTTACTATTCCAAGATAAAAGATACAGTCTTGCTGATAACATTGAAAAGCAGTTTTAGTTAAAAACAAAGAGTTACCTGTCAAAAAAGTTGAAAACAAGCAGTTAATGCTGGGTGTTGGTAGTATTAGTTTCATCGTTAGTGGGCTCTTTATCTTGTAAATAATTTTGCAAACGGGTTAGCATCCCCTTGGTGCCACTTCATGAATTGCTTTTACTGTAAGAAACTAGTAATAATTTTGAAGGATTCTTAAGTATCTATGTTGCTGCAGGGACTTTGCTCCTCCCTAATCTTTCAACTTGGTAACATGAATGCCTACTCAGAAGCCTTTTCTGTTTACAATAAGTTGAGGTATAGCAAAAGAAGTATGTGTAAGGCACTCCATGAGAAAATTCTGCACATTCTGATTTCTGGACGGCTTTACAAGGAGGCTTATGTCGTTGTCAAGGTACTTCTTTTTTTTGGGCTTTCTTTGGGTGTTCAATGGTCACCTTTGCTTACATGTATATATTTTTTCCTTCAATTGCTAGGACAATGCAGGATCAATCTCCAAGCAAGCAGTAAGGAAATTTGGAACTGCATTTATGAAGTCGGGCAATGTCAACTTGATAAATGATGTGTTGAAGGTCATCCATGCCTCTGGGAATAAGATTGATCAGGCAAGCAGTCAGTATTTGCGCTAACTAAACAGAAATAAGTGCTTTTTTATGGCCAAATGAAATAAGAAAGCTAAGGCGCATATGCATCACATTCTTTGCCCCTAGTTATCATATTGAAGTAAGTTTATCAATTTACTTATGTGGGCTTTCAAATTGTAAAGTAATGGTGGAGATGCGGGGTAAAAGGGATAGAGGAAAATCTAAAAAGACATGCACAGTATTTTAACAGAGATCTTGATTAACTGGATATTACAAAGCATGTGGTCCAAAATAGAGTGCAATGACATAGGACCCATGAGCTAACCCCACTTAGGGGAAAACGCAGTAGTTATTTTTGTTTTTGCAAGTGACTGCTTTGATGTCTTTGGTTGTTTATTTAGAACCAGAAAAATCCCTTTTATGCCTCTCTTAGTTTAAGCAATACATTTTAAGAATTCAGTGCCTCTCTTATGCTTGACCTCTTGTTCTGCGACTGAATTTGCTTTCTATTCTCTGGACCAATCTTGAGGAAAATTGTTTGAGGACCTGCAAGATTGTGAGCAGCTCCGTTCTGCTCTAATTATGCATGTTGGGACCTTGACCTTTAAAATGCATAAGTTGGTATTCCAATTTCTGAAATAATCTCTTTTGCTTTCATTTCTCTCTCTCTCTCTCTCTCTCTCTCTGTGGGTGGGATGCTTCAGTTCATAAGAAAAGTGACACTATTGTTAATTGTGCATGAAAAAAAGTTTATGAAAATGAAAGAGATTTTTATATCTAGTTACAAGATTTATTGATGATAGTGTTTTCCTTTGCAGAAATTATTTAATATGGCCGTGTCACGATATATTGTTCTGCCTGAGAAGAAGGAATTACTTCTCCAACTGTTGCAGTGGATGTCTGGTCATGGTTATGCTATCGATTTGTCAACAAGAGACCTTATTCGAAAAAATTCACGCTTCTTTGGTGATGAGCTTATTAAGGAAACACTGTCCAAGCATCAGTTAAGTTTGAAAGGAGTGAGATCTCATAAGAGGAAGGAGTGAATTTCCGGGTGATGTTATTTGAGGTAATTCTGCTATTTTTTCTTTGTGATGGATCAATGACTATTGGTGCTCTAAGTAGAGCGTAGTTCTTATCTATTTTTCTAAAAGATACTCTGCAAATGAACTTCTCCAGATATATAATTTCGGATGCCCAATAACACATGGGCATGCGCTTAATAGTATTCTAAATCAGGTTATACTAATTAGGGGGCCCCATAAACGCAAATTCATATGTGAATCTTATCAGTGTTCTAAGTCAATTTTCATGTAGTTTGCTAAGTTGCATGAGTGACTCTGGCTTCTGACACATGAGAAATAGAGCACTCAATTGCAACTGCATTAAAAATTGAGAGGAATCACAATCAAAACACACAATTTTTGCTCACTTTCATGTTTTGGTTGTGATTACTGACAGATTCAGTTTGCTTAGAAATCTTCAACTTAGTGTTGTATTTATTGATATGCTAATCTAATAAAACCACAAACAAGAGCTCAAAATAGGTGGGAAAAATAGAACGAAAACTTTGGGATGAGTTTTTGCAATGTAGTTACGCCAAAATTCTCTTAAGAGTGGGTTGCATCTGCTATGGCCTTTTCAATTAAGGTCTGAATTCCATTCCCCACTGCTGTAGAAATCGCAACCAGCATGTGGATCTTTTGTAGTTAATAACTTAATACTAGTTGGGTGCTGTCATTTCTTGCTGTTTGTTGTTGCATATCACACTTCTGCTGATAATTTGACATTAAACCCGTGGAAATATGTGTTGCTTGATTTGTGTGGAATTTTTGATGACATGAATTCATAGTCATCCGTAACACCTTTTTATTTCGAGGTTGATAGAATGACCCTTTTAAGCCTAGTAATGTGGCTGTTGCTTTTGGTGATTTTATCTTTAATAAGTATCCTCAGCAGACTATATGCTGCATTTTCCTTACTGGTTAACCTTTTCTGTAGGAACTGGCTCCTCTGCCTTTTGTGCGTGATTCGTAATTCCTCTACAGCATGGTAAGTTGTTGAAAGCGGTATTTCTGGAACCCTGTCGAGCTACATGACCTACTGCAGCAATCCTTGCCATAGTAATAGAGGTGCGTGATGCTTTCTGCTGTGTTGAAAACTTCTGCCTGTGAGGCACTAACCATTATGCTGAATCCTTTTGTCAGGTTCTCTCTTGCTTGGTATGTTGTGCCTGCCCCTGCAGATTATGCAAGACATCACAAACTCATGGTTAAACTTTGATAATGCGGCTGGTTTATGATGCTGTCAAGAAGTATACGTGCTTATGCTCGGCCAGAGGTTAGATGTAGCAGGAGAATGATTAGAGCAAGCTCCCTGTCTTATAGGTTGAAGTTTATTAGCCTGAATTTTTGTTAATTGAACTTCCTTGGTTACCT
This sequence comes from Eucalyptus pauciflora, assembly GCA_007663325.1. NCBI lineage: Eukaryota > Viridiplantae > Streptophyta > Magnoliopsida > Myrtales > Myrtaceae > Eucalyptus > Eucalyptus pauciflora. The sequence continues at coordinate 342,174 of VMYD01000181.1, read as the reverse complement.
TGGCGAGGTACATAGCCTAACAGGTGTTGGTGTAGAGTTTTTCCTCCTTCAGCATACGCCTTTGCGTTTGTTGTACAATGTAAATTATTCTTTAGTAGAAAGTGGAGAGATTTACAAGAGCAGTCATCCTGTGTTGGATCACTATGCCCATCTCCTAATGATCAGTCCTACTTTAGTCAATGCAGATCATAGCATAAAAATGAGATCTTTTTCTTGCCTTTGGCTGCTGTTCTTTTGCAGTGTAGAGCACTGTCTATTCGAGAACATGATTCACATATCGCTAATCGAATACATTAGTAGAGGATGGCTTATCTGCCAGTTCCTATTGTTTTGTGTAAATTCAGGATGCATTTGGGATATGAGCAGAGGGTACAAATGGATCCTATGGCTCCGAGCATGCATTCTTAACCTGAGGTTCAAGATCTGCTCTGCGCTTCCATGCTGCGTTGCTACTCTTGAAGCCACTTCCAAATGTGATCCGGCAGTCTCGCTCCCGCTTTGGCTGGCCAATTTGTAAAGCGTTTGGTCAATTAAAATTGGTAAAAAAAAAAAAAATTGAGAAAAGCTTTTTTCTTTGTCGGAGAAAGTTGGTTAGCCAAAAAACAAAAGAAGAAACAAATAAATAGTGCAACCGTAAGTGGTAGCTCAATAAATAAATAAAAGCTGGAAATTAAAGTATAAATAAATAAGCGTTAGTAAGTAATTCAAATTAAAAATGAGGAAAATTCTAAATAAAGGCTCGAAGTGCTTTTATTTTCTCAAATAAGAGCATAAAATGGATATTATTTCAAATAAGACCTGGAGTGTCGTTATTTTCTTAAATAAATGCCTGAAGTGTAATTTATTTCAAAGGGTTAATACCCTAAAAAACCCCAAACTGGTACACTTGTGACAAATTTACCCCAAACTATTTTTTTGACCACAAAAAACCCCAAACTGGTACATACGTGACAGATCTACCCTCCGTTAGCTTCCGTTTGATTTTTCCGTTAATTTTGCTGACGTGGCAAGTCATGTGGAAATTCATAAGTTTGATACCATTAAAAACCCCAAACTGGTATATTTATGACAAATTTACCCCAAACTGGTATATCTACGACAAATTTACCCTAAATTAATTTTTTCGATCATAAAAATCCTAAATTGGTACACGTGCGGCACATTTACCCTCTTTCAATTTTCCCAAATTTGACCGAGTTGTGATGTCCAATCAATTTTATTTTATGGATTACTCTAACATTGCCTCAATATCATTAATACTTGATTTTTTTTTTCTTTTTATTGGAATCATTATTAGAAAACTATTCAAAGGCTACCAAATGTGCACTTCATTCTTGTGCCGAGAAGATGCCCATTAACTAAAGATGGACAGATCGCTTGCGCACATATACAATAGAATCACACTCAAAGCACACCTAAAATTAGCGACAAACATAAGTGATTTTGGTTCCGGCATTTCAACGAGCATGTGATGTACGAGTCACTCATACCATGCTCGTTGGCGTTACGTAGTCTTTCCTACCTTGAATCGTAAGTGTGTCAAAATTTTAACATGGAACTTGCATGTGAATGGTATGAGTGACTCGTACATCACATGCTCGTTGAAATGCCGGAACCAAAATCACTTATGTTTGTCGCTAATTTTAGGTGTGCTTTGAGTGTGATTCTATTGTATATGTGCGCAAGCGATCTGTCCATCTTTAGTTAATGGGCATCTTCTCGGCACAAGAATGAAGTGCACATTTGGTAGCCTTTGAATAGTTTTCTAATAATGATTCCAATAAAAAGAAAAAAAAAATCAAGTATTAATGATATTGAGGCAATGTTAGAGTAATCCATAAAATAAAATTGATTGGACATCACAACTCGGTCAAATTTGGGAAAATTGAAAGAGGGTAAATGTGCCGCACGTGTATCAATTTAGGTTTTTTATGATCGAAAAAATTAATTTAGGGTAAATTTGTCGTAAATATACCAGTTTGGGGTAAATTTGTCATAAATATACCAGTTTGGGGTTTTTAATGGTATTAAACTTATGAATTTCCACATGACTTGCCACGTCAGCAACCACGTCAGCAAAATTAACAGAAAAATCAAACGGAAGCTAACGGAGGGTAGATCTGTCACGTATGTACCAGTTTGGGGTTTTTTGTGGTCAAAAAAATAGTTTGGGGTAAATTTGTCACAAGTGTACCAGTTTAGGGTTTTTTAGGGTATTAACCCTATTTCAAATAAGAGCCTGAGATGCATATACAATTTCCAAAGAAGGGTTTGAACTCTTCACCAAATGTGAAGGACAAATTTGTCTTTTTGAATTTTTTAAAATTTTGTTTTTACTTCTTTTTTCTTTTTTATTTAAAAAAAACTAAAAAAGAAAAAAGAAAACACAGGCAAGAGCAACCACCCCATCGTTAGTAGGGCGGCAACAAAGGCTGTGTCTTTGGCACCTGCGAGAGGGTCGGCGACCCTAGTTGACTAGAGGCGAGGGGCTTCCTTCGCCACTGACTGCTCCATCGGCGATGGGGCGACAGCTGTAAGCAAGAGGGAGTGCTTTTCCACTTGTGTTTGCTCTTTTTTTTCCTTCCCTTCTTCTTTTTATTTTTATTTTTAAATTTATAATCTAATTTAATTTCATTTAAATTGTATTTGGATGAAAATACTCTTGATCGGCGAGAAATTTTTGTTGGCCAACAAGTTAGCGAGGCTAGGCCCTTATTTGAAATAACCATAATCACTTCAGATCTTTATTTAAGAAAATGATGACATTTCGGACTATTATTTAAAATGTTCCCTTAAAAATGTTGTCTAAATTATGGCTAATTTAATTGGTGAAAAATTCTTAAGTCACACCAATAAATAATGATAATTTCATATAATATTTGGTAAATTCGAGTTGTTAAGATTGATAAATAAAAGGCAATAAATAATAAGAGAATTTTTTTTTTGGTGTGATATAAGAAGATGGTAATTTAAAAATAAAAAACAAATGAACATTTGGAACCAACTCAAATAAGGACCTATAACATAGAATTAGTCGGTATTTAATCAAATAAAAGTCGATGATCATTCCACTTGGGATTTAGAAATTCTAAAAAGAGTTGGTAACTCAAATCGATTATTTAATCGGAAAAAAAAAATGAGCAATCGCTACGATTAAGGTTCAGTAAATTCTGCAAAGAAAGAAAAGTTGGTAAATTTAATGCGTTGGTAAGTAAGGGCGTGTTTGTTTATGTTTCTTTTTTTTGTTTATAAACAATTTTTCTGTTTTTTTGTTCCCGGGAACAAAAAAAGAACAGAAACAAGAAACAAAAAAAAGTTGTTCCTTGTTTCTGGAACAAAAACAAAAGAACACTTCTCTCTCCTCTTTTTTTTTTTTTTCTTCTTCTTCTTCTTGCTTTTCGTCCCCCCGGTGAGCCGACTTGTGTTGGGCGAGGAGGCTCGGCCTGCTGCTGGCGAGCCGAGCTCGCAACCTCGCGTCGATTAGGCGGCTCGGGCTCGCCCGACCGATGGCGATTTCGGCCTCCCGGACCTGGCGGCGAGCTCGCCCAGCCAAGGTGAGGCCGAGCCTCGCTGGGGGCTGGCGAGCCTCGCCGTGGCTGGGCGAGGCCGTCGGCCCTCATTGGCTGGTCGTCGGCCATGGCCAAGGCCGGCGACCGGCCAAAGCAAGAAAAAAATAAAAAATAAAAAGAAAGAAAAAAATGAAAAATAAAAAGAAAGAAAAAAATGAAAAATAAAAAAAAAACTATTAAAAAATTAAAAGAAACAAAAAAAAAACATAAATTTACCAAACATGTTTATGTTCTTTTTTTATTTCAGGAACAAGGGGTGCGTTTGTTTGTGTTTCTGTTCTTTTTTTGTTCCAGGGAACAGAAATAGAAAAAACTATTTATGTTCCGAGGAACAGTTTTTGAACAAAAATGCGCTTTTGGTAAACTTGGGCGTGTTTGTTTGTTTTTGTTCCAGAAACAAGAAACAAATTTTTTTTGTTTCTTGTTTCTGTTCTTTTTTTGTTCCCGGGAACAAAAAAAAAGAAAAACTGTTTATAAACAAAAAAAAGAAACATAAACAAACACGCCCAAGTTTACCAAACGCGCCTTTTTGTTCAAAAACTGTTCCTCGGAATAGAAATAGTTTTTTCTATTTCTGTTCCCTGGAACAAAAAAAGAACAGAAACATAAACAAACGCATCCTAAGATTAATAAAAGCCGACAGGTCAAAAAAAAAAAAAGGTCTGATAAATTGAAAAAAAAAATGAAAAAAATGAATAAACATTTAAATGAAAAATGGGGGACAACCGGCTATTACCGGTTGCCTCGTCGGTTGAAAACATAGGAAAAGAAGCCTCTGGCCTTTGGGCGGGAAACCTCTCTCTCTCTCTCTCTTTCTCGGCCCATCTTCCTCCGCGCTCGCTCCGCCGCTCGCCGCCGTTCGCCGCCGCCCGGAGCCTACTCCGATGTCGAGGTTCGAGTACCCGCGGCTCACCCGGTCGGAGATCCTGTCGTTCCTCGTCGATTCCCAGATCTTCAGCAACGTCTCCGCCCACCACCTCGCCGATCCCACCCCGGACTTCGTCATCGACCTCTACACCCAGCTCCTGATCTACCTCGATTCCTTCCAAGAGTAAGCTTGCCCATCTCCAATCCCTCATTTTCATGGATACCCAGTTCCTCAAAATTCGAAATTTCGCGGCTTGAGTCCGCGTAATCTCGACCCGGTCCGTTAAAGGCGCAACGTTTCGCGCGTTTGGTCGTGTTTGTTTGAGTGATTGAGCACTATTGTACAGGGAAGATGGGCAAATGGAGTTCGCGGCGCTCGAGCAGCTCGAGAACCCGGACTTCCACGCGGAGTCGGTGCCGCGGATGAACCTGTACAGCAGGGTCAAGGAGGTCGTGGCCTCGCTGCATTGTCCCACGCAGTTTACCGTGAAAGATCTGCTCAAGCCCAATGCGGAAAGGACCGAGATTTTCATCAGTGCCATTCTCAATTTCTGTTTTCACAAGTGAGTTTGGTCCAGTAATTATGTCGGGGAGCCATTGTTTACAAATTCCGTGCCTTTGCGGATTGATTGCTGCAAATTTGAAATGATGAATAGGGCCTTAATGTTTAAGCTTATAAGAATTTGAGGCGTAACAATGCTTCCGCAATGTACACAGCTAAATAATATTTCCTAGATCACCAAGTTCAAGAATCTACAACCGGCCCCCTCCCCCCCTTCCCCAAATTGTTCACACATCTTTGTTTATGCATCTAGTACATGGGCGCTTGTGGTTCAACTGCATATGACATGTAAAAATTAGCTATCATGCCCGGACAGGCATGATCAAGTTAGTGCAAAGTATGCAATGTCTTGTAACGGATCATTCAAATTCTTTGTTTGTACAGTATATTTATGTACAGCAAAACATAACTTTTTACTTTATATATTAAGGCATAATCCATCTCACTTGGTTTTCTAGATGACTTATATCTGGATAATGAGTATCCAAGGAGTTTCATCTTTCGTATGCACCTAATACATGTTTCTTCCTTTCACATTTTTACCGTTCTCCAGAGACAACAAAATGAATCTGTTAAAACCTATAGTAGAAGAACTGAACCTCCTTGATGAGCAACAGAAGGAATGGGAGGCTAAGTTATCACAGGTACCTAAAAAGCAACTGCAATGAAAGCACTTTCTATGCAAGTCGAGCATGAACTCATATAATACATTTGATACAGTTGAATGCAGAGATTGCAGAGTATAATGAAGCCAGAGAGAGGGAATTACCTCTTGTACAAGAGGTAGATAGAGAACTGAAAGAACTGCGCCAGACAATATCAGAACTTAACAATCATCAGATGTCTTTGAGAACTACCTATCGGAAGCTGAAGGATATGACTATAGAAATGGATGCTAAGGTGAGCCCACCATAGTGCATGTTTCTTACTGTTTTTTGTAGGTGTCGTCTTTGCTGTTTCTGCACTCCCTTCTGAATTTACATTGTAGATTTAGATGTCTTGACTTTACGATTTATAGTCATTACCGGAGATGGGGTCCTCTAGTGCTATTATGATAACTAATTTAAATTTTTTTAAACAAGAAATGCTGGAGCAATGCAAGTAACTAAACTTAAGTTAATGCAGCATCCTGTTCTGAACCATATAATTTGTTTTCTTACTTTGATTAGTCTGAACCATATAACTTGTATGGCATCCATCTTTGTTTTCTGGTTTAGACTTGTAGTACTCTGGCTGCTACCATTCTCCCTTCTTCCTCGGTTTTTGATCTCTCGTTCTTCTTGTAGAAATTACTTTTCAGTCTTTGAGGTGTTGTGGCATATGCCATTATTAGGGTTTTCAAGGTGATTTATTTTGCTGGAAGGTTTTCAAGTTTGAGTTGTTGTGAGAAAGGAAGAACTAAGCAGAGAATAATGGGGTAGTGCCATTCACCAAAGATAACTCCTCTTACTAAGTTGTAATGATGTCAGAACAATTTCTAGACTTATAAAGCTTTAGACATTCCTATCAGGTTAGAGCATAGATATCAATCATGGCCGAGTTATCACAAATATTGTCGAAATGTCATCCATTTAATGCATTTTTAATGATACCACATACTTTTTCCCCAGAGAAAAGCCATGACTGTTGGTGATATTCTCACTAAGTGTCTAATAAAGTGATAATCCACTTCACGATTAAGAAATTGGTGAAAATCCTTATCGGAGGCGATGTAATAGTTGCTTGATTGTCATTTGGTCATGTGCATAGGCTTGTTACTAAGGGAATCCCACTTCCTGCAAGACAATTCTGTCAGCAGACCTGTGTTTGTGGGTTCATCTCTTGCTTTAACAAGCAAAAGTTGGTAAAGATAATCTGAATCCCTAAAACTATTATTGAATTGTCTGAACAGAGACAAGTATGCTTTTGAAGGGCTCCAGTTCGATTATGCATTAAAAGTCGGTAGTTCTATCTTTAAGGGTCCGCGGGATGCCTGCTGTATGGTAGCATCGTTTAACTACTAGATAATCTACATCTTTTTTTTTATCTTTAAAGTGGGTTATTCCCTTCAAACCCTACAAACGACCAGCTGCATTTTCATTTCTTAAAGCAAATTGATGATGGAAACTGTCAACCTATAAATATCAAGTACACACAATGAAATAAGCTAAAGAAAATTAGATTGTGTCCAATAAATGTGCTTAGCACACCGCATGAACTCCTTAATCATGATATAGGCCTTTCTGTAGGTTGAGCGTCACATGTTGGTCTCGGGGATTCTATCAGTAAGCAGAATGACAGTTTGACAATGGAAGCAGAAGCACTAAAATTGAGTGTGTTGTAATTGCAGATTGCCTTGCATCCAATATCTCATTAGAGTTTCCACACTGAAAAGGAAGTTGCTATGTAGTATTATGTAACAGGAAAGGTATTATGTGACAAGAAGGTGATATTCACCTTCTGTTTCCACATATAGAGCACGTTAAAGAGTGACCTCAGGCACTTGTTAAGCTTTAATAAAAAATGTTTTGAAAGTTTAAGAAGGATAAACTTTGCATGTTTCAATGTCTTTCCCTGTGTATATTTACTTCATAACGTGTTTTGAAGTGTGCAAAGATAATATCACTCTTGGTGGCTTGATTGATATCTCATTATCTGTTAATTTTGTACAGATTGTAGATTGGCTTTTCTTGAGGGTTTGGGAAATTAGAAACGTGCATACCCTAAGATATCAGCCTTAGAGGATTAAACTCTACTTAGGATATGGACAGATCACTTCATTTGCACAATGAAAGCATGATAGTTCTTATCTGAAAATCCAGCTGAGGGGAGATGGTCTTTCAGCTGCTGCTTAACATAGAATATCCAGGTTCAATGCTGCAATAACATAGTCTGTCTTGCCTGTGAGTACGCATATCAAGTTTACAGTAGCAGAGTCTCTGTTTTTTTTTTTTTTTTTTATCTGTTTGGAAAAGTACTCTAATGAAGTTGACCCGTGCTTTTATATCAGACTGGTGATAGTTATTCTTGCATTTGTATACAAATGGAAATCCTGTTTGCTTTTCTCAGTTATGGCCTAATGATAAGTTGCAGTAGAAATAGTACTACTCCCCTTTAGACCTGGTGCCCGCTTCATATCAATGCCCTGTTAACTATTTCTTATTGTCATGCTTTTCAGATCTTTAATGCAGAGCGTGAGCTTGTGCAAAGCGTTCAAGCCAATGCAGAATTACGCTCGAAAATAGTCCAGTCACCCGATAAACTTCAGGTGTGCTGGGAAACATTTTTAAGTTCTATTTTTCATCTCAAATACTTAAGCTTGTTGCTATGCCTTCTGATATCTATGACTAGTCTCTTATGTCTGCCTTTTTTGAAAGTTTACAAGTATGGTTAGTGAAATTTCCCTACAAGGAATTTGTCAACATCTCATTAAATAAGTAGGGATAGTTACAAACAAGTCCTTAAACTTGTGAACTTCATGCACTCTATCCTAACTTCCATTCATTCATTTAAATGCTAAAACTTTTGGCTTTCATCCACTTCAGTCCGTTTAGCAAATCCTCTATTTTCAAGCGGACGGAAATGCACACATAGCCTTTTCTTAATCATTTTGTTTTATCCTACATGTTTCTTTAAATTATTTTCAATAGTTTAAACAAAATTATGTAAATTTTGTGACGCCGCATTAGAAAATTTTACTGATAAAAATGAAAATAATGAATATAAATATCAAATTTGGCAATTGATAAATAACTAAAAATTAAAAAGAAAAAAGAAAAAGAAAAAGGACACCACAGGATTGGGATGAGGGTTAAAGCTGCCACCCCCTTTGTCACCAGCAAGGGTTGGTGAACATTGTCAAGGTCATGATGAGGGTGGCAGGCCCTCATTGCCTGCTTGCCTTTGCGCAATTGCCACCACTGCAAAAGGGTGCCTGGTGCTCACCACCATCGAGCTGACTCTAGTAAGTGGTAATGCCACCATCGCGTGAGGCTGCAAGCCCTCATCGGCACTTTCCAAGGGCTAGTCAGCCCTTGGCACCATTTATACATAACTATTACAAAAGTGTCATGTTGGATTTTTGCATGCACATAAGCAAAATTGGCTGAACGTTCTTTGGAAGGACTTAATTATATTGAATCCAAATGTTTAAGACTTGATTGCACTTTTCTTATGTATAGGATCTGACTAACATTTAGGACTGTTGGCACAATATTGGACACTGGTAAATTACTTACAATGTCCATAATCTACCAATTACACTTGTAAAATTTCAAAGAACTTGATTCACTGATTTATTGGTAAATTCCTCAATGTTGGTACTTTACGAACATTTATTGTAAAATTTGAAAAAAGTTTTGTAGCTTACTAACTTATTGGAATATGGGTAAATTCCTTGTAGGGTTGGTATTTCACTTAACAAACTTGCAAATTTTAAAAAGTTGGTGAGTTACTAATTTAGTAGAGCATTGTTACATCTTTCATAGTCACAGGAAGTTACTAATGACATTTGTACAATTTCTTAGGAGTTGGTAATTTACTATTTCATTTATACATTGGTAAAATCCTGATATTGTTGATAAATTCAAAAGGTTGGTAGTTTAATAATTTATTGGAATATTTGCAAACTCTTTATCTAGTCGGTAGTGTACAAATTATACTTGTAAAACTTAAAAATAGAGGAGTTAGTAAATTTTTTATATAGTCAGCATTTTACTAATTATGCTTGTAATATTTCAAATAATATTTCAAAAATTACTAACTGTATTGAATGTTGGTAAATATATTACAGTGGTAGAAAAATTACTAGTGAACCTTGTAAAACTACAGAGGAGTTAGTAATCTACATTTGTTTGGACATTGATAAAATTCTGATAGTGTCGGTAACTTACGAAGGGATGACCTGAAAAACAAGTTACCAGTCATATTGTCCTACCAACAGCATTGGAGAACTATTAGCAACTTCAACGATCTACCAACTTGGAAAACTCCAGATTTGAAGGGCAAGAGGCAGTAGAACTTTGCAATTTGCTGCCCCATCTCTTGTCAAATTTAAGAGGTCATGATCATATGATTTTTAAGCATGCTGTTTTCTGGGGTCTCCTGTCATCCTGTGACTCAGATAGGGGCATCTATAGAGACAAACCTGTGTGTGTGATTTTCTTGTCTGAGCGTGTTGCTACCAAGTACTAACTTGCTCATAACTTTCTGAAGTAGCAATGTTTACATGATAAGAACCCATCATACGATGTCCATGTTTTATTTTTATTTTTTTATTATTATTTTTTTGTTTTCCTCCTTCGCCCTTATCTTTGCATATATAGTATGAGATTCAAGTTGTATTTGCATGAAGGGGTCTCTGGAAGAGAAAAAATTAGTTCGTGAAGAGGCAAAAAATTCTGAAAACTTAGCAAAGCAATCTTTTGAGGACAAGAATGCGGTTATGGAGGTTTTCACTAAGGTAATTGATACTCTTTCCATATGTTAAGCATTATTTCCCAAGTCAGGGTTGCCTGCTTGAGGCTTCAATCTGTTTAATTCAAGCTCTCTAGCAGTTTGTTGCATTAAGCTATTATAGAACAACATGATAGTGCATATTCAGGTTTTTCCTAGAAGTCGTCAATGCTCATGCTACTGAGATAATCTTTGGCTTTCTGAGTTTTATGTCCATAATCTTCATCAGTCTTTTTTCTGTAACTTACAATTTATTTAAGGCTTAATCAGTTATTTGTAATATTTCTGACAAAGTGGACTTAAATCTGAATGAGTAGTCACAGCTGAAAAAAAGCATTTCACATCTAGTCCTTTCGGTAGAATTTCTGATCATTCGTGTGCGTCCTGACATGTATTAAATCCTAGCCATGTATCGACCTTGTCCTCTTCAATGCAATAAGCTCATTTATTAGAAAGGTTCCTTGGTCTGCTGACCTATATTGGGTAGGTTAAAAGCAAAGGGAGAATTATGAAAATTTATAGAGTGAATGTGTGTGTGTGTGTGTGTGTGTGTGGGCGTGTGTGTGGGCGTGTGTGTGTGTGTGTGAGCGTGTGTGTGAACAGTTGGCCTGAGTCAACTGTGATGAGTGAAACCATTTGCTTTTGCCACATACATGAAAGAGTGTTTATGCCAAAAAAACTCCGTGCGCCTCCACTTGTTTTGTGTGCCTGCAGTTAGAAGATTGTACTGGAAAGGTCCAATTCTTGCCAGTTTCCTTATCTTCTTTCCAAGTTTCAATTGCATAAGAGTTGGGCTCCCATATGATGCATTCATCATAGGATATATTAAATGTCACTATATGGCTAAATGAGAAAGAATAGAAACCTATGACACTTTGCACTCCCCACTTACACAGGCCATAAAATCATTGTCATGGAAATTGATTTGCAAAACAAGGCTGCCTTTAGACTTACAGACACTGTTTTCACCATATTTAAATAGACCCCCCTGTGCTTGCTGTAATTGACAACAGATGCAACCATTTGGACTTTCCTGAATTCAACTGGATTGATCCTCCGTGGTTCCATTCGCATGATATTTGACAAGTCCACATAAAAGTGCTTGTGGCCACCTCTATACAAAACTTTTTTTTTGATTCCCTATAATTTGTAAATGGCGGAGGGAGGGATGCCCAAAAAAATATTAAATGGAGATGTCATGCTTGAGCTGCAGTAATTCTTCATTTTATAGTTTGTCAACCTGAATCTGAAATATTTCCTTGTTTTGCTTCTCTTTTCTCAAATGAGTAAGTACTCAGAGATCAGATAGAACGCTCTTTCAAGAGTGACTGCTAAATATATGGTTAGCTAAGGTACAGTTGGTGATAGTGTACAGCATGAAAAAGTACATGGATAATTATTGCTGAAATTATATGATGGACATCTCCAGAAGATTAAACCTCATCCAACAGTTACTGCAAACTTGCTTGGAGGTTAAGTGCATCTCTTCTGCAGAGTTTTAGGGGTCACTTTGTTTTGATATTTGATAGGATTTTCGTGCTCCAATGTGGTCAAATAATAAATGCTGGAAAACACTATTTTGTCTAGTTTCAAAGAAATCAAGTTTTATGCATTTGGGAGTCTTCTAGAGGAAGATATGCCCAAAATACTAAGAGGTGGTAAGGAAATACGAGATTGGGTCTTTTAGTATTTCCAAGTGTTTGTTGAGTCCATTGCATTGGTTTTTTATTTATAGAGTTATGTCAAGTCAGTGTTAATGTTTCTATGTCTTGATTAGGGACTGTTAGTCTTTATCTTGAAAAATATATTGACTTGGCATTTGCTTATGCTTGGAAGGTTTTTTTCAAGTTAAGTCTACATAAACCACCCTAAGGCTTTCTCATGTGTATTACTGTTTTGAATAGTGGGTTTTCTTATTTGAACTCGTGGATTATAATTTCACTTTAACTCTACGTCTCTTTGGTGGATTCCATTGAGTGATGAGTTACTGACCTAAATCCTAAGGTGGATTTCTTAGGGGGTGAGCATTTATCCTATCATATGCCCTGTATCATGAGGGGTATCCTTAGGTGTTGAGCATTTCTGTTATCGCACTGGTATTACTTTCTAAGTCTCCGATCCTTCTGGTATAAGTTGAGGGAATCAACTTATGAATGATTGCTAACCTTGTGTTTCCTCTTTTTAAAGCTAGTGACTACGATCCACAAAATCTCAATAGATTCTGCTCTTCATTCTGTGCTTATTAAATTCTCTGCTCCTCCAAGTGGCTGGAGGGAGGAGAGGAATTTTTTGAGTATATCTCAAGAAATTGGTAGAGTCTCCAGCTTTCAAGTTCTTCCTCAACTTAGACAAAGGGTTGTTAATATCCTTTCACATGACCTGGTTTCACTTCTTACATGCTAACAAGTAGTCTTCAAAGAAATCTCTATAGACTATCTCTATTTCATTTCTTAATTATAATAATGAAGATTCAGCACTGGTGTATTGTTCCACTTCTGCTTATTTTTTTAATTTCTCTTTTCAGGTGTCAAAAAAATTGTCCAAGCACTTAACGGTGATGCAAAAGATACAGGAACAGGTGATATCAGGCCTTTTGATTAAGATATTTTTATGCATTGGTGATTGTGATGTTATAATATAAGAAATATGATAATGATCTCTGGTTTTCTCTGAGATTTACCATTTATGTAGGCTTTTTAACTGTTTGCGATAATGCTCTTTTTGGTAGGTTAACTCTGCCAAAGCTATTGATAAAGATTTCAAAGCACTAAAGTCTAAGCTAAGTGATGATGGAATCTTGGATAAATCATTTGATGCCAACCTAATTGAGCTGCAGGGAAGAGGTGCTTCTGTTGCTTCTTTTTTGTTCAACAATAGTTTAATTTTCACCACACGATTTGAGCTGAAATGTGTGTTCTGCCAGAGGAACAATTGGATCAACTGAGAAAGCAGGTAGAAAAGGAAAGTCATACCAAATGTGAGGAAGGTACAAGAGAATTCAATAACGTGAAAATGGAAATAAAATCTAGGAAACATGAATTGGAGGAAAGACAAAGGAAGGTCGAGAGTGTGGTGGGAGAGGTATAGCACAATATCGAAACTCTTCTTTTATGTCACAAAACAACCCATCTGAAATTGATAATTCTGGATGATCTTGCCTCAGAAATTTTTCGAAGTGGTGATTATGTGTTTCCTTCTTTCTGAGTTTTTAGGTGGATTCCATTACCTCAAGTACCAATTCAATAAGAGAATCCTGTGCAGCTGAACAACAAGAGCTATTGCGTAGATGCGAAGATATTATGAAAGAGGTACATTCGTATTTCATCCTTATGACTCAACACTATATGTATGTACCACATCTTGAAAATTCATTGATGAACATGTCCCTATCACATCTTGAAAATTCATTGGTGTCTAAAGTGCCATTTACTTGCTTGAAGCCTTTCTTATTTTTCCCCTTACCCTGAAATGTAAACAGACGCAGTCTTAACTTTGTTTTGCTAAATATGTTGCAGGGTCTCTCTCTCTCTCTCTCTCTCTAAAAAAAATCTTATAATAGAATAATGTCACCACTGTTTTAATTTTCTAACCTCTAATCTAATAATCTTAGATGTCTCCCATTTTATTTACCCAAAAAGGGCTTAATACTTTGGATGGGTTTTTGCAGTTTCACCAATATTCGCACTCCATTGGAGCCGTTCTTCCAATAGCCTAAGTGTAGATGTGGAGATCAAAGAGGAGTCGTGTGGTTACGCACCCAAAGAATGGCAACATTTCTTCAGTACAGCTAGCTTGTTGGCTTCGAACTTGCATGAACACAATGCTTTTACTCTCCCTTGAGTTTCATCTACGTATGTATTTACTTTTTCTATCTTAAGATTGTGATGGTTCTGATGTAAGTAAAATCTACCACTGATCATGTTCATTGGAACTACGACTGGAAAGATTGCAAATCTTTCATTTCATCCATATAACCATTTTATTGAGCGAAACTAAATACATTAAGTATGTTTTTTCCCCCATACATCAGAAGTCAATGGTGCAGACAAGGGTGGTGGTGGCATAACCTTCCCAAGAAGCATTGGACGTTTGAATTGCCTAGCTGACCAGTTAGTACAATTATCGGCTTTTCTGTTAATTAAACGAAACTTGGTGCTTCTGAAATCTTTCACTAGCTCCAGAATTTCAGCGACTAAGGGTCTGCATCCAAATTTCCTTCTGATGAACTAGTTGCAAAGCTATGAATTTGGGCTGCTGCAGCATCAGTTTTGGCATCAGATGTTCTGAAGTTTCCCATCTGTTTGACTTACAAGGACTACGTTTGAATTTGGATTTCAATTCGTAGAAGTTGACAGCACTTGATTTGTAGCAGTTGAATTGCTTTGCAGTTTGGCTCTCTAATAAGTAAGATGCAACCGTGTACTTCTTGACTCAATTAATCACGTCTAACCCCCTGCAGTGTGTTCCGTCTTGCATCATTCAAGAATGCAAGTAGAATCTCAACATGAGTCACGATGTCGACAAAGAAAACAGAGTGAAGAAGAAGAGGATGAAGACACCAGATAAAATACAGTCCCACAACATAGACGGGGTTCGCATTCTCAATCTCCGAGAGAAGGTGCGGATGTACTTCCCATTTGTGCTTCTTCAGTGATGGCTTTGATCTTAGACTCTCCTTATAATGAGCTAGCATGGTTCGAGTGCTATTGTACTCGTTTTTCAGTCTCTCTAGCTCCAGTTCGAGTGACCGTCGTTCCTCTCTACTGTCGTCGCCCTCTCTGTTTACTTCCCTGTAGTCGTCATCCTGAGTGAAGACGCCACTCGGATTCCTTCTCAAATTTCATCGTCATGGCAAGCAGGCAGCGAACGTCCTCGACAATCAAATGATTCACAGAATTTCAGGTTTGTGGTATGAGGTTTGTGGACTCAAGAAGGACTATATTAACGTAGAATGATCATAGAAGACAACAGCTGTTCACCAATTGCAAAATTTATTAGAAAGCATACGTTGGAATCAAGCACGTCGAAATTATATGTCTAGATAAAAAGACCATGTCAAAAATTATATTTCTCGATAAAAAGACTGAAAAATAAACGTAGAAAATACCATAAGAATTACGAGAGGGGTGGATTGTATCTTTTAGGTTAAACAGACACCATGGTAGATTCAAAGTTCAAGGACTTACTCATTGTATCAAATAAATCCATGCCCTTGTAAAGTTGCTGATGCACTATTCAGAAAGCAGAAGCAAATCCTCAAGGACATGACCTTGAAATCAACGTTCATTTTGGTAATCGATGTGAATTTTTATTAGGGGTGGCAAAATAAGTTAAAAACACTTTTTTCAACTTATTTTTTTACGTTCTTTTATGGATTTATAGCAGAAAGGTCCAATTCGATATGAATTTTAATGGGTCTATGAAATACATAAGCATTTTCAACCCATATTTCGCACTTGGGCAGGTTGCTCCGCCACGACCTATCGACTCGAGTCGCTGCCGCCAGCCACCGCCGCCTCTGGCGACCACCTCTTTTTTAATTGCTCATTCCTACACGAGCACAGCCTTCGTCATTCACGGTCAAAGTTGTATTGGGTCGTGCAAAAAACTGTCTGAAAGTCTTGCGCTAGTATCATTGGCGATTGCTCTGTCTTATTATGTTTTTTATGCTTTTGATTTTTTTTTTTTTTTGGGATTTTGCTTTGCGGAATTTTTCTAAGGAAAAAAAAAGAATAGTTCATGTTAAGTGATGTTTGTCCACGTCTATATCACAATTTCCAAGTCTAATTGAAACCTGGGTTGGGTTTGGATTGAACCAAATCGTCCATAGGTCTCTACATTTGTATGACATAAAAAAGAGGGATGAGCACTTGAGTTGAATTCGAAATTGGACTGAACCAATCATTGAGTGGTTCTCGCGGGATTTGGTCCAATTCCAAGATGTCCGGTTCGGTCCTGGTTTTGGGGTGGGACCGGACTGACAGAACAAACCCTACGTATTTCATTTTTTTTTATTATATTTTATTCAGCAAACCCCCAATGAAATTTCTTGTAGAAATAGTTATTTTATTCTCTTATGAAATCATCTTTAGACGTTCCTTGTACAAATAGTTATTTTCTTTTAAGGAAAAGAAGAGGTAAAAAAAACAGGAAACTATGATAAGTTCTAGGGTTACGAGGGTTAGTTCCAAATTGAGAATCCCCTACCCAATCCGGTTTTAGGTTTCAAGTTGTGCAATGACCAATCATAGAACCAATTGCCCTTGAAAAAAAAAATAGAAATGGGTCAGACCCAAATCCGACTTAATGCACCCATTTGATAGGTTTAGCATCACTAATGCAACCTTCTCGAGTCCATTCTGATCCCCGAATGGTAATGGCCTGTATGAGTAACAAAGTTAGAGGGTTGTAAATTCTTGAAATGGGCAATCTAGAAAACAATATATAGTCATGTGTATGTATTGCGAAAGCATTGTTAAGCCTCAAATTCTTATCAAGCTTAGATATTAAGGCCCCATACATCATTTCGAATCTGCAGCAATCGATCCATAAAAGGCACGAAATTTGCAAACTATGGCTTCTGTACAGGTTCATACCTACGATTTCGAGGGCAAGAAGCACTTGGTGCTATCGACCGCCAGTCGGATAGGTGGGAAGAATGACTTCCTAGGAGCGGCTTATTTGGCTGTTGGAGGGATGTGCTTGTTCTTGACTATAGCCTTCATACTTGTCTATGTGCTCATGCCAAGGTGAGTCTCGATCGGTTCAAAACATGACTGTCGCAGTAGGCGTTTGAGAAGATTAGCTTTGGGAAATTTGACCATTTGATTTTGATATGTTTCTTTTTTCCTTTTTCCTTTCGTCTTCTTCCTTTCTGTTTGATGATATGGGCAGGCCTCTTGGAGATCCATCTTACCTATCTTGAAATAGGAATCCAGCAGGACGCTGGAACTAGTGCCTAACGTTACAAAATCTGGATTGCCATGTTCTGTAGGATTCTTGTCATGTATGCTACTTTGGCTTTGTGACATTTAATACTCTGCTATTTAGTTGAGTCATTGTAAAAGGAGACTTCTCTTTTGTAGCTTCATAAAGCTCGAAATGAATTCATACGTCCTTCTAGTATGAGTTTGTATACATGATACACAAACGCGAACGTCGGTATAAATGTATGTTTTCACGCATGACCCACCAACCAGACGGGTGAATTTACCAGCTGCGAGGAGCAATGAAGAGAGGCAGTGATTTAGATAAATTTACCTAAGCATGACCATTGTGACAGAGAGTTTGGTATGTCACTCCGTCTTCCTTATCCATGAAAGTGACTTTCCCCAAATTAGCAGAAACCCAGCTGACAAATTTTACTCCAGAAAGCACCGAGACAAACTCAGAGTTCGTCGTGCATAGGTCTATCCAATGGCGGATCCAAATTGGGAATTACATTATCAACGACATGGGGCATATTGATGCCCTCTCGGTTGCCTCTAAGTCCAATCTCTGCTTGTCCTGCCATACCAGCCTTCAGCGCAGCTGTAACCTTCCTCTGCAATTTCAGTATCCCAATGCGTTTCGAAATGACATATAGAACAGCACATGAGAATAAGATAAATCCAACAGCAATTATTATCCTGTCAATCAGAACCAGGTATAAGCTCAAGGCAATTTCAGGTAAATATGACATATGAATAGAAAAAAGAAAAAAGTTTGTCCAAATCCAGACCTGTCAATCACATCTTGACGCCCCATTGTAGAAAGTAGGCTTCGGGTGCGCATCAACAATGAACGGTGGCCCTTGTACTCACTTTCAGCCTTTCTTAAGACTCCAGTCGATTCCTCTGCAAAATTCTCCATGAAAATTATACATTCCAGTTTCTTCTAAAGTCATACTTATCTATTTGTAGAGACAAAATACGAAAAAATAATAAGTTTCACCAAGATCCAGGCCATAGCAAAAGTGTCACTATAGATAGATGTTGCACATATGATGGATAAAAACTACCAAGTACTATAGCTTTTAGTCTTTAAACTTCACATCCATGCAAGCTTCCAACCCAGAAGTGAGGTCATAGTTACCTCAAGTTAAATTGGTCTATAGTCCGGTTAATGTGCAATACACTGCTTTGCATAATTTAATCATCACTTTCCCATATTCTTATAATCTAGGAATATAACCATTTTCTGTTGCTCACGGTTCTGTTGCAACAAACTGTATGCAAGTGAATTTTCACTTTGATGCAGGAAGTACAAAAGCAGAATTAATTCTCAAAATTAGAATAAATATACTTCCTTCTTTTTCAATATTTGACAGAAAAAGGCTTACTAGACAATCTGAGGAATCTCTAACCCAAGTTATATGCCTAGTGAAGGTTTTACATTATGATGACAGAGCAAATTTGAACAATGTAACTTTCAACTCCACTAAAGACAGCTAATGTAGTTTGATTGGACTTCCAGCTAATTTTGTCATGAACGCATTGCTACCTTCTTTCCTGTAATGACATGTTTATACATGAGGACCAACTAGCAAACAAGTATCGCGTACCAATCTAATGGCAAGGGCCTTAAAAATATGAAAAGATTAATAAACATGTTCAAAGTAGGACAGATCTCATAATTATCTTAACTTGACGATTGATACTACATGATTATGACAAGGAAACACAAACTGCTAGCCTTACATATCACTCAACTAGCCCTTGTCTCATTATGTCTCTCTTCCTATTTGCAGAAAAGACAAAAGGTTTAATAGCCTAAAAGGAAAACACATCAAAATCCAAGATCTTAGCCAAGCGCTTCCTACGATAGAAAAGTGGTAGGTTGCTTTGAGACTATACTCCTCTTTCCATTACTAATCTTAGCGAAAGGAGCACATTTCCATAATAAAAGGAAAACTGAGGTCACAGCTTATGCATTTAACGGAGAGAGAAAGGCCAACTCAGAAGGATTTGTCACGAAATAGTAATGATCAGAAAAGATCTGGAGCCTAGCAGTGCAAGCATGACAACGTGTATTTGCTTCAAAACCTCTTCATAGGAGCAAAAAATACTTACCAACAGTCATGAGCGTATTTGCACTTCGTTCCACCTCCTGCAAAGTGGCCTTAGTGTTATAATGATCTTCTTCATATAATTCAGTGTTGGGAACTTGGAACAACATAAAATATCTGTGATACAGACAAATAAAAAAGTGTGGGGAAAGAAGATGCAAAGCGAGCTGACTCTTCACCTGGACCATCAGCTGACGAGTGCGGCGAAGGCTCTCTGTGATATTTTCTGCAGCAGATGTCATTCCAGCCTTTGTCCTAACAATTAGTGGTAAGTCAACTACTTGTAATTCGTATGACAATAGGCAGTAGAGATTAACCACATGGACGTCTGGAATTCCAGATATTGAAAGCAACATCATCTCAGAATAATAAATTATTGCAGAGTTAAATAAAAAAGTAAAAGAAGTGATACATACTGTAAATTGCGTCTCCGAATTGTTGATTCCTCTCCGCCGCCAAGAAGCAGTTCTCTCTAAAATGCATGAAATTAAATGAGTTCATCTTCCTGAGCCCACAATTGGAATCACCACATAGAAAAGTCATTGATTGAGCAAAGCAAAAACAAAGCATCATATAGAGGAGACTGTACATACCTCTTCTTGCGCAGCCTTCTTCAGATTAGCCCTTGCTTGCAAATTAGCATTCCTCAACCTCATTCGCAAGCTGATTACAGAGATGATCTTTATGAATCTTCTACATATTGGTGTATGCACAACTAGTTTGCTCATGTAGAAATATTTACATTCAGATTAGTCAGGAATGCACAAACAATGGATGTCAAGCATGTATATAAACTTTTAAGAGAGTTAACAGGCAAACTATCTCAAGATCGAACCAAGAAAACCACAAATCTCTTCTCAACTCACAAGGATGCAATTGGGACTTATTCGGATTACTCTTAAACAAAATCCTTACAATTTAAGTTAAACAAGTCCAAACATACATGGGCCAACCATATCTTTCAAAAAAAAAAAAAAACCCTCAGCAACAGAAATTCCAAAAGCAAAAGCTGTCCTTAGCTTTTCTCAAAACAAAAATTCTTCCTCCTTGTCTACACTTCCCAACACCTTTTTCTCAAACAAATGATTTGGCTCCCAATCGTAAGTTCTACTCCAGCTGCTAATGACAACATCAACACAAGAAGCGATCATCTTCCAGAGTTCACAAAATTACGCACATTGAGTCTCAGGTCAACAAATTAAGAACTGAGAACTTACTTTTGGCTCTGGGTCTTCCACGACTCGAGCAACGACTTGGCAGATTCGACAGAATCAATGGTGGGCAGCTGTGGGGCGAGAAGATCAAGTTTAAACTGCAGTGAATTCAACAGAGCCAAGCCATCCTGCGCCAGACTGTTCAACCTCGGGAGCGAATTCTCCTCCTCTCTCGACTTCCCATACTCCTCAATTGCCTTTATATGCTCTTGGGTTTTGACATACGCCTCACCCCATTCCTTCTTCACTTCTTCAACAGCCTCCACTACCTTGTCCATTCTATAAACAATTTTCCCCCCAAGACAATTAGCTCAAAACAAAAAATCGTTTTCTATTTCCAGATCACAATTGATGTTAATGCCCTTTGAAAACTCCCATATACCCTAAGAATATGAGCCCCACAACTAAGAGCTTCACTAAATCAAGCATCAGTGGCATATGCAATACGTGTGAACTGACCATTTTTCCTCACTAGCTTAAGCTGTCAGAAAATGTGTCACAATGTATATACCATATATCTTAACATTGTACTTCGACACTTGTACGTGAAAACAGGTAACTTGGATGCATATACATCAATCATTAATCAAGGAACAAACAGGAGTGTTGAGCATATCGGGCATATATTGCCGCGTAAACCATTTATCCAAAAAATTCATATTACATTGTCCACAATGCATATCAAGCATATAATGCTTTGGATATCAATTATAGAATCCCCATAAATAACCTCATAATTGTCACCGACTCATAGACAATGCGTTGATCACGCTTTCAACTCCTTCCTTATGGATTAGTCATGCCCTAAGGCCTGGTTGTAGTACTGCCACATAACTAATTCAGGAGAGAAAATTTTGGCTATTCTTTAATGTACATGATGTTTTGTCCGCATAAAGAATGTCTTCTCGCAATAATAATACATTAGAGTGCACTTTCTTGATGTCTCTCGAATTTAAACGATGAAAAGTGACAATGAACCAAGGCATGATCAACGCCAACTCAAGAATATATTATCAACTCTTAAATTATGTAAAATTACTCAAAATTGGATGAGCTGGCACTCAACAGCATTCAATGGAATTTAAACTCAAGAAACTTTCTTAGCAATGTAGAAATGCAAATACATCTAGTTGTTGTGCTTCTAGTTCTTCACAGACAAATCTTCTATAAAATTAAATCCTCAAACAATTTCATTAATAAGGATAAAGAAAAACAGATCCATCGATAAGAAATAACCATAACAAATTCCCAATAAAATTGAAAAGCACTCATTCTAAACACACTATGAAATAAAAAATAACAAGTCCAAGCCATTCTTCCCTTACTGTATGATTAGGAAATGATGCATAAAACTAACCGAAGAAAGAGCATTTTCTGAAAAACAAACCCTTCAATGGAACTACTCCAAACCCCCCCCCCCCCCAAAAAAAAAAAAAAAAACCTCATTCAGTTGGATGAAAAGATCAAAATGGAAAAAAACTCAGTAAAATGGAAAGATACAAAACGGAGGTGAAAAATCAGAATTAGAACACGGCAGAGAATATAACTTGACTCAGATCTACCTTTTCCTCTCTTCTTCTTCCTTTCTCAATTTCTCATTGGCACTTTTGCACTCCACAGACCCAAGGATTGGATTAGAAGAGCTATGAGTAGGAGCCAATGAGGAACTTCTACTCTTTTGCCTTCTATAGCACTTTGGGGTAGGGGAGCGACTTTTGTGACGCCTCACTATTGGAGAACGACTCTTGCATCGCCACGGAGATATAGAACGACTTTTCCTTCTGTATATTGCAATAGAAACTATTCAGCAGGTAATACGAGATTACACATTACATATTCTCATGCATATCAAGTCAGCACCAAGAGATAAAAGGCAGGAAACATTTACAGTTACCTCAGATACTGTTAAGAAGCTCCATCTTTTATCACATGAAGTTAAAGTCAAAATCGAGCAACAAAAGCACACTGACCAGCATTCATAACCTGCCGACCTCCCACGAGATAGGAACAAATTGAATTTCCTTAATATCATGAGGAATGCTATGCCTCATCTTGTTTTCATTACACTGTCCACTGAAAACCTGATGTCTATCCAAGCTTCCTGTCAATTTTCAGCGTAGAAGTTCCCAAAACCAAATACCCACCAGCCAGATCATGTTATTAACCAAATTCTTTTGTACTCTTTAAAGCCTCGGCTTGGTCATCAGGAAGTAGGTGCAGACCAGGTAGAGTTTCGAAGCCCATACAAGAGAGAAGTCGCAACTTAAACCCCAACAGCCAAAATCTAATAATCAAGCAAAACTTGAATATCAAGGTTGCATCTTCCAAAAAAAAAAAAAAAATGCCACCAAATTGCACAATCCAGTGGCATAAACTCACTCATGCAGTAAGTTACATGCCAAAAATTTATAAGAACTGCATCTTCATATCAAACCTTTTTCATCTTTTCACTAGAACATCAAGTCATGTAACGGCTGTCGCCTGAAAATTCGCATCAAACCTATCATTGCGCAATGCCTCAGCTTACATCTGATAATAAAACAATACTCACAAACATCTACTTTAACATCTCGTAACATCAAGTAGGGATGTCAAAAAACCCATCCCCGCCGAGCCGACCTGACCTGGCCCCACACAGCCCGACACTAAAATTAGGGTATTTTGGAATCAGGCCTTTTAGGTGTTGCTATTGTTTGTGTTAAATTCGGGTCGGGTGGAGCTAGGTCAGACCAAGCCGGCATGGGTTTTTTCTCTCTTTATGCGTGCGCAGTGACGACGAAAGACCTAGCTAATCAGTCTCCGGATTAGCTAACTCCCTAGTCCTCGTTGCACACGCACGAAGAGTGAAAGGAAAAACCAATGTTGGCCCGGCCTGGCCCAACTCGTCCCGACCTATTATATGATATTTCAGGTATCGATTTGGGTTGGATCAAGCGCACTTTCAGGTTGGGTCGGGAATCACAGAAACCTGATCCGACCCATCCATTGATAACACAGGCATCAAGGCCAAATGTCTCTAGAAGCTTGAAAGGTTGAAAATTTTGGGGCATGATAATCTCAGTCAAAGATTGTAGAGAACGCACATGATTGTGATTTTAGAGCTGCGATCTGGTTCCTCCAAGAAAGCTCCATCCAATTATATCAAAAATCGATAGCCCCCGTCTCCCTCTTCCCTGTGCTTATTTGTTCCCAATAGGGAGGGAAAGAAGCCATGTCTAAGAACTTTTTCCGCTCAACCTACAGCGGGAAGAACAGCCAAGCGAGAGGAAGAAACATGAACATTCCCATTACTCTTCTTTCAATTCCTCCAGGTTCGCAAACGTCGAAATCTACGAGGTTCCGATAAGCTATCTTGGAATCCAGGAGGTGTGATTCTGGCTAGGAAGCTGCTCATATCGGTAGTTCATTTGAGCCTCTGGCTGTGACGTCCATGGCACAGATTAAAGATTGAACGTGGTTGTCGCCTTTGGCTCGGACCAGATCAAGGTTGTGCAGCCTCAATGTGGACCTCCAGCGAGCTTTGCAGAGCTCGAGGGGCCTAGATGACGGCCTTGTCATCCTCTACATGTCCTCATAATGCTCAATGTACGGTTCACAGCCATTAGAAGTCATCGACTGCACAATATCTGCTGCCTTCTTCATGTCACCTTGTTTGCAGAGACCATCTCTTCTGTCGTCCAAATCCAATTAGAGAACACGGGTATTTAAGATTGAATTATTTATGAAAAATGGTATTTGGTTTATCGCAATTTTGGAAATTCAAGAAGGGGAAGGACTTGCTCACATTCGGAGCTAAAACCACATTCAGCAGAAATACGGGCGAAACGGCGACATCCATAGAGGAAGGCCAAGTCGTCGTCTTTAATTGGAAGACGTGAGCAGAGAAATCATCATCGTCGGCAGACAGAGGAAGAGGAAGAGGAAGAGGGAGAGAGAGATATAGGGTTTCGACGTAAATCGACCAAAAACAAACGAATAACTTACGGGATTTAGCGAGTCGATTGAAGATCAGAGATTCGAACTTACAGCAAATGGAGGCGAGCGACCGAGAGAGCGAGAGGGAGGGCGGCGCTGAACGGCCGAAGGCGGCGGCGGCGGGGCCGTGAGTCGATCGGAGCTGGGAGGCGCCGCCGTGAGTTGAGACGGAGACGGGGAAGTGGAGAACGGAGAGAGAGAGAGAAAAGCAACGTGTGGGAGAATAACGGGCCCTACATTTCAGATTTAGGTGCTGTTTGGTAACGTGCCAAGCTGTACTTGATTTCGATTTTTTGTTTCCAGAGTCAGTTTGGGACGAGAATCGCGTTTGGTAAAATTTTTGTTTCCAGAAACAAAATTGTTCCCGGAAATAGATTGGGAAGAGAATTGAGGATAAAAAAAAATATATGATTCTTCGTCCGAGAATCAAAAAAAGAATAAAAACAGTGAAACTTTCATTTTTCCCGTCTGTCATCCCACGATTGTCGTCCACCACCACCCGCCGCCGCTCCGCCATCACACCGCCGTCACCGTTTCGCCGAAATAACCGGCCGAGGTTCGCCAGTTAGGGCGAGGTTCGCGAGTCGGAGACAAGCCCAGCCCCCCAAGGCTGTGTTTGTGGAGTTAGTCACGGCGGTCAGCGAGCCTGGCCAGAATGGAGGGGCCTGGCCTCGCCAGCAGCTAGTGAGGCTCGCCAGCCGAGGCCGACCTGGCCACCAGCGAGGCTGGCCGAGCCTCGCCCAGCTGCTAGCAAGGCTCGGCCGAAGAGGGCCAACCTCGTCGAGGGCCGGTGACGCTCCAATGAGCCGGCGACCGGCCAGATGAAGAAGAAGAGTAATAGGAGAAAAGGGGAAAAAAGAAAAGAAAAAAAAGGAAAAAAGTAAAAAAAATTATTTATTTATTTTTTAAAAAAAAAAATTTAATTTGGAACAGAATCAATTAGCACAGTATCAAACGCGATTCTATTCCAGAATACAAAATTTTGTACATTTACCAAACGCGTTTTTTTACTCAGAATCAGTTCTCGGGAACAGAATAAAAAATAATCATTTCTAGTTAGAATCAGTTCCTCAGAACATAATCGTTACCAAACGCGCCCTTAGTAATTTCGAATTTTCATTTCTTAATATAAAAAAACTAATATATTATTATAATACCGTACCGGTCTAATTGATAGGTAAATCTCCCTATAAAAGCGGAATTAGACCGATTCCCTTAAGAAATATTGGTTCCGGGCCAATTCAATCTTGATTTAGGTGATCCGGAAATGGCAACCGTATCTTAAAACTTTTGAAAAGTACAATCAAGTTTCAAAAATTGTCATGAAAGTGCAATTAAATTCTAAAATTTTTAAAAACTGAAAATAATTGAAAGACTTGATTAAACCAATTTGATGAGTTTTACAACTTAATTACATTTTATAGATTTTATGACTTAATTGCACTTTTATGACGAGTTGTGGAATTTTCAATGCACTTATCCCTTAATAAAAAAAGGCCAAATCTATATAGCTCACAACTTCGAAAAAAAGAACATTGTCCGAGGTTGTTTAATGTCATAAACAAACAAAGGGACTAACTCAACAAACCTAACATTTACGTGAACCATTAACCAAGCTAAGAAACCATTTTGCGTTTCAACTCACATTATTGAGCAAATTTGCTTCTATCCATCCTAAGTTGTTTCAAACAAGT
The DNA here is from genome assembly GCA_007663325.1 of Eucalyptus pauciflora. NCBI lineage: Eukaryota > Viridiplantae > Streptophyta > Magnoliopsida > Myrtales > Myrtaceae > Eucalyptus > Eucalyptus pauciflora. The sequence goes on along the minus strand of VMYD01000181.1, from coordinate 315,814 downwards.
TAAGTCATTAAGGCTATTAGGATAATTTAAGCAAGCTTGGTTTAATACAAATGTGCAATCTTATGGTAGTGCCTTTTAGTGCTAGGGTATACCATAATCATATATGTCATTTAGTTTCATCTCCCATAATGTCAAAATGGTACAATTTTCTTTGTTATTATCATGATCCATATCTACAAGCGAGAGAGAGAGAGAGATATATTAGGCAAGTACAAATTGCTAGGTTTAGATATTGGCCAATCCATTCAAAGCCCCACTGGAGATCCTTCTCAAATCAGTAGGGCTATTTGAAATGATAATAATGCAAGCCTAGAATTGAAATGGGAAGAATCTCACAAATTCACACTAATTAATATATTTTTGTAGCCGGAAATGCACAAACGAAAATTAGTGCCAACCCTTTTTCACTGTTCAATACTAACGATCTCGAAGTTGCACAACAAGAATGGTAAAAATATTTCATGATTCACTGCTTAAGAATCCGAAGATGCACAAGTAACTTCTGGTCATCAATCCATAATTGTTGCCACTCTTTCTCAACTCTCTTGACCCAGAGAAACAAACTCTCGATACCAACTACATTTTACGATCTAAACCTTAAAAGGCAAAAGCTCATTGCAGTATTCCAAGAATCACATGATTGACTACAACAAGAAAGATAAACATGCTACAACAACATGGAAAGATAGATCGGCCAAATAATATCAAATCTAATAAGATAGAAAAAGCCTGATTGTTCACCTTTGCAATTTGAATCTCACTCCTTTTGTGAACCTTCGACATGAACTCACTTGGGTGGCGAACTAGAAGTACATTGGAGAAAGAGAGGGTAAGGTTTTTGAGAAAATAGCTTTTATATCGTAAAATAAGAAATCTTATCTAACTTTATTCCACTCTCATGTGCAATATTTTCATCGGTGATGTATCCTTTTTAACTTGGCCTTATCCTATCATATACTACAACCAAAATCTTGCCTTAATCCTAGTCACCAAACCCAACCTTTAGTTTAAACTTTTTTTTTTTAATGTATTTAAGTCCTAAAATTTTCACATTTATTTATTTTTAGGACTTCCTTTAAGTTCCACAATTTTATTTGGAAATGGAAGATCACATGCGGTCTTTTTGTTTTTATCTCCCATGGCTGTAAACACGATTATGGCGGCTGTTTGAACATGAAATGACATTGTTTGTATAGTGTCACATCAAAAAAAAAATTGCAAATTTAGAAAAGATTAAAATTTAAAAAAATGAAAATAAAAATAAAGACAAAAAAGATTTACAAAATAAAGAAAATGATTAATACCCTGAAAAATCTCAAATTGATACATTTGTGACAATTTTACCACAAACTAATTTTTTAACTACCAAAAATCCAAAACTAATATACATTTAACAAATTTACCATAAATTGATATAGGCCCTGTTTGGTTCAGCATTTGAAATGCTTTTTGGGGTCTAAAGGGGTTTGGCCAAATGTTGTGGTGTTTGGTTCAAGTTTTTGGAGACTTTAAAGAGATGTAATTGCATCTCCAAGGGGCTTCAAAGGGTTTTGGGAGAATGGAGGGGTAGAGGTTCATTGGGAAGTTGCATTTTCGGAATGCAACTTTCGGTATTGTTCATCTCTCCGGTGGAGAAGCCGAACGGAGGCCGATGACCACCGGCCAAGGGGTCGCACGCGCCGGCGACCGTCGCCTGAGGGTCGCCCAACCCCCGCGATCGTCGCCGGACCTCAGGCGACGCTTCGGTTGCGCGACCCAAGCGACTGATGGCCTGAATAAAAAATATAAACATATTTTTTATTCAAGCGGTTTGGCCGCTTGAATAAAAATAAAAATAAAAATAAATATGCTTATATTTTTATCTAAAAATATAAACATATCTATTTTTTATATTTTATGTTTAACAAATATATATTTATAAAAATATATATTTATATATTATATATTTTTATATAAATATAAACATATCTATTTTTTTTTCTCCGATTGTTTTATATATATAAACATATCTATTATATATTTTATGTTTATATATTTTTATTTTTTATATAAAAATATGTTTATATAAAAAATATAAACATATTTTTTATTTAGGCAGTTTGGCCGCCGGATCCAGCGGTCCGGTGGCCGGACTTAAAAAAAAATATAAACATATTTTTGCTTTTTTAATTTAATAAAAGTTAATTACAAATGCAAATTTTACCAAACGGTATTTTGGCCAAAGTTGTTTTTCAATGCAAATTTTATCAAACGATATTTGTATTTTGGAAAACCCCTTCACCCAAAGGTATTTGCATTTCTATAAATGCATTCCCTAAAAGCTTAACCAAATGAACCCAATATCCCCCTTGCAGCTTTTGCAAGAGAACTAATTATTTGGATATATATTGTTGGTTCAAGGTAAACCCCACCACCTCCTATTCTGAAGCTCTCACTACTGGAGGCTTCCTTGAAGCTCACATGCGTGTGGCTTCCCTAAATCTCACCTTTGTACATGGTGATTTCCTCTCTAGCCTCAAGCTCTCTGCCTGTGTGGCGCAAGGCCCTATCCTTAGCTTGAGGCTCTCTACTCCACCTCCGGTGGCTTGAGGCTGCTAAGTCTCTTTTTCACCTTTGAGGCATTTTGGCCTATCTTCAAATGTTTCATGTGAAGCATTATAATAGGAAGTATTGACATTCTTCAAGAGTTTTTTTATGTCGTGTCGAACAACTTGACACGTGTCCAACACCCTCCCACATTTTCGGACAATTTTTTATATTTGGTCAACACATATAGGAAAATTTGACACTTGGTCAACTTTCCAAACACTCTTCGACAGGAATTTCGATATGCGAGTTTCCAACATGTGATTCCTATATGTGAGATCAATTTTAAAAATTTTCAATAAATGAGGGGTTAAAATATATATGTGAAAAAATAATAAAATAAAAAAAAAATAATAAATGGGGAAAAATGAAAAATCTTGCATTCTTTTCTTTTCTGACTCTCACTTTCCATGATACACAATTCACCTCTTAAGTTTTTTTTTCTCTTTTCTTTCAACACATTTGACATGCGAGGCTTGTTTTTTTCTCCAAATTTTATGGATTATTGGAATGAAGTTAAATTTGTTAAATTAAAACAACGAATAATATTAATAAATGGTCGATTAATATTTTTAGTGTAAATTAATTATAGACTTTATTATTATTTATTTGTGAATATCATTACATTTAATATATAATGTATCCTAACGTATAGAAATTCTCTATTTTTAAAAAAAAATGATGTATCGGCATGTCGTGCCGTGTTATGTGTTAGTATCGCTATTACTTAGGCCTTATATATAGGTGAAGTTTCACCGCCTTCATCCCCGACATTAATGTGGAAGGATCTGACGCTAACTTTTTCTTCAAGCCCAAGTTAGCACGTTGACTTTAATGAGGAAGGATCTGCGCTGACTTTTTCTTCAAGCCCAAGTTAGCAGTCAAAGGATCTGCCGCTAACTTTTTCTTCAAGCCCAAGTTAGCACGTTGACTTTAATGAGGAAGGATCTGCGCTGACTTTTTCTTCAAGCCCAAGTTAGCGGTCAAAGGATCTGCCGCTAACTTTTTCTTCAAGCCCAAGTTAGCACCTTATCACGTTGAACCCAGCTTCCCTTCTTCCCTTTGACCGACGTGTGCACTGCTTCTTTAAGGCTCCACTCGCAGCTTGTGACAGGATATAATATTATTATAATGTGCGCCCCTTCTTTTTGACCAAACTTCTTTCTCCTGTCCTTCTATTTAAGCACCTTATCACGTTGAACCCAGCTTCCCTTCTTCCCTTTGACCGACGTGTGCACTGCTTCTTTAAGGCTCCACTCGCAGCTTGTGACAGGATATAATATTATTATAATGTGCGCCCCTTCTTTTCGACCAAACTTCTTTCTCCTGTCCTTCTATTTAAGGAAGGCTCAATAGGCAAATTCCAATCGGGAAACTTTTGTCTTCAACAGCTTCTCGTTGCTTCTTCATACTTGCGGCTTCTTGTCCTCATTCTAGGCGTTGACTTTAACAGAAAGAGCCCTCCGAGATGGCCGAGAAGAGCAAAGTCCTGGTGATCGGAGGCACTGGATACCTCGGAAAGTCCATCGTGGAAGCGAGTGCTAAGTCCGGCCACCCTACCTTCGCTCTCGTGAGGGAGTCCGCTCTCTCCAGCCCCGCGAAGGCCAACATCGTCGAAGGCTTCAGGAGCTTAGGCGTCAATTTAATCCATGTGAGTAGTTATTTCCGTGTGATTGTGTTTGTTGCCGCACCTGGTTCTGCTGTTCTGCTTCGACGGATTGAAGCTTCACCTGCCGTTAGTCTCGTTCGCCGTTCTGAGAAATAATTCACGTTCATCTCCTTTTTCAAATGCCTGACGAAATCTCAGCTTTGCATGATGATACAAGCGTGCACATTTTCAGACAAAATCTTGTGGAAACTTCCTTATGCTTTAGCTGTTTATGAGACAGCTGTAGCTACGGAGCTGCACTTTGCTGTGTAGACAAATCTTGTTGATGATTGTTGACTTTATCGATTACTTATTGAGGTTCCCGGTTATTTGATTCTCAGGGAGACATACACGATCAAGAGAGTCTACTGAACGCAATTAAGCAGGTTGATGTGGTAATCTCTGCAGTTGGGACAGAACAAGTAGAGGACCAAGTCAAGATTGTTGCCGCCATTAAGGCAGCTGGGAATGTCAAGGTGGTTCACTTATGAGGCATTCACTTACTCAGCCGATAATTCATTTCCATGGCTATTTGGAAGCTAAACTCTAACACCCCTAAAAAGGTTGCCATTTTTGCATGTGAAGCTTCTTAGGAGCAATTTGAACTGGTGAAAATCTTAGAAGGGGGTAAGGTGTATATTAATTGGTGTTTTATGGGCAAGCAAGAAGGTGAAAGTACTAACCACTTGTTGCTACAGTCTAGTGTGACCAGAGAGCTTTGAGAGCTGCTACTATGTGTGGTGTTCAATAGGTCATGCCGTACTTGGTGAAAGAAGTTTTTCTAAGCTGCTTTCTTTATAAGAAAAGGAGGAAAACTAACAGGATATGGAGAACAGCACCCGTTTGCTTGTTTTGGTGCGTCTGGCTGGAGATAAATAGGAGTTCCTTAAAGGAAAAAGAGAATAAATAAAGCGGATCCAAACTAAAATATATGTGCTATTTCTACTACGAGTTATTTCGAATGTTTTGGTTAAAATGCACCTCGTTCTCCTTGTGAGCTTCGCTTTGAAGACTTGGGATGGATGGTCTTATTTATCTGCACACTATAATTTTTTTTTCTTAAATGGTCATGTATTTGTGTAGAAGTGATCTGTAAATTCAAGGATAACTATTTCAAACCCAAGTATAGGACAGTGCGGGAAACATGAACTAGTTACTCCTGGAAATGGTCCTTTTGATTAGTACTTACCTGATATATTATTACTTGTGAAAGTGTCCAAGCAAGCAGAATGTTTGCCAATTTTATACTTGACAGTTTCTTCTATTTTTCTAATAGTAGTTGGGGTCGAATTTGCTTAATTGCTGAATTTATTGATTCACTTATAATCACTTTTTCCTCTGTTATAGTAACATATTGAAACAACATGAATTTCAGTCTCACATAAGTTTGTCTTCGTCTTCTTTTTTGCCAAAATTCATATAAGTGTGTTGGTTAAAGGGAATATACTCTAAATTTTTGTTGCTTTCCTATAAAGATGTTTCTCATGATTTGATTATGTTTCCTTTTAGAGATTCCTGCCTTCAGAATTTTGTTGTGATGTGGATCGTGTCCATGCTGTGGAGCCAGTGAAAGCTTTACTTGCCACTAAGGCTATGATCCGCCGCCTTGTTGAGGCCGAGGGAATCCCTTATACCTATGTATGTTCTAACTGTTTTGCGGGTTACTTCCTTCCGACATTGTCACAGCCCGGGGCTACAGCTTGCCCTAGAGATAAAGTTGTCATCTTAGGGGATGGAAATGCAAAAGGTAAGAAGCAATTCATCGAATTGCGCATTTTAAGCCAATGAGATTTTTCTGTACATCTTTCGCGATTTAATTACGGTAGTGATCAGAGTGAGGAGTAGTTCTTGAAGCTTGAGAATTCCAAGCAATTTCCTTATCTAGAGATGTTGGGCCTTTTGCATCCATTAGTCTTCAATTTTAGGGACTAATAGATGATATGAATGTCATGAGGGTTATCTTATCATGTGGGTTATCTTGACACAGTTCTGTCTTTTTAGCATATAAAGATGGTTATCTTGATGTATTTGGTTGAGAAAGAACATTTGGCGGACGACAAGTTTCTGGTGAATCTATTTACCAAGAGATTTTTTTTTATTATTATTAAATACTAGCTGAAAGTAACTTTAGGGACATTGATGGATCAGTGATTTATTTATCGGTCAAATTCTAAAAATCTCCCGGTCAATATACAGCGGTGCTTAACAAGGAGGATGACATTGGCATCTGTACCATCAAAACTGTGGATGATCCAAGGACCTTGAACAAAATTCTGTACGTCAGACCTCCTGCCAACACCTACTCATTTAATGATCTTGTGTCTTTGTGGGAGAGAAAGATTGGCAAGAACCTAGAGAGGGTGTATGTTCCAGAGGAGCAGGTTCTGAAGAACATTCAAGGTTAGGGATGCTTTTCTATCAGATTTAAGTACGTGATATTATCTCCATTCTCAAACTTCGATTGGTCTACTTTTCCGGTCATATTGTAGAGGCGGCGGTTCCACTCGATGCCGCCACGTTGGCCATATTACATTCTTATTTCGTGAACGGAGACCAAACCAACTTCGAGATTGAGCCATCGTTCGGAGTGGAAGCTTCGGAACTCTATCCGGATATCGAGTACACGACTGTGGATCAGTACCTTGATCAGTTTGTCTGATTGTCAAAACCGACTGTGCTCGGTAATTTCTCACATCAGCTCGAATCCTAAATAATACACGACCGTGGATCAGTACCTTGATCAGTTTGTGTAGTAGCCGAAACTGACTGTGTTTGGTAGATTTCTCACATCGGTTTGAATCATGAATAATAAAGGATTCTACTAGTTAGGATCCTTGTGTGAAATGTCGCTCCCGCTGATCATCTTATGGCGTGTACAACCTCCAAAGACGAGGACATACTATGAACATTTGATGTGTGTGCATCTGTGCATTGCTTGGAGAAGTTACTCCTGTTTTGGAGTTTGATATGGCTTTATGGGCTAAGCTATGGGAAGCTAAAAAGTAGACACGGGTTTATCTAATTTTGTATATTATGTGTGGTACGTCGTCGGTGTGGGTAATGAATTGGAGCCGCCAGTGATGAGGTCGAGCCTTGCCCCAGGCATGTGAGGTCGACCCTTGGTGAGGGCATCAAGGTCTTCATCGAGGCCGGGTGATTGATGGAGGAAAAAGAGGAAAAAAGTACATAAGAAATGAAAAGAAAATGAAAAGAAAAGGAAGGGTAAAAAAGAGAGCGAAAAGAATATATATATTTTTAAAAAAAAATTCAAAAAAATTTCATGTGAGTATTTGCCATGTTACGTTAGAAGGTAGACGTTGATTGTATCTGGGAAACATCGACACTCTTCTAGATGTATTTGACACTCCGACACATGTTTGATATGCTTTGACACATTTCGACACGCGGTCAAAATCATACGTGTGATCAACTCTTCTAGCACGCGAGTTATGAATTACACTTTGACACGTTTCAACATGCAGTTTATAGGTGTTGAAAAATTTGATATGTGGTTCAAGATGTGAGTTTAGAATTCCGACATGCGATTCCGACATAGTCAATTTAATTTTCTATTAATAAATAAGAGGTCAAAATGTAAATATGTAAAAAAATAAATAGTTATAAAAATAATAAAAGGGAGAAATGAGGAAACTTTAGTCTTCTCTTCTCTTTTAACTTTTACTTTCTGTGATTCACCATTTTTAGTATAAATCCATTCTAATCAATTTCATTATTATCTATTTATTTATTTGTGAATTTGAATCAAATTAATTTGATGGAAATAAAAATATACATTTAATATATGTATCCTAATGTGTTGGAATTTTCTATTTTTAAAAAATGACATATTAACTTGTCATATCATATCATATGGTATCGTGTGTCGAGTATCAGTGTTAGTACAACTTAGCATTGTATCGCAAGGTAAATCATTAAAAATATTAGAACTAAATTGACCAAATCAAAATAACTAAAATTGAATTGGTGTACATGTCAAAGGTTTAACAACTTTTTACTAATCGTTCCATATTCCAACACATGTAATGTTGCTTTTTTCTCCCATAGAGGTTACGGATTACGAATATATTAATCTTGTGTCGGCCAATTAGTTAAAGAAGATATGGATCAAGATAATAACAAAGAAATCTGTAGCATTTTTATGTTAGGGGAGATGAAACTACATAACATATATGATTATGGCATACCCTAGCACTAAAACTTACTACCATAAGATCGCACATTTGTTATAAATCGAGCTTTGTTTAGATTATCTTAACAGGCTCAATGACTTGACTTGTTTGAAACAGCTTAGGATGAACAGAAGCACATTTGCTCAATAATGTGAGTTGAAATGCAAAATGGTTTATTAGTTTGGTTAATGGTGCTCGTAAAAGTTAGTTTTGTTGTGTAGTCCCTTTGTTGTTTTATGACCTTGAACGACATTGAACAATATTGTTTATATTTATTATAATAAATAATCATAACATAAGCCGTCTCTTGAATTTATATTTTTCGAAGTTGTGAGCTACATAGACTTGGCAAGGAATAAGTGTATTGGAAATTATATAACTCATTATGAAAGTGCAATTGAGTCATAGAATCTATAAAATGTAATCAAATGCTAAAACTCATCAAATTGATTTAATCAAGTGCTTCAATTGTTTGCACTTTTTAGAAATTTTAGAATTTGATTACATTTTCGTAACAACTCTTAGGACTTGATTGCACTTTTGAAAATTTTAAGATTCCATTGTGCTTTCATGATAAGTCTTATGACTTCTAGTGGACTTATCCATCTTATTAGTTGAAGGTTTGTGCGCTTAAATATTGTGACCGAGTAAATGGTGGTTTTGTGAAATATTTTGTCTCAGAAACAAGGACCATGTCTAGAAATTTCAATCTAACCCAAATTTTCACATGTATCCTCACCTAAGGAGCGTTTACCTAACGCCAAACGTGAGGAGGCCGTCTCATTGAGCTAGTGATACGGAGGGTAATAAAGAAGAAGGACTTGCGCGTGGAACATCGTGTTTCCGCTTCAAGAACGATGGATCCTAAAACAAGTGCGTTAATATGTTTTCTCAATTATGTATATTCTTGTTCTGGTTATGGTGATCTAGGGATTGCATGATTTGCATCCAACTTGTGATATCAGAGCCTCCATAACCCTAAAACTCGAACCCATAAAATTTTTGCCATAATTTGTGATTTTCGAGATTTTTTTTTTAAAAAAATAATAATAAATCACAAATTCAAACTAGGCTCGACGAGATAAGAAGATCCATGGGCGGCGCATTGCCGGAGGAGGCCGCACGCGCTGCTGGGGCATCGGAGACGCGCCCCACGCGCGCTCATGTGCCCCCACGTGCGGGGCGCGGCTCGTGCGTGCGTCGCACGCACGGAGGTTGACGTCATTGTGACGTCAGTGACCGGACTTGACTGACCAGCCCGTTGACCTGACCTGACGACCGTTGACCTTGACCCGACCCGAAAGTTGACCGTTTACCCGACCCGACCCGGTCAACGGTTGACCGGTTCGGTCAGCTGGTCAGACCGAGCGGTTGAGCCAGGGCCAGTCGAACCACTGCCGGTTGAACTGGTTTTAACCGGTTAGTAACGTACACGCGTGGGCTCCACGCGCCGCACACTCAAGCGGCGCGTGCGGGCGCGTGGGGCCTCTGATTGGGACGTGGCTAGTGGCTTTAGGTTCGTATGATCTTCCTCTATATTGTGGTGTATTTATTTTACATGTTTGATAATTTTATGGATGTGAAAATACATACGGAACCTTAAATACGCGTATTTTAGTGTATTTTCGCGTATTTTTCTTGTATTTTATGTGATTTTGGAAATACAAGTGTTGGGTTGCAAATATGTTATCACGTAGACATTATAAATGTGTGATTCATTAATAAAATTAAATTTTATTGTGAACTGAATGTGGCTTAACGAGATACAACTATTATGAGATAGTAATTGAACTATGTATTAAGGTGATGAGAAACACTAAAAGGTTATGAAACTTATATTGCTCATGTATACTCATTTACCTGCATCTTGATGCATTTTTATTTCTTTGTGATAATCTTTTATGATGGACGTCTTAAAAACTTTTGACCAAATTGATTATGCTACTTAACACATCTGCTGAATGTGGGTAATGCATGTCAGTTAAATTATTAGATGATGTTCCTAAAATCATCTGGTCACTAGTTAATGTCTATCAAGTTGAACTTTTTTTTTTTTGTTAATGGTTCTTTGGTTTGACTCAATTAATAGGCCACTGGTTGATAACAATGATAATTTGTTACTTGGCTAATAAATTAGCTATTGGCATTGGAGTCATGTTTTGCCTTATGAAACTCCTGAGCAATAGTGGATTAGCTATTAGGCTTGTCGATCTGGGGTATCCTGTATTGCTATCGATGTTTAGTTGTGATAGATCCTCTGAATCAACTGTCTTATTATGTTGTTATGATAATTTGTAATCGGGGTGCACAAGATATGTTTTCTTCTATTTTGTGAGAAGTTTCTTGTGTTACTGTGATCAGTGATCTCATATATATATGTTTGATTAATTTTTATTAATAAATAAAGCAGTATAATTAGCATGATATGTGATTTTATTAATTTACTGTCCCTATCACTAAAGTCAAAATTACATGTATATGGTATATGTGAGAAGTAAAGTTTATATCCCTGGTATGAGAAAGTTTCAATAATTCAATTGAGTAGTGATTGCCAAAGTGACACGCTTGATTGGGTTTGAGAAATATCGGTCTCATATAATGATTGGGATATCTCATGGTCTAATGCGTAGTCATATTCCCAAAGAAGGTGATTGTGTATTAGTTCATGGAGGGATACATGATGGTGTGGTGGAGAAGTGACTAATCCTAGTGGTTCATATGTCCAAATGTAATGAATTCACGAAGATTGAAATATATTCTCATAACCGCTATCATATAAGGAGTGTACAACTGCATATCATGTATTCTGCCCAAAGGTGATTATTTAATTATGCGTGTAACTCTCTGGATGTGTACTTGTACGTTAAGTTACACAGTTCTCACATGATGCTAATTATATTTATTGCTTATTTTTTAGTCACATTTTATGTAATTAATAACTCCACTATTATTGAGGTTTTTTTTTTTAACTGTTTCAAATTTTAAGTTGTGGACATATGTTTTGTTACTTGAGAAAAGAGCAATAGAATTTGCTTACTGTTCATAAAGCGTTCCATTCTGGAGCACTTGAAAAGTGATTTGCCTGCGAACTGCACTGCTATAAGATGATGGAAGCCTTAGTGGCTTGTAATTATGTCTTGTCTAATATTGAAATTAGGACACATCCTGCAAAGTTTGTGTTTAAGTCCTAATGATATATAAGTCCCGTATATGGTTGAAAATGTTGTTTCCAAAAGTTTTCTATTTAAGGAATAATCTCACACATGTTTAAGAAAAGAATAGAAAATGTGATAATGTTGATATTCTATCTACTCTTAACGGTTATCTAAAGACTTCTAGTGATTATTGTAGAAGTAAATTGACCGGGGTAAAGAATAAATCGGCTAGAATTAGTCTTAAAGGTTGTTAGGCTTAATAGTGACCGTGAATATTTTGGCAAGTATGACAATGTAGAATAGCTTAAAGGGTCATTTGTCAAATACTTGGTAAATTCTGGGGTGGTAATGTAATTTACTATGCCTGAAAATCTTGACAAAATGATTTTGCCAAAAGGCATAATTGCACCATAATTAACATGGTGATAAGTAAGACTAATTTATCGGTCTACTGTGGGTTGATATTTCGAAAGCAATTTTTTCACATACAAAACATGTTTCTTATCAAAATTGTTTCATAAACTTCTTTTGAGTTTTGGACTGAACGTAAATTGATTGAATCATATTAATTTAGAGGTGTCATGTAGGAGTGAGGTTATCTAATCCAATATTAAGTGCGTTAGAATTTAGGTCCACTCAGAATTATTTTGTATCTTACCCAGATTGTTAAAAAGGGTATCGATTTTATGACCCTAAAGAAGGTACAAGTATTATGGAATCACATACTGTAAAATTTCTACAGTTCGACGTAATTGTAGAGGATAACTGCTCTCAGACTATTAAGGATAATAGTACGATGGAAAATCACTGTATCTTTGTCTTTGCCTATACATATAACTATGGTACAAACAATTATGGAATCTCCTATACTATAGACTAAACTTGTTGAGATTCAAGATACTATTCTTGATATAGTTATGATGAAATTTTTCAAGCCTCTCAAGTGCAGAATGAAGTGATTGTAGCTTTATTCAGGAGATTTGCTAGGGAAAGACAATCAGTTATACCATCAAACTATATAGTCTATTTGTGAGAGCATGACTACAATATCCACTACATGGTTGATTTAGCGACATAAATAAATGTTGTTTTTTATCCTCAATCAAGTATGTGATTAGATGCCATAAAAGGCGATATACAATCTATGAAACATCATAGTGTTTAGAAACTTATTGATTTGCCTAAAGTTCACAAGTTCATTAGTTGCAAATTGGCGTACAAAACTAAAAGGATTTCAAAAAAAGATTGTGGAATTTAAAACCAAATTGGTATTAAAGTTTTCACTTTGAAAGGGGTGGATAGTTAGTAAAAAAAAATAATTGTTTCTTTATAGTTTTTTTAGAGATTCTTTTAGAGTGAACGTGGTATTAATAATTTATTTTTTATATGGAATTACGTCAAAGAGATACAAAATCAATATAGTGCAACTGGAGGTTTTTGCAGCAGATGATTCAAGTACACTTGTGTATAGACTGAAAAGTCTTATTAATAGTTTTAAGCAAGTTTCCAAATAATATTATTAATGTATCATAGTGTTGTTATTTTGTTCAATTGAGAACAAAGTAAGTCAATATACTGCAAGGTCAGTGGAAGGAAATTTATTTTTTTCATATACTATGCACATGATATTTTGTTTACAAGTAATGACCTTGAGGCATCTTTTATCCTTTGTACTGAGGTTCGTAAGGATTGTTTTGTCATTCTTATATTAGATTTTCTCGGAGGACATTTGCTAATCGTATTTTGGAATTATTCAATATACATCATTGCAAGCCAGGAATTGCTCCTATTGTTAAGGGCGATGGACTTAATCTATCACATTGTTCTTATTTAGATATTGAGAAAATCTAATCAAAGGGTGTACCTTTTGTCAGTGCACTTAAAAGTATAATGTATGCTCAAATTTGCACTAGACTAAATATCGTCATTGCGACGGGACTTCTAGGCAGATATCAATCAAATTCAGGACTGCCAAAAAAGTTTTAAGGTACTTAAAGATGACTAGAGATTATATGCTAATTTACAGACATGTTCAATTCTTGCAGCTAGTAAGTTATTCAGATGTAAACTTTGATAGCTGTTAGGATGACATGTGATAAATAACAGAATATATATTTATGTTAGCAGTAAGTGCAGTAAATAAAGTTCTATGAAAGCAGTGTTAGCAACATTCTTTTAGGCTGTTACTTGGGCTATTAGGCTCCAGAACCTCATGAAGGAGTTGATCGTTTTAACTTTATGGATAGACCTATACAGTTGTATTGAGATAACAAATTTGTAGTATTATTTATTTACTACAGAGGTCTCAAGGGGTCTAAATATATGGCGGTCAAATTTTTTGACCATAAAGAAACGGTATAGAAAGGTGACGTTATAATATAACATATTTCCACAGATAATATGGTTGCAGATCCACTAACTAAAGGTTTACGCCCATGTGTATTTTAAGCGACATGTCATTAGCATGGACCTAGGAGCATCATGAGATGTTGTTGTTTAGTGGGAGCTATTTTGGCTTTACTCTGATAAATGTTTCATATGTGTTCATTACATTTGTAACAGTTTGATATGTATCAACTTTTGCATTCAATAAAATATTTTTGAATGTGTTGTTATTATGTTGAATACATATTGATAAAGTCTCAATGTACTGTATAAACCTTGAGTGAAGACTAGGGACATCCGGCTATTAACCTTATCCATATGTCTTGTTATACATAAAGAATGGTTAATCGGACAAGACATATGTGGGTTCATGGAACCATAAAGACATTCTTTAGTGGCACAATTTTTTTTTTTGTAATGCTTAAGGTAAGAGAATTGTGACTAACAAATGGGATCTCTCTATGAGAGATGTTGTCCATTTGACACACTACCATATTAGATCCATATCTATAGAGTTGAGAACATTCATGACCATGGAAGGCTCTGTGTGTATACATGCAGTTACCACCATGATTCGGTGTTTGAGACTTTATGGGATATGATTGACTAATAAGAATTATCTCTAGACCAATGTGCGCACATATAGTATGATTTCAATTAATATAGTCCAAGTGGGAGAGTGTAAGAGTTTTCCTAATATGAACTATATTAATTGATATTGTAATTTACCGTTTAATGGTTACCATTTTACGGGGTTTGGTATAAGGTGAGATAAAAGGTTTCTTAATTAGTCTAATATGGGGCTGGCTAGTGTGGTCCGAGTTAAGCTTGGCCCGTAATGAGGGGGCCTGGCTGGAAACTCTATAAATAGTGCTCAAGTCTCTCCTCTAACCCTAATTCTCACATGTATCATCATCTAAGGAGCATTTACCTAACACTAAATGTGAGGGGGCCGCCTCATTGAGCTAGTGATACGAATGGCAATAGAGGATAAGGACTTGCACGTGGAACATCATGTTTTCGCTTCCGCTTCCGCTTCAAGAACGATGGATCCCAAAACAGGTACATTAATCTTTCTTCTCAATTATGTATGTTCTTGTTCTGGTTATGGTAATCTAGGAATTGCATAATTTGCATTCAACATATTATTCAAGATAAAACAAGAAAGGCAGAAGACCCACGTGAAGAAGACGGAAATTTTGACCTAAGGCACTATAGCCTATGAAGCACAGACACGCTGTCCGTGTTTCCGTGTCGTGTCCGACACGTGTCGGAGCATGTTGGACACGTCGACACGCTCGGACAATGTCGGACACGCGGTCAACTTTTCTCGACACGCGTGTCGACGTGTGTCCAGAAGACTCCGAGTGGAGGCGAGGGAGGGGGAGGGAGCAGAGGCCGCGAGCGACAGCGAGAGACGGCCAGAGAGAGCGGCGAGGGCCGCCATTGCCGCGATGGATCGACGAGGAGGAGGAGGAGAAGGTCAAGAGGAAGAGGAGAGGAAGGGGGCCGCGTGGAGAGGAAGGGGGTCGTGCGGAGAGGAGGAGGAGGAGGAGAAAAATCGAGAGGAAGAGAAGAGGAAGGGATTGGGGACCAAGGGGGCGCCGAGTGGCGGCGGCGGCGACGGTGACGGCATCTCCTCCTCCTCGGCGTCGCGTCCACTCCATCGTCGGAAGTTGCAAAGTGGTAAAAGGTCTGAAGGAGGAGGAAATAGAGTGTCGTTAGGGTTTTTGACAAAGGAATAAAAAATAATAAAAAGAGGGGGACGATGGCGTGTCTTTTGAGTTTTGGGGGAGGGGAAGTGAGGTTGATAGGCTATCTATCAGTGGTGTGGGGGAGGGAAAAAAGTAAAATAAGTTTGGGGTGGAGGGAAATGGACAAACAAAAGAAGGGGTGGGTTTGGGGGATTTTTTTTTTTATCGGAAAATTAAATAAATGAAATTAAAAAATAATTTTGAAAAGTAAAAGTATTGATTTTGAATAATGATAAATTTTGGTCATTCTAGAAAATCATGAATTTATTTAAATAAATTGATTATAATTTCTTATTAATTATTAGTTTCATCAATAACTTTTGTTAAAATTAAAAACATATTTTGCATTAATTATGAATATGTCTTTCGAATTTTAATTGAATTGAATTATAGGCTTTTTTTAATTAATTAAGTATTTATGAATTTGAATCAAATTAATTAAAAATAAAAATATTTATTTAATATTTAACGTGTCGGAACGTGTCGGAATTCTCTATTTTTTTAGAAATGACGTGTCGAGTGTTGTGTCGTGTCGGTGCTACATAGACTGTAGCACACTATTCATGCACTATAGCATACTGTTCATGTACCATTTGGCACTGTCTAACACTGTTTCCCACTATTTAAGTAAAAGTGAAAAAAAGTGGGATAATGTGTGCAGAAGTAAGTTTATCAATAGAAAAATCGTCAGGTACAAATAATTGGCCTTTGTCGGTCAAACGAAGTCCGTAATCCAGAGTCTGTAATTTTCTAGTGTGTTGTCTCATGCCTATATAAGGCAAGGTTTGTAAGCATTAAGGGAAAGGAGAACACACCCTCTCTAGAAATAAAATCGTGTGGTTTGTTATGAATCCCTAAAACCCCTCCTCCCTTTTCCTTTATGCCTGGTATGATTCTTTAAAACTAGAAACGTTTCCGATCAATCCCGGTAGTATACTCTGGACTTGCCACTATGTGGAACCTGTACAACAAAATTTTGCTACCCTAAAATTTTCTATAATATGAGCCAAAAAATGAAGAAGAATTTGGTGGCTAACAGGCAATCCCTATTATGAGGCCGAGGAAAGGCTGTGCGTATGAACTAGTATATTTGCCAAGAATTCTGTTTTCATTTTCCTTGACTCGTATCATAGGCGAAACCACCCTCAACGCAGGAATAGTGTTTGTTACACTGTTTCCAAATTACAATCGGTTATACCCATTAATTCTCGCAACAAGCTTCGCAACCAATCTCTGATTCTCTACATTCAAACTTTAGAACCCGCGATTCTCGTTGGATGGCGTGCGCGCGCGCACATTATCACACCATTGATGGGTATCCAGCCTGTTTCTTTTTTCAGAGCGACCGGATCTAGCGACCCCTCGGGAAGACATTAGCATAAGTATGGTACCCGGCATATCCTGTCGGGAAAAGCTATGAATAGGCCGGCACCGATCGGTGGCTAGGGATGGGGGAGGAGGATGCACTGGCATCGATCCGACCTGGCATCAATCCGACCTGCCGAATAT
The DNA here is from genome assembly GCA_007663325.1 of Eucalyptus pauciflora. Taxonomy (NCBI): domain Eukaryota; kingdom Viridiplantae; phylum Streptophyta; class Magnoliopsida; order Myrtales; family Myrtaceae; genus Eucalyptus; species Eucalyptus pauciflora. Next base: position 298,587 of record VMYD01000181.1, on the reverse strand, counting down.
CCCCCCTCCACCTGTCAAAAAGTCTCCCGCCACGTGAGACAGTTGGGACATGTGGCCCCAGGCGGCTCGCGTGCCACGGCCAACCGGATGTCGCCACGTGGCCTCCTGGATGATGGGATTCGTTTACGACTTCTGCCGGCAGAGGTGGAGTCACGCCATGGGAGGTTGGTGGTTGGTCAGTCAGCAGTTAATACGACTAGCTAGCAGTTTCGTGTCCTGTGGTGATTCACTGTTGTGCGCCGCCTGCCAACTGGCATTTTCGCGGGTCTACAAGTAACGGTCCCAAGAAGTCGTCGTCGTTACTACGACGCGTCGTCTCCATACTTAGCCGTTTTCCCTTGCTCGTACTCCTCCCCCTCCCTCCTCCCTACCTCTCCGTCTCGAAGCCACCACCGTGTCGGCGCCGCTGTCGTCTCGACCTCCTTCCCGCTGCCATCCGCTCTTCTCTCCCACCTCGTTCTTCTGGTAATCTGTTTCAGCGGCGAATCTGTTCATTTCGGGCCTCGCGATTGGTGATTCCGGGAGTTGCTCTTTCAGTTCCTTCTTGTGTTTCATGTTTCCGCGGTTGCCGTTTGGTTGGCTGGTGATGGATGGCGCGGGTGATTCCATCCGTTTCGCACTGAGAAATTTTGATCTTCCGACGATTTTTTGTCGCTCGGATTTTGCAGTTCGGTTGCGGGTTGGTTTGTTTGAGTTTGGATTTCGGTAGTGAATTTGCTTGCGCGAGACGGATCGCGTTTCGGCTTTCTTGAGATGTCTCGGCGCATCGTGACTAGTATAGAAATGGATTCGGCTTTCTTGAGATTTCGGAATATTTGTCCTCTTTTTTGTGTGACAATGATGGTGTGATCTGGGATGCGATTGTGTAGTACTCGTCAGTTGATCGATGATGCTGCTTATTTGATACCTACAGCTGAAACTGGCATGATCGTCATTTTCTTCCGATGAAACTGACTCTGTGGGTGCTCCGTTTTCCCTTTGGTTACAGATATGGATACTGCAGGGACAGGGCTATATCCATTACACCGTTGCAAGACACTCCACCTGGTAAAGGCGTTGCCCTGTTTTGGGTTTCTTTGTGCGTGTGTAAAGGCAGATTCATAGGCGTTAAGCATTTATGTTCTGACTTGACAATACATACAGGTTAGGCATGCACAGGGAATTCATAACGTGGCAAGAGAAAAGAACAACGACCCCCTTAAGTCAGATTATTTCTTTGATGCTCAACTCACCCCTCTCGGCTGGCAGCAGGTGGTCGCTTTTTCTCATGGTCTGGCTGTCTTCAAATTATGCATACATGTTCCGAGTGGAACTTCTCTTTCAAGATTGCATTTTATTGGTTTTCTCTTTAGGAATGGAGTTGCTCCGTGGATTTGACAGCTGAATATTCTTGCTATAAGAACTTGATCAAAAACCAGGCAGTCTTGGATAGAATTTTAATATAATATATAGGGCAAAAATGACATAGCCAATCGGACTCAGTGTGAGAACTGAGAAGGCTTTGCTGTTCTTGTTCTTGTTATAATGCCCAAAACTCTATATTTATGTATATAATTTTTTGAACTTCAGGAGATCTATTAGAAAAAGTTCAAGGTACTTTTTTTTTTTTAATGCAGTTTGTCTAGACTGTTTTACTTTCTAATGATCTCTTGATGCGGTGATAGGTGAGTAACTTGCGCAGGCATGTCCAAGCATGCGGACTTTCCAAGAAGATTGATCTTGTAATTACGTCCCCTCTGTTGAGGTACTGTGATTTGCTTCGAATTTGTTGGTTGCCTTATCTTTTCTTGTGTTCTTACAGATTGCATTGTCTTCAATTTGATTGATTATCAATTGGTGCCTTAGATTGTTAAGGACGGAAATTGTTTTGTTACACATAGCTGCTTTACTCATTTAAGCCTTCATAAGTTCATAGAGTTTTGATATAAAGTCCTAGAAATTGGTTACTAGAGGCGCCTGAGACATGAGGTCCTCTGTAATGAACGATTGCGTTTGAACTTGCAATGAGACAACTTCATTTACAGCATAAGAGAAGACGTTAAGTGAGATAAATTTAGGACGGTGCATCCTTTCTCATTTGATGGAGAATGGGCCAATGGTTAATGTATATAATCCATTCATCAGGATAATTAAAATAAACCATGTCATTTCTTAATAGCTTAAACTTAGTATTAAATGGATGCATACTCAGTTCAACATATATCTGAATGAGTTTTGTTCTTTATATGTTGTGGGTTTTAATCACTCCTTTGTCCACATGTTTCTGGTCCGCATACTTTAAGTTGTTAACTTGTCATTCTACTAGCCTTTGCATGAGGGGCATGCTGTGGTACAAAATTTGGACTTGGAAATTGTTCAAGTGTTGTTTTTACACTATTTATATGATAACTTGCAGAGCTATGCAAACAGCTGTTGGAGTTTTCGGTGGGGAAGGCCATACAGATGGAATAGGTGCACCTCCTTTGATGGTTGCAAATGCAGGGAATAGCGATCATCCTGCCATTTCAAGTCTCAATTGCCCACCATTTATTGCCGTGGAACGTTGTAGAGAACGTTTAGTAAGTGAATACTACTGGAATTAAAAAATCCTTCACAAAATCCTGAATATTTATTTGTTTTTCAGAATCACCGGAAGCATTTTGTGTGGACATTCCACAGAAGAAGTGTTAAAAAAAATCCTAAACCTTTTTGCATTTGTGCCAATTTAATCTTAAACCTTTTTTCGGTGCCAATTTAGTCCTAAACATTTTTACTTAGTGCCGATTCAGTCATTTCCGGCTAATTTTGGTAAGATTTTACTGACTAGGCGTCAGTCAACTGACATGGTTCGATCAACGCTGACGTTAACAACTTTTAATAATATGTTGTCGCCTCTGGTCGGTTGCCGAGGTCTGGCGACCGGCTAGAGGAAAAATGAGGAAAAGGAAATAAAGATAAAAATAAAAAATTCAATAATATTAAAATATTATTAAAAGTTATTTACGTTAGTCGGCCGACGTCCAGTCAGCAAAATCCGGCTAAAATTGATCGGAAATTATTGAATTGGCACAAAGTAAAAGGGTTTAAGACTAAATTGGTACAAATGCAAAAGTTTTAGGACTTTTTAAATACTTCTCTCGACATTCCACCATGGTAACTTATGTTTGGGGAAAATGTTGGTAGTTTTTATTTCTTCTTGCCGCACCCATTTTTTAAATGGTTGCAGTTGAATTTGGAATGAGCTCCACGCACTTTACAGATTATATTTCATTCTATTCACTGCTTACAATCTTTACATTATTGACTCCTAATATGCACAAGTATTTGCACTGGACAAGAATTGCGAGACATAAGAAAAAGAATTGGGTTAATACCCTGAAAACCCTAAACCGGTACACTTGTGACAAATTTACCTTAAACTATTTTTTTGACCACCAAAAACCTCAAACCGGTATATCTTTGACAAGTTTACTCAAAATGGTACATTTATGACAAATTTACCCTATGTTAATTTTCGTTAAATTTTATAGTCAAATTATTAAGTTAAATAACACGTGACAATTGACTGGTATAATTTTACGCTCCGTTTGTCACAGTTTACAACATTTGCGATTTTTTTATGGTATTAATCCAATTTAGCGAAGGGTATATTTATCACAAATTTACCAGTTTGGGGTATGTTGCAGTCGAATAAATTAGTTTGGGGGTAAATTTGTCATAAATGTACCAATTTAGGGTTTTTATGGTTAGTCAGGGTAAATTTGTCACAGGTATACTAGTTTGGGGTTTTTCATGGTCAAAAAATAGTTTTTGGTAAATTTGTCATAGGTGTACCAGTTTAGGGTTTTTCAATGTATTAACCCAAAAGAATTTGCCTTTGTCCTTGGCCGGTATGATAAATTTGTGAACTTTAAAGAGGATATCACGTGGAAATACAGCTGTCTGTACCACTCTCTTTGTAAGGGTCATACTTCAGAGTATTTGTTTCTCCTTGATTTGAGATTAAGAGATGGTTTCTTGTAGTTACCTCGCTAGGTAAGAAGGAAGCTCATGCTTTATTAGGAAGAGTTCTTATTGTTCTTTAGCAAATTGACTGATCTTGCTTTAGTTTAAATTTAGTTCTCAATCCAAGGACTTCTTATCTTGTTAAGGATGACCAAACGTTACATATTTGTAGTTGAAGTTGGATCAGTTTCTTCATGTTGCATAGGTTCCTCCTTTTAGCAGTTAGAACAGTGGATAACACGATGCATCATTCAATTTTTGCCAATTTTCATTTGTGCAGCCGAAATTCAGTTTATATCATGGCTATCACCATAGAAATCACTTGATTGCCACCGCTTTCTTTGTATTTCATTTCAATTTTGATGAAAATGGACGTGTTAGCACAAGTGGATGACCTAACATAATGTGGCACGATGGTAACCTCACACGGCGTACTGATTTTCGCTCAAGCACCAAAATCCATAAGATTGGTCATAGATCTTGTACCATGGATCATGCTATCTTGTTGAAAAATGTCCAATCTAGCTTGTCAGTTCAGTGACTAAGCTATTACGCATGCTTGCACTGCAACGGGCCTTTCATCCACCCTCACTCACCCCAAGCGCAGAAGGCTACTATATTTGCCTACCTGACGGTAACCAAAACTAATGTCCCGACATGGTGTTCATCTTCACTACCGCAAGGCCCCCAAATTCCCTATTTATCTTTGTCTTCCCGACAGATAGGGAATACGGGGTACACAAATCTTATACCACGGATCATGCTATCTTGTAGAAAAATGTCCTATCTAGCTTGTCATGTTATGTATTTAATAAGTCAGTTGTTCTGTCAAATTGAGTTTGCATATTAGCATAATATATCTTGTTCTATCGAAAGTGGGACCACCTGGAAAGAGAGCAGTGATAATGGCATGACTTTGCAAAGTATAGTGGTAATACCCCAAGCTAAATGATCTCTCTCATAATTAACCTCCATTTAGAGGTTATCGCAAGACAACGATGAGACATTTTTGCTACTAGTAATTGTTGAATTTTTCTCTTTCCTGGTGTTTTGTGGATCCTCTTGTATTGTTACATTCTTTGCAATGCTCCATGTTGCTAAAAATTTACATTTTGGTCCATAGGGAGTTAATCCTTGTGACAAAAGACGAAGCATTAGCGAGTATCAGCCGCTCTTTCCTGCAATTGATTTTTCATTGGCAAGTGCTTCATTTCTTAAAATGTTTTACTGGGCATTTGCTTTGGAAGTCTCAACATTAGCTAATCTCAGTAATTTAACTTTGATATTCACCTTTCTTTAGATTGAGAATGAAGATGACGTCTTGTGGAAGCCTGATGTTAGAGAAAAGAATGGGGAAATTACTGATCGAGGAAGGAAGTTCTTGAGCTGGTACTTCATAACTTCCAGCTAAGTGCTTTAGAATATAAACTACAATGCAAAATAGATTTGCAACTTGTATGATTTTGGAAGAAAATAGGTGAAAGCTATGTAAAAAGTAAAAATCTGATAGGACCCATTTGATTCTGCATCTCAAGGTTTTGATTTATCTTCAGGTTGTGGACACGGGAAGAGAAGGAGATTGCAATCGTTACCCACAGTGCATTATTGTTGCACACCCTCAGCGACTTTGGAAATGATTGTAATTTATTGATCAAGAATGAAACACGCAAAGAGTGAGTGTCTCCCGGTTTATATTTGGTTGATTGGTTCTAGTCAATAGTTTAATTAATCTAATTACGATTGGGAGTGCAGAAATGTTAGTGTTTTGACCGACTTGTTTCCACATTATCGTTTTGAGAAATTATTTTCATTAGGTCCTTCATAGTGTCTTCCTTCTGAATATATTTCTAGTGAGTGAATGATATGAAATTAAGATTGTTCCTGAAAAAGCACTATGAAGGTTTTAATCATATGCTAAATTTTCCTACCTGTATACACATTAGCAGTGATCACTGATTATCTACTGTAGATTGCGTTGCTTGATATCATACCACAACCATTTGTTAAGCAGAAAAAACTTGATTGTAGATGGGTGATGCCCATCAGTCAATAGGGAAGCTGGATCTCTATCTTCTCTACATATTATCTTTGGTTTTGGTAATGAAGTTTTGCATGATTATTTTTCCACCTATGCTGCTTGCCAACAGAGTCCCCACCTACAGTTCTTTCGGTCTTGCTTCATGTTCGCATTAAGTGATGTATTGATTTACAATCCAAGACAGATAGTTGAGTTAATAGGAATTGATGAACAAAAGATTTTGATAAATATGCATCGGAGTTGTCCATGTACATGGTATCATTAGGCTCTACACAGATATTTATTGCTTCACTAAAATGCCATAACATAGCTTTCTCTTTTTCTCTTATTGGAACTTTCCCAACCTCTAACCTGTGTAGCAACAACCACTACCAGTTCTGATGGTGGTACTTCTAGCAGATTAGGCTGATGAAAATGATGATATAGTTGTGACAAATGAACCTGGTTGGTAAACTGCACATGCAATGGAGTTGATATCATGCAGCACTTTGTTTTTAGGAAGGTGGGAGCTTTTATTTCGCGGACTGAACATATTTTATCTGTGGTTGCAGCTTTGCAAACTGTGAACTCCGTTCAGTTGTCATCGTGGACAGAGGGTAAGCATGATATGCTCAAAGCATACTATTAGATATTTCTTGAAACATATACACAGGTCCCTCCTTGATTCTGTCCGCTGGTTGCAGGATGACCGGATCAGATGCCTCAAAGACCGACTATCCAGGGAAAATTCCTGATGGACTTGATCTTCCAAGTGACGTTGCCAAGGACAAGCACTAAAAGAAGGTCTATGGAGGATGCCGACCATTCAAGGCACCGAATGGTCTAATTAGTCTCCTGTACTCTTGTTTCAATTAATAATTGAGGTGTACTATTTTGGGTGGGGAAGCCGTTGCAGCACCACACCATTGACTCTGAACTTGTAAGCTTTGCTAGGCAGCTTCAAAGTCCATTCTTTTGAAAATCAGGGAATACGAAGCCAGTGAAATTAGGTGCCAATTCATTATGACTATTAAAGGACGCCGTATCATGTATCTTAGCGCAACTGAGGTTGAACTTCGCTTCATCTGGTTCTTTTCCTTGCAGATGTTTATACCTGCTTTTAGCTTTAGTGCTTGCTATTGCGGTACATGCAACATAGTAATTGACCAAGAAATATCTTTGTCATGGATACGTGGGTTTACATAATGCTTAGCCTAGAACCTAATTGACTGCTTTTAATTGATATGTTATCCTATTGTTCGACTAAGTATAAAAGCAGCCTATGTTTCATCCGTGACTATTCCCCTTGACGGCAACAAAGTCGGTCATCTTTCCCTGTTGATCGAATGTCTTCAATGGAATTGCTGTCCTCAATCACGGAGTTTCCTTCCAATTCTGTTTTCTCCAAATACGCATTAAACTCCGAAGGTCACCAACATGAAAATTATCTGTTTGGAGAGATGTGTTTGATATCCACAAATTGCTTGTCAATAGTCTCACATGAGTAGAGATGAATAAAAAAGTTAAAATTATCTTTTTGGAGAGACGTGTTTGATATTCATAAATTACTCATTTTTTGGAATTTGAAACTTACCCTACATAACATAAGACCTGGAACTTACCCAGTTACTAGTTCCACGGTTAGTTCCAGAGTCTACCCAAATTCCGCTTGTATTATTAATTAAACAATTGCAGCACATTATCACATTTAATTACCACCATTTGCTGTTACAATTCACTAACTTAGACACCAAAAAAATATGAAATATTAACAAAGTAAAAGTCATAATCATGAAATGGAAACTCGGACTAGTGATTCATCAAAGGCCAATCACCCGAAGACAGACAAATAAAAACACAAAAGTTTTTCTAGATTCTAAATTCTAAGTTCCAAATTCTGCAAACCTAAAATCCGGAACTCACTTATCGAAATAGATTTCCTATTTTTGGAACTTGAAAGCTACCTTGTATACTTTAAAACTGAAAACCGGATAGGTTCTCACAAGTGGGATTCTCATATTTCAGATTTTATTTTAGAATCATGCTCAACCCTGCAAACAAAGGCGAGAGGATCTGCTAGATGCATTTCAGCTCATGCCGGGACATGGGTGCACTGTCAATCGCCGTACGGCGCGCCGTCTCGGGCGGTCGAAGGAGCGTCGCGTTCGCACTTGGAGCGCCAGCCCAACGCCCATTTCCCGCGAGCGATACCACCTCGCGAAAACACCGGTTTGGATTTCGTCAAAAAAAACAAAAAGAACGCCAGTTTGGATCAAAAACAAGAATTATTCAATTTTTGTAAGAAGCATTCGTTCTTTTTAATTATATAGTCAAAATTTACGCAAACGATATGGCGAACGTTGCTTATCCACGCTTGCAAGTGATTTTTAACTTCCAACACCAGGAAAACGATTTTTTTTTTAAATATTGTTCACCCAATCATGGTGTCACGTTTTTTCTTTATCTTTGTTCACTACAATATTAAATAGGAAAGTTTATCTAAAAAGTCTAAACTTATACGGCGACTAATTCAATCGTAAAATTTTTACTTTAGTCACTTTAGTCATCAATCTTTTTGACGATTTAATAATGTAGTTCATTAGCTTAAAATTGTTGATGTGGACGCCGATCGAAGAAAATAAGAAAAAAAAAAGGAAAGCAAAGGAATTGGAAAAAAAAAATTGAAAAGTTGTCAACGTCAGTACCAATTGTGTCAGGTAGGACGACTGACATTTACGTCAACGGTTTCTAACAAAAATTAGATGGAAGTACTACATTTAAAATCATCAAAAGGTTTTGGCTAAATTGGTCAAATTAAAAAGTTTATAACTAAATTGACCACCATGTAATAAGTTTAGAACTTCTCAAACAATCATCTCCATTAAATGATTGGTGATATGCAATCAAATCTTGATTTTCATTTTGTCATTAGCCAGTCCTACATATGTTAATGCATCTGACTTAATCACGATTAGTCTAAAATAACATCAAGAAAATCGTCTAGATTGAATGTGTTACCAATGAAGCTTTGTACGAGGGAATTACCAAAAAAAAAAAAAAAGTTATAAATCTATGGCGATTGTATCAATTCAATTTTAAACCTTCTTTTTTTGTGCCGATTTTACCCATCCAACAATTATGGTCGGCTAGGGTTGACATGAATAATTTTCAATTATGTTTCAATATTGTTTTGATTTTTTTTTCTCTTTTTTTTTCTTTTTACCTTCTTCTTCCTCCAGCTGGTTGTTGGTCGAGACCGACCAAAGGGTAGGGTTGGGAAAGCTGACCTTGCCATTGCTATGTGAGGGATTGCCTCAACTAGCCATGGTGAGGCCAACCCCCGTTGGCCCTAGCCTTTGGCTAGACTAGCTAGAGGAAGAAAGAAGGGAAGAAGGAAAGAAAAAGACAAAGAAAATAAATAAATTGAAAAGTATTATTAAAAATTATCCATGTTAGTATTGGTCGTGCCACGTCAGTAATGATTGGTCAAAATTAGTCAAATGGACTAAATTGACATAAATACAAAAGATTTATAACTCAATTGGCTAAAAAAAAAAGATTTAAAACTAAATTGACATAATTGCAATAGGTTTAAGACTCTTTTTGATAATTTTCCCGACTTTATACAATTGTTGTAGCAAAATAATATGTGGAAGAGCTTTTAGAGTAAATGTCACAAGTTGAGCTTTACATACCATATGGATGAGTCCTATATTTCTTGGAAAAATAAAGGTATTGTCTTGAATACAGTATTAAAGAAAGGTTCCTTCTCTATCTCCAAATTAAGTTAATGAAGTTGGCCAAGGAATGTAATGATATAAGTAACGACATTTGACTTGAATATTAAAGTGTTAACTAACCCCCAGTTAGATACAAAACTCACCAACTCTCCACATGGATCCTCCCCCTATCATGAGATCGACACTTAATAGATCAATCATGTTTTTTTTTTTTTTATGCCTAGGATCTGTCAGGCCCGCCTTTCGCTTACGCTAATTGGCAGCCCATGGCCCGTACAGTGCATGGTGCATCTCGGACCAAGCGTCAATATCTGGGGGGAAATTAGCACAAGACCCCACCACCATGGCCCCCCACTTAAGACGTGTTGACAACGCGGAGATTCTAGATCAATCATGTTTTAAATACCAAAGATTACAAAAATAATTTTCCACACCAATAAGACTTATGTCCCATTTCGAGAGGGAGAGAGAGTAGAATATTGTATGTCTATCATCGATCCTTGTGGTACAATTTGACAATCTGCTACCATGTCTTGTGCAGCCACATGCGCGTAGTTGAGGAGAGATGGTGCGATTTGAATTTCAGAAGTTATGTCCATCCGTGTGCCTTCAGTTGAAATAAAGCCATACCTAAGGCCAAAATGATACTTAATATAAGAAAGTTGAAAAACTTAGCAATGGCGATGAAGCACTTCATCGATCCAAATTTATAGTTTGATTGTATGACCTAAATTGAAGCAGGCTCCAGTGTGAATCTTATGGACTATATGTTGGAAAAGTATTAGAATACATAAAATAATAATAATTACTGGAAATGCATTACAAAATATTAGAAAATAAAAAGAAATGTCTGAGGCGTGTAAACACCGTCCTTAAGGATAATTCCGCCCCTTGGAGTACGAAACTCGGTGCGTAAGACTTCAGCGGCTATCCTCCCAAGATACAACAAACCTTCCTCTATACTCCGCACTGAATATTAGAAGGTAACAGAACAACTTTTGTGTATAACACAACAAAAAGAAAAGGAAAGATGTGAGAATATATTGAATCTACTAAGATTGTGGTTTGAAGTTTAATTTATATTTAAACAAGGAAATGAGAGAGCCGTTAGGAGATCATCATAAATCAATTGGTAATTAAAAGATGACTATTATAAAATAATGAATAGTTTATGAAGTAATAAATCAAAAGTTATAAAGCCGTTAGACGACCGTGAAAAAGCCGTTACAAAAATGATGACTTTCATGGCGATCATAATTTCTAATAAATATTTAAATATCCAACAATCCCCCATATATTTCAGAAAGTTTTGACAAGAAAAATATAATAATGCTGGGTTATTACAAAGTAATGCATCGAAATTGGTGCTTGTTAGGCTATGAACCAACCCTAGAAAAAATGAAATATAATTCACGAAATCATTGGTGAAGTTTGAAACTTCTATGAACCAAGAATTTCTTTTTGTGAATTATAATTTTCACCAATCACATTACACTCCCACAAACTTTGTTGTTCAACGCGGTTTTGCACTAATAGGCTATGTGCGTGCTTGGTTTATTCATAAGTGCTTTAGAGATTTTCGTCAAAAATTCTCATAGGAGCGGCCCCACTCCACACTTATATAGGTCATTCCATCAAGTGTATTCTGCAGTTTAATATACCACCAATAATGGCTATGGAATTTCATTAAGAGCTTAACTTAACCTCTTTTTCCTTACAATTTCGCACTATTTTCACCTTAGGATGGACAATAAGTTTTAATAGTGCACTAGATCAACAAATGACTTGTTATTACCCATATGAACATATTTCATGGGATCACCAATCACATAGGTTGGGTTACTATCATCGTTGATATTCTTCAATTGGCTTGTCTCATTCCCCTCAATGTATAGTCAGAGGATTGGCCAAAATCCATTTCTGACTTCATATAATTAATGGACATAATTCCATCATTAAGCAGTTGCTTTACCACGTCATCCTTCAATCGGACGTGTCAATTTTTTACCATTGAAAGTTTTATCTTTGCATGGCTATTGCCTCTTGGCAATCATGATGTATAAACACAAAATGTGTTATTTTCCTAAAGGAATATCTGCTAAGAGTTTCTCAACTACTCAGCCTCATGAGTTTGACAAAAAGTTTCTCTTTGTCTCAAGAACTTGAATAATAGTAAATATTTTCTTCTCCTTCACCCATTAGAGCTTAGGAGGATAAGGCATTTTGTTTACACATATATGCCTGGTAGCACTTGAGTCTACCACCCATAATTTTGATTAGCCACGATATTGGCATGGGAATGACTATAGCAATTACTTCATCAAATCATCTACTTCAACCAAGTCGACTTTTGGTTTAGCATGATTGCCATTTTCCCCACAATTTCATTCAATTGCTTTTATGTCAAGCACTTCCACTAGGTGAACATATATTTGTTAGTAGATTTTATCTCATATGAATCCAAGATCTAGTTAACATCACTGTATCCTTATAATACAGTGGAAAATCCACTATAATAAACTTGACAATAGTCACCCTTTAACAAAATATTTCACGAAAGACAAATCTTATTCAATATAGATCTATGTTGGCTATGGATGCCAAAAAATATAAATTTCATCTCCACAACAATCACTAAAGGAGATTCTCTTTCCCAATGCAATAGCCAATCAAGTCTCTAATTATCATCATGCATAAATGGACATTCAACATAAATTGGCGAAGTAAATATTCTTACAAATAACTTCTTCTTTTTTATATCATTATTGTTGTCAATAGTACATGTTCCTCTAAAAATGTTCACCAAAACTCAGAGGTTAGCAAAATCCAAAATGAATTAATAATTTCACAAAATAACTGTAAGACTTCCTCTGAGTGTTTTATATGAATCACCAAAAATGTTTCAACAATGCATACTCAATACAAAACATGTAATCAATTTAATTATGCAATAAAATAATATTTAATAATTCTATCAAAAGTTATGCGTGAAAAATTCGATCATTGCAAAAGAGACATTATAATCTTTAACCCATAAATTTGTGGCTATTATAAAATATAAACATATTTGGTTGTCTCAAACATAAGTGTGAATCTAATAAATTCAGGAATAGAATCATGACAATTTTGATAAGAAAAATGTTTGGACTAAAACTTTAGTAGTCATAAATATAATGCCAACAATGTTTTACACATGTAAAACTCAAAGTAGACTTCAACTCTTTAAGCAACATTTAAATGACTGAAATGTGAAATATAAAAATATCACAAAAGGCAGGATGCAAAAAGGCATGCTCACTAAATTGTCGATTACGCTAATTTAGCCAGAAAAGTAATTAATGGCAAATATTGAGGTGTATCATTAGTCAATTGAATAGTTGTCGCCCAATTATTCTCTCAACTTGTGCTTGCTAAATTGGGTCTCTATTCCCCTCTCTTTCTATCAAGCATAATTCCATGTCGTCAAGAAGGCAAGAATCTACCACCATTCTAATGCTACAGAAGTTCTATATGTGCATGGACGAGGGAAAATTATCATATCTTCATGTATTTATCAAACATACACATTGTCATGCAGCAAATACCAACACATGTATGAGCATATGCATAGATAGAGGCCCACAATGCACTCCCAATCAAGCATGAATAAAGACATGCCACCAAATACCAACACAAGCTCGTGTCTACACTTACTTGAGCATATTGGCGTGGACATCACCAACCGACTAATGATTGTATGCACTCTAGCATATTCCCAAGAATGACGGGACAACACTGTGAGAAATACTGAAGAATTTTGTTCCAAAATTAAATGACACCTATTTTCAAAATCTATAAGCACAATAATATAAGGTAAAAAGAGCGTAATTTTAGTGGTAAAACACATAAATCCCACATGACAACATCTAGTGTTTTGCTGAAAAACAATTATATATAACCTGGTCCAACATGGCAAGCTTGATAAGATTCTATAGAGATGGAGCCAAAGACAAATTAAATAGCAGATAAAATAGTTATAAACTGACTTCATGAATGTACATTAAACAAATTTTAGCAGGAGAATAAGAAGAATTAAGGACAAATGGAAACTATTTCGAGTAATAGAGGAGCGCCCCAATTTCCAATCCTAAATGGATGATTATTAAAACAATCACGAACTTGAGAGAGAAAACACATACACACATCCGATTTTCTATTGGAAAAACAAGTATAGGTATTGAAGCCCCAAAATAAAAATAAATATATAAAAAAATATTAGCCCGATTTCTTTCCATTTCTTTTATGGTTTTCCTTTTCTATTTCTTTTTAAGTAGCCACACGGAATCACTATGCCATTTTTAAAGATTTTCTACATAGGTAATTTTGAAAATCTATAAGCATCTTCCGTAAAAGTATAAGAGCACACATTCATGGAATATGTATAACAAGATCAAATCAAATCAAATCTAAAGAGAAAACACAAGCTCGTGACGCCAAATTTCAAATACTAGAATGAAAGTATCTCGACCTGTGTGATGATGATTCCTCAAAATGTGGAAACAGCGCGCCAAAATGGCAATTACGCCCTTCAAGCATTACTTCAGAGTTTCCAAAAAATGACTTTACTTGAAACTCAATAACCTTACCAAAACGACCAAAAGCTATTTTGTGTTAATGCTTGATATTGTCCCATGACAAACCACCCACGAATATGTGATACTTGTCCTTCACCATCTCCAAATCCTTGTTCAATTCCAAGGTTGGTGGAAGCACCAGCAATTCCAATTTTGAAAGCTATAAGGCAATTATCCTTAAGATTGTTGGAAAAGTATTAGAATACATAAAATAATAATAATTACTGGAAATACATTACAAAAGATTAAAATAATTGAGGCTGTTAAGATAATCTAAACAAGCTTGGTTTATAACCTATGTGCAATCTTATGGTAGTACCTTTTAGTGCTAGGGTATACCATAATCATTTATGTCATGTAGTTTTATCTCCCATAATATCAAAATGGTACAAATTTCTTTGTTATTATCGTGATCCATATCTACGAGAGAGAGAGAGAGAGAGAGAGAGAGAGAGAGAGAGAGAGAGAGAGAGAGAGAGAGAGAGAGAGAGAGAGAGTTCACGCTAATTAATTCATTTTTGTAGCCGAAAATGCACAAACGAAAAAGTATTGCCAACCCTTTTTCTCAGTTCAATACTAACGATCTCGAAGTTGCACAACAAGAATGGTAAAAATATTTCATGATTCACTACTTAGGAATCCGAAGATGCACAAGTAACTTCTAGTCATCAATCCATAATTATTGCCAACTCTTTCTCAACTCTCTCGACCCAAAGAAACAAACTCTCAATACCAACTACGTTTTACAATCTAAACCTTAAAAGGCAAAAGGGCTCATTGCAGTATTCCAAAAACCACATTATTGACTACAACAAGAAAGATAAACACGTTACAACAACATCGAAAGATAGATCGGCCAAATAATATCAAATCTAATAAGATAGAAAAAGCATGATCGTTCACCTCTGCAATTTGAATCGCTCACTCGTTTTGTGAACCTTCAACATGAACTCGCTCGGGTGGCAAACTAGAGGTACAAAGGAGAAAAAGAGGGTAAGGTTTTTGAGAAAATAGCTTTTATATTATGAAATAAGAAATCTTATATAATTTTATTCCACTCTCACGTGCAATATTTTCATCTGTAATGTATCCTTTTTAACTTGGCCTTATCCTATCTTATACTACAACCAAACACAGAAATCTTCCCTGAATCCTAGTCACCAAACCCAACCTTTAGTTTAAACTTTTTTTTTTAATGTATTTAAGTCCTAAAATTTTCACATTTATTTATTTTAGGACTTCCTTTATGTTCCACAATTTTATTTGCAAATGGAAGATCACATGTGGGCTTTTTGTTTTTATCTCCCATGGCTGTAAACACGATTTTGGTGGCTGTTCGAACATGAAATGACATTGTTTGTATAGTGTCACGTCAAAAAATAAAATAAAAGATTTGCAAATTTAGAAAAGATTAAAATTCAAAAAAAAATGAAAAAAAAATATTTACAAAATAAAGAAAATAATTAATACCCTGAAAAATCCTAAACTGATATATTTATGACAGATTTTTAACAAATTAATTTTTTAACCATCAAAAATCTTAAACCGGTACACCTTTAACAAATTTACCCAAAATTAATATAGTTGTGACATATTTACCCTCTATTAGTTTCGTTTAAATTTTATTGTTAAATTACTAAGTTGAATAATACATGACAGTAGATTGATATATCAATTTGGGATTTTATTTTTTGTTTGTTACAATAATGCAATTTTGTGATTTCTCGTGGTAATAATCTAATTTAATGAAAGGTATATTTGTTACAAATATGCCTGCTTGGGATTTTTGGTGGTAGAATAAATTAGTTTGGAGTAAATCTATCACAAGTATACTAGTTGAGGGTTTTTTATGAGCAGTCGGAGTAAATTTATTTTGGGTGTACCAGTTTGAAATTTTTCATGATCAAAAAATTAGTTTGTGGTAAATTTGTCACAGTATACCAGTTTGGAGATTTTCAAGGTATTAACCCTAAAGAAAATCACAAGTGTTCGAGGAGAAAGGGTGGCATTGTACACAGGCCCTTCATGCCAGAAAAGGGCTAGCAACCTCTTACCAAGATCGCGACAAGAAGCGCCATCACTCCAATTGTGGTGGCACCACCCCTCACCACCACTGAGCAAGGGTTGGCAACCCCTTGTGTGGGCTTGTCGATTCTCTCTCAGTGGTAGCGAGGGGTGGCATCACCACCACTTGAGCACGGGCACTTGCCCTCACATAGGCCTACCAAGGGTTGTGGTTGTCGATGGCCTGCAAGGGCCGGCCATTCTCGCCCCAGCCCAGATGTTGGCCCTCCTTGATGCAAAGAGGTTGGCCGCGGCGGCATTCTTTGGGCACAATCCCTCCCTCAAGACTGCTCTCTCTTTCGTCCTTCTATGTTTTTCTACATGTTCACAAAAAAACAAAGAAAAATTGATAAAAAAAAATGCCACATAGATTCTCGTCCACTTGGAAATAACATGGCTAGTGGAAGGATTCAAACATCAAACTCGAACAAGTTTAGAATTTAAATGTTGGTTCGACACAAAATTTGAACTCTTATTGTCATTATTCCGTTCACAACTATCCTCACCCAATAACCTAAAAATAATTTTAAGAAAGGAGGTGTTTTACATAAGAAGCAACCCATTGAAATTTTAGGACGTGAATGATAACCATTCCTAATCAAAAATTGATTTTTCTATCAAGTTTTTGAACAAGAATATATGTTTGATAGCAACACAAAATTTTTATTCTCAAAATGAAATTTGTTTGATAACAACACAAAATTTCTTACTCTCTGGTGATCGCGAAGTGGGCAGGCAATAGGCGAGCGGGCAACGAGTGGCGAGTGGATGGCCAAGCAGCAAGCGAGCGAATGATGGGTTGACGGCCAACTAGTAGGGAGGATAAGCGATGAAAAGAGTTTTTATTTCTCTCTTTTTTTTCCAGCAATAGAAAAGTGGAAAATTTTTACTTCTGATTTCTATTACAAATCTATTTCTGGAGTAAAATTTTGTTCTAGAAATAGAAAAATAAAATTACGTTACTTAACAGATTTTTTATCCAAACATATTTTCAGGAACCGAAAAATAGATAAATAGATAAATAGAATGATTATCTCTTGTGCCTTTATAACCGCCACTAGGAATGCGGCCCAGTAGTGAGGAAATTGGGGGTGTGGGGATGCTAGTATAATAGATACGGGGTTCGACTCCCGCACTTTGCAAAGAGGCATAACAAAAGTCTAAAATTGAGCTTACCCTCAAATTATTTCCTTTCAAATTCCACTTAATTGGAAATTGAACTTTGAGCCGACCTAAGTTACTCGTATCTAGTTGGTATTTTAGTAAAGGTCATGGTGAGAGGCTAATTCATACCGTTTGGTCCATCCCAAAATGATCTCTCCGGAGGGTAGCATGCAGCTTTAATATACCACGGTTCGTTGGGGTTGATGCATCATCGAACGTGATAGACCTTGTTTACAATCATACTTCTCATGTCGGATAACTCTCTAGAACTTGTTCATAAAAAACTTCTATAATATGAACTTTTGCAAATTACTTGATATCATCCTTAAACTTTTATCGTTTGGATCCTTGAACAACATGTTTTTTGAAGTCCTTTTGTGAACTTCGACAAATTATTCCATGCCATCTCTAAACTTTTTTCAATCGAATTCTTGAACTGTATGTTTTCTTTGATGGCTGCTTGATGTTCAGTGTGGCTTCCATCGAATCCATACTCAAATTCTCTCAAACATTCTGCACTTTGCTAAATTTCCACCTAAAGTTAGGTAATGCAAACTTGATTACAAGCCCCACATGAGCTAGGTCTCTGCTTTTGTCACTATATCAAGGCTAAGAGAAAGTGCCTTGCATGCAGTGGCGACCGGCGAGGGTCGCAACCTTACCTAGGCACGACCAAGGAATGCAACCCTAGCCCATCTTTGTGTGAGTGCATGCATGTTTTCTTTTTTTTTTCCTCAATAACCTAATTTTTTGGACGTGATGGACACTTAGGGCACACATGGTACAATTTATATTGCTCCATTTTTCTATTTTTTTTTTTAAAAAAAATTAAGAATAGGTCTAGAATAGAAATCCGTTTGGTATCATAATTTCATTTTTCTATTTCTAGAACAAATTCCTACTCTAGAAATAAATTTCGAATAAAAATCAGAAATTAGAAATTTTTACTTTTCCATTTCTAGAACAAAAGTGAGAAATAAAAACTCTTCTCATTGTTTATTTTTGTCACTGCCCACCCGCCTACTCCCTGGTCGCTAGTCGTCGGCCCGCGTCGCCAATCGCCCGCCCCTCATCACCTGCTGGCAGTTGTCGACCCCCAATCATACTCAAGAAAGAGAAATTTTATATTGTTATCAAACGAATTTCTATCTTGGAATCTAAATTTTAGATTGTTATCAAACGCCTATTTTATTTGAGAAACTTGCCCGAGGAATAAAAATAGAAAAATCAATTGCATGTGCACTAGACATGGTCCCTGTTTCTTGAGACAAAATCTTTCACAAAACCACCATTTACTCGGTCACAATATTTAAGCACACAAACCTTCAACTAATAAGATGGATAAGTCCACTAGAAGTCGTAAGACTTATCACGAAAGCACAATGGAGTCTTAGAATTTTCAAAAGTGCAATCAAGTCCTAAAAGTTGTTACGAAAGTGTAATCAAGTTCTAAAATTTCTAAAAAGTGCAAACAATTGAAGCACTTGATTAAATCAATTTTATGGGTTTTAAGATTTGATTGCATTTTATAGATTTCATGACTCAATTGCACTTTCATGACGAGTTATATAACTTCCAATATACTTATTCCTTGCCAAATCTATGTAGCTCACAACTTCGAAAAATGGAATATTGTTTTTTTTTTTGTAGACAGGAGGAACCAGCTTACAACCGACAGCCGCGCCGTAAACCCCCTGATGATCCTAGCGCATGACCCACCACCACGGCATCACACTTAATACCACTAGTGGCTGCACGCTGGGGTTTGAACCCATCTCCTTCGTGAGGGGGATGGAAGCCCAAGCCAGCGCAGCCAGCACACGGGGTGGTAAAAATAGAATATTGTTCAATGCCGTTCAAGGTCATAAAACAACAAAGGGACTACACAACAAACCTAACATTTATGAGCACCATTAACCAAACTAATAAACCATTTTGCATTTCAACTCACATTATTGAGCAAATGTGTTTCTGTCCATCCTAAGCTGTTTCAAACAAGTTAAGTCATTGAGCCTGTTAAGATAATCTAAACATAGCTCGATTTATAACAAATGTGCGATCTTATGGTAGTAACTTTTAGTGGTAGGGTATATTCGTAATTCATAACCTCTATGGGAGAAAAAAAGCAACATTACAAGTGTTGAAATATGGAATGACTAGTAAAAAGTTGTTAAACCTTTGACATGTACACCAATTCAATTTTAGTTATTTTGATTTGGTCGATTTAGTTCTAATTTTTTTAATGATTTACCTTGCGATACAATGCTAAGTTGTACTAACACTGATACGCAACACATGATACAATATGATACGATATGATGAGTCAACATGTCATTTCTTAAAAAAAGAAAATTCCAACACATTAGGATACATATATAAAATGTATATTTTTCTTTCAATCAAATTAATTTGATTCAAATTCAAAAATAAATAAATAGATAATAATAAAAATGATTAGAATGAATTTATACTAAAAATCGTGAATCACAGAAAGTAAAAGTTAAAAGAGAAGAGAAGATTAAATTTTCCTCATTTCTCCCTTTTATTATTTTTATTACTATTTATTTTTTTTACATATTTACATTTTGACCCCTTATTTATTAAAAAAAATTAAATTGACTATGTCGGAATCACATGTCAGAATTTTGAACTTATATGTTGAATCATGTCAAGAGAATTGACCACACATCAAATTTTTCAATACCTATAAACTACACGTCGAAACATGTCAAAGTTTAATTCCTAACTTGCGTGCTGGGAGAGTTGATCACACGTCCGATTTTTCAACACCTGTTGACCGCATGTCGAAATGTGTCAAAGCATATCAAATATATGTTGGAGTGTCAAATACATCTAGAAGAGTGTTGATACTTCCCATATACAATCAACGTCTACCTTCTAACGTAACATGGCAAATGCTCATATGAAAAAAATTTGAAATTTTAAAAAAATATATATTCTTTTCGCTCTCTTTTTTACCCTTTCTTTTCTTTTCATTTTCTTTTCGTTTCTTCCTCCATCAATCGCCCGGCCTCGGCAAAGACCTTGATGCCCTCACAAAGGGTCGACCTCACATGCCTGGTGTGACAGCCGGAATTTTCTGAATTGTTTTCAATTAAATAAATCGGGCTTTTCGTCGACGTGTCTATAGTGCTATTCTCTGAGTTGGCCACTCACAAGATAACTGATCTATCTGGGGAATCAATTGAGGAATCTAAATGCAATTGACTTGAGAATTTGAACATGAATCGACTGCTCGACCGTGTCGGTCTGTAAGGGTCATTGCGGCACTGTCATAATCGATTAGAAATCAGAGATAGGTCGATTTGGCTGAGATATGTGATCAGAATGTGGGTGATTCCACTTGATTTCAAAATTCTCACCGATTGGCACTAAATTGATTTTCTGACGTTTTGGGTACCCTGTGTCCGTATTTGAAATCTTGAGATTTTCACGACAATCGAGAGTTGCCAATGTGTCGAAGATGTACTTTGTGACTCGAGATAAATCGATCACGGGTCAATTGCACCAAAAATTCCTAAAAGTGACCCAGTAGACTAGGTCACGCTAAAAACGCGCCGGATTGAAATTAACCTCTTATTTGAACCCGATTTCAGAAATTGAAAGTTCTGTGGTGTCACGAGCCATATTAGGGACGTCGACTCATCCTCCGAGAAATTTTGAGAGATTCCGAGATTTCTACGGAAATCCGATTTGGACGCCGCGGAATATTATCGGAAATTCGTACAAGCCGAATTGAAGAGATTTTCAACTTGCAAGCCGAGCTATATGGTGTTGGGGACTTATAGAAAATTATTTGAGATTTTTCTACCGTGAAATTGGACGTCAACTTGGGAAATTTCATGAAGAAATTGAAGTCTAAATGGAGTGAAATTCGGATCAAGGCTTGAGGACTGCATTTTGGACATTTAAATTGGATTATTTATGGAATTACAAACAAGAAAGAAATAGGGGTTATGAGGATAGGCTTGAAGACCAATGGGGGACCAAGCATTAATTGAATCAAGATATTTTGTAGACTTTTTGGGCTACTTCTTCTCTTCTCGAGCGTCCGCTTCTCCAATCCCCCTCCTGTTATTCTTTTTTTTCAGCAAGCAAAACCAAAGCAGCTTCATCGTCTCTACTCTCTCTCTTTGCCACCGTGCGATTCCACTTTCATTTCAGTTCCCAACACTTTCATTTTCGTTCCTTCCCACCCACACTTTTCTTTCATTTCCTTCTGCCCATCTCACGCACCAAACAGCCCCACTTAAGGAGTCAATACCATCATCCAACAAAAGCGGTTTGTTGACTCCGCTTGTTCCTTTGCGGCCTCACGTTCGACGCCCTCTCCATGCGGCAAGAAATCTAGCCGCCCTTCATCCATCTTCGTTGCTGCCTCAATTTCTTCGAGCCGTCCACTCTTCCAGCGAAGGTCTGCAGTGACGCACGAAGCTAGCATCACTCGTCCAGCTTCTCGCTCCGCAGCAGCTCCCTCGGTAGAAGACCCCAACGAAGCCAGCCGTGAATTCCAGCTTCTTCAGCTCGTGGACTTTGCTGCTCCTCTTGCACGTGAAGTTCAACCCAACGCATTTCTTTGGCCCACGTTTTCAGCAGCCCAGCAAGTTCATCGAGCCGCACGCCCACTTGAAGCCCATCCCGTGAGCAAGCAGCCCACATCAAGAGCCCACAAGTTCATCCACAAGCCCATCTCAGCCCGTGAATTTCAGCAGCCCATCTTCAAGTGCATTTCAACGAAGCCCGTTTGGTTCGGCCCAACCTTCAAGCAAGTCAGGCCCACAAGAAATTCAGCCCGCGAATCAAGTGAAGCCCAGCCCGAGTTGAAAACAAATCTCAATTGGGCTGAGATTTGTTGGGCCCATTTTAGGCCCGGTCCGAAAGTTCGTCGACGCCGCCGAAAATTAAGATTTCGGCCGCCGTCGCGTCGTCGTCGCGGTGAACCGGTTTTCGCGATACACCGGTGAGTTTATTCTCTAAACTCTTCTTAGTAGGTTTTGAGGCTAAGGGGTGTTTAGATTTATTTAATTAGGAATTAGGTGGTTAGTTAGATTAAATTAGTGATTTAGTTATTTAATTGAGCATGTTAGATGGTTAGAATGGTTGAGCTAAGGCCTATTTAAATTGTGCTATTTATCTAGAAGGGTTCGGGAATTTTTCCGGGTCCGTATTGGTATTTAATTTAATAATTTTGGCCTAGGTTAGTATTTTTCGAAATTAATTATTTATTAATTATTTTTCCGGAAATTAGGCCGGGATGGCCAGTGACCAGAATTTCGTGCTGATTGCAATGGTGTGGTTAATTTATGCAATTGAGTGTTAAATTATGCAAATTGGGTGATTATTGGATTTTTAGTATTTAATTCCAAAAATTGTGAATTTTCAATATTTACTTAGAAAATCCGGGGTGTCGGATTTTAACACCGAAAATGGTTTTATGTACTATATAAAATAGTGGGATTTTAAAAAGAAAGAATGTCAATTTTTCTGGGTCGAGTTGACCGTGTACCCACGCACGACTATTTTCATGCGTATTTCTAATACGAAGAAAAAGGCCAGGTTCACCATTTTAATTGAAGCATTTGAGTGCAATGCACGGTGCCCTGGGCCATATTTGAGTGATCGTGTGATGACAATGAGAAATCATCCCGGGCTGTTGAGCTAGACGTTATCCCTATTTGGGATACCCCTTGTTAAAGGGAAGCCGGTCGCAGTAGATTCTGGACCCTATGCTCCTTCGGGAATGCCGTCGACGTAGTGACGAAGCCGCACTCCAAGGGGGGAGGCGATGCTCCTTCGGGAAAGCCGTCGACGTAGTGACGTGCCGTGCTCAATGGGGTGAGACGATGCCTGGCAATGCCAGAAGACCGCCGAACTGAGAGTAGGCCGTGCTATATGCCGAGATCAAAACGAGGAACGCATGTTTATTTAAGTATTGTGTTCCAATTAATTGAGCTTGAGTGATGCTCTTATTTGTGATATGAAATATGCTGACCTACAGGGTGGAACTGAGATGAGGTAAGTCTCCTTGATTGTGTGATTGCGTGCTTAGAACGCTTCTTAGCGTCTTCTCCTCCTAGCTGCAGTTTAGAGCTTAGACTTGCTGAGACATTGTCTCACTGGTTATTGTATAACCACTTTCAGGGTCATCGAGTGGAGGACTTGGAGCTGAGAGGAGGTGATTTGAAGCATAGGTCGGATAGGACCGCTTCTTTTTGGAGAATAGTCTTTTGTGGTCTTTTGACCATAGACTCTTGTACTTGACTCAGTATATGTTTATAAAGGCATGTTTGTTTGTGAAATTATTGTTCTGCTTTTCTATCCCGAGATAGTTACTGTCAGGGGATTTGTTTTCGCTTCCGCATGTGCAACAAAAATGAAAAGGGTCGGCGACTAGTCCTGGGAAGTCGCAAAATTTTATCGACCAGAGAGGGATGGGTACGCGCTCGGGGTTCGGGGCGTGACACCTGGGGCAAGGCTCAACCTCATCATTGGCGGCTCCAATTCATTACCCACACTAAGGACGCACCACACATAATATACAAAATTAGATAAACCCGTGTCTACTTTTTAGCTTCCCATAGCTTGGCCCATAAAGCCATATCAAACTCCAAAACAAGAGTAACTTCTCTAAGTAATGCATAGATGCACACACATCAAATGTTCATAGTATGTCCTCGTCTTTGGAGGTTGTACATGCCATAAGATGATCAGCGGGAGCGACAATTCACACAAGGATCCTAACTAGCAGAATCCTTTATTATTCATGATTCAAACCGATGTGAGAAATCTACCAAACACAGTCAATTTCGGCTACTACACAAACTGATCAAGGTACTGATCCACGGTCGTGTATTATTTAGGATTCAAGTTGATGTGAGAAATTACCGAGCACAGTCGGTTTCGACAATCAGACAAACTGATCAAGGTACTGATCCACAGTCGTGTACTCGATATCCGGATAGAGTTCCGAAGCTTCCACTCCGAACGATGGCTCAATCTCGAAGTTGGTTTGGTCTCCGTTCACGAAATAAGAATGTAATATGGCCAACATGGCAGCATCGAGTGGAACCGCCGCCTCTACAATATGACCGGAAAAGTAGACCAATCGAAGTTTGAGAATGGAGATAATATCACGTACTTAAATCTGATAGAAAAGCATCCCTAACCTTGAATGTTCTTCAGAACCTGCTCCTCTGGAACATACACCCTCTCTAGGTTCTTGCCAATCTTTCTCTCCCACAAAGACACAAGATCATTAAATGAGTAGGTGTTGGCAGGAGGTCTGACGTACAGAATTTTGTTCAAGGTCCTTGGATCATCCACAGTTTTGATGGTATAGATGCCAATGTCATCCTCCTTGTTAAGCACCGCTGTATATTGACCGGGAGATTTTTAGAATTTGACCGATAAATAAATCACTGATCCATCAATGTCCCTAAAGTTACTTTCAGCTAGTATTTAATAATAATAAAAAAAAAATCTCTTGGTAAATAGATTCACCAGAAACTTGTCGTCCGCCAAATGTTCTTTCTCAACCAAATACATCAAGATAACCATCTTTATATGCTAAAAAGACAGAACTGTGTCAAGATAACCCACATGATAAGATAACCCTCATGACATTCATATCATCTATTAGTCCCTAAATTTGAAGACTAATGGATGCAAAAGGCCCAACATCTCTAGATAAGGAAATTGCTTGGAATTCTCAAGCTTCAAGAACTACTCCTCACTCTGATCACTACCGTAATTAAATCGCGAAAGATGTACAGAAAAATCTCATTGGCTTAAAATGCGCAATTCGATGAATTGCTTCTTACCTTTTGCATTTCCATCCCCTAAGATGACAACTTTATCTCTAGGGCAAGCTGTAGCCCCGGGCTGTGACAATGTCGGAAGGAAGTAACCCGCAAAACAGTTAGAACATACATAGGTATAAGGGATTCCCTCGGCCTCAACAAGGCGGCGGATCATAGCCTTAGTGGCAAGTAAAGCTTTCACTGGCTCCACAGCATGGACACGATCCACATCACAACAAAATTCTGAAGGCAGGAATCTCTAAAAGGAAACATAATCAAATCATGAGAAACATCTTTATAGGAAAGCAACAAAAATTTAGAGTATATTCCCTTTAACCAACACACTTATATGAATTTTGGCAAAAAAGAAGACGAAGACAAACTTATGTGAGACTGAAATTCATGTTGTTTCAATATGTTACTATAACAGAGGAAAAAGTGATTATAAGTGAATCAATAAATTCAGCAATTAAGCAAATTCGACCCCAACTACTATTAGAAAAATAGAAGAAACTGTCAAGTATAAAATTGGCAAACATTCTGCTTGCTTGGACACTTTCACAAGTAATAATATATCAGGTAAGTACTACTCAAAAGGACCATTTCCAGGAGTAACTAGTTCATGTTTCCCGCACTGTCCTATACTTGGGTTTGAAATAGTTATCCTTGAACTTACAGATCACTTCTACACAAATACATGACCATTTAAGAAAAACAAGTTAAAGTCTGCAGATAAATAAGACCATCCATCCCAAGTCTTCAAAGCGAAGCTCACAAGGAGAACGAGGTGCACTTATACCAGAAGAGAGAATAAGCTCACAAATATATTTAAGTTTGGATCCACTTTATTTATTCTCTTTTTCCTTTTAAGGAACTCCTATTTCTCTCCAGCCAGACGCACCAAAACAAGCAAACGGGTGTTGTTTTCCATATCCTGTCAGCATTCCTCCTTTTCTTATAAAGAAACCAGCTTAGCAAAACTTCTTTCACCAAGTACAGCATGACTTATTGAACACCACACATAGTAGCAGCTCTCAAAGCTCTCTGGTCGCCCTAGACTGTAGCAACAAGTGGTTAGAACTTTCGCCTTTGTGCTCACCCATAGAACACCAATTAAAATACACCTTACCCCCTTCTAAGATTTTCACCAGTTCAAATTGCTCCTAAGAAGCTTCACATCCAAAAACGGCAACCTTTATAGTAACAAGAATGAAATTATTAGAAACAGCACCACCTTGACATTCCCAGCTGCCTTAATGGCGGCAACAATCTTGACTTGGTCCTCTACTTGTTCTGTCCCAACTGCAGAGATTACCACATCAACCTGCTTAATTGCGTTCAGTAGACTCTCTTGATCGTGTATGTCTCCCTGAGAATCAAATAACCGGGAACCTCAATAAGTAATCGATAAAGTCAACAATCATCAACAAGATTTGTCTACACAGCAAAGTGCAGCTCCGTAGCTACAGCTGTCTCATAAACAGCTAAAGCATAAGGAAGTTTCCACAAGATTTTGTCTGAAAATGTGCACGCTTGTATCATCATGCAAAGCTGAGATTTTGTCAGGCATTTGAAAAAGGAGATGAACGTGAATTATTTCTCAGAACGGCGAACGAGACTAACGGCAGGTGAAGCTTCAATCCGTCGAAGCAGAACAGCAGAACCAGGTGCGGCAACAAACACAATCACACGGAAATAACTACTCACATGGATTAAATTGACGCCTAAGCTCCTGAAGCCTTCCACGATGTTGGCCTTCGCGGGGCTGGAGAGAGCGGACTCCCTCACGAGAGCGAAGGTAGGGTGGCCGGACTTAGCACTCGCTTCCACGATGGACTTTCCGAGGTATCCAGTGCCTCCGATCACCAGGACTTTGCTCTTCTCGGCCATCTCGGAGGGCTCTTTCTGTTAAAGTCAACGCCTAGAATGAGGACAAGAAGCCGCAAGTATGAAGAAGCAACGAGAAGCTGTTGAAGACAAAAGTTTCCCGATTGGAATTTGCCTATTGAGCCTTCCTTAAATAGAAGGACAGGAGAAAGAAGTTTGGTCGAAAAGAAGGGGCGCACATTATAATAATATTATATCCTGTCACAAGCTGCGAGTGGAGCCTTAAAGAAGCAGTGCACACGTCGGTCAAAGGGAAGAAGGGAAGCTGGGTTCAACGTGATAAGGTGCTTAAATAGAAGGACAGGAGAAAGAAGTTTGGTCAAAAAGAAGGGGCGCACATTATACTAATATTATATCCTGTCACAAGCTGCGAGTGGAGCCTTAAAGAAGCAGTGCACACGTCGGTCAAAGGGAAGAAGGGAAGCTGGGTTCAACGTGATAAGGTGCTAACTTGGGCTTGAAGAAAAAGTTAGCGGCAGATCCTTTGACCGCTAACTTGGGCTTGAAGAAAAAGTCAGCGCAGATCCTTTGACCGCTAACTTGGGCTTGAAGAAAAAGTCAGCGCAGATCCTTCCTCATTAAAGTCAACGTGCTAACTTGGGCTTGAAGAAAAAGTTAGCGGCAGATCCTTCCACATTAATGTCGGGGATGAAGGCGGTGAAACTTCACCTATATATAAGGCCTAAGTAATAGCGATACTAACACACAACACGGCACGACATGCCGATACATCATTTTTTTTTAAAATAGAGAATTTCTATACGTTAGGATACATTATATATTAAATGTAATGATATTCACAAATAAATAATAATAAAGTCTATAATTAATTTACACTAAAAATATTAATCGACCATTTATTAATATTATTCGTTGTTTTAATTTAACAAATTTAACTTCATTCCAATAATCCATAAAATTTGGAGGAAAAAACAAGCCTCGCATGTCAAATGTGTTGAAAGAAAAGAGAAAAAAAAAAAAACTTAAGAGGTGAATTGTGTATCATGGAAAGTGAGAGTCAGAAAAGAAAAGAATGCAAGATTTTTCATTTTTCCCTATTTATTATTTTTATTATTATTTTATTATTTTTTCACATATATATTTTAACCCCTCATTTATTGAAAATTTTTAAAATTGATCTCACATATAGGAATCACATGTTGGAAACTCGCATATCGAAATTCCTGTCGAAGAGTGTTTGGAAAGTTGACCAAGTGTCAAATTTTCCTATATGTGTTGACCAAATATAAAAAATTGTCCGAAAATGTGGGAGGGTGTTGGACATGTGTCAAGTTGTTCGACACGACATAAAAAAACTCTTGAAGAATGTCAATACTTCCTATTATAATGCTTCACATGAAACATTTGAAGATAGGCCAAAATGCCTCAAAGGTGAAAAAGAGACTTAGCAGCCTCAAGCCACCGGAGGTGGAGTAGATAGCCTCAAGCTAAGGATAGGGCCTTGCGCCACACAGGCAGAGAGCTTGAGGCTAGAGAGGAAATCACCATGTACAAAGGTGAGATTTAGGGAAGCCACACGTATGTGAGCTTCAAGGAAACCTCCAGCAGTGAGAGCTTCAGAATAGGAAGTCACTAAGCACAAAGGCTAACTTCTAAGAGAGAAGCACTGCAGCATCGGTAGCTCTGTGCGATTCGAAAAAGGAAAATAGAATAGTTGAGTTTATGCATGCATCGGCTAGTTTGAGTGTTTATTTTAAGTGTTGTACTTGTACCATAGTTTAGAATAATAAGTGTATTTTGATTTTCTTGTGTTACCATCACAACGCTTCCGTGGGTATTAGAGGAAAACTGTGCATTCTACACTTTCACGGTGGAGGCGTGCTTTTTCCCAGCTAACTTGCTCCATCTTGTGCTGCGATTGTTGCCTGTTGGCGCGCGTCAAGATAAATAGTAATTTCATTTTGATTTCAAAAGGGCATAATTGTTTTTTCGGTGAATTGATTTTCCACCCCACTATCCTTCGCTTGGAAAATGAGCACCTGCAAAGTGGGCCACGAAAGATAGAAGAAAATTTACGGCGGAAAAATGCGTGCATAAAAATTACTTATCTATCGATTCTGTCGAATTTGGCCGTTCATGTAATTTCCTTTTTGAAACAACAACTTGAATTACCAAAAGTTGTCTGAATTTGACCAAGAAAATTGATTATTATGTTGACAAAACCTCCATGAAGATGGAAAAGATATTGAGGGGCCTGATTTATGGTGGACTGCATATTCTCCTTAGAATTCAAGAATGAAAACTTCTATGCTAAAGGCAGAGTTGGTTAATATTTTTTGACAAAATTATAATGCGTTTGGTAACCTTTCTGATCCTGAGAACAATCTCCACTTAGAAATGATTATTTTTTATTCTGTTTCCGGAAACAATTTCTAAGTATTTGAATCCAAATTTTTTACTCCTGAAATAGAAATGTATTTAGCAGTATTCTTAAATTTTTTTATACTTTTATTATATTTTTCTTAATTTTCTCTTTTCTCTTTTTCATTTTCTCTTCTTCTTTCTCCTTATTTGTGGCCAGTCGCCAGCGACCTACCATGGCAGTGGCTGAGGACTGGCTGGGCGAGATCCGATGAGCTTGCCAGAGGCTTGCTTGGCCACCACGAGCCTCAACCTCGCAAAGCCTCACTGTTGGCCAAATGACCCTCGCGGCGAGGCTCGACCTCACTCACTGAACCTCACCTTGCCAGCAATGGCTAGCGACCGGTTGGGGGAAGAAGAGAGAATAAGAGAGAATGAGAAAAGATCAAAAAAAAGAAAAAAAAAAAAAAAAGATTTGTGCTTGATTTCGGAATTGTTCCCAAAAACAAAGAAACAATTTTTTTTTTTTACTTATTGATTTTATTCTAAATCTATTCTCAAGAACAAAAAAAAAAATATTTTTGTTCCCGAAAAAAAAATTATCAAATAAATTTCTATTCCAAATTTATTCACGAGAACACTTGTTATTTGATTAGTTGCCAAGTGCACCCTAAAATGCGTTGATCACCCAAAACAAACAAATAACTTACGAGATTTAGCTTCGACCAAAAAAAAAAAAAAAACTTATGGGATTTAGCAAGTCGATTGAAGATTAGAGATTCGAACTTACAGCAAATAGACGCGAGCGGCCGAGAAAGAGAGAGAGGGCGGCTCTGAATGGCCGAAGGCAGCACCGCCGCCGCCGTGAGTCGATCGAAGTTGGGAGGCACCGCCGTTAGTCGAGACGTGCGTGTGGTCGCGAGATGGAGACGGACAAAGTTGGAGTGATTTTGGAGACGGAGAAGTGGAGAACCGAGAGAGAGACGCAATGCGAGGGAGAATAACGGGCCCCACATTTCAGATTTAGTAATTTCGATTTTTCATTTTTTAATATTAAAAACTAATATATTATTGTAATCTATATTATTATAATATCGGTCCGATCCGGGTAGGCAGATCCGCCCATGAAATCAAAAACCGGATCGGTTCCCTTAAGAACCACTTGTTCTAGGCTAGTCCAGATCCAAGCGATGATGGTTTTCAATTCCTTTATACTACTCCCATTATCCCCCAACTCTAATAGAGATAAATAGAATAAAAAACTTAGAAATCTGACTAATTTTTAAATTTTTTTATTAATTATAAAATAGGTTATCGAAAGACAATCTCGCCCCCAGATTGTTGGACCATGTCAAAAGCACACAAGATAGTTTTTTTTTTTCTTTTTAAATTCAGAACACACGAGATAGTTAAAAGAACAAAAGAATTGCAATCTAGACCTTTTAACAGGAGTTGTAAGCATGGAGGAACAACATCTCTTTAGCTCCCATCATCCTTTCATCCTCTAGAAGACATCAAAGCCAGCATTAAAGCAATCAAGCTGGAGGCACAGCACATGCTGTGACTAAGAGTTTGCATGTGCGCTAGGCATGGTCCCTCTTTCTTGGGATAAAATCTTTCACTAAACCACAATTTACTTGATCACGATGTTTACGCACACAACCCTTCAATTGATAAAATAGATAAATGTACTAGAAGTCATAAGACTTGTTATGAAAGTGTAACCGAGTCCTAAAATTTTCAAAAAGTGCAATCAAATTCTAAAAATTGTCACGAAAATACAATCGAGTTCTAAAATTTTTAAAAAATACAAATAATTGAAGGACTTTATTAAACCAATTTGATGAGTTTTATGACTTACTTATATTTTATGAATTTCATGGCTCAATTGCAATTTCATGACGAATTGTAAGATTTTCAATGTACTTATTCCTTAAAAAAGGCCAAATCTATGTAGTTCACAACTTCGAAAAAAAAAACATTTTTCAATGTCGTTCAATGTCATAAAACAACAAATGGACTACACAACAAACCTTACATTTACGGGCACCGTTAACCAAGCCAAGAAACCATTTTGCCTTTCAACTCACATAATTGAGCAAATGTGCTTCTGTCCACCCTAAGTTGTTTCAAACAATTCAAGTCATTGGGGCTATTAAGATCATCTAAACAAGCTTGGTTTATAATAAATGTAATGGTAGTACCTTTTAGTGCTAGGGTACACCATAATCATATATGTCATGTAGTTTCATCTCCCCTAACATCAAAATGCTACAAATTTCTTTGTTATTATCATGATCCATATTTATGAGACAAAAAAAAAACGACATTAGACAAGTACAAAGTGCTGGGTTTAGATAATGACAAAATCATTCAATGCCCCCACTCCATATCCTTCTCAAACCAATAGGGCTACTTGAAATTATAATAATGCGAGCTTCGAATTGAAATGGGAAGAATCTCACAAATTCACGCTAATTAATTCATGTTTCTAGCTGAAAATGCACAAACGGAAAGTATTACCAACCCTTTTTCACGGTTTGCTGCTAAAGATCTCGAAGTTGCAGAACAAGAATGGTAAAAATCTTTCGTGATTACACTGCCTAAGAATCCGAAGATGCACAAGTAACTTTGTTGACACCTAAATTTTGGCAATTTAATTAGTTTATTTATTGCATAGGAAATTAGGAGGTTAATTTTATTAATTGCATAGCATATAGATTTAGGTTGCATTTATTTGCATTTTTGCTTTTTATTGAATCGGTGGCGGATAAATTCAAATTAGTTGGCCAAGCCTATTTTTAAATGATCAGGAATTATCTTGTGAGAAAATAAAAATTTGAAATTTTCCGGGATAGGGCAAGTGGAAAAAACGAATGTTACGAAATATTGCGATTTGGCTTTTTAGGATTTGGAATTAAAGAGTAATCTTATCGAAATCTTGGATCGTTATCAATAGGTGAAAATTTTGTAAAAAGATTTGCGAAGATTGACTCGAAGAATTTTGAAAATCCAATTCCTCTCCCTATAAAAGGCCATGTGTGCGAGAGGTTTAGGGGGGGTTGGCTTTTTTGGGGAATCGAAAGAGAAAAAGAAAAAACACAAGGGAGAAAGAGGGGTTTCGTTTTTTGGGGTTTTAGAAAGAAGAAAAAAGAAAGCAAAAAGTGAAGGAAAAAGTACAGGGGGGGCAGAGGGAGGACTGTTCATCGTCTCCCTCGCCACTTCCCCCTTCTGCGAAGCCCCGACCGAAGACCCATCTCGGCGCCGGCGTAGCTGCCGGCCTCCGTCCGCGAGGCTTCCGCCCGCCGCTCGAGCCGTCCGCCTGCCACCGCGAAGCGCCCGCCGCCTCGACGCCGTGCCGGCCGCCTCTCGCCGTGCCTCCTCTGTTCCAACGCCACCGCCCGAAGCCCCCTGTTCCTTCGCTGCACCTCCTCCACGAGCAAGCTGCCCGCGCCCAGTCACCGCCGGTTCACTCCCCCTTGCGCATGCGCACCGCCGCACCTCCTCCACGAAGTCCGAGCAAGCCGAGCCTAAGCCCAGCCGCGACCCGCTCCGCCCGCCGCACGGACCCACGAGCAGACCGACGTCCGAGCTCTGTCCGACGACCTGTTCCACCCAGATCCGCGGCGTCTTCCGCCCCGCGCCGTTCAGCCCAGAGGGGAACCGAAGCCTGAATCCTGTCGGCAGCCGCCCAGATCCGCCCAAGCTCGTCGACGCCGCGTCGATCTCCCTCGACGAGCACCCCACGACGCCCTCGCCGCAGCTCCGCCTCTCCGCCGGTCCGCTCGCTGCCCAGCCACCCTCGCCGCAACTCTGCCTCTCTGCCGGTCCGCCCGCTGCCTTGCTGTCCTCTTGTCGGATCGGTGGTCCTCCGATCCGCCCCGTAGAAACACCCCACACAAGCGAGCCGTGTGTGGGTGAAAGAGGAAAAAAAGAAAAACAAAAAAAGCAAACAAATTTAGGTAGTTTTCTTTAATTTTTTACTTTATTTCATTTATTTGCTTATCTTATTTTATTTGATTTTTTTTAGATTTAGTCTTAAAGGCATGATTGAGATTCCAAACATGAAAGTGCCCCCTCTAATTAGGGTTTGTCAGTCCGATTTTCGCGCCCGAAATCCGACTCGCAATCCCTTAGAAAAATTGCCAATCCGATCTCATGCTCGAGATTCGATTCGTGATTTAATTTTAAAATTGGACAACCCGATCTCATGCGCGAGATATGGTTCGCCAATTTTCGGATATCAATTTTACCTTGTTTGATTCGATGTCATGGTATTTGAGTCAATTTTATTTTTGTAAAAGAAAAAATATCAAAAAAGTTTGAATTAGGATTAGGTTGGTTTTTTTTAATCATCTTGCATGATTAGAATAGGGTTTTTTTATTTGAATCATAAAAAAAGAAAAAGAAAAAGTGCATTCATTTAGGATTGTTAGTTTTTCTTTTATTATCTGGATTGCATGTTTGATCTTAATTTCGAATTAGGAATTAATGCATTATTTGCACGTCATGGCATTTTAGAATAAATTAAGTGTTTTATTTTAAGTTTAGATTTATTTTTGCATCTTAGGATAGAACTTGTTAGATTAAGATAATATCTTAGTTTAAATTAGGATTTAGTCTGACCCGATCCTTAATATAAACTAGATAGAATCTTAATCTAGATAATTATATTTTGCATTTTCCTTAATTTCGAATTTCATACAAATTTGTTTTAGGATAAATTAGTTTCAATTTCTAGAATATGTTGCATTGTTCTAGAATAGAAAATTCATGTGCACGTCATGTAGAATTAGGTTCATGAAATGCATGTCATTTAGTGATTATTATTAGGTTCATTTAATTAGAAGTTGCCTGTCATTAGAGTTAGGTTATTTGATTAATTTAGATTGCATATTTAATTATTGCATTTCTTTAGAAATTACCTTTACTCATGTCATATAGTTTAGGTCATGTTACCATGTCATATCAGCTCATGTTAGATTAATAACATTGCATCGCATGATTCTCATTGAATAAATGAAAACAAAAAAGATTGAGTGATTGCTTGTTAATTAGAAATCATATCTAGGATTGCTGATGTGAATTTTGATCTAACAACGCAGATGCTTTCGTTGCTTTGAGGTAAGTTTGTAATTTATTCATTGCTTTCTTGGGTGTTAAATTGATGGATTGCACACCCGCATGATCACCTCACATGTTAGAGAAATAAATTTAAAATCAATTCAAGCTGATTGCCAAACATTTTTTTTAGAAATGGTACCGAAAGGGCACTAGGATAGTCTAGTGTAACTAAGTCCCCGTACCCAAAATCTCTGGTTCGTAGGAGTAAGATAATTCTCCTATTATTTTACTTAGGTGTCTAATCGACCTACCCTAAACTGATTAGTGGCGACTCCTTGATAATGATCTTTTGCATGTTAAATCCTAAGTCGCGATTTGGTATGGGCTTGGGAGAGCCCGAGCTAAGCTTAAAGGCTTAGCAATCCATCAACCTAGTTTTAGGTGGCAAACCCGAAAAATTGGTCGCGACAAACTTCTAGTAATCAATCCATAATTATTGCCGACTCTTTCCCACCTCTTTCAACCCAAAGAAACAAATTCTCAATACCAACTACATTGTACAATCTAAACCTTAAAAGGCAAAAGAGCTCATTGCAATATTCCAAGAACCACATAATCGACTACAACAAGAAAGGTAAATGGGCTACTACGACATCGAAAGATTGATCGGCCAAATAATATCAAATCTAATAAGATAGAAAAAGCATATATGTTCATCTCCGCGGTTCGAATGTCTCACCCCTTTGGTGAACCTTTAACATGAACTCGCTTGGGGGGAGAGAGGAACTAGAGGCTTAAAGGAGAAAGTGAGGGTAAGGTTTTTGAGAAAATAACTTTTATATCATAAAATAAGAAATGTTATTTATCTTTATTCCACCCTCAAATGCAATATTTTCATCTGTCATGTATCCCTTTTTTACTCGGCCTTGTTGACAACTAAATTTTACTATTTTACTTAAGACTTAACAGCATTAAAAGTTAGGAATTAGTCGCTAAAAAAAATTTAAAAAAAAAAGAAATTAATTAAATAAAATGAAGAAGAAAAGAAGAAGAAAGAAAAGTAAAAAAAAAATCATTAAAATGTATTGTGTTTTCATTATTGCACTGCATATTGAATGGTCTTTTCTTAATTTTTTTCAAAAAAAATCGTCATCAAAAGAAAAAAATTAAGAAAAAATTAAGAAATTATCAAAGGAAATTAATTACAAAAAAAAAAGATAGGAAAATGGAAAAATGAGATCGGGCCTAGGGCAAGTCAGCTCGACCTCTCTCTTTCCCTTTTTCTTTCTCCTCGCCTAGGCCGGCCCACTTTTCTTTTATTTTGGCCCAAGATGAGCCTGGCCTTCTCGAGGGGCTCTTTCTCTCTGTCCTTGAGGCATTCGGGAGAAAGGAGAAGGCAAGGGGAGGAAGAAACGGAACAGCACTGTTCATCTTCTTATGGGGGGGAGCCACTCCACCCTCTTTCGGGCCGCAACCCAGCCACAACACCGCTCCAGCTGTCCTTCCTTCCATCCATATGAGCTGCCCGCATCCGATCGCCAGCCACTACCGCACCCTGCCTCACTTGGAACTCGTGCCGGCTTGCGACCCGCCTACTCGCAACTTCGTCTCCCTCGTCGCAGCCCACCATCTCTGCCCGTCAACTGAGCATCGACCCCCCTGCACGCCGGTCCGAGTCACTCCCCCTCCGAGCGACGCCGCTGCAGCCCGACGCCAGCAGCCTGCTTCACGCCTCTACTGATCACCGCCCCCACACGCTTGCCTTGTTGCATTGTCGCCCCTACTATGGCCGCGACGACCCGATACCTCTAAACGCCCGAAACTCCGTCGTTGTCGCCCTTGCCCTCATGAAGCCACTGCTGCTCGAGCAACCCAGATCTGGAGGGAGGAGGTTCGCCATCACCGTTCCAACTGCTGCCACTGCCCCCTCAGCCACCGACAACATCGCTGACCCGGACGTCATCATCAACCCTTGATGCCTTGTGCCGCCACTAATCACACCAGCACCACGCCGTTGCCGCCCGTCCTTGCAAATCTCGACGTCGTCACCACCACCCGCTGCGTCGCCAAGCCATCACGACCATCCTCCTTTGGCGCCGCGAAAAAGCAAGGGAGAGAGGAGGCACAAATCGAGTCGCGCAAGCCAAGCCGAGTGAAAATTTCAGGCAAATCCCACCTCCTCAACCCCATGATGAATTTATTTTCTTATCAAGGGATTGTTCAAACAGGATCCGGAGCTTCGATCAAAAGGAGGTTGCTCCCTCACTCTAGTTTGAACCACACATGAGGGGAGTCACTAAGTTCCAACGGCCGTAAATGAGATAAAAACAAAATGAGTCGTTGGGAGGAAAAGTGCGCTTCAAGTCTAGATCCAGCGGCGAGTAGGGCGCGTGTGCGTCTCTGCCATATCGCCACCCTCTCTCTGCCCAACCGAAGTCATAACGCGTCGCTTCACTCGAGACGTAGGCACGTCTTGCCAAATTTGGTTGAGAAGCGTCGACCTAGGAAAAGATGAAACGTCCTCGAGAGGAATCGGCACAACCCCTCGCGTCACCCTCATTGAAGTACTTTCTCGGTTTTCGTAGCATATTTGACTCGCCCTACGTCTTTGCTCCGGAGGCAAAACCGGAAGCCTTGTAATGTTAAGCTTCCCTATATAAACCCCACCTTCGAATCTCTGGCCAACCCATCTTTTTACTTCCTAATTTTCTTTTCCTGCTCTATCTCCCTCTATTTCTCTCTGCGTTGTGTGAGGAAAGAAAAGCGGAGGGAAATGGCTCAACGGAGGTTCTTGGACTACATTCACAGCAAGCCAGAGAGCTCCGCTGGGAGAGAACAAAGACGGAGGAGGAAGAGGGAAGTTCACACGACCTCCGTCGAAGAGATCTCCAGAAGTGAGCAAGCCAGAGAAGGAGAGACATCGAGCGAGCTCAGATTTGATCGTTTCTGATCAGATGTGGGAGACAACGATGCTTCACCATCGCCTGCCTCTGCCATTCCGCCATCCTTGACCACTATTGTCGTGTCTGGGCCAGGCCGAGTGAAATTCTCGGGCAAATTCCACCTCCTCAACCCCTTCATAAATTTCTTACCTTATCAAAGGATTGTTCAAACAAGATCTGGAGCTTCGAACAAAAGGAGGTTGCTCCCTCACTCTAGTTCGAACTGCACATGAGGGGAGTCACTAAGTTCCGACTGTCGAAAATGAGACGAAAACAAAATGATCCATTGGGAGGAAAAGTGCACTTCCAAGTCTAGGTCTAGCGGCGCGTGAGGTGTGTGCGTGTCTCTGCCGTAGCGCCACCGTCCCTTTGCCCAACCGAATCCATAACGCATCGCTTCGCTCGACACGCAGGCACGTCTTGCCAAATTTGGTTGAGAAGCGTCGGCCTAGGAAAAGATGAAATGTCGTCGAGAGGAATCGGCACAACCCATCACGTCACCCTCATTGAAGTACTTTCTCGGTTTTCGTAGCACATTTAACTCGCCTTGCTTCTTCGCTTCGGAGGCAAAACCAGAAGTCTTGTAATGTCAAGCTTCCCTATATAAACCCCCCTTCGAATCTCTGGCCAACCCACCTTTTTATTTCATAATTTTCTTTTCCTGCTCTATCTTACTTTATTTCTCTTTGCGTTGTGTGAGGAAAGAAAAGAGGAGGGAAATGGCTCAACGGAGGTTCTTGGACTACATTTACAGCAAGCCAGATAGCTCCGCCGGGAGAGAACAAAGACAGAGGAGAAAGAGGGAAGTTCACACGACCTCCACCAGAGAAATCTCCAGCGGTAAGCAAGCCAGAGAAGCAGAGACATCGAGCGAGCCCAGATCTGATCGTTTCTTATCAGATGTGGGAGACAACGCTGCTTCGTCGTTGCCTGCCTCTGCCATTCCGCCATCCCCAACGACTATCGTCGTGTCTGGGCCGGGCCGGGTGAAATTCTCAGGAAAATCCCACCTCCTCAACCCTGTAATGAATTTCTTGCCTTATCAAATGATTGTTCAAACAAGATCTAGAGTTTCGATCAAAAGGAGGTTGCTCCGTCACTCCAGTTCGAACTGCACATGAAGGGAGTCACTAAGTTCCAACTGCCAAAAATGAGACGAAAACAAAATGAGCCGTTGGGAGGAAAAGTGCATTTCTAAATCGAGGTCCGGCGGAGCGTGGGGCGTGTGTGCGTTTCTGCTATAGCACCACCCTCTCTCTGCCCAACCGAAGTCATAACGAGTCACTTCACTCAAGACGCAAGCACGTCTCGCCACATTCGGTTGAGAAGCGTCGGCCAAGGAAAAAATGAAACATCGTCGAGACGAATCAACACAACCCCTCGTGTCACCCTCATTGAAATACTTTCTCGGTTTTCGTAGCACATTGACTCATTTTGCTTCTTCGCTCCGGAGGCAAAACCGAAAGCCTTGTAATGTCAAGCTTCCCTGTATAAACCCCGCCTTCAAATATCTGGCCAACCCACCCTTTTACTTCATAATTTTCTTTTCCTGCTCTATCACACTCTATTTCTCTCTACGTTGCGTGAGGAAAGAAAAGAGAAGGGAAACGGCTCAACGGAAACTCTTGGACTACATTGACAGCAAGCCAGAGAGCTCCGCATGGAGAGAATAGAAACGAAGGAGAAAGATGGAAGTTCACACGACCTCCGCCGGAGATCTCTCGGGCGGTGAGCAAGCCAGAGAAGGAGAGACGCCGACCGAGCCCAGATTGGATCGTTTCTGATCAGATGTGGGAGACAACGCTGTTTCGCCGTCGCTTGCCTCTGCCATTCCGCCATCCCCAACGACAGTTGTCGTGTCTGGGCCGGGCCGGGTGAAATTCTCGGCCAAATCCCACCTCCTCAACCCCTTAAGAAATTTATTGCCTTATCAAATGATTGTTCAAACAGGATTTGGAGCTTCGATCAAAATGAGGTTGCTCCCTCACTCTAGTTCGAACTGCACATGACAGGAGTCACTAAGTTCCAACTGTCGAAAATGAGAAGAAAACAAAATGAGCCATTGGGAAGAAAAGTGTGCTTCCAAGTCTAGATCCGGCAGAGCTAGGGCGCATGTGCGTCTCTGCCGTAGCGCCACCTCCCTCTGCCCAACCGAAGCCATAATGCGTCACTTTGCTCGAGACGCAGGCACGTCTCACCAAATTTGGTTGAGAAGCGTTAGCCTAGGAAAAGATGAAACGTCGTCGAGAGAAATCGACACAACCTCTCGCCACACCCTCATTGAAGTACTTTCTCGATTTTCGTAGCACATTTGACTCGCCTCGCTTCTTCGCTCCGGAGGCAAAACCGGAAGCTTTGTACTGTCAAGCTTCCCTATATAAACCCCGCCTTCGAATCTCTGGCCAACGCACCTTTTTACTTCCTAATCTTCTTTTCCTGCTCTATCTCCCTCTATTTCTCTCTACGTTGTGTGAGGAAAGAAAAGATGAGGGAAATGGCTCAACGGAGGTTCTTGGACTACATTCACAGCAAGTTAGAGAGCTCCGCTTGGACAGAACAAAGACAGAGGAGAAAGAAGGAAGTTCACACGACTTCCGCCAGAGAGATCTCCGATGATGAGAAAGCCAGAGAAGGAGATACGCTGAGGGAGCCTAGATCTGATCGTTTCTAATTAGATGTAGGAGACAACGCTGCTTCGCCGTAGCCTACCTCACCCTCATTGAACTACTTTCTCGGTTTTCGTAGCACATTTGACTCGCCTTGCTTCTTCGCTCCGGAGGCAAAACCGGAAGCCTTGTAATGTCAAGCTTCCCTATAAAAAATCCCACCTTCGAATCTCTGGCCAACCCACCTTTTTACTTCCTAATTTTCTTTTCCTGCTCTATCTCACTCAATTTCTCTCTGTGTTGTGTGAGGAAAGAAAAGATGAGGGAAATGGCTCAATGGAGGTTCTTGGACTACATTTACAGCAAGCTAGAGAGCTCCGCCGGGAGAAAACAAAGACGGAGGAGAAACAAGGAAGTTCACACGACCTTCGCTGAAGAGATCTCTTGCGATGAGAAAGCCAGAAAAGGAGAGACGCTAAGGGAGCCTAGATTTGATCATTTCTGATCAGATGTAGGAGACAACGCTGCTTCGCCGTCGCCCGCCTCTGCCATTCCGCCATCCCCGACGACTGTCGTTGTCTCTGGGTCGGGCTGAATGAAATTCTTGGGCAAATCCCACCTCCTCAACCCCATAATGAATTTCTTGTCTTATCAAAGAATTGTTCAAACAGGATCTGGAGCTTCGATTAAAAGGAGGTTGCTCTCTCACTCCGGTTCGAACTACACATGAGGGGAGTCACTAAGTTCAAACTATCGAAAATGAGACGAAAACAAAAGGAGTCGTTGGGAGGAAAAGTGCGCTTCCAAGTCTAGGTTCGGCGGCGTGTGGGGCGCTTGCGTGTCTCTGCCATAACGCCACCCTCCCTCTGCCCAACCGAAGCCATAACGCGTCGCTTTGCTCGAGATGCATGCACGTCTCGCCAAATTTGGTTGAGAAGCGTCAGCTTAAGAAAAGATGAAACGTCCTCGAGAGGAATCAACACAACCCCTCACGTCACCCTCATTGAAGTACTTTCTCGATTTTCGTAGCACATTTGACTCGCCTTACTTTTTCGCACTAGAGGTAAAACCGGCAGCCTTGTAATGTGAAACTTCCCTATATAAACCCCGCCTTCAAATCTCTAGCCAACTCACCTTTTTACTTCCTAATCTTCTTTTCCTGCTCCATCTCCCTCTATTTCTCTCTACGTTGTGTGAGGAAAGAAAAAAGGAGGGAAATGGCTCAATGGAGGTTCTTGGACTACATTCACAGCAAGCTAGAGAGCTCCGCCGGGAGAGAACAAAGACGGAGGAGAAAGAGGGAAGTTCACACGACCTCCGTCGGAAAGATCTCCGACGATGAGAAAGCCAGAGAAGGAGAGACGCTGAGGGAGCCTAGATCTGATCGTTTCTGATCAGATGTAGCAGACAACGCTGCTTCGCGGTCGCTTGCCTCTGCCATTCCGCCATCCCCGACGACTATCGTTGTGTCTGGGCCGGGCCGGGTCAAATTCTCGGGCAAATGCCACCTCCTCAACCCCATAATAAATTTCTTGCCTTATCAAAAGATTGTTCAAACAGGATCTGGAGCTTTGATCAAAAAGGAGGTTGCTCCCTCACTCTAGTTCGAACTGCACATGAGGGGAGTCACTAAGTTCCAACTGTCGAAAATGAGACGAAAACAAAATTAGCCATTGGGAGGAAAAGTGTGCTTCCAAGTCTAGCTCCGGCGGCGCGTGGGGCACGTGCGCGTCTCTGCTGTAGTGCCACCCTCCCTTTGCCCAACCGAAGCCATGACGCGTGCTTTGCTCGAGATGTAGGCACGTCTCCCCAAATTTGGTTGAGAAGCGTCAGCCTAGGAAAAGATAAAACGTCATTGAGAGGAATCGACACAACCCCTTGCATCACCCTCATTAAAGTACTTTCTCGATTTTCGTAGCACATTCGACTCGCCTTGCTTCTTTCATCCGGAGGCAAAACCGAAAGCCTTGTAATGTCAAGCTTCCCTATATAAACCTCGCCTTCGAATCTCTGGTCAACGCACCTTTTTACTTCCTAATATTCTTTTCCTTCTCTATCTCCCTCTATTTCTCTCTACGTTGTGTGAGGAAATTAAAGAGGAGGGAAATGGCTCAACAGAGGTTCTTGAACTACATTCACAGCAAGCTAGAGAGCTCCGCCAGGAGAGAACAAAGGCGGAGGAGAAAGAGGGAAGTTCACACGACCTCCGTCGGAGAGATCTCCGGCGATGAGAAAGCCAAAGAATGAGAGACGTTGAGAGAGTCTAGATCTTATCGTATCTAATCAGATGTGTGAGACAACGCTATTTCGTTGTCGCCTGCCTCCACCATTTCGCCATCCTCGACAACTGTCGTTGTGTCTGGGCCGGGCAAAATGAAATTCTTGGGCAAATCCCACCTCCTCAACCCCATAATAAATTTCTTACCT
Organism: Eucalyptus pauciflora; assembly: GCA_007663325.1. Taxonomy (NCBI): domain Eukaryota; kingdom Viridiplantae; phylum Streptophyta; class Magnoliopsida; order Myrtales; family Myrtaceae; genus Eucalyptus; species Eucalyptus pauciflora. The sequence goes on along the minus strand of VMYD01000181.1, from coordinate 255,937 downwards.
TACCAAAGGATTGTTCAAACAGGATCTGGAACTTCAATTAAAAGGAGGTTGCTCCCTCACTCCAGTTCAAACTGCACATAAGGGGAGTCACTAAGTTCAAATTGTCGAAGATGAGACAAAAACAAAAGGAGTAGTTAGAAGGAAAAGTGCGCTTCCAAGTCTAGGTCCGGCGGCGCGTGGGGCGCATGCGCGTCTCTGCCGTAGCGCCACCCTCCCTCTGCCCAACCGAAGTCATAACGCGTCACTTTACTCGAGACGCAGGCACGTCTCACCAAATTTGGTTGAGAAGCGTCAGCCTAGGAAAAGATGAAACGTCGTCGAGAGGAATCGACGCAATCCCTCGCCTCACCCCTCACTAAAGTATTTTCTCGTTTTCGTAGCACATTTGACTCGCCTCGCTTCTTCGCTCCGGAGGCAAAACCGGAAGCCTTGTAATGTCAAGCTTCCCTATATAAACCCCGCCTTCGAATCTCTGGCCAACGCACTTTTCTACTTCCTAATCTTCTTTTCCTGCTCTATCTCCCTCTATTTCTCTCTACGTTGTGTGAGAAAAGAAAAGATGAGGGAAATGACTCAATGGAGGTTCTTAGACTACATTCACAGCAAGCTAGAGAGCTTCGCCGGAAGAGAACAAAGACGGAGGAGAAAGAGGGAAGTTCACACGACCTCCGCCGGAGAGATATCCGGTGATGAGAAAGCCAGAGAAGAAGAGACATTGAGGGAGCCTAGATCTGATCGTTTCCTGATCAGATGTGGGAAACAACGCTGCTTCGCGGTCGCTTGCCTTTGCCATTCCGCCATCCCCGACGACTGATGTCATGTCTAGGCTAGGCCGAATGAAATTCTCGAGCAAATCCCACCTCCTCAACCCCATAATAAATTTATTGCATTATCAAAGGATTGTTCAAACAGAATATGGAGATTCGATCAAAAGGAGGTTGTTCCCTCACTCCAATTCGAACTACACATGAGGGGAGTCACTAAGTTCCAACTGTCGAAAATGAGATGAAAACAAAATAAGCCATTGGGAGGAAAAGTGCGCTTCCAAGTTTAGGTCAGGCGACGCGTGTTGCGCGTGCGTGTCTCTGCCTCAGCGCCACCCTTGCTCTGCCCAACCGAAGCCATAATGCGTCGCTTTGCTCGAGATGTAGGCACGTCTCGCCAAATTTGGTTGAAAAGCGTCAGCCTAGGAAAAGATGAAACGTCGTCGAGAGGAATCGACATAACCCATCGCATCACCCTCATTGAAGTACTTTCTTGATTTTCGTAGCACATTGGACTCGCCTTGCTTCTTCGCTCCGAAGGCAAAACCGGAAACCTTGTAATGTCAAGCTTCTCTATATAAACCCCGCCTTCGAATCTCTGGCCAATGCACCTTTTTACTTCCTAATCTTCTTTTCCTACTATATCTCCCTCTATTTCTCTCAACGTTGTATGAAGAAAGAAAATAGGAGGGACATGGCTCAACGGAGGTTCTTGGACTACATTCACAGCAAGCTAGAGAGCTCCGCCGGGAGAGAACAAAGACGAAGGAGAAAGATGGAAGTTCACACGACCTCCGCCAGAGACATCTCCGGCGATAAGAAAGCCAGAGAAGGAGAGACGCTGAGGCAACCTAGATCTAATCGTTTCGGATCAAATGTGGGAGACAACACTGCTTCACGGTCGCTTGCCTCTGCCATTCCGCCATCCTCGACTACTGTCGCCGTGTCTAGGCCGGGCCAATTGAAATTCTTGGGCAAATCCCGCCTCCTCAACCCCATAATGAATTTCTTGCCTTATCAAATGATTGTTCAAACATGATCTGAAGCTTCGATTAAAAGGAGGTTGCTCCCCCACTCCAGTTCGAACTGCACATGAAGGGAGTCACTAAGTTCAGACTGTCGAAAATGAAACGAAAACAAAAGGAGCCGTTGGAAGGAAAAGTGCACTTCCAAGTCTAGGTCCAGCAGCGCGTGGGGCGCGTGCGCATCACTACCATAGCACCACCCTCCCACTGCCCAACCGAAGTAATAACACGTCGCTTTACTCGAGACGCAGGCACATCTCGCCAAATTTGGTTAAGAAGCGTCAGCTTAGGAAAAGATGAAATGTCGTCGAGAGGAATCGACACAACCCCTCGCGTCACCCTCATTAAAGTACTTTCTCGATTTTTGTAGAACATTTGACTCGCCTTGCTTATTCGCTCTGGAGGCAAAACCGGAAGCCTTGCAATGTCAAGCTTCCCTATATAAACCCCGCCTTCGAATCTCTGACCAATGCACCTTTTTATTTCCTAATTTTCTTTTCCTGCTCTATCTCCCTCTATTTCTCTCTACGTTGTGTGAGGAAAGAAAACAAGAGAGAAATGGCTCAACGGAGGTTCTTGGACTACATTCACAGCAAGCTAGAGAGCTCCGCCGGGAGAGAACGAAGATAGAGGAGAAAGAGGGGAGTTCACACGACCTCCGTCGGAGAGATCTCCGGCGATGAGAAAGCCAGCTAAGGAGAGACGCTGAGGGAGCCTAGATCTGATCATTTCTGATCAGATGTGGGAGACAACGCTGATTCGCAGTCGCCTGCCTCTGCCATTCCGCCATCCCCAACGACTGTCGTTGTGTCTGGGCCGAGCTGGGTCAAATTCTCAGGCAAATCCCACCTCCACAACCCCATAATAAATTTCTTGCCTTATCAAAAGATTGTTCATATAGGATCTGGAGCTTCGATAAAAAATGAGGTTGCTCCCTCACTCTAGTTCGAACTGCACATGAGGGGAGTCACTAAGTTCCAACTGTCGAAAATGAAACGAAAACAAAATGAGCCATTGGGAGGAAAAGTGCGCTTCCAAGTCTAGGTTTGGCAGCGCGTGGGGCGCATGCGCGTCTCTACCGTAGCGCCACCCTCCCTTTGCCCAACCGAAGCCATGACGCGTGCTTTGCTCGAGATGTAGGCACGTCTCGTCAAATTTGGTTGAGAAGCGTCAACCTAGGAAAAGATTAAATGTAATCGAGAGGAATCGACACAACCCCTTGCATCACCCTCATTCAAGTATTTTCTCGATTTTCGTAGCACATTCGACTCGCCTTGCTTCTTCTCTCCGGAGGCAAAACCGAAAGCCTTGTAATGTCAAGCTTCCCTATATAAACCTCGCCTTCGAATCTCTAGCCAACGCACCTTTTTACTTCCTAATATTCTTTTCCTGTTCTATCTCCCTCTATTTCTCTCTACGTTGTGTGAGGAAAGAAAAGATGAGGGAAATGGCTCAACGAAGGTTCTTGAACTACATTCACAGCAAGCTAGAGAGCTCCACCGGGAGAGAACAAAGACGGAGGAGAAAGAGGGAAGTTCACACGACCTCCATCAAAGAGATCTCCGGCAATGAGAAAGCCAAAGAAGGAGAGACGCTGAGAGAGTCTAGATCTGATCATTTCTGATCAAATGTGGGAGACAACGCTATTTCGCTATCGCCTGCCTCTGCCATTCCGCCATCCCCGACAACTGTTGTTGTGTCTAGGCCGGGCCGAATGAAATTCTTGGGCAAATCCCACCTCCTCAACCCCATAATGAATTTCTTACCTTACCAAAGGATTGTTCAAACAAGATCTGGAACTTCAATTAAAAGGAGGTTGCTCCCTCACTCCAGTTCAAATTGCACATAAGGGGAGTCACTAAGTTCAAATTGTCGAAGATGAGACAAAAACAAAAGGAGTAGTTAGGAGGAAAAGTGCGCTTCCAAGTCTAGGTCCGGCGACGCGTGGGGCGCGTGCGCGTCTCTGCTGTAGCGCCACCCTCCCTCTACCCAACCGAAGTCATAACGCGTCGCTTTACTCGAGACGCAGGCACATCTCGCCAAATTTGGTTGAGAAGCGTCAGCCTAGGAAAAGATGAAACGTCGTCAAGAGGAATCGACACAATCCCTCGCCTCACCCTCACTAAAGTATTTTCTCGTTTTCATAGCACATTTGACTCGCCTCGCTTCTTCGCTCTGGAGGCAAAACCGGAAGCCTTTTAATGCCAAGCTTCCCTATATAAACCCTACATTCGAATCTCTGGCCAATGCACTTTTCTACTTCCTAATTTTCTTTTCCTGCTCTATCTCCCTCTATTTCTCTCTACATTGTGTGAGAAAAGAAAAGATGAGGGAAATGACTCAACGGAGGTTCTTGGACTACATTCACAGCAAGCTAGAGAGCTTTGTCGGAAGAGAACAAAGACGGAGGAGAAAGAGGGAAGTTCACACGACCTCCGCCGGAGAGATCTCCGGTGATGAGAAAGCCAGAGAAGAAGAGATATTGTGGGAGCCTAAATCTGATCATTTCTTATCATATGTGGGAGACAACGCTGCTTCGCGGTCGCTTGCCTTTGCCATTCCGCCGTAGCGCCACCCTCCCTCTGCCCAACCGAAGTCATAACGCGTCGCTTTACTCAAGACGCAGGCACATCGCACCAAATTTGGTTGAGAAGCGTCAGCCTAGGAAAAGATGAAACGTCCTCGAGAGGAATCGACACAACCTCTCACGTCACCCTCATTGAAGTACTTTCTCGGTTTTCGTAGCACATTTGACTCGCATTGCTTCTTCCCTCCGGAGGCAAAATCGGAAGCCTTGTAATGTTAAGCTTCCCTATATAAACCCCCCTTCGAATATCTGACCAACGCACCTTTTTACTTCATAATCTTCTTTTCCTACTATATCTCCCTCTATTTCTCTCTACGTTGTGTGAGGAAAGAAAAGAGAAGGAAAATGACTTAACGGAGGTTCTTGGACTACATTCACAGCAAGCTAGAGAGCTCCGCCGGGAGAGAACAAAGACGGAGGAGAAAGAGGGAAGTTCACACGACCTCCGCCGGAGAGATCTCCGATGATGAGAAAGCTAGAGAATGAGAGACGCTGAGGGAGCCTAGATGTGATCGTTTCTGATCAGATGTGGGAGACAACGCTGCTTCGTTGTCGCCTGCCTCTGCCATTCCGCCATCCCCAACGGCTGTCGTCATGTCTGGGCCGGGCCGAATGAAATTCTTGGGCAAATCTCACCTCCTCAACCTCATAATAAATTTCTTGCCTTATCAAATGATTGTTCAAACAAGATCTGTAGTTTCGATTAAAAGGAGGTTGTTCCCTCACTCCAGTTCGAACTGCACATGAGGGGAGTCACTAAGTTCAAACTGTAGAAAATAAGACGAAAACAAAAGGTGCCGTTAGGAGGAAAAGTGCGCTTCCAAGTCTTGGTCTGGCGGTGCGTGGGGCGTGTGCGTGTCTCTGCCGTAGCGCCACCCTCCCTCTGCCCAACCGAAGCCATAACACGTCACTTTACTCGAGACGCAAGCACGTCTCGCCAAATTTGGTTGAGAAGCGTCAGCCTAGGAAAAGATGAAATGTCGTCGAGAGGAATCGACACAACCTCTCGCCTCATCCTTATTGAAGTACTTTCTCGATTTTCGTAGCACATTTGACTCGCCTTGCTTCTTCGCTCCGGAGGCAAAATCGAAAGCCTTGTAATGTCAAGCTTCCCTATATAAACCCCGCCTTCGAATCTCTGGCCAACACACCTTTTTACTTCCTAATCTTCTTTTCCTGCTCTATCTCCCTTTATTTCTCTCTGCGTTGTGTGAGGAAAGAAAATAGGAGGGAAATGGCTCAACGGAGGTTCTTGGACTACATTCACAGCAAGCTAGAGAGCTCCGCTGGAAGAGAACAAAGATGGAGGAGAAAGAGGGAAGTTCACATGACCTCCGCCAGAGAGATCTCTGGCGATGAGAAAGCCAGAGAAGGAGAGATGCTGAGGGAGCCTAGATTTGATCGTTTCTGATCAGATATGGGAGACAACGTTGCTTCGTTGTCGCCTGCCTCTGCCATTCCGCCATCCCCAACAATTGTCGTCATGTCTGGGCTGGGCCGAATGAAATTCTTGGGCAAATCCCACCTCCTCAACCCCATAATGAATTTCTTGTGTTATCAAATGATTGTTCAAACAATATCTGGAGTTTCGATTAAAAGGAGGTTGTTCCCTCACTCCAGTTCAAACTGCACATGAGGGGAGTCACTAAGTTCAAACTATCGAAAATAAGACGAAAACAAAATGTGCCGTTAGGAGGAAAAGTGCGCTTCCAAGTCTTGGTCCGGCGGTGCGTGGGGCGTGTGCGCGTCTCTGCCATAGCGCCACCCTCTCTCTGCCCAACCAAAGCCATAACGCGTCACTTTGCTCGAGACGCAAGCACGTCTCGTCAAATTTGGTTGAGAAGCGTCAGCCTAGGAAAAAATGAAACGTCATCAAGAGGAATCGACACAACCCCTCGCCTCACCCTCATTGAAGTACTTTCTCGATTTTCGTAGCACATTTGACTCGCCTTGCTTCTTCGCTCCGGAGGCAAAATCGAAAGCCTTGTAATGTCAAGCTTCCCTATATAAACCCCGCCTTCGAATCTCTGGCCAACACACCTTTTTACTTCCTAATCTTCTTTTCCTGCTCTATCTCCCTTTATTTCTCTCTGCGTTGTGTGAGGAAAGAAAAGAGGAGGGAAATGGCTCAACGGAGGTTCTTGGACTACATTCACAGCAAGCTAGAGAACTCCGCTGGAAGAGAACAAAGATGGAGGAGAAAGAGGGAAGTTCACATGACCTCCGCCAGAGAGATCTCTGGCGATGAGAAAGCCAGAGAAGGAGAGATGCTGAGGGAGCCTAGATTTGATCGTTTCTGATCAGATATGGGAGACAACGTTGCTTCGTTGTCGCCTGCCTCTGCCATTCTGCCATCCCCAACAACTGTCGTCATGTCTGGGCCGGGCCGAATGAAATTCTTGGGCAAATCCCACCTCCTCAACCCCATAATGAATTTCTTGTGTTATCAAATGATTGTTCAAACAATATCTGGAGTTTCGATTAAAAGGAGGTTGTTCCCTCACTCCAGTTCAAACTGCACATGAGGGGAGTCACTAAGTTCAAACTGTCGAAAATAAGACGAAAACAAAATGTGCCGTTAGGAGGAAAAGTGCGCTTCCAAGTCTTGGTCCGGCGGTGCGTGGGGCGTGTGCGCGTCTCTGCCATAGCGCCACCCTCCCTCTGCCCAACCGAAGCCATAACGCGTCACTTTGCTCGAGACGCAAGCACGTCTCGCCAAATTTGGTTGAGAAGCGTCAGCCTAGGAAAATATGAAACGTCATCGAGAGGAATCGACACAACTCCTCGCCTCACCCTCATTGAAGTACTTTCTCGATTTTCGTAGCACATTTGACTCGCCTTGCTTCTTCGCTCCGGAGGCAAAATCGGAAGCCTTGTAATGTCAAGCTTCCCTATATAAACCCCGCCTTCGAATCTCTGGCCAACACACCTTTTTACTTCCTAATCTTCTTTTCCTGCTCTATCTCCCTTTATTTCTCTCTGCGTTGTGTGAGGAAAGAAAAGAGGAGGGAAATGGCTCAACAGAGGTTCTTGGACTATATTCACAGCAAGCCATAGAGCTCCGCCGGGAGAGAACAAAGCCGGAGGAGAAAGAGGAAAGTTCACACGACCTCCACCGGAGAGATCTTGGGCGGTGAGCAAGCCAGAGAAGAAGAGACATCGAGCGAGCCCAAATCTGATAATTTCTGATCGGATGTGGGAGATAACGCTGCTTCGCCATCGCCTACCTCTGCCATTCCGCCATCCCCGACGACTGTCATCGTGTCTATGCATGGCCGGGTGAAATTCTCGGGCAAATCCCTCCTCCTCAACCCAATAATGAATTTATTGCCTTATCAATGGATTGTTCAAACAGGATTTGGAGCTTTGATCAAAAGGAGGTTGCTCCATCACTTCAGTTCGAACTGCACATGAGGGGAGTCACTAAGTTCCAATTGTCGAAAAAGAGACGAAAACAAAAGGAGCCGTTGGGAGGAAAAGTGCGCTTCCAAGCCTAGGTCCGACGGCACTTGGGGCGCGTGTGTGTCTCTGCCATAGCATCCCCCTCCCTCTGCCCAACCGAAACCATAACGTGTCGCTTCGCTCAAGACGCAAGCACATCTCGCCAAATTTGGTTGAGAAGCGTTAGCCTAGGAAAAGATAAAACGTCGTCGAGAGGAATCGACACAACCCCTCGCCTCACCCTCATTGAAGTACTTTCTCGGTTTTCGTAGCATATTTGACTCGTCTTTGCTTCTTCGCTCGGGAGGCAAAATCGGAAGCCTTGTAATGTCAAGCTTCCCTATATAAACCCCACCTTCGAATCTCTAGCCAACCCACATTTTTACTTCCTAATTTTCTTTTTCTACTCTATCTCTCTCTATTTCTCTCTGTGTTGCATGAGGAAAGAAAAGAGGAGGGAAATGGCTCAACGAAGGCTCCTGGACTACATTGACAGCAAGCGAGAGAGCTCTGCCAGAAGAGAATAGAGACGGAGGAGAAAGAGGGGAGTTCACACAACCTCCTTCGGAGAGATCTCCGGTGGTGAGCAAGCTAGAGAAGGAGAGATGCTGAGCGAGGCTAGATCTGATCGTTTCTGATCAGATCTAGGAGACAATGCTACTTCGCTGTCGCTTGCCGCCGCCATTCCGCCATCCCTGACGACTATCATCGTGTCTAGGCCGAGCCGAGTGAAATTCTCGGGCAAATCCCTCCTCCTCAACCCCATGATGAATTTCTTGCCTTATCAAGGGATTGTTCAAACAGGATCTGGAGCTTCGATCAAAAGGAGGTTGCTCCCTCACTCCAGTTCGAATTGCACATGAGGGGAGTCACTAAGTTCTAACTGCCGAAAATGAGACGAAAACAAAAGGAGCCGTTGGGAGGAAAAATGCGCTTCCAAATTTAGGTCCGGCGGTGCGTGGGGCGCGTGTGCGTCTCTGCCATAGCGTCCCCTTCCCTCTGCCCAACCGAAGCCATAACGCGTTGCTTCACTCGAGACACAGGCACGTCTCGCCAAATTCAGTTGAGAAGCGTCGGCCTAGGAAAAGATGAAACGTCATCGAGAGGAATCGACACAACCCCTCGCGTCACCCTCATTGAAGTACTTTCTCGATTTTCGTAGCTTATTTGACTCGTATTGCTTCTTCGCTCCAGAGGCAAAACCGAAAGCCTTGTAATTCCCTATATAAACCCCGCATTCGAATCTCTAGCCAACCCACCTTTTTACTTCCTAATTTTATTTTACTGCCTTATCTCCTTCTATTTCTCTCTGCGTTGCGTGAGGAAAGAAAAGAGGAGGGAAATGGCTCAACGGAGGCTCTTGGACTACATTGACAACAAGCTAGAGAGCTCCGCCGGGAGAGAACAAAGACGGAGGAGAAAGAGGGGAGTTCACACGACCTCCGCCGGAGATTTCTCCGGTGGTGAGCAATCCAAAGAAGGAGAGACGCCGAGCTAGCCCAAATCTGATCCTTTCTGATCAGATTTGGGCAACAACGTTGTGGCCATCCCCGACCACTGTCGTCGTGTCTAGGTCCCCGCCCTGTCGCTACCGTCCACGACCCAACGCCCTGGCCAGACGCCGTTCCTCGAGAGTCGCACCGCCGCCATCCCTGACTCCGTCGCCGCACTAGATCCCTGTTGAGCTGCTTCCCCGATGCTGTTGCCGCATCGTACTGCTGTCAGGACGGTCGCCGTTGCCATTCAGTCACCAATGACCCCATCGCAGCAGCCGCCCATCCCGACGACTACTGTCGATCCTGTCCCTGCCGTGTCGAGCCATCATGGGATCCAGCCCCTTCGCAACACCAGCTCAGCACCCCCGTTTAGCCTCTAATGCCGTCATCCTCCACTTCGCCGTCGCCTGTCACCATCACCGTCGCTTGTCACTATCGTTCCATCTGCTGCCATCCGTTCGCCCAGCGACACCTCATCCGCGAGCAAAGAGAGGGACGTCCATCGGGTCGCGGTTGGGTAGGCTTTCAGCCAAAAACTGAGTCAAGCGCAGGTCGCGAACCGATTAAGGTTTTGAACAATCTGGGCTGGGTATTAGAGCCGGATTTAGGCTGTTTTCGTACGTGGGCTTGTGGGCTTCCTTTAAAAAAAAAAAAAAATTAGACCGAAGTAGGCCTGCACATCAAGCCCAGCCCGACTAGGCTTCCGCCAACCTGGGTTGCGTGGCCCAGTCCGATCCGAGTTCAGGTCGTCTAGCCTGATCTAGTCCGGGCTCAGGCCCTTTTCGACGAACCGGGTCGGACTCAACACGAGGATCCAACCCAGTTCGTTTTAAATATATTATAATATTAAAATATTAAAATAATATCTTTAAAAAAATTAAAAAAATCGAAAATTAAAAAAATGTAAGGTTTGGTTGGAAATTGCCATGTTTTGCCTTCTTAGTATAATTAGGCCTTCATTTACTTGCACATTGATTATATCGTGTGTTTAATTTGCATATTTAATTATGTTTAATTGCACTTGCTCAATTTTAGTACAATTAGGATCTTGGTAGCTGTAATTATTACTTTAATGATTGCACACCCACATGATCACCTCACATGTTAGTGAATAGGGTATAAAATCAATCTAAATTGCCTGACAAATATCTTTTTTTTTTAAATGAATAAGATTAGGTACCGAAATGGCACTAATTAGTTATTAGTGTAATCAAGTCCCCGACCCTAGATTATCTGGTTATGTAGGAAGTGAAGTATACTTTCATACCTCATTTGGTTTCTAGCCGACCCCAATAGACTAGTGGCGACTCCTTTTTACGAAATTCTTTAGAATACCTCAATGTCACGTGAGGTATGGGCTTAGGAGAGCCCACGCCTAATCATAGGCCTTAGGTCCATTCTTTAAGCAATACCCCTAAACCCGTTCCCTCCCCCCGAGGGTAGATTGCGACAAGCCTTATCCTATCTTATACCGCAACCAAATACACGATCTTGCCTTAATCCTAGTCACCTAATGCAACTTTTAGTTTAAACTTTTTTTAATGCATTAAGTCCTTAAATTTTCACATTTATTCATTTTAAGACTTCCTTGAAGTTCGTCAATTTTTTTTTTAAATGGAAGATCGCATGGGGGCATTTCTTTTTATTTTATAATTTCACATGGCTATAAACACAATGATGACGGCTATTCGAACATGAAATGACATTGTTGGAATAGTGTCACGTTAAAAAAAAGTTTAAAAATTTAGAAATATTAAAATTCCAAAAATAATGAAAGTTAAAAAAAAAAAAAAGACAACAAAGACTTACAAGCTAAAAGGAAATCACAAGTGTCCGGAGGTGAGGGGGTTACCGTACACAAGCTCTTCACACCAGACAGGACCTGCAACCTCTCACCGAGATCGCGACAATAAGCGTGGTTGCTCCAATCGTGGTGGCACCACCCCTCGCCACCATCGAGCAAGGGTTGGTAGCCCCTTGTGTGGGCTTGTCAATTCTCTATCAGTGGTAGTGAGGGGTGGCATCACCGCCACTCAAGTGCGGACGCATGCCCTCACATAGATCTACCGAGGGTTGCAGTGGTCGGTGGCCTAGCGAGGGCCGGCCATTCTGGCCCTGCCCCGGATGAGAGGTTGTTGGCCTTCCTTAATGCAAAGAGGTCAACCACAGCGGCGTCCCTTGAGCACAATCCCTCCCTCAAGACTCCTCTCTCTTTCATCTTTCTATGTTTTTCTAAATGTTCACAAAAAAAAAAAAAAGGGCCACATAGATTTCTCGACCACTTGGAATTAATGTGGCTAATGGATTCAATCGTCAAACCCAAACAGGTTTAGGATTTAAGTGTGGTTGGACATAAAATTTGGACAGTTATAGTTATTATCATGTTCACTACTATCCTCACCCAATTACTAAAAAATAATTTTAAGAAAGGAGACGTTTTATATAAGATGCAACCGATTGAAATTTTTTGACGTGAATGATAACCATTCTATACAAAAAACTGATTTTTCTATTTTTATTTCCTAAACAAGTTTTTGAACAAAAATATGTATTTGATAATGGCACAAAAATTTTGTTTTCATTATAAAAGTTTATTTAATAATGACACAAAATTTCTTCTTCTTAAACGGACGATGACAATCGGTGAATGGCGGGGGAGGGTGGACGGCAGCTTGTGGTGACGGCAACCGACGGGTGGGCTGAGGCTCGTAGCGAGAACGATCAATGAGGAGAGTTCTTATTTCTTATTTATATTTCAGAAATAGAGAAGTAGAAAATTTTTACTTCTCATTTCCATTCCAAACATATTTCTAAATTAAAAATTTGTTCTAAAAATTAAAAATAAATTAAATTATTTTACCAAACGAATTTCTATTCTAGAAACAAATCTGAAATAGAAAAGCAGTGCGCATGATAACCATTTTATTTCTCTTCCAAATTGAAATAAAAAAATAGTACGCATGATAATCATTTTATTTCTCTTCAAAAAAAAATCTGAAATAGAAAACCAATTCCGAAACAAAAATAAAGTGGTCATCATACGTGCCAATGTCCGAGAGAAGGTGCACATGCACTTTCCATCTGTGCTTCTTCAGTGTTGGCTTTGATCTTAAAGACGCCTTATAACAAGCGGGCATGGCCTCGAATGCTATTGTCCTCATTTTTCAATCTCTCTTTTCTCTAGTTCGAGCGACCGTCATTCCTATATACCATCGCCGCCCTCGCTGTTCATTATCCGTAGCAGAGACATCGTGCGGATTCACTCCCTTCTCGAATTTCGTCATCAACAATCAAATGATTCATTGAATTTCGGGTCTGTGGTACGAGGCATGTGGACTATAGGAGTACCAAATCGACGTAGAATTATCATAAAAGGCAGCAACTATTCAGCAAATTGCCAAAATTCTTGGAAATAATACGGTGGAATCCAGCACGTCAAAAATTCTTTTTCCTGTTTAAAAAAACGAAAAATAAATGTACAAAAATACCCTAAGAATTAAGAGAGGGATGGGTTGTATCTTGGTGTTTGTCCACGTCTATTTCACGATTTTCATGTCTTTTTATAAAGAAATTGTTCGTCCGATTGAAACCTAGATTGGGTCAAGCATTGTATGGGTTCGATTCATTCGGATCGGATCATAGGTCTCTACAATTGTATGACATGAAAAATAGGGTGAGAACTCAGATTGAACTAGAAACCGGACTAAACTAGCTACTGAGTGGTTCCCACAAGAATTGATCTAGTTCCAAGAAAATAACCTGTTCAATTTTGATTCCAAGGTTGGGACCAAACCAACTAAACCAACTTTGAGTATTTCATTTTTCTTTATATTTTATTCAACGAACCCTCAGTGAAATACATCGTAGAGATAGTTATTTTATTCTCCCATGGAATCATATTTAGACTTTTTTTGTATAAATAGTTATTTTCTTGCTAGAAAAGAGCAAAATAAGGCCAGTTTCAAGGCTAGATGGGTCGGTTCCCAATTCCACAAACTAGTTACTGACCTTACAAAATAGGTTCTGGAATAAAAACTGACCTACCATTGAACCGACCAAACGCTTTTGATAAAAAGAAAAAGATTAATTGGGGTAAGACCATTTTCGATCCATCTAAATCCCAACTCGATCCACCCGTTCGACAACAGATCTAGTATCAACAATCCAAGACCTTCTCGGGTCAAGTCCGATTAATGGTCACGGCCCGGCACATCGCCTATGAACTCGGCACACCATTCCCCTTCTCTCCCATACATAAGAACTGCCATGTTAGGGACAAACGTCCATGCTCGAAAAGACAGACACGAGCTCTGTCATCCTCTGCAATGGCTAGAGCCTTGCTAACGAACGCATCTAAAACGACAGATCGTGCATCGGAAAAGGAAGGAAGGAAGGAAGGAAGGGAGGGAAGAAATCAGCAGGCAAAAAAGTCAAAGCTGGAAGTCGGAATCGTCCCACTGGAGGACGGCCGACTCGGGACTCTGCTCCCGCTTCAGCTTGTCCTTCAAGAACCAGTCGCACACCCTCCCGGCGTTCAGCTCCTCGATGGCGCAACCCTCTTGCTCCGCCACCACCCTCAGCAGATTCAGCGACGATATCTGCAAATTTGCCCAACATCGCCAGCCGCTCAGAAATCGATTTCTCGACCGACCCACGAAGGAAAAAAACTGAGCTTTCGCCGGAAGGGGAGACGGGGATGTGGCGGAATGTTTTACGTACCGTCAGGCGGCAGAGGAAGCGCTCGTGGGTGCTCAGCCCGGAGATCTCGATGAGGCCGGCCTCCTCCAGCGTCAAGAAGCTCCGCCGCTTCCTCTCGGCGGCCGCGCTCTCTCCCGCGTCATCGCCCCCGGCGCAGCCTCTCACCACGAGCCTCCTCGCTCCGCCCACCGACCGGCGCTGGCCGAGACGGGCAGCCGTCGTCGTCCCGGAGGGCCGGCGGCGGTTCGCGGCGGCGCTGGAGAGGAGCGGCGAGGGGCGATGGTGATGGGTGTTGCAGAGTAGGCCGTTCGAGATCGAGATCATGCTGGTGTAGCCGAAAATGCGAAGGGAGACCGGAGAGAAGATGAAGAGAAGAAAGCAAAGTTCAGAGGCTCTTTTTCTGTGGACCAGACGCTGAGTTTTATCTTGCATGAGAGGAGAGGAGGGGAGAGGGGATTTTTTTTTTTTTGGCCAAATATTTTTTCGTTTTTTTCATTTCAAAATATTGAAGACAAGATTATGCATATTTAAAAATTTGTAGAGAATAATAAATAAACTTTACCTATGATTATTTGAATATTGAAGAAATTCTAATCTTACACATATAGTTATGTACGATTGAAGCAAAATATGATACTCGTAATCGTACTTTTCATTCATAGATGTTTGTCCAATAATAGTCTAGATTTGTTTTGTTTTGTTTATGGTGAGCGTATGATTTCATAAATGATATTTGTTGCATAAAAAATATGTTGGCTGCAATTTATTAAAGGTTTACAATATTTTTCTTCAAATTTAAAAGACTCAACTGTTTGAATTACAAACTTGAGAAAGATAAAAATGCACTATCAAGAAAAAAAAAGTAATCATGTTAATGCCAAGCCTAGTGAAATCAGATACTATTTGGCTTGTGATATATATTATACTTTCGAATCTATTTTATTTTTCAGCATAATCTATTTTACATTTGGGTTTTTGAATTCTGTCTGATAATATTTTATTTTTATTTTTTTTGGTAAAAATAATATTTTATTTATTACTACCGTATAATTGACTGAATTTGTTTTGCCACGTCACATAATAAGTACAGAAGCTCGAATTTGCACTTTCACCTACCTTCTTTCCTGCGACTTTCTTCTTCTTCTTCCTGTCTGAGCGAGTTCACTTCGCTCGAACTCCGAACGATGTCGTCGTCGTCGATGGCGTTTCGCTTCCCTCCATGCGCGATTCCACGTCCTCCCTCCGTCGGGAGCGCCACGACCCTCGTCCCCCTCCTCCGTCCATGGCGTCGGAGCGGGACCCAGATGGAAAGACGTCTCCCTCCGGTCGCGGCGACCCCGTTCGACCTGTCTCCTCCGCCCATCGATCACGACCTCGCCGTAAGCCCCCCCAATGCATATTGGAGGAGTTGAATTCTGGTCATCCATTGATGGGTTTTCGTTGTTGACGGTTTATTTCATCTGTCCTGTGCTGGGTGCTTTTTGGGTGCATGGGTTGCTGCGTTGGGACGCTCTTGCAGGAGTCCATGGTGGGGGCTGGAGCGAAGGTCTCGGACGATGGGGTTGTGGAGAGTTATGACAACGATGACGAAGCGTTGGATGCGGCTGATAACGGTCTCGCGGTATGTGGGCTAGTCTTTTTTGCTTTCGCTTGTCCTCGTGCTTCTTGTACACGAGTGTGGTTTGATTTTGGACAGAAATTCTAGTGTGCCTCACGTTTTGTCCGCCCGTGCCTGTGTGTTGGACCCTTTGGTTGCGCCTCTGGTGGGCTTGACTTGTATGAGGCTATATCGACTGCGGTGGGGCGGATGAAAGAGAGTGTTGCTTCTAGGTAGTCCATCCTACTATATTAAACCAGCAAGTTCGAGCTTGTGTCCGGGAAATGTGATCATCTCGACCGTCCGACTTGTACTTGCTTTTTGTTTCTGGTTTTCATTAGTTTTGGATCGAGCGAAGAAGCCGAGGTGAGGATGCAGCGGTGGATATGCAGGTCTTCAGGAAAAAGGAGGGGTGAGGGACCCTGTGGGGAGTGAGGGGAGGAGTAGAATAAGAACTTGGAGGGGTGGTGTCTCCTCATTGAGAATAGATAAGATATATTTGTTTTAACATTGGCTGAACATGTTATACTTAGACATTGGCTTCTAGATTGATTGCTCTAGTGAGGACTATTTCACATTTCATTCCTATTAAGCAGGACTTCAATTTTGCAGTGACTCTTTGGTCATTTAATCTATGATGGTTTGAGACGAGACTTGTTTCTAAACTGCAAGCTGGAGATATTGCTTGGTTGGGTCTTTAATTTATTGTTAAGCTGAACATATGAGCAGCCACTTATTTCCTCTTCATTTTGTGTAACTGGCATTTTTTTCTCTGTTAGATTTGATTCATTGATACGTACACATGATGCTCTAGGTTGTGGATTTGTCGCATTTTGGACGAATAAGAGGTATGGGTCTCTTCTTATGGGAGATCATTTAATTGATTGCCTGATAATATATTCTGATGGGAATTTCAGTAACAAGGGTGCCTGTGCCATCTGTCAAACACTTTAGATGTCTTGTCAAGGTTATCTTTGTAAACTCCTATTTATAATAAGTGATAGGTATACTCTGACTGAACAAATCAGTCGTGTCATTCTTCTTAAAGAAATAATTTCCTCCAAAATGATGTGCCTGTTGAAAATTGGGTCGTGATGCCTCTGCATTTCTTGTCTTAGAAAATCACTTATCTCCTTCATGCTCCCTTCATTGCTTTAAACTTGTGGTTCACTGAATAAGGATGTGGTGCTGGGCCATTGCCCCAATCTTCTAGGGCATCTAAGTTGTCTAATACATTGTATCTTATGGTTGTTGAACTTTCATCTAATTTGTTACTCTGTGCTTTCATCCTTGTTTTTATCAATGCATTTCACACGAAGTCAGTGGAGAAGACCGTGTCCCGTTTCTTCAAAATCAGACCACAGCAAATTTTGAATGCCTTAATGAAGGAGAGGTAGGAGATTCACACATGATATGCTCATCTTTTCCACCAAGCTCTCTGTACTCTCATGTTTCCCGGTCTCATAAATTACTCACTTTGCTAATGGAATGCCTGCTGCAAATCTCTAGGGTTGTGACACAGTTTTTGTGACACCAACAGCACGGACAATCGATATTGGCTATGCATGGATCATGGTAAAAATCAGTGCTTTGCTTGCTTCTTGTTCCTTTATGTATTCTGTTCCTTCTGCTGCAGTTAAGATAATTCTTTTAAAGTAGTCATGACTGCTCCGTCAAATGTAACAGAAAAATGCTATCACTTTGGTGGTCTCTCCAGTCACCTGTCAAAGCATAACAGAAATGCTCACAAAGTACGTTCTTTTGTCATGGACTCACTTTGGACTGGTATAATGGTTCAAAGATTCAAATACTGCTTGCTTTTTCTTGTTTGCTCCTGTTCAAACTCAAGCTTCTGGCACAATTATGGAATTGATGGATGAAATTTGTCTTTAACTAAGTAGTTTGATGCATTTGATCATATATGTTTCGTTAAGCGAGTATTATCTAACCTTTTGAGTTTTGTTTAGGTACATATTTTTTGCTGACAAGGTAGAGATCACAGACATCACCAAGCAGACAAGCTTCTTTGTCCTTTTGGGACCTAAGAGCAATCAAGTAATTGTGCTATCCAATGAGCTCAGACATAATGTTCAAACTTTCGCCTGGTTCATATTTATGATTCTGTTGGTTATGTTTTGACATTTTAACAGGTTTTGGAGCTTCTAAATTTGGAGGATCTGGATGGACAACCATATGGCTCACATAAACATTATAGTGTAATGTTTGTTTGATCTAGTGATATTAAATCCTTCCGGTTGCTGATTTAGAGGGCATAGCATTTCATTGCATATAATTCAACTGGTGTTCCTGTGAATCCGGGCATATTAAATATGTGGCATCTTCCTTCCCTTAGCTGTTATGTGAAAAGGAGTATAGTGGTGCGGCAAAGAAGTGCATTAGTATTGTTGCCTATAGTCATTTGTTGAGTATGGTATGCAATGTGCTCTTAAGGATATCGTTTATCATGGCTGCTAGCAGGAACACGGTATCTGTATATCCGATGTCCAGCAGTTATTGGCAATAAAGAGATTGACATAATTTTGTTGGTGTCTATGGTTTAGGCATTATAACTTTTTTATCATCATATCCTACAAGTTCCTGATCTCTGTCTGTGATGTTCAAAAGGTGTGAGGAGAGTCGAGGTCATATAACCTGGACGTGCAATTGAAAGATTGTTCTGAATTTTCAGATAAATGGAATGCCAGTAACGGTAGGAGTTGGAAATCTTGTTTCTGAAGAAGGTTATTCTATTTTGACGTCGCCTGCTGCTGCCACAACTGTCTGGGATATCCTCTTATCTCATGGTGCCATCCCAATGGGAGCTAATGCATGGGAAAGGCTAAGGATTCTGCGAGGTCAATTTCTCTTGGCTTAAATGTATTACATTTCATGTAAAGTATCACTTAAATGATTTTAGCATATGCATACCAACGTTTGTTTGGACCTTTTTCCCTAATTGCTCAATAATACTGGGGATGAATTTACGTAGTAGTGAGAGATTTAGCATGAGTGAATGTGAACTATGGTTTCAAGGAGCTATTTCTAGCAGTGGACATATATGTTTGGGTTTTTGTTGGGATGTTTTCTAGGATGGCATCCACCAAGCAGCCTGCTTTTGACCCCCTGCTATGGTCATATATATGGGGATCAGGATCCAGACAAGGGAATGCATTTGTTGATGCACTTTTCTAAAAAGTGGAGTTTGCTTTGAGGTGTTACTTATAAGCTTCCATTACCTACTTGTGGTTTTTTTGGTCATTAGAGCTTTTTTCTTCTTGTATTGCTGATCATGAGCTGATGCATGCTTAACTTTTAAGACCATGAAATCAACCTCGGTGCTATAGTTGGCTATGTTTTATGTTTCACTGGGACGTGTCATCTGATTTCAACTCTCTTCTTTGCAAATTGTATGTTTTGGCAGGATCACCTGTTGTTCAATGATAGAACCTTTGTTAGCAAGATTTATCATTTTACTTTTCATTTAGGTCATTGCTCATTAAAGTACACCGGCATTTGATGTGATGACATCCTAAAAAGGGAAAGTTAATCTTGTTGAGAGTATTTTGGTTGTTGCACAGACTTGTCGTGGTTACCATATTCATGCATGATCTGATGTGCATGGTGTGGTTGTCACTAACGACCTTTTTTGAGACGTCACTGTCAAGGATGAAACTGTCTGTCTCTTCTAATCACGGACTTCAGATTTCGATCCCATTAGTCAAACATGGTTTTTTGCAGGAAGACCAGCACCTGGGAAGGAGCTTACCAAAGAGTACAATGTTTTAGAAGCTGGTCTCTGGAACTCAATATCACTGGATAAGGGTATCTCCTTACAATAAAACCTTTTTTTTTCAAAGAAATCTAGATGATTTACATTATCTCGACTTCTCAGGCTGTTATAAGGGGCAAGAGACGATATCTAGACTGATAACTTATGATGGAGTCAAACAGAGCCTATGGGGTGTTCATCTAGATGCACCTGCAAAACCTGAAAGCCCCATCCTTGTTGATGGGAAAAAGGTACAGTCTGTGGCTTTATAGTGATGTAGTACTAAAAAAATATTAACAAAAGAAGCTCGATTTATAACCAAAGATATGCTTAAGTTTTTCGAAAAGGCAGGAAAATTCCTGTGATCTATGCCTAAGCCAACTATCTCATATCTTTCTTGAAACTATCTTTCAAGTCGAACAGAAATTTACTTTTGCAGCCAAAGAAATTCCTCTCTAGTTGATTTTCCGGTGCTTTGCATTGACTTGCCTCCGAATTTTCCACTGACACGCTTAGACTGTAGCCTGGCATAAATTGTCGATTTTTTATTTTTTTTCTGGTTGTCATCTGGAAAAATTTCCATCTTGCCTCCCAATTGACATGGATAACTTTTATAGTCTGTTCAACTTTGAGAATCAGAAAATTTTGGTAATGTTGGACCCTGTAGGTTGGAAAGCTGACAAGTTGCACATCGACAAGGGAACCAGGGTATTTTGGCTTGGGTTACATTAAAAGACAAGCTGCTTCAGAAGGTAGCACTGTTCTTGTTGGAGATGACATTGTTGCAAGAGTAGTGAATCTTCCCTATCTTGCTAAGCAACGTCCACTGGGGAAGAAATGAGGTTCCTGAGGTAATTCGGTTGTGTTAATCTCTATGGACCTATGTGTAGATCATTTCGAGTGAGGATGACCTGCGGTGGTTTTCTATACATAGTCACCAGGAAGAGGCGGCTGGTTTTTGAAAATGTGGTTGTGAGTGAATTGAGGAACTGTAAAATTGTCTTTTTATTCACAGAATAAGATTTTCTTTTCTGGATCACTGTTAAGCAGCTTACAGCCTAATGGATATCTTTGAGCTGGTCTTTTGAAAAATGATAAATTCCCACAGACTCTACATCGATTAAAATATTAGAACATACCCTGCTCTTGAAGGATCATGTTTCCCATTCAAGGTTAGAGACCCTAAGCCTTTTTTTTTTTCTTTGTTCAGTTTTAAAAAAAAAAAAATCCTCCAAATACAATTCATGTTATGTATGCCTGATCACTACAATATAATATGAGGGTTGAATATAAGTTGTCAATATTGTTGTTTGTCTGCAAACAGATAGCAACACATCTTCTATGATTTTTGGCAGCACAGAGTCTGAAGAACTGCATTAATAAAATTCTGCTGACACATGTTTTATGGTCCAATTAGCTCTTCTTCCTTTTTCTTTTTATTTGGGGGCCCTAAGGTAACTAGGTGCTCATGTCTACTAGACATTTTCTGAAAATGTTCTTGTCGATTTGTGAGCAGATTACATTGTGGTGGCATGTAAGCATCAACGCCTTTAATTGTCGAGTTAAGAAGATCTAGCCACTTTGCCGTACTCATTTGTGAAGGAGGGAAGGAAATGTAAATGTAGAATGTAGGCGGGGCTATTGTGCAGGTTTGACTGATGCGGATGTGATGCAGATGCGATACCGATGTAGCTTCTTCATATCTACTTCAAATGCATTTTTGAGTGGCAAATGGTGAGATAATATTGGGCAAGAGATATGCTGTACAAGTGTACGCTGACAAACTCATGTGAACGTCGAATCAAAACTGTCAACTTATGGTTGCTGGATCATTTTCACGAGTTTTATTCTACTGGTTGAGTTGCTTTCTCAGTTGCTGGTTGTTTAAACCCGCACCATTTTTGGTTACGAACTTACAAAGCTTTTGATGTGACAAAGCATTATCAAAAGGGCTGAGACTGTAAAGGTTATGATGGTGTTCTTGAGCATCGTATTGCGGCACTGTTCTTGATTTGTAGCAATTGATCGGCGTGTGAATCGAAGCATGTACAGATGCTTCAAGTGAGCAAACGATTCCTAAAGTTTTTGCTGGGTTGGACAATAGAAATACCAGAACATTGCTTAGTAGTATGTTGAAGAGTATGCAATTTTGGATTGGTCTTTGTGGCTGGCTTCCGTACACGGATGTTTACGCACTAGAGAACTTAACCGTTACCTTGTAGCCTCTCGTGCAACAAAGCTTTTGCTCGTGCTTCGAGCAGGATTTTGCAATGGATATGATCATTGGACGGGCCATGACTGATGTGATCAATGGCCTAACTTTGTTACTCAAACCCTCTCTTGCGATGAAGAGGTTTGCTGATCGGCCGAGATCGAGTCGATGGAAAGGTTTTGCCGAGGGATGCCATTTGCTCATGGTGTCTTGAAAGTAAACCTATTAAAATGAAGCGCATTTTTTAACTCCTATGTTTGGTTGGGTTGTTATTTTCAGTAAATGGGTTTAGGACAATAAAACTTAAAATAATATGAGTGTTAAATGGGTTTATAATTTAAACAATGTCCACCCTTGCGCCCTCTCCTCTCTCTTTGCTTCACTCGATCTTGCGCTTGCTTATTCCCTGCTCACATTGGTTCGGGTATGAGTTCTCCTAAATTATGTTAAATATAGAAGTGTTTTAGTAATAAGAGTCGGGTTGA
Organism: Eucalyptus pauciflora; assembly: GCA_007663325.1. Taxonomy (NCBI): domain Eukaryota; kingdom Viridiplantae; phylum Streptophyta; class Magnoliopsida; order Myrtales; family Myrtaceae; genus Eucalyptus; species Eucalyptus pauciflora. The sequence continues at coordinate 233,863 of VMYD01000181.1, read as the reverse complement.
TTATGGGTCACTAATTTTGTATTGCATGGAAATTATTCAAAATAGGCTAAATGTGTCAATTTTAATCAATTAATGTTCGACATGATTCGACCCACCATTTGACGGATTGACTCGAGTCATGGCGGTTGCTCGGCTTACAGTTGCCTCTAGCCTACGATGCTGCTCCAGCATCCTCACGTGAGCATTGGCTATCAAAGATAGCCACCTCAATTATGCCATGTTAGCAGTTTTATGCAATTAAGCATAGTAGTTGAAGACAATGATTGACAGGATTTAGATAGAAATATGAGCTTCATGAACAAAATTTAAACTAAACCCTAAATTAAAATGTTTCGCCCAAAAGATCCATGAGTAGAAATTTTAGTACTAATTTTTCGGTTATGTCTAATTTCCTATCTATCATTCCTAAAAGATTGATTGAGTGGTATATGATCAAGATGTTGCACCTCAAGAAGTCTAAGATCTCAATTGGGTTCCTACTTAATACAATCACTAAAGAAAAAACCACAATAAAGGTTGACAAAAGTATATTTCAACTGTACAAATGACGTGGCGTGGTGTAATTGACCAATCGTTTTAACAGCATGATATACTTGTCCTCTTATATGACATCTAAAATTTGGAATCGCTCTCTTTATTAGCTTGTTATATCACACATCATTGCCAAGTAATAAAATCAGCACATAGCATATCCTTGTACAAAATATCCTTTCGTAAAATCTAGCCTAAGGTTCCATTTTCCATTTGGATGTGGCGTTGTATCGTCTTACCATTCATTTTGTTGAATGTTTATGAAATTAGACTTATTATTTATCTTATGACACGAATGAGTTTTATCGGAGCATTTCAATAAATAAATAAATAAGAGATTGAGAGGATTTTTTTTAAGTCTATAATAGAAAAATCTAGATAATTGCACTCTGATTTTTGCTTGGAACCACGAGAACATGTAAAACTCTGTCTGTACTGAGGAGAAAGCTAATATTTCACATCAATTCTTTTTTCTTCGAAACAAATTAAATCTCACCATATCTTCTTTCAAAATTTCCAAAAAATAAAAATAAAATGTTCTCGAGGAAAAGAAAGCCAGAAATCCGGGAAATTCTCACAATTCAAAAAAAAAAGAAAAAAGAAAAAGGGAAATTCCTTATTTCCTGTTCGCGGGTCGTTCAAATGGGTCGGATTTGATCCGGAGGCGTTTCTCTCTCTCCCCCTCAATCACCATCGGAAAGCTCCCGGCGATCCTGTCTCTCTCCGGCGATCTCTTCCACCGCAAACGGCCGACCGGATCGTCGACGTTCGTCCATGATCGAAGGTGAGTTGGCTAACGGCTTTCTTGGTTCGGAGGCGTTGAGATGTTCCTTCGGATTGATTTCGTTTGATTCGAGTTGCTGGAGCCCGAGAATGGTGAAGTTGGTCTGTTTGAGGAGTTGAAGTGCGGTCATGGGTTGTGAAAAGCTTGTGATTTTAGGCTTTTTTTCGATCTGGGTCAAATGGGATCGTGTTAATTCGTTTAATGTCTCCTTTTTTCGTTTCGTTCGAGCTGTTGGAGCCCGAGAATGGTGAAGCGGGTCTGTTTGTGGAGTTGAATTGCAGTCATGGGTTGTGGAAAAACTTGTGATTTTAGCGTTTCTTTTCAATCTGGGTCAAATGGGATCGTGTTAATTTGTTTGATGTCTCCATTTTTCCTTTCATTTGAGCTGCTAGACCCCGAGAATGGTGAAGTGCGAGCGTTTGAGGAGTTAAATTGCAATCATGGGTTGTGGAAAAGCTTGTGAATTTAGCGTTTCTTTTCAATCTGGGTCAAATGGGATCGCGTTGATTCATTTGATGTCTCCATTTTTCCTTTCGTTTGATCTGCTAGAGCCCGAGAATGGTGAAGTCGGTTTGTTTGAGGAGTTAAATTGTAATCATCGGTTGTAAAAAGTCTTGTGATTTTAGCATTTCTTCAATCTGGGTCAAATGGGATCGTGTTGATTCGTTTGATGTCCCCATTTTTCCTTCCATTCGAGCTGCTAGAGCCCGAGAATGGTGAAGTGGGTCTGTTTGAGGAGTTGAATTGTAATCATCAGTTGTGAAAAGGCTTATGGTTTAGCATTCCTTCAATCTGGGTCAAATGGAATTACGTTGATTTGTTTGATGTCTCCCTTTTTTCCCTTTATTCGAGCTGCTGGAGCCCGAGAATGATGAAAATGGTCTTTTTGAGGAGTTGAATTGCAGTCATGAGTTGTGAAAAGCTTGTAATTTTAGCATTTCTTTTCAATCTGAGTCAAATGGGATCGTGTTCATTCGTTTGATGTCTCCTTTTTTGATTTTGAGCTGATTCTCTGGGGGAACAATTGTTTTATAGAATGGACAAGGTAGTGGAGGCTGTTGAGGAAGTGAAGAAGGAATGGGGTGAGGCGTATGTCAAAACCCAAGAGCATATAAAGGCAATTGAGGAGTATGGGAAGTCGAGAGAGGAGAAGAATTCGCTCCCGAGATTGAATGGTCTGGCGCAGGATGGCTTGGCTCTGTTGAATTCACTGCAGTTTAAACTTGATCTTCTTGCCCCACAGCTGCCTGCCATCGACTCAGTTGAATCTGCCAAGTCGTTGCTCGAGTCGTGGAAGATCCAGAGCCAAAAGTACGTTCTTGGTTCTTAATTGGTTAACCTGAAACTCAATGTGCGTAATTTTGTAAACTCTGGAAGATGACTACTTCTTGTGTGCATGTCGTCGTTATTACCTGGAGTAAAACTTACAATTGTGAGCCAAATCATTTGTTTCAGAAAATGGTGTTGGGAAATGTGGATGAGGACGAAAGATTCTTGTTTTGATAAAAGCTAAAGAAAGTTTTTGTTTTTGGAAATTTCTGTTGTTGAGGGTCTCTCTCTCTCTCTCTCTCTTTTTGTTTGAAAGAAATGGTTGGTCCAGGTATGTTTGGCCTTGCTTAACTTAAATTGTGAGGATTTTGTTAAAGAGTAATCTGAATAAGCCCCAGTTGCTTCCTTGTGAGTTGAGAAAAGATTTGTGGTCTTATTGGTCCGGTCCTGATATAGTTTGCTTGTTAACTCTCTTAAAAAGTTCATTTATATGCTTGACAACCAATGCTTGAGCATTCCTGAATAACCTGAACGTAAATATTTCTACATGACCAAACTAGTTGTGCATACACCAATATGTAGAAGATTCTCAAAGATCATCTCTGTAATCAGCTTGCGAATGAGGTTGAGGAATGCTAATTTGCAAGCAAGGGCTAATCTAAAGAAGGCTGCGCAAGAAGAGGTATGTACAGTCTCCTCTATATGATGATTTGTTTTCACTTTGCTCAATCAATGAGTTTTCTATGTGGTGAGTTCCAAATGTGGGCTCAGGAAGATGAACTCGTTTGATTTCTTGCATTTTAGAGAGAACTGCTTCTTGGCGGCGGAGAAGAATCAACAATTCGGAGACGCAATTTACAGTATGTATCACTTCTTTTACTTTTTTATTTCACTCAGCAATATTTTATTATTCCAAGATGGTATGGCTGTTAATATCTGGAATTCCAGACATCCATGTGGTTAATCTCTACTGCCTACCACTAATTGTTAGGACAAAGGCTGGAATGACATCTGCTGCAGAAAGTATCACAGAGAGCCTTCGCCGCACTCGTCAGCTGATGGTCCAGGTGAAGAGCCAGCTCGCTTTGCATCTTCTTTTCCCGCACTTTTTAGGGTGCCTGTATCACAGATATTTAATGTTGTTCCAAATTCCCAACACTGAATTATACAAAGAAGAAAATAATTGTAACACTAAGGCCACTTTGCAGGAGGTGGAACGGAGTGCAAATACGCTCATGACTGTTGGTAAGTATATTCTGCTCCTATGAAGAGGTTTTGAAGCAAATACATGTTCTCATGCTTGCACTGCTAAGCTCCAGATTTTTTCTGATCATTGCTTTTTCGTCACAAATCCCTCTGGGTCGGCCTTTGTCTCTCTGTTAAATGCATGAGCTGTGACCTCAGTTTTTCTTTCACTATGGAAATGGGCTCCCCTAGCTAAGATTTGTAATGGAAAGAGGGGTATAGTCTCAAAGCAACCTACCACTTTTCTATCGTAGGAAGCACTTGGCTAAGATCTTAGATTTTGATGTATTTTCCTTCTAGGCTATTAAACCTTTTATCTGTTCTGCAAATAGAAAGAGGGACATTATGAGACAAGGGCTAATTAAGTGATATTTAAGACTAGCAGTTTGTGTTTCCTTGTCATAATCATGTAGTATCAATCATCAAATTAAGATAATTATGAGATGTGTCCTACTTTGAACATGTTTATTAATCTTTTCTTATTTTTAAGGCCCTTGCCATTAGATAGGTACGCGATACTTGTTTGGTAGTCGGTACTCGTGTATAAACATGTCATGACAGGAAAGAAGGTAAAATGGCAATCATGACAAAATTAACTGGAAGTCCAATCAAACTACATTAGCTGTCTTTTGTGGAGTTGAATGTTTCAAAGTTCAAATTTACTCTGTCAACATAATGAAAAACCTTCATTAGGCATATAACCATTAGCCCTTGGGGTTAGAGATTCCTGAGATTGTCTAGTAATCCTTTTCGTGTCAAATATTGAAAGAGAATAAGTATAAGTTATTCTTATTTTGAGAATAAAGTATGCTTTTGTACTTCATACATCAAAGTGAAATTTCACGCACATACAGTTTGTTGCGACAGAACCGTGAGCGACAGAAAATGGGTAAGTTTTATTCCTGATTTTCAGTAAGAATATGGGAAAGTGATGATTAAAGCATCCAAAGCCATGCATTGTACATTAACCGGACTATAGACCAATTTAACTCGAGGAAACAAGGAACTGCACTTCTGGGGTTGGAAGCTCGTGGGGAAGTGAAGTTTAAAAACTAACGACTTTAACAGCTAGAGTACTTGGTAATTTTTATCCATCATATGTGCAAAATCTATCTATAGTGACATGCATTTGCTAATAGTGCCTGCATCTTGGGAAACTTATTTTTCCATATTCTGTCTCTACAAATAGATAAATATGACTTTCGAAGAAACTCGAATGTATCATTTTCATGGTGGATTTTGCAGAGGAATCGACTGGAGTCTTAAGGAAGGCTGAAAGTGAGTACAAGGGCCACCGTTCATTGTTGATGCGCACCCGAAGCCTACTTTCTACAATGCGACGTCAAGATGTGATTGACCGGTCTGGATTTGGGCACACTTTTTTTTCCCCCCTCTATTCATATGTCATATTTTACCTGGAATTGCCTTGAGCTTATACCTGGTTCTGATTGACAGGATAATAATTGCTGTTGGATGTATCTTGTTCTCATGTGCTGTTCTATATGTCGTTTCGAAACGCATCGGACTACTGAAATTGCAGAGGAAGGTCACAGCTGCACTGAAGGCTGGTATGGCAGGACAGGCAGAGATTGGAGTTAGAGGCAACCGAGAGGGCTTCAATATTCCCCATGTCGTCGATAATGTAATTGCCAATTTGGATCTGCCTTTGGATAGACCTATGCACGACGAACTTTGAGTTTCTCTCGGTGCTTTCCAGAGTACAATTTTCGAGTGGGTTCTTCTCACTTGGGGAAAATTCACTTTCATGGACAAGGAAGATGGAGTGACATCCCAAATCTTCTGTCACAATGGTTATGCTTAGGTTTAGGGACTGACTTTGTTGTGTCTTAGTTAAAGTGTACAGACATTGTGCCTCACCTCGAGTCCGCATTTTAGGTTTCTCACTCAAAATGGATGAATCTTTGCAAAATTTTGCCAGTGCGTGTAACACAGTCTCTGTTACTCGTGTAGCATGTGACTATATGGTTGATATATTAATTCTATTTTTGTTGAAGTTCTGCATCTGCATCAAATTCTTTATCTCTGTCTATGCTTTTGATTTTCTGTCAACTTTGAAACATAACTCGCATTCGCATCTGCACATTTTTCATCTGTTCATCTTATTTTTATCACACCCTATCATCGTCAACCCAGGATAATTCGTATATGGAAAGGCAATCGTACATCTAAATTGCTTGCTTGTGTGTACCACAGTTTCATCACAGCTGGTAAATTTGCCTCTGTTTGGTGGGTCATGCGCAAAAACATGCATTTTATACCTACGTTCGCGAGGGCATATCATGGATAGAAACTCATACTAGAAGCACATATGAATTCATCCCGAGCTTTAGGAAGCTACAAAAGATGAAGTCTCCTTTTACAGTGACTCAACTGAATAGTATAGAGTATTAGATGTCAGAAAACCAAAGTACCATACATGACCAGAATCCTTCAAAACCTGGGATTCCAGAGTTGAAACTTAGGCATTAATTCCAGTGTCCTGCTGGATTCCTATTCCAAGATAGGTAAGATGGATCTCCAAGAGGCCTGCCCAAATCATCAAACAAAAAGAAAGAAGACAAACAGGAAAAATGAAAAAGGAACGTATCAAAATCAAACTGTCAAATTTCCCAAAGCTAATCTTTCTCAAAACACCTATTGCAACAGTCATGTTCTGAACCCGATCGAGACTCACCTTGGCACGAGCACGTAGACAAGGATGAAGGCTATTGCCGAGAACAAGCAAATCCCTCCAACAGCCAGATATGCCGCCCCCAGGAAGTCATTCTTCCCACCTATCCAACTGGCGGTCGATAGCACCAAGTGCTTCTTGCCCTCAAAATCGTAGGTGTTGTAATTATTCTGTATTGTGACCGTGATCGTCTTATTCGCTTCGAGGTCAACCTCTATCTTTCCATATAGTTTTCGGAAAGTCGGCAACGCCGCCGTGCGCATCCACACGATCAGGTCCTCCTGTTCACTCAACTGTTGAAAGCATGCTGCAATCAGTTAATAGTAAAAAGAGGGAGAAAGGGAGAGAGAGAGAGAGCGAATTTTCGAACCAATGGAAGGATCAGATGGAAGCGATCCAACTCTTACAGGAATGCTTGAATTAAGTGTTGCACCGCCGATTAGACCTCCGGTTTGGAAATTCTTCGGGTAGACATCAGATCCGAACTTATGCTTTCGGTCGCTATCCCATGCTATGTCTTTCTTGTTGACATCCAGCGGCGTATCGTTCACTGAAAACTTGTAAGTGTCGTTGAACAAGCTCCACGCAATGAGGCCACAAGGAACGATTGTTTTTTGGTCTTTCGTGACAGCTTCGGGCTCACAATCGGTTGTTTTCCCTTCACCGTCTCGCAATTGTTTATCGCTCCTACTCTTGACATACCTAGAAAAGACGTCATGCGCGGAAAAATTTCGATCAATGTTTGTGCGTATAATCATAGGAAAGATGGAATATAAACTGGACATGAATACGAGTACCGGCGATGATTCTGATAGAAGTTAGACAGCTGATAGTAGACGTAGATGGGACTTTTCATTAGCTTGGGGACCTGCAACAATGGAGCGATTGATTCTTTTGGAACACACATGAAGATGGAGCAAAGCATCAACCAAAGAAAGCTTCCCCAGTAAGCAGAAAATGAACTCACGACTAGAGTCCTCGTGCAAGTCTTATTAGTTTTATCGTCCTGAATGTAGCCGAGAGCTTCGTTCTTGAAACTTTGAGGAATGCAACCATCGTCGTATCGATCCACAATTTCTACAACCTACATCAAGAGGAATATCAAGCGTTTGACAATCCAAAAACAAGAAAAACAACTCTAGAACAAAATATCATGAAATGAGAAAAAAAATTGAAACATTACTCTTCGAGAGGCAAACAAAGAGGCGAGGCCAATCGGGATGAAGACCACACTGATGAGTATAAAAGTTGTAATAACCTGAAAATGATGAAGTGTTTCCAAGAAGCCACAGATGATTTTGCCACAACAATATATTGTGATTTCACAACTTAAAAGGAACCAATATTGCTAATTGTAGATTGTACCCAACCGGGAGTCAAAATTGGTTTGCAAGCAGAAAGTTCCTGTTGGGTGAACTTAGAATCTGGAAAAACGAAAACAAGGACAAATGCATCAAAGCTAATAATACAAACCCCAACGACTATAAACCCTTTGCAAGAGTTGTGTCAAGCTAAATCAATAGTTCTTATCCTAGTTGTTTGGCTATCAGACACACACAACAGCAGATAATGGAATATGGCTGGAAAAAACTTCTAACTGTCAGAAAACTAAAAAGTACTCGGCCGTACCAACATTCACTTGATTCGGATGCCTGAAAACATCTCAAATGCTTCATCACCAATAAATTATCAGAAGAGAAAAAAGGAAACCAATTCCTCAGATAAGATTGGTCAGAGCACATAGACAATCGCGAGACGACAATTCCAAGTACAACATCACTCAGTTTTGAGTTGAGGAGCACCGCCAAAATGTCTTATTATATTTGATAGCAATGTATTTCTGCATGTTGAGATACATTATTGAGATCAAAAGCACTTCGCCATCTTTTTCCTACCGGCCTATCTATACAAGAACGTATTCCTTCGAAAGCTAAAGCAGACGTTCACGTTCGGATGAAACTCAAAACCATTCAAGAAGATATAAGCCCTCATTCTTAAACTTTCCGTGCAACCGCCTAACGACGCGACTTCATGCTTTTCTTGGTTATATATGAACAACACAACTCAGCACATATGATCGTCGGGCTGAAGGACATGAGTTGATGAACGAGAAGATTCCGAGAATCAAGAACGATCACGTCATGGCAATGAGAATCGTCTCAAGAGTTTGCACCCAACAACAAAGAAAGTCAAGGATCGAGAGATCAAGAAAAGACAAGATGAAACGGGGGTCGCACGATCAAAACCTCGGGAAGGAGAAGGAGGAGGAGAAGGAGAAAAGGAGCACGTACATTTAGGTCTCTTGGACATCTTCCGGGCAGACGTGAACGGATCCTGCGCTGCATCGTTCCCTCCTGCCGAGCTCGTCTCTCCTCTTTCCGCCATCTTTCCTGGGTTCTTGGGTTCCTTCGCCCTCCTCCGTTCGTCGTTATATCCTCCTCCTCTCTTCCTCCTCCCTCCCTTCCACCCAACTTCTCCTTTCGCGTTCTCTCTCTCTCTCTCTCTCTCTCTCTCTCTCTCTCTCTCTCCCCCCTGTTTGGCGGAGCGGAAAAGATCCCACGAAGGAATTTAATGCAAGAGCTTCGGCAATTCCCAAGTTTTGAATTTTGTCGTGTATATATAGTCCCTTAATATCATCGAAGCGGACGTGTTTGACCAAACCTACCATGCTAACTGCTAAATAGAGATGCGACTTTCTTGAGAATTATTACACTTCTGTAATTAGCTCGTTGAGTTGTGGTTTTGATAACCCAAATATGCTCTCAACTTTCGATCTTTCGCCGTCCACGGACTTCTGGCGAACCGATGGCGGGGAAGACGCACGAGAGGGTTTCCTAGATCCCGCACCCATTGCCGCTCGGGGTTCATCACCACATGGGCGGTTTGCCCGGAATCGGCCTATCCCCACAAAAGGTATTGATTATGAGATTGGAAATTCATACATTGATGGCTAAAATTGGAACTTTTGCGACTTGATTGGGAAATTATTTTAAAGTTTAGGGACCATGATGAAATTTGATCCTCTCAAATGGTTAGGAATTGGAGATTGTTGCTGTTGGGATCCGATGCATTAGTTGGCTGGACACTCATTATTGCAATAGCTGATGTGTTCAATTCACTCCTTTTGCTTAATATGGATATACACGGATTTATCATTTCCATTGAGTAAGCGTTAGTATGAGGTGAAGATACATTTGGCAAAAATAATAATGATACAGTATACCTATCAATTACATCATGGAAGAGGAATTCCCATATTTAAAATATATTCCCTTCTTCTCTCCCATAAAAACCATTATCAAAATTTCTTTTATCTATTAAGCAGTGAATGTTAAACATTTAATACCATAATCTTTAAAGCGTCACCAATAATTTTCTCCTATTTCTAAGGAGAGTGTTTCCGTTTCTTTTCTCCCTCGTTTATTTTGCAGAAAATAAATTATTTGAAAAGTATTTTCCCAAAAATGATCGCTTGAAAAAATAAAAAAAAATAAAAAAATATTCCTAGCATCCATGAAAATGTTTAGACAATAGTTGTTGATAATTAAAATATTTCTTATTGATTAATTATTTCAAATGATATAAGCGATAATTTTTAAATCCTTATCAATATTTTATTATTATTTTCCCTTTCTGTGCCATTTTCCAAAAAAAAGCATTTATGGTATGGAGGTTTTAATTGAGCTCGTGCGAGGAGGAGCCAAGTTTACACATATATAGATATGAAAATTAAACTAGCTGGTGTTATTTATGAGGAGAGTTAAATTTTGCATAACAAAAATAAATAAGAAAATAATAGATTTTAGATGTCATCATTAATTGACCTGTTAATGAGGAGGAATCAAGTATGGCTGTGTTTGGTAGCCGGCTAGGATAGGATAATGTTAGATATAGAGGGGATATAGCCTAGATAAAAAAAAAAGAAAATATGAGAGGGAGTGGTAGGATAGACCCAGATAGAATTTCTTTTATCAATCTATTATTAAAAGGACCCTACGCTCTCCTTTTCCTTTTCCTTCTCTCACAAGCACAACTCCTCTCACAAAAAAACACATCTTTTTCTCAGTAGCTCTAATCTGACGAATTCAAGCACCATCTCCGACGAGGAGCCACAGCAATTATGCTCTCTCACAAGATTTCATCTCTCTCTGTGCATTGATATTTATACGCTTTACAAGGTTTGCGATTTCCTCCCTTGGTTTAGCTTTCATAGGTGCAGTCAATTGTGGCTCTAAAAAGGCAGACTTTTTTTTCCATGAAATCCTATTTTACAGTGCGCCCTACTTTTGTTTTTCCACAAATTTCATCACTCGGTCACTGTTTTTTTTTTTTTTTGGTGGCAGGAGGAACCAGCTTGCACCGACAGTGCGCCGTAAACCCCCTGGTGACCCTAGCAGGGAAACCACCACCCCGACGCCACACTTAAATCGCCTAATGATCCGCCAGCCTCCCTGCAACTTGCGTTGTAGGGGCTTCGAACTCCCGACCTCCCCGAGGAGGACATTGTAGAACCTACCCAGCGGAGCCACCTGAGCCAATGGTTGGTCACTGTTTCTTTTCATACCTTGTTTTTGTGAGAATAATTTAATGTTTATCCAGAGTGAAATTTGATCAATAATGTGTCCATGGTTAAAGCAATCTATATCTTTTCACGATTATGCTTTGTGAATACCTAATCTCACTAGGAGATATTCATTGCTTGTGTGGTATTATCTTTTACAAGTTCAATGCGGGGAAAAAAAATGAATCAGAAGTAAATGTTATAACTGTGTTGTTGTTGGTTTATGTGTTCTTGTGGTTGTATATTTGTAATTTTATTCGCGTAATGTCATCATTGATTATTGGTAAATACCTTATCTCAGTAGGAGATATTCATTGCTTGTGTGGTATTATTGACAACTTCAACGTGGGAAAACATATATAAATCAAAAGTAAATGTTAGAATTGAGATGTTGTTTTACCTTGTCAGTTTATGTATTCTTGTGGTTGCATATCTGCAATTTTATTCATTTATTTCTTGATTGCATCCCTATTGTGAAGAAGAGCGTCTTAAATTTCTTTTGTTTGGCTTTGGCCAGTCTTAAGGACATATGCTTTTTTCTTTGAGTGTTTTCACTAAGGTTATCAATTGGGAAGTAGACATTGATTGAATGAACTGACTAAAGTACTATAGATCCTGCCGCAATCAATGTCACTTAAGATAACTAGCATCAAAAAATATTAGGTAAGGTGCATGTGAAGCATACGGTTGAAACTAAATTCAAAATTATTTTTGTTAAGCTCAAGGCTAGCTATAGTCAGTTAGCCGAATTATATACCTTATGTAACACAATGGGAGTTACTCACGATAGATATAAGGAAAACAAATCCTCATCAACAAATAATTTGCAATGGTCCAATTCTAACAAGCCAACATTCTTAATTGACTCATCTCATAATACCATTGTGATTGTTACAGATGTACGGGGTCGAGTAATTTCTTGGTCCTCCGCCGGTACTTGTGGATTCAATAGTACAAGAAGGGGGACACCATTTGCTACTCAAACCGCAGCAAGAAATGCTATTCGAACAGTAGTAGATCAAGGTATGCAACGAGCAGAAGTCATGATAAAAGGTTCTGGTCTCGAAAGAGATGCAGCATATTAGCATACGTAATATCACTTTTTGATTCTTTATGCATTTCACATGTAATGCATAATCATGGATTGATTTTGTGAGAATCTCTTGATTTGAAAAAAAAATAGTTCATTTTGGATGATTTTGCTCTAATCTTTAGTTTGTGCTTTCCTAATTTTTTTTTCAAGAATATAATTGTTCATGAAAATATTCAATTTTAAATCCGCAGTTCACCAAACAATGGATAGGATAAGATATGAGAATATCCGACTTTAAATCCGTAACTCACCAAATAGTTAATAGGATATGAAAAAATCCATGAATTTCTTATCATATCCTATCCAGTTTAATTCTATGTAGAAATCCGAACGACTAAACGTAGCCTATATGTGTGTATATATTTATTTATTTTTGGTCGGTATGTGTATATATTAAATACGTGTATAGTTATTATAAAATACACTTTGTAGATACAATGATAAAAAATCATTTTTACCACTAAATTTAGTAGTGTTAGTCTGTCAGAGTATCTTTTTATCCGTACTATCCTACAATCATTTTTTTTTCATCCAAAATATTACCGTAGATATTGATATATGTAACTCTCACGTACTTCAATTTTTAAAGTTAATTTTTTAATCAACAATTAAAAAAAAAAAAAAACCCTCCAATATAATAATTAGTGGTCACACACAAGCCGGCATGAAAGTAATTTAAAATGTGAACATAATTATCATTTTATAAAATAAATCTCTCCAATTAGATTCCAAATGCAAGTAATCATCTTTATACCGCAATAATTTAAATTTGATTCCAAAAATAACTCAAATCACGCGTTTTCCTTTCCCCCATTGCACGTCCTTTTCACAATATGTTGCACACACATCATTAATGCGTTCTATATCTGCTAGCTAGTAGTATATGTTAAGCATATGCTCTTGTGTTGTGGTGGAGAGGTAGGTTCAAAACTCAAAAAGGCCATGGCGTCACGGGCCGACGCTTGATTAGTGTCGCTTGAGCTCCACCTTCCCTTTGATTTAGCGCTCACTCAACATGTTCGGGATGGTCGAGAGAAACTATAGAGAGACCAGTGATCTTGATAGGAAATATTCGAGAAAATATTGGATGGTCCAGGAGCGCCACGTCAGCGTGGTCCCAGACCACTCGTGTGGCGCCACGTGGAAGGGGAGAGAGACAGCGGGAGAGACAGCCCTGGCCCACCTCTCTGACGCTCTCTCTCCTCTTTCTCCTCTCTGTCTCTCTACCTTTCCATGTGGCGCCGCGCAAGTGGTCCGAGACCACGCTGACGTAGCGCTCCCGGACCACCCAATATTTTCTCAAAAATATTCTACTGCTCTTTTTGTGTTATGCATGTGGCTGATACAAATGAATGATAGGGGACCCATATTTATATATGAGCCTCTCTAATTACGATCATGGATCTCTCCTTAATCGCAATGTAAATTCAATCTCCTTATTTACGAATTACCTCATCAATTACTAGAACAGAAATGTTTATTCTCCATGATATCCTCGATAACTTTTCTGGAGCTCTCATGAAATTCTAAATCCCCTGAAGTTTCAACACTTACTCGGTGATTTCCACCTCCGCGGCTTTTTCTTCTTTTTTTGGGGTCGAAAGATAGCGATCATTACTAATAAGTTGTTGAACCACAACTAAGTTCGGAATCATCACATAATAAGACCCAAAGTGGATGAGGGGATAAAAAAATCCAATTGCGAGGAAGACGGTTGTCCCGGTGAGCTCTTGCTATCCAATTGGCGGGCTTCTTTGCTTCTCTATGCGCGTAAGATACATACGGAGACTCCTTTGAGTTGGGCCAGCAGCACTTTGCAATCTTATTGATCGTTGAAATATCTCACTTTTTTGGAAGGTAGCATGGATATCAACGCGGATCAATGAGTCCAAACTCATCCGTCGGGCCAATGTAATTAGAGCATTTCATGTCACAACATTAATGGCCCCAACTAGTTACAAGCTCGTGTTACCGAGCTCAGCAATTTCACTACTTCTTATGAAGAGAAAGACCTAATAATCTCGATGCACATAATCGCTAAATGTTCATCTTTTGAATTCACCGTAATTGGAACGAGTTACTTGTATAAAATATTGGTTATCTAATGTTTAACCTAACCATATACATTTCTAGCAAATATAAATGACAAGAATATATTAAGCAAGTGCATCACCAATTCCCGTTTAATTGTATATCGACCTGCTATGAAATTGGAAAGAGAAGCAACCCTAGATTTTAAGGATCATGTATAACAACAACCCTCGAGAATGCTACGGATTTCAGACCTTTGTTCATCATCCAATTCATCCGGGAACTCGACGTAGAACTTGAGCCGGAGATCTCCCCGCTTGCCGTCCTCCTTCGGGTTCGGCATGCCCTGGCCCGGGATCGCCTTCTCGTACCCCGGGAATATGACCTCGTCGAACAGGACCCTCGTCTCCTCTCCCCCTAATAGCGGGACGGAGAGCGTGCACCCGGTCAGGGCTTGCACCAGCGGGATCTCGACCGCGATCTCCAGGTTGTCCCCCCGCCGCTTGAACAGCCGGTGCCTCTTCTCTTCGACGGAGAAGACGATGTCGGCCGGCAGGTACCCCGGCCTCTGGTCGCCTTTGCCTTCGAACGATATCTTCGTCCCTTTCTTCCATCCCGGTTTCACGTTGATCTTCAACGTCTCCTCTTCTTGGATGATCCTGTGCGATGGAAAAAATCAGTATTTGCTAACCTTCAATGCTGTAGATATATGCATGATAATCATGTCTGAAACATGCTATTCCTCAAGCAAAATTCTGAGATCGGTTTCGATAATAGAGATGATGATTTGAGGGGGAAAGATGATTACCCCGTGTCGCTAATCACATCTCGTGTGATCTTCACTTTCTTGACAGATCCATGACACAGCTCTTCCAACGTGCACTCCAGCTTCTTCTCGATCGGGGCGGGCTTCCGCCGGGCCGCCGTATGCGAGAACAAGATCGGGGTGCTCCCTTTCCGGCTCATGTTCCTCGACAAGGTGGCCGGAGCCTCGGTCTCGGATCCCACCTTTCTGCTCGTGCTCCGCAAGAAAGTACTGAAATCTGAGGAGGGCGGGGACGTGTTCATCCGGCTGCTCGTCCTCGACAACGATGGGTTCGGCGTGTGGCTCCTCCGACTCGAACTCTTCGACAGGAACGAGCGGCGAAAGAAGAAGCTGTCGTCGACGCTGCGGTTGTGACGCGATGAGCCGTCCGACGTCGTCGCATCGTCGCTGCTCGTGACTCTTTCGTCGCTCCTTTTCCCATCAAAACTCTGAGACAAACGCGAAAACATCAATCCCCAATGAAAATCTTGCTCTAACAATGTCCAATGTCGGCACATGATGGAACCCAGTTCCGTTACCTTGTCGGATTCGGCCTCGTTTTTGTTCGACGGGCTCTTGTCGGTGTGCCATTTCAGGTGGAGGAACTTGTAGGCCTTGGAGATGTCGAAAAGGCCCGTCGAGCTCTTGTGGTTGTGTCCGAGCAGAGTCGAGAGGTCGGTCGTCGGTGAACGAGGATCCGCCATGCGAGTACAGATGAGGAAGATGATGATGAATTTGCAGAGAGAGAGAGAGAAGAGAGAGAAGAGAGAGAGAGAGAGAGAGATTGCTGCAAAAACCCTAGAAAGAACCGGGGAAAAAAGATGACGATGGACGGTTAAGTTCCTTCTATAAAGACAGTGATTTAGAGCCGAACGTTTTATCCATCTTTTTAGGTTACTTTAAATAGACTTGTATCCGTACAAGCCCAAAAATAAACAAACAAATAAATAAATATCGTCGATAAAATCAAAAAAAAAATTGGTAAAGATTATTATTTTTTTGGTAAAGGATAAAATCAATTTTTTCTCTCTATATTATTCTATAAATACATCGGTAGATTGTTTTTATTTTTATTTTATACATACCAGATTATTGGCACACGTGATTGGATCAATTTTATATGAGGTCATATATATATATATATAATTATTTTCTAATTCTCGTAGATAAATCTTATTACTTATTACTACTGAATTTATCTAGTATCCATAACTATGTTAATAATCTCCAAAAAAGTAAAAATATTGCCTCATTCTAATAAGGTCAATTTTACAACTTATTATCATTTCGTCTAAGTTTTTACTTTTTCTTACAAAAATCTTAAAATTTAGGGAAAAAACCACGAAAAACCCCGAACTTTTGTTATGTGACACATTTACCCCAAAATTATATGGCATTTTGGTCTTTTCATTTTTAAAATTTTTTTTCTTCTCTCCTCCCTTGCTGGCGTCAGGCGAGGGCCTCCCTCGCCGGATCTGGCGAGGGCATTCTAGCAAGGGCCGCCCTCGCCTGACGCCAGCTTCCCTCCGCCGACTCTACCATGGCCAGCGGAGGGAAGAAGAAGAAAAAAAAAAAAAGGAAAAAATAGAATAAAAAGACAAAAATGCCCTCGATGGGGTAAATGTGTCATGGTTTGGAAAGTTTGGGGTTTTTCATATCACAAAAAAAAAGTTTGGGGTAAATGTGTCACTTTGGGCAAAGTTCATGATTTTTCGTAGCTTTTTTCCTAAATTTTAAGACTCGTTTCCTTGAATCTGGATGCATGTAGACAGACGAAGGACAATTTTCAGCAAGTTTTATGCAACAAAAAGATCGGCTATTGGACCACCCAGTGCGGTGGCGTAGTTGGCTTGAGCTTTGTGCCTCCCACGAAAGGTGCCAAGTTCGAATCCCAGGGTTTCCTGGGTTACCAAAAAAAAAAGATCGGCTATTGGATATTCATAGCTGCTAATTGATATTTAATAATTTCTTTTATTCATCTTGTGGGGATAGGCCTAAGTAGAAAAACTATATAATTTTCTTTCGCCCCTTTTTCACTTTCGTTGTTTTGTCAAAAATTAATAATTTGAAATATACTTTTTTGGAAATGATTGCTCGTATCGTTTATAAAAATGAATAAGCGAAAAATAATCTCATCGTCTATCAAAATTATTTAGACATGAATTATTATCAATAATAAAATTATTTTTCGCTGACTAGATATTTTAAACGGTACAAAGGATTATTATTTTTTAAATACTTTCCAAATCATCTATTTTTCCTAAAATATATGGAGCATATGTAATTTTACTAAATTCTTAGGGAACAACTTTATGTCGATGATAGTTCCCTAGCATGCATATTCCGAGGCAAATGAAATACGATGCCTTCGCTCCATAGTAGTGATTTCACCAAAGACAATTTTGATTTTTTTCTTTTTTTATATTCTATCGTAATTGTTACTACCTCTTTTGGGCAAAGTTGAAGAATTGGACCAATGAGAATTTGTTCGGCTTCAAAATCTCAGATATGCAGGATAGGTTTTAGGTTCCAAAAAATTGAGAATTTGTCTCAACAAATATGTTCCGGATTCTAGATAAGTGGAACTTGAAACCTATAACTGGGAATAAGTTTTTGTATTTTTCTCATTCATGTCTTTTTATGATCTTACGCTGTTTCGCGGCATTCGATGATAAGTAAATGATCTATAACCACTAGTCCAAACTTTCATTTTATGAATGAGACTTTTATTTTGTTTATATTTCATATTTTGTGTGTCTAAATATAAATTATATTTAGTGGATTGTAGCAATAGATTGTAATTAAAAATGATGATTTACTATAATTATTTAATTAATAATATAGGTGAAACTTAGGTGGACCTTGAAATCAACTCTGAAACTTGTAACATGATAGGTTTTAGGCTCAAGAAAATGAGGAAGATTGTTCCAATAGGTAAGTTTCGAGTTCCGAGTGGAACCCGAAACTACTCACCCCTACTCCTTGCACCATGGGAATGCCAGCTTTACCTACGATAATAATATACAAAAAATTTATTTTAGAGATTATGTTGAACACTGTGTTGGCTTAATCTTTTTATCCTTCGATAAGTCAAGCTCCACACATGCTTGTTAAAATTCTTTCTTTAAGAAATTATCAAAAATGCCTTAAATTTATTGCATTTATGGTGATTCAGTCTTAAACATTTTAATTCGGTAAATATAATCCTAAACATTTTGATAATTTACCAATTGAATCCTTTTAGGTAATTTTTGTTGAAAATTGCAAACGATGCCACCAATCGTCTTATGTAATACAACTAATACTGACGTGAATAATTTTTATATTTTTAACTTTTTTTTTCCTATTATTATTTTTCTCTTTGTTTTTTCATTATGACAATAGGGGTCACCAACAACCTTCATTGACCACGAAAGCCTCGTCTAAGTCTGGCAAGGGACTTTGCACCTCACCCAAGGCCTTTGCAGCCCAATGGCCAACGAGGGTTGCTAGTGGCCCTCATCAACCATAGAGAAAAAAAAAAAAAAAAAAAAAAAAAAAAAAAAAAAAAAAAAAAAAAAAAAAAAAAAAATATATATATATATATATATATATATATATATTAAAATTATGAGAATTGTCCATGTTAACATCGGCCATGCCATATAGGATAAATGACACCCATGTCAACGATTTCCAACAATATTGCCCGAAAAGACTTAATTGACAAATCATAAAAAAGTTTAGAATTAAGACTCGATTTATTTTACAAAAAAATGGATAATTTATAATTGTTAAAAGTGATCACTTGTATCACTTACAAAAATAAATAAATGAAAATTATCTTCATCGCCTTCAAAGAATTAAAATATGAATTGTTGTCAATGATGAAAATATTTATCATTGGTTAATCATTTTCAAGCAATACAAGTGAATCCTTTTTCAAAATAAATCATTTTTTGCGAAACAAATGAAACCGAAATTAAAAGATTTAGAAACACGCATTTTTTCCAACTTAGCATAAAAAGGAGTTTTTCCCCCACTAACGCCATTAGTTTATCAAGAGGAAGAACTAGACTGAGTTAGAGTTCGTTAGTTGAAGGAAAAATATAATTTGATTTTTTTTTTTTTTTACTTTTCGTTGTTTGAATGATGGAAAATTAATCGATTTACAAAAAAATGTTTTGATTGACTAAAAATAAGGGAAAATGACATACACTATACTTGAACTTTGGTCAAATGTGTAATGTCATTTTTGAAATTTTAATTCGTTCAATATAGCTCATGAATTTTAGTCCATATGCAATGTTTTTCCTAAATTTTTAATTTGTTCAATAGAGCTCTAATTAATATGTAATACTATATTTAAACTCTAATTTATTTTATGTTATCTCCAAATTATTATTAAATATTTAATGTGGTTCATACACTATATAAAAATGTTAAAAGATCACATTGAATAAATTAAAAGTCGAGGGATAGCATTGCACGCTCGGCCAAAATTCAAGAATCCTATTAAACAAATTAGAAGTTCACACACAATATCGAACATCTAGCTAAAGTCATGCATCATTTGTGCTACTATCCCCAAAAGCAAGTTTGGACAAGGGGAAAACGACTTATTATCTTTGACAAAAAGGAAACCATTTTCTCAAATTACCAAGTAATTGAAAAATAACAATTTTTCTCAAAAATAATCTTCATAAAAACATTCTCTCTTATTTTGAAATTTTCAATTAAATAAATGCCCTCTTAAATATCAACCATCCAGGGACTGCTTTCGAGGAAAAACAAAAATCATAATGAGCAAAAAGGTCAGGGAATATTAGCTGTATTACTTTCTAATCCAAAGAAAACACCGAAAATGTTTTCATCCTTTTTTTATCACTTCATTCCATTTTCTCAATTTCCCGCAGCTGAAAATTTGGAATTTGCCGCTGCAATCCGAACCAATTGGAGTTATCCCGCCATCGCCATCTTCCTCTTCCTCTTCCTCTCTCTCTCTAGCAGCAGCAGCAGCAGAAGACATTCCAGAAGAAGAAGCACCAGCCCAATCCATCGCCATCATCATCATCATCCCGACTCCTCTCTCTCTCTCTCTCTCCTTCTCCTCGTCTCTCTCTAACTCCCACGCGTTCGCGAGCCGCCGGTTTCGATCGCGAGCCGCCGGTTTCGATCGCTATCCTCGGGAGCACGTCCGATTTCCGGTTAGGGATTCGCGGACAGCTTTGATTTTGCGATGCGTGCGCGGGTTTGATGACCGATGAGATGCAAACGCGGTGAGAGCTTGCTGTCCCTGTTTTTACTGTTTCCTGGAGGTTTTTATTTATTTTTAAAAATTTTTAATTTATTTTTAAAATTTTTTTAGATAATGTTTTGGAGGTTGGGTGTTGTTTGATTTTTCAGTCGGAGAGAGGCGGGCGATGATCGGCTTCCGAGGGTGAATTGGTCGGACCACGCGAGCGCTCACGACAACTTTTCGAACCAGTCCAAGTTCCTGAGCTCGAATCTCCTCTACTCGTTGCCGGACCAGAGGCCTCCCGTCCAAGAATCGATGGGGTCGAGGTAGCTCGTTATTACGGTTCGGTTAACCGTCGCATTGTGACGATGAGTCGGCCGAAACTTTTGCTGATGTTGTCGTGTCCTTGTTTGCTAGTAGACACCAAAAAAATGGGTTCATGGTTGTGGTGACTCGGTAAAAAAGAAGGCTTTTTTGCTGTCGATGTCTCGGCTATTTGAAGTAGAGCTGTCCTACTTCACGCGAATATCCGAATTCGACGAAATTACTGTTCTTTTAGACAGTGTATGAGGATGAAGTATGATATTTCTTTTCCCATGCTCTTTATTGAGAGTGGAATGTTGACGGTCAGGATTGCGGATTCTCCCTAATGTAGTTGTTTTGCTGGTCCAAGCGACAGAGTTTACACGCTTGTGGGTCTTTTGGGGGCCATGGTATCTTGAGCTGGAAAAGTAATGGGGCAAAACCCCAGCTGCTGCTTAGGACTGTTTGCGATGTATTGATTCGCTGTGCTCTGCACGGAATTTTTCTGGAGGCAGTTTTTATAGTCTAGCATTATCAACTTCATACATTAGCATAGTGTTTCTTTATGTGAAAGATGGATACTGGAATCCACATCTCAGGTTGTCACGGACATTGTTGTTTGGCTGATTTATATGATGACACAGTACAATTGCCTTAGCCTTAGTAAGGGCCCTGTGCCTTTGCTGTATGCTTATGCACTCTGTTTGAGCTATATTAGTCTCCTATTGACTATTTGCATTGTTCATTAGGTCTATGGTCTTCTCCATGGCGAATCCCCAACGATTACCCACTAACCAAATAGACAAGGTAAACTTGTTAGGCAGATTTACGTGTAACATAATGTGAGATGCTGATCATACTTCCAGTATTGGTAATTTTATTTTCTTTCAGTTTCGCCCCTTTTCTTAACATCAGTTGCCCGCTGTAGAATTTGTGCAGGAGGACAGTTTTATGCGTTCTACTGTTTTCAATGGCTGTGCTGATTGTTCTAAATTGTAAATGTAACTCTAGCTCTCCTGAGGAAGCAATAATCCGTGATATTTTGAGGTTTTGATTGGCATGGAACTGTGGCATGTTAAATTTGCAGGCTTGGCATGCTCTTTCCAGTCTTCGGATATCTTCTAGAACATACATAACACCTGGGAAGACTTTGCCGGTCAAGGATGACAATGCTGGCCATTCTGATAAAGTTAGCAGAACTGTCTCAAGCAGTGGCAAAGAACATGGTCATTCTTGGGAAAGCAATAAAAAGTTTAATGGATTGACTGCCAGGATTGATGCGTCAAATAATTATGTTTCTAATCCAGTTGTTTCGGCCCATTATGAGGCTGCAGAAGGGGGACGTCCAGCTAGGCAAAGTGGAAATGGCATTTTAGGGGCGAACAAAGCACATTGTGAAGGTTTTGCAGCAGCAATGAACAGAGACAGCATGCCTACTGCACATACGAAATCATCAGGGGGAGTTTTGGCTGATGAGCTAGATGACGATGACATTCTAGAGGTAATTTTTTTCCTTAAGTGGATAGCTGCTGATCAAACTGTAACATTGTGAAAAGGAGTAGTCTTTTCTTCTAATAGAAATTGCTTTTCAGTTTTGTTACTTGAATTGACTAATGGCGGTAGGTCGGTCTAATTTTGACTCTACGTAGGTTTAGGTCTCATTTATTAGTGTGTCCAGACTCTATACTTATTAGAAAGAGTAAAAATCTGCTATATGATCCTTAAGGAATGACGGATTAACAGTTCATGATTGGATCACTAATATTGTTTCTTAAAAGCTTTCTTTCTGGTTCAGTCAGTTGATAAAACATCTTTTGCCTTAGTTCAATTGCCGTCAGACGCTTCATACCTTAGTTCAATTTATTTGATGTCTCTGTGATCAGCATTTTATCTTATTGCCTTTTCCGTGTATGGTACTTCATCAATTTGAGGTGGGTTTCAGAGTATTGATGTCGACCAGATAGTAATGGAGCATTATCAATCCACTCCAACACCTCAACCATCAATCCAGAAGCGTCCACCCATAACTCCAGATGTGGAAAGGAATAGTTTACAACAAGATGAAAGTTGTTTGCCTGAGGCGCTGCGTTCGAATTGCAGTCATGGGTTAAAAGTGAGTTGGCCAGTTTCATTTGTCCCATTAAGATGCCATATATAGTTCTCTTCCGTGCTTGATATGCTCAATATTGTAATGGATACAGCTAGGCCTTTGCCCCGATGCTGCACGTCATTTGCAGGAAATGAAGGACAATTTAATTGCAATATCCAACGAGCTCCTTGACAATGTGACCGAACTAACTCCAGAAGCGGTGGAGAAGCTTCGTCATGATAGGTTTGCTCCTACCCAGCTTCTGCTCTTTGTAAAGTCCTTTCTGCTTGGAATCTAATGCATGCAAAATGGAGGAATGAAAATCTGTCAGTTATAATTTCCAGCTTCTGTATAGATATTATCGAAAGAAGCTCTAATAGGGGATGCGATAACTTTTAAATGCTGTATGTATGCACACTTTTTTAGGTTACACCTCAACAGGCAAATTCAGCAGCTTGAGAATCATCTTCGCTCTCTTACGGTTGATGAGGAAAGGAGAACGTCTCATTTTTCTGCATCCGCAGCGCCCCCAACGTCTTCCCTGCATGAAACACCTCGAGCATTTGGATCTAGGGTAGAACCTTTTAGACTCGAAGCCCATATTCATCCACAAAACGAGCCTGGTGGTTATGACAGATGGAACTCGCCATCAGTTTCTTTCACTTCAGATAGGTTTCCTGTTTCATCAGGTCCCGTGGATAGAGACTCATACATTCAAAAGCCTGTAGAAGTTAATTATATTGAAGGTTCAATTGACAAAAAGTGGAGCAGCAGGAGCTTCCCGTGGACAAAAAGCTTGGAGGTGTTGCCCACTTCAGATAGCTTTTATTTGCATATCTTGTACCTCTTGTTGCTTACTAACTTTTGCTGCCAGGATCATAACAAAAAAGTATTTGGGAACCATTCTTTCCGCCCAAACCAACAAGAAATTATAAATGCCACAATGAGTAGATATGATGTTTTTGTTTTAATGCCAACTGGAGGTGGAAAAAGCTTGACATACCAGGTAAATTAAGTCCTAGGGTTGATATTTGTTTGTGTTCATGCAACATTACTTTAGTACAGTAAGTTCTTCTTTTGCTTCATTTGCCCTGGAGTTCCATAGAAAAATGGAGGTACTCGACATTCTCTCAACATGCCGTTTGTCCCATTGTACATGTAACTTTGCTACAAAACCTTCCTGTTTTGATGTGCATGGTTTGGAATGTGTGATGGCTTGTGAATCCAATATGTCAAGTTTTTCAAAGCTTTTGCGTTACACCTCTTTTATTTTTTTTCCTGACAGCTTCCAGCTCTAATATGTCCAGGGGTGACATTAGTTATCTCACCCCTTGTTTCACTTATTCAAGATCAAATAATGCATTTGTTGCAGGTAACTTGCTGGATTAACATGTTCGTGTCTACATCATCTATCTTCAGTTATCCTGGTTTTTCGGGACTGTTTCTCTAATGCTCTCCTGCACTCTTTTCTTGTAGGCTAATATTCCTGCGACTTACTTAAGTGCTAACATGGACTGGAGTGAACAGCAGGAGATCCTTAGAGAACTCAATTCTGATTATTGCAAATTCAAGCTCCTATATGTCACACCTGAGAAGGTTGCCAAGTGAGTGTTATTCTCCTCACAAATGATGCAAGCAAAATTGGTTTTTAAACTCCTGGAGCATAGCTAAGAGGCAGCTTCTGAAAAAATAGCTCAAGACATATAAAAACATCATAAAATCATACCACTCAGTGGATGAATTAAATCAGTTAATGGCGCTGCCGCGCTTTTGTACGGTAAGGCTCATAATTCAACATAAGCGATGAAGGCTGAACACATATCTATAGATAGACAAATCATCGAGTGGAGAAATATTTAAGATAAGTTGGAAGTGCTCTAAGAATTTGTACATGGCACTAGAGCAGGATTCAGAGCTCGAATATTTCTAGCCCTTTTTTTTACCTCCCCACTCATAATCAATTGCGACCCTAAATCTTAGGCAAAGGTCTAGCCTTGGCGCAGGAGTGCTAATGCATTTAACTCTGATGGACATCTCTTCTAGTCGCTTGACCATCTAGATAATACTTTGGTGCTTGTTGTTTGACCCCAGTTTCTCTTGAAATATCTGAATGAAGTATCTAATTTTTGAATATCTACTATTATTAATTTTCAAAAGAATTTATAGCATTTTCTTCTCCAAGTAGTTAATAAAATATTCTTTTACATTCTTCTGAATATTTCAGAAAGCTTTTTTTGCCTCTTTTTTGAATGCAGAAGCGATGTTTTGTTGCGGCAGTTGGAAAGTTTACACGCTCGTGAACTTCTTGCTAGGATTGTCATTGACGAAGCTCATTGTGTGAGTCAATGGGGTCATGATTTTAGACCCGACTATCAGGTATGGAGGTAAATTTTTTTTGAGTTTTATGCTACTGGTACTGCTCTATCTTTCATGCCAATCATCTTGTACGTTATGCAGGGTCTTGGTATTCTGAAACAGAAGTTCCCTAGCACTCCAGTGTTAGCTTTAACTGCTACTGCAACAGCCAGTGTCAAAGAAGATGTTGTCCGAGCTCTTGCTCTTGTCAACTGCATTATTTTCCGGCAGAGTTTTAATCGTCCAAATTTACGGTTTGCATCTAAGTGAGACATTTATCTTTCAGCTGTGGAAATTATAGCTGATTGTGGAAATTTGCAGGTATTCTGTCATTCCAAAGACGAAAAAGTGTCTGGAGGACATAGACAAATTCATTAAAGAAAATCATTTTGATGAATGCGGGATAATTTATTGTCTCTCAAGAATGGACTGTGAGAAGGTTGCCGAAAAGTTACAGGTTGGTCCTGTTTGATGCTGTTGGCAACCATATTTAAGAGTTGTTTGATCATATAGGATGATATTCATGTGGAGACAGCTTGATTTTTATTTTTATTTTTTAAAATCAAGTCCCTCAATTTGTTGAACTAAAGACTTGTTGGTGAGGCTAGAACATAACCTCCAACTGGTTGGAATAATCTAGTACGAGAGTTCAGTAGTACACCTTACGTGAAACTACTTGCCGAAACCTTTGACAGCATTATGTTTCGCATGGTAATAACACAATTCATCACATCCTTTTGAATGAAATATTAGACACGAGGGTTAAAATTTCATGCTTGAGATTGATATGAATTGATGTTATGATTTTTTATATTGACCTAAATTGATGGAATTCAGACTCATCTAGATGGTAGCTCCCTTAATTGAAACTTGGCCTGACTTCACCTACATATGATCACATGCCATGATTGCTTGCTATGATCAGATAGATTCAATTTTGTAAAAATTATTTCTAGCCTAAAAAAGATGGCACCTCGGATTTGATTGCTAGTTTTGGTTGTTGAGTAGTGCTTACAAAATTGATTTACTATATAGTATATGCCATTTAGCTTCCCATTTTTAAAAATTGTATCCTTCTCCTCCCCCCCTCCCAACCCAATCCAGAAACGTTGAATTTCCTTGCAAGTCTGATTTGACCATCCTCTTTTTAGCTCAACCAAGCCCATGAAAATTTTCTCTTTTTTGGCGAGTGTAGGACTCATGAAGCTCTGTATGCACTGCAGTGGCTTTGCATACATTGCATATAGATTTTTTCTCCTTATCTGTGTGTCTCCACCACATGCATTGCATTCATGTTCAGTTGTTTACTTGTGTATATATTTGCATGCTCGTGTACATTTGCACATGCATTGGCATTTATTTTCTTACTGATTTCTGAATATGTTTGTCAGTTGTACATATGTTAGCTCCATGCTGCAGCCAAATGTTTGCTAATTTTACTCCATTCTTGATGCTAGGTTTTTATGTCCTTTTTGACTTTTCCATTATTGTACCATGAATTCATGGAAGATTAGTATGAGTATCATCTTGTTGTTTTGGATATTAAACATGCTATGTGGTGCGAGAGTATCAAGGGGGAAGACAAATTTGAGTCTTTTTGCATATTTCTCTCTCGTTTTGAGTACACAAAGTATATTTCATATTCTTCAATCAATATTTCTTAATTTCCTATATTTTCACAGGGTTGTGTGCCTTATATTGCAATAGGCAAAGCAGATTTCTTTTTTATTCCTTTTATTTGTTAGATAAGTTGCTTCAATAAAAGCTAAGACTCAAGGGATCCTTTACTTGTTCACAATTTGTTAAAAATAATGATTGTATTTGTCAGGAATATGGACATAAAGCAGCATTTTACCATGGGAGCATGGACCCTGCTCAACGAACATTTGTCCAAAAGCAGTGGAGCAAAGATGAGATCAATATAATCTGTGCCACAGTGGCATTTGGAATGGGTATTTCTCTTTTCTCACCAATTTCTGATTGTAGTAATCAAATGCGATAGCATTTTGACCATGGACAATGTGTCTTGTAGGTATCAACAAGCCAGATGTCCGCTTTGTAATTCATCATTCCCTTCCTAAATCAATTGAAGGTTATCACCAGGTACATTTTGAAACATGATGATGCTTCTATCGAGCATTTGAGTGCTGGAAGTTTCAATTGCTGAACATTAATAAAATCAGTGTGTAATTCAATGTTTTGGGTTTAGCTCATGACATGGTGATAATTCTGGATTTTGGTTTAGCTCATGACATGGTGATAATTCTGGATTTTGGTTATATCACAGGAATGTGGTCGTGCTGGACGAGATGGTCAGCATTCGTCTTGTGTGCTGTACTACAGTTACAGTGATTATGTAATGCTGATACAGCGATTCTTCTCCAAATTTATGCACTCATATTTCTTATCCTTCTCCTACATCTTTTAGTATGTTTATGAACATTATAACTCCAAAGACTTTATCGTACTGACTTTTCTTGTTCATGCTCGACTTTGCAATTTGAAAGTTGGTTAATTTTGTCAAGTTCTTTTTCTAAATTACTTAAAATAAAAATTGCTTTGACAATTCCTTTTGTGTAACCTCTTCAGTACATTATGGCACATCAGGGAAAAATAACAGAACTTTATGTATTCTATTTTTTCTTTGACAGATACGCGTAAAACATATGATTAGCCAAGGAGTAGTAGAGCAAAGTCCATTCTCAAATGGTTATAACCGTATCAATATGGCAAATTCAGGAAGGGTACTCGAAACAAATACTGACAATCTCCTGCGCATGGTATTGTACTGATTCAAATGATGCTTTCTAAAGTTCCAATTATTATAGATGGTCTGAAAGTCATTTCAACTGTTTCAGGTCAGTTACTGTGAAAATGATGTTGACTGTCGACGTCTCCTGCAGCTTGTTCATTTTGGAGAAAAATTTGATTCCAATAATTGCGGAAAAACGTGTGACAATTGCCTCAAGATCAAAAGTTTTGTTGAGAAGGATGTGACTGAGATTGCAAAGCAATTGGTTTGAATGCTTACTATTTGTCTTTTTCGGTTACTGTGGTGGTTTGCTCCAATCTCTTGCGAGCTAAGACTTTTGCTCATACTTGGATGTGGAATTACTGTTGCGTAGGTTGAGTTGGTGAAGTTAGCAGGGCAGCAGTTTTCTTCAGCTCACATATTAGAAGTTTACAGGGGCTCTTTGAATCAATTTGTATGTTGAGACAGTAACTTAGATATTCTCCATTGATCATCCTGGTCTTTGTTTGCTTGATTCTCAAATTAGAGTGTTAAATCAGGTCAAAAAGCATCGACATGAAAAGTTGAATTTGCATGGAGCCGGGAAACATTTAGCAAAGGGAGAAGCGTCCCGTGTGCTACGACATCTTGTTACTGAAGATTTCCTGGTGGAGGATGTTAGGAAAAGTGACCTTTATGGATCTTTGTCATCAATACTGAAGGTAAATATCGCTGCTATGATTCTGTGAGGCCATGAAATTCATGGTTAATCATTTAATTGAGGAGAAAATTTTCCTCCCTCCTTTTGGATGCTTGCTTTCTGCTTTCAGACAGGAGACTATGTTCCTTTGTTTGTTTCTATTCAGGTAAATGAATCCAAGGCTTACAATCTTTGCTCTGGGAGGCAATCTGTCATACTGAGGTTTGTCATTAATTTTGCTGTTCTTTAACTGGTGATGAGAGGGGCATCCCTTCACTGAACCAAGAAATTTTTCTGTTTTCATTGTCGGAAATTTATCATCAGCATCTCACGGTGCTTATTAACCATGTGCCTACTTATGCATCTGCTATTCTACCCTGATAGGGTGTTGCATTGCTTTTTTGGAAATGGTTTTTGTTCCATAATCTTAGCTTGAATTGCACTTATGTCTTAGAGACACATAGGATGCATTTCATTTGAATCTTCTAATCCCTGTCCAAATTAACACGACTTTTGCATGCTTTTTACTCAAATTTTGTGGAGCTTTGACATTTCATATTTTATATTTAACAAAGATATTTCAAAGTAACCTTTTCTTGCCTTCAATGACAATCAACATTTATTGGTTGCAAGCATCTTGTGGGTCTACTAGGCACTTAATTATTGAAACAACAATTTATTATAGATATTTTGTTTTGGTCATGGACTTTCAAGGGAGTTTGGCATAAAAAAAAAAAAAAAAAACAAAGATTAATATGACTAAGCACTACTGAGGGTTTATTTGCTGCTATCTATTGTAATGAACCGACTATTCTAACCACTAGGGCCAACAGGATCTGCTGTAAATTTTTGTGGTAGATGCTGGATCTTTGTCTCATCCGACCATTAGTGTTTCACTTTTGCATCTTGTCCAAGGCCTTTCCTTTCCACAAATGCCCCTCACATCAATGCTCTCTCTCTAGTCACTGGTTGCAATGAATTTATTCTTAATTTCATACCCGTCATACCTGTTTTGTCAGGTGGCATTCATCATAGAATTGGATCTCAATTCCAGTAAAGTCATTATTGCAACATATCTGCGACTCAAATCTACTTCTTTATGCTTTGACTCATACGGGAAAAATAATCCAAATGCATTCAAGATTAGGAGCTTTGGGGGATAGCTGGGAATTTGAAGGAAGACTGGGAGAAATGTTTCCTTTCATTATAAGTTAGATCAGAGATAGCTACTTATAGTGGTTTATCATTTGAAGTAATGTTCCAAGTTTAAAATGTGATCTTACGCTAGAAGAGTGGTAAAAACGTTATATGAGGTCTAAAATGTTGAGTTTATAATCTCAGAGAGAAAATGGTGCTTAATAGGAGCAGCGGCATGGACTATTGATGTAGTCGATTCCCCTTTGTGAGAGCAATTTGTTGTGCTTGGCCTGCAGCCGTTACTGCTGCTCTTTTATCCTGAACTCCCTTCAATTATAGTTCTTTTTCTAGGTAGGAAACTAACACCTTTCACGCTATTAGATTGTAAGCCCTTCTTGCAGATGGTACCGGTTTTTGAGGTCAAATTTTAGCAGAATTTGACATCTTCGTCATTGACGCACGGATGAAAGATTTATTCAACCAGTTTGATCGATCGGTAGATACATACGGATGATATGGTTTATTGTGCGACACAACTTAAAGTTTTAGGATCATAAAGATTTGGACTACAATTTTTGCTATTTTACGAGTAATTTTGCTGCCCTCAATTATGGTATGACGCGAATTGTGGGTTTGCATCTTGAAAAGAACTGATTAGTAGATGATTTCTCTTCTTGGCTTTTGGCTTAATAGGAGAGTTAAATCCTCTTGGGATTCTTTTTAGGATAATTGGTTGTGCGCTCTTCACTTTTGGTATAGCAGGAGAGTTCAGTTTCATACATAAAATTTGTTGAAAATGTTAGAAGGAGCTTTTGTGCATAATTTTGATATAAGTGGCTTCTGCTGGGAGCCGTTTAGTATATAAGGTGGTACCCCCTCAGAACCTTTTCATAAAAAAAAAAAACTTTAAACTTTAGGATCACCTAGGAAAGGTTTGTGAAATTTGGTGAGACGACAGTTGATTGCTTTAAAAGCTTAAACTGTTAAATGAAGGTGTGATTTGACATTTTAGTATTCTTATACTCCTTTTCACGCTTAGTCTGGTCTCTTTTGCTTAGTACTAAGCATGTAAATTTAATTGAGGACACAAATAAGGCTTGGAAAGATTCGAACTTATGATCTCCAGCTCTAATACCATGTGAAATTTGGTGAGACCATAGCCGATTGCTCTAAAAGCTTAAGCTGTTAGATAAATGCGTGATTTAACATTTAAATATTCTAACAGTTCGATCACGGTGTTGTGAAACGTATTGCTCATACTTGTCCTGTGACAAAACTATGAAATCTCCATGACTACTGGGAGATTTGCACTTGAGTCTTTTGAGTAGCCATATATTTTAGGTGATTTAGCCATAGTATGGCCACCAGTTTTCCATATTATTTGTTTGATCTGCTTTGGAAGCTTAATATTTGTATCAAAATGTGTAACATACTAGGATAATCTAAACGAAGCAATTTTTGCTTGACTGTAGTGCCACCATATTTTGCAGATTTCCTTCTGTGGCAAAGATATCTAAGTCTAGTAAATCTGATGTAACTCCTGCCAAAGGATTGTTTACTTCTGGGAAATTGATGCCTCAGATAGACGGTCCTGCTCAACCTGAAGCTCAAGGTGATCTGGTATGGAAATATATGCATGAGCACGCATCTATTAGGTTGTCTATTCTCCTAAGAACAAGGATGAAGTTGCTCGTCTCTTTACCACTTGTGGAACTCCTTGTATTTCAGATCCTGTCAGCCAAATTATACACTTCATTGCGTATGCTACGGACTATTCTTGTTAAGGAAGCTGGGGATGGGGTCATGGCATATCACATATTTGGGTGAGCTCATCTCCTTCATGAGTTTAGTCTGTAATTGTTTGTTTTGTGGTGCTATTGAGTGAATATTCATCGAGCCCCCTTGCTTTTTTCCTTTTGGGTCCTTGACAGCAATGCTACACTTCAGCATATCAGCAAAAGAATTCCCAGAACAAAGGAAGAACTGCTTGAAATCAATGGCATTGGGAAGTAAGTTATGAGGAGACCTTATCTCACATGCTCTGCTAATAGCAGATAATTATTTTTATGTTTCTGTGTAGGGCAAAGGTAAGCAAGTATGGAGATCGGTTGCTAGAAACCATAGAAACCACCATTAGGGAATACCAGGGAACGGATAATCGAAACAGCAGCAGTAGCAATGATAGTATGGATTCCATGAAAAGGAGAAGAGAGGCAAATGGAGGCATGAAACCCAACTATGAAGAGGATGATGATTTCACGAGAAGCACTGGTCGCTCGAAGAAAAGAGCCACAGAAATCGAGGCCCAAAATTACAATAATCAAGCCGTCAACGAGCCAGGCGATGACATTACCTTTATAGATGATTTGGATTTTGAGGATTCTGACTTTGATGTCAATGTCGATGCGTCAAATGTTAACAGTGGAGGAAGAGTGCTGCCTTCATGGTCGAAGTCCTGAGAGTTTCGACAAGGACAAAAGCTATTAAGATTATGAGTTGAAAAAGGAAAATCCAGATATCTAGTGCAGATTTGAGATTTGGGCTGTTCAGATCAATAGTTTCTGTGCTGATATAAGAGCAACGGTAAATACGATTTGCTAGTGGAAGCAAGTATTAGTGCCTTATCTTGGCTATTCTACTTCAATCTAAGTTTGTGGCAATCTCAGAGAAATCTCATGATTGTCATGTTTCTCATTTGGAGGAAATGAAGTTGCTCTTTATGGAGGTGAAATACTGAACGGTGCCCACGAAGGTGTAATTTTTCAATATGTGCATTTATTAACTTTTGTTTCAGTGCATGGACAGATCAGGTTCAGTTAAGTGGTGGTGGTGAAGACTGGCCTTTCTGTGTGCTAACTTGACAGATTTCTTCCTGTGAAAAACGGAACCGTTTGAAGATGGAGAATGTACAGCATGGGAGTTCACACAGGTTTAGACAATCCTTCTGTTTGTGTTGACCGATTGACAAAGCATATTGAACTTCTTAGTCGATTGTGTGTGTGTATATTTGATCGGTTTTTGTAATACAGCGGGTGTTGAACTTCTATGTAATGTCAAATTCGAACATGCTAGGTGACCCATGGATATTCGTTGGTGATTTTGAGCGTAGTTGTAAATGGCTGGATCACTGAAATAGTTAAAACTACTGATGTCATGGGAATCATCATCCTACCTATTAATTTACGGTTTCCTGTGGACCGACCATGTTACAATAAACTAACCTAACTATCGTGGACTTAGATGGACTGAGGTCTAGTCAAGAACTCGCTTTCATTGGCGAGCTCACTGAAAGCAAGAATTGATTGGACCTTTAAGAGTTGCTTTTGCCTACTTCTCCAGTACTTTCTAATGTTTAACCATAGTTTATTTAGCTCCTGCACGATGTTAGCAGGGGAAAATGGAACTCGCTAATGTGAAAAGGGATAGCATTTGTGACTTTTGAGGTTTTGAAGCAACAAGAGCTATAATGACAATTCTCTCTCTCTCTCTCTGCATTCTTTCTCTCTCTTTGTTTTTCTAATTACAAGCTTACCAGCACCAGTCGACTGTCAATGAAGACCAGGTTGACCGAGGGTTCAAAACCAGCGAAACCTAACAATAACAACTGGACAAGACGTCGGTAGCAGAGACTGAACCAACCCTATTGTCTCAACAGATGTAGCAATCTGATGATGTTCCTACAAGCCACAGAGGGAGAGAGAAACAAGGAAAGACTTTGACGTACAAGGTTGGTGAATGACAGCCAGCGAAGATGTTGGCCATTAAAAGCAAAGCTATAGTCAAACCACACAACTGTCCTCGAAAGGAAGAAAGAATATCTAAATTAGCAAAAACAATGTAGAAAAAAAAGAAAAAAGAATACCATCTTAATCAAAAGGAGAATATAAAAGATGTGTTCTTCTGAGCAAACAAGAAGAATCATTATCACCTTCCTCTTGTTAAAAAAGGAGAGGGAGAGAGGAATCTGTCCTTCTGTTGGGGATAATTTTGCTTTACATTAAAGCAAATGCAGCGCAGATCAGATATTCGCTCCCTTTGTTTCTTTACTGGGAATAGTTACCTTGCTTCTCTTCAAAGCCAAGAACTTGCAGGGAATTTTCCGCATTGAATATATTTTCCCCCTTTTGAAAGAAGGAAAGAAAAGTTTCTATAAAAAAAAATAAAAGTTTCTCTAGTAGCTTCAAATACTGTGGATCCTAAGTTGCAGGTCAATAAAGTGATAGGGAAGAAGGTGAAAAAAAGAATTACTTTTGTGGAACTTTTAAGGCCAGTTGTTTCAACTCTTACAGGCTCGAGAACCCTGTTATTGTTTCCAAAGAATATAAAAAATTGCATGAGCACTTGTGTTCTTGAACCGGCTCAATATGGTTTCGAGATCTTTATAATGTCGAATTGACTTGATCTAGTAAACTTACGGATCTCATTAATAAGTGCCCAAATTGCGCTTATTATGTATAAGTCAAGAATTATGATGTGTTACAAATTGCACAGTTTCCTTCATTAGCTACTTAGCGAATGCTTTAGGGGCAATCTCCAACAATAGCCTAAACTTTAAAAGTCTGCCCATACTTCAAAAGTATGAAGAGCGTTAAAATCAGAAAAGGCAAAGGAAACCAACATAATATCAACCAAAAAGAGAAGCAAAAGAGAAGCAAGTCAAAGGAGGAAAGAGAGAGATAGTATAAGATGATGATTTCTTTTTTTGTGATTTGCACTTATGTTTACTTGAATTGCACTCTCGAGATTAAAAATCCTAGTCATACATTCATGAAAATTGCATCGCTCAAACTTTCTTGATCAGACGTGAACAAGTTAGTTATAATTATCGAATATCTTCTTTATGGGCATCACCCTGGGCAATCATAATCTGCATTTGGTCAGCTTAAATAACACTTGCATGCAACAAAGAGAATTCAATAACAACCGAATTTGATTCACCTGCATCTTTTACAAGGCAAATGTGAGACTCCTAGAACTGTCTTTACATTCATAAATAGTACTAATAAAAAAGAAAAATCCTCCAGAAAACAATGGAACCAAACCAATTTGACAACTTTCATTCTACCCTCCTCCTCTCTCTCTCTCTCCCTCTCTTTTTGGGTGGGGAATCTAATGATCTTACCCTCTTGCACCTTTTCCTCTATATCAATCAATTGATTGCCTCACATGTTTGAAATTTTGAAAGCAAACACATACTCTCTCTCTCTCTCTCTCTCTCTATCTCTCTATCTACGGCTACACAAGTCCAAAAGATTCTTTCTTGCCTCAACTATTTCATCAAACAAATCATCAAGTTGTACCATCACACTCTCAACCCCACTCCTCAAACACCCAATCAAGCCCTTCAAATTCTCTGCCCTGTCTTGCACATGTTCCTGCCCCAGCTGATGATGCTCCCCCTCTTCTCCCCTCTCCAACACCCCCCTGAGCTCCTCCATGCCGTGCCTCGCCCTCCTGAACTCGTAGAGAAGGATCGGCGGCGGTGGCGACCGCCGGCTCATCCGGTCGATCTCGTTGGCCATCCTCTGTTGGATCCTCGACGATGAGATCATGAAATTCGACCCGAACACGGCGTGCCCCTCATACCTGCCTTGGTGGAAGATCGACTCCGGCCAAGTGTAGACGAGGCCGGCGAGGAGAACCATCAGGAGCAATGAGCTCACATTCCTCATCGCATAGAGAGCTCCCCTAAAGCCACTGAAACCATTGAAGTTGGATTCTAATGAAACGTTCTCGTTGAAGCATAGAGAGAGTGGTTGAACTCTTGCTTCCATCAAGTGCCTGTTCTCTTCCTCCAACACCAACGCCTCTCTTCTACATTCGTCTATAGCCCGAAGCGCCTTTTCAAAACTCAAACGAGATAGAGAACGAAATCAATAGGGTTGTCTTGGTGTGGTACAATCATATCAAAATCAGGAAACATCCGAGTTTCAATGAAAACCTTGCGAACAATTAAAAAGAGAAAGAGGGTTGATTTCCTTCAACATGCTTATGGATATATAGAGAAGTTACCTGGCGACGATCCAAGTGATGATCATGCAAGCCGAGGATCGACGAGACGACATTCGACGCGGTCGTACAATACCTCTCCATCCGAGAGAGGCCGAACTTGATGACGTTACAAGCTTCCCAGATCCTGGCGCTCTCGTCCATGTACTCGTCGAGCCACTTCTCCCCGACGGGGAGGCGGAGCTCGTGGACGAGGGAGGTCAGCCGAGAGTGTACCGACCGGAGCGAGTGGAGGACTTGCTGCAGGTACTGAATCGACATGAAGCTGTTGCCATAGGTCGAAGACGACGACGACGACGACGACGACGACGAAGATGACGGGAAGGAAGAATCCAAGTCGTCGAGCGCTTGTGTGAGGAAGTTGTAGAAGCCACTGACCGATGAAGTGGTGGCGTTCTTGCATGATGATGATAGTGAGTGCGGATTCATCTTTGAGGGTACAAGAGAGAAAGAGAGAGGGAGATAGAGAAAGAGAGCTATGGTGAAAAGATATTAAAAAAGGTGATGGAGATGGACAGGCGTATTTATAAGGAAACGCTCATATGCACGGATGTATTTTTGAATGCTTTTGTATCATCCTCCTATTGATAGGATTATGCGTAAAGAAAGATATATCGAAATCGCAATATTATATTATCAATATATTCAAACCAATCTGTATCGTCGAACTATTGAGATTATGCGTAAATCAATAGTAAGTTAGAGATTACAATATTGAGTTATCTAGTGCAATCTGAACGAATGTTCAAAGGTTCGAGCTATTTCAGCGCTTGCAATGATAGATATCTATATAATTTAGTATATTGATATTGATATATATTTAGTGGGTTATTTGTAATTGGGAGAGGGGGGAGAGAGAGAGGGAGAGAGGGGGATTTATAAAGTGGGTTAGTATTGAAAGAAAAGAGGTTTATTCACATGTTTCTATGTTAAAAGGGGGTTTAAATTGCTGGGTGCAATAATGGGTGTTTCCCAAGAAGTGGAGGGAATGATAATTTGGGAATCTCTTGAGACCATCTCTTTAGTGAGTGTCATTGGATTGGTACAAGAGTAAAATCATTCCACTTTATGCTTCTTGGGTTGAGCAGCTCTCGTGGACATTTTCGAATGGAGAGATGTGTTTTTGATGCATTGACCAGTGGACCCAATTTCGTCTAGTGAATGATGTGTCTAGTAAGTAAAATTGATTCATGGCTCCATGCTCAGTAAGTGATTAATCTGGACATGTCATTTGTGATATGCACAACATCATTTAATAAAGATTTTTTCGACAAAGTTTAGTCCCCTTTAGTCGCCTCTAGAAAACGATAATGAATCTTAACTTGTCAATTTCTTAATTTGGTGACGAATTTGAAGTGTATCACCAAATTAAGGAATTATTCTGTTTCTCTTTGGTGATAAGATTTTTGTAGAATAAACAAGTGTTTGTCAACACAATTGAAATTTCTTTCGGGGTTGATTACATCTCAATTTAAAAGTCATCTTTATCGGTTAATTTCATTCGGCTAATTTCATCTTATCCGTCATGCCTTGAAGAATCATAATCTACATCGAAGTAAGAAGATCTAATTGAATTCCGCAACTAAGTTTGAGGATTTTTAGTGAACCTTTTCTCTTTATTTTCTTGGGTAATATTTACATGAACATGCTTGACAATGGAAAAAAAATCCAGCTATTATCGTAACTCAAGCTACAATTTTTTTCTTTGATTTTACATGCCAAAAACTACATGTCCTATCAAAAGAAATTATTGCTAATTACTTGAGTTCAAATAGAGAATAATACTCAATTAGTCTTGAACATATTATATAGATGCCACTTTAATCTTAAACTTTCAAATTTTGTTAATTTAGTTTTACATTTTCGTGCGAAATTCCAATATAATCATTCTAATCAATTTTTGTCAGGAATCACTACCAATGATGACTAAACTACCACATGAACGATTTCTGACAAAAATTAGACGAAATGATTACATTGAAATTTCACATAAAAGTTAAGGATCGAATTAGTAAAATTGAAAAGTTTAAAACTGAATTGATATTTATGCAATAAGATTAGTATTTATAGGTTAAAATTTTCATTAAAAATATGTCATGTGTGCCAACAACATAGTAACTAGTGAAGCGCATATGCTTAGGAGTTGGAGAAAGGCAAAATGAACACTCTAGCATCCTTTCATGATGAGAAAGAGAGAGATCATCAAATTCCTATTGTACGAATGATGGGACTCCGTGCATCGAAGATTGATTGATTTCTACAATGTGGAATCGTCTTCTTTTCGTACCCAACATTTCAATCGAGGCATTTTTTTAATTTTTTTAATTTTTTTAATTTTTTTAATTTTTTTTGGTCAGTAGGCATTTTTTTAATTAGTTAAAGTTAAATTGGAAAAAAAAGAAAAACATACGTGTGCTTCCCGGACAATTACACGTATATAGACATTGGATACGTCTAGCACACAAAAGTAAAATATTGAGCCCACCATCCGAAAACTGGAATCAGTACTATCGATTATCTTGATTAATTATGTGATTAGGAAAAAAGGGATTTTGACTCCATGATGATCAAGCCTTAAAGAAGTTCAAAGAGAGATCTTGGATTCGATTCGTATCTCTTCTTTCTCGTACTCAGCTAAAACAAAAAAAAAAAAAAAGTTTTGAAATATTTATAACAAAAGAAAATTAATGGGCAATGATTTTTTTAAAACGTCATAGAAGATTCATTAAGTGCCCTTTATTATTCGGAATAATTACCAAGCGAAAATTAATGGGCAATGATTTTTTTTAAAACGTCATAGAAGATTCATTAAGTGCCCTTTATTATTCGGAATAATTACCAAGCGAATTCTAAATCTATTATATTTATGACAATTTAGTTTTGAATTTTTTGATCTAGTAATTTGAGTCCTAAATATTTTGATGATTTGCCAATATGATTTATCTGATCCATTTTGGCTAAAAATGGCCATCCGTCATTTTACGTAGCATGCTTGATTGGTTAACGCTGCTATTAACAATTTTGAAATCTTTTAATAATTTTTCTGAATCTTTTCTTTTTCTATCCCTTTTTTCTTTTTGTTAGTGGTTGGTCATGTTGCCACAATTAGGGGTGAGCGGTTCCAGGTTCCGGTTCGGTTCCGTCTGGAACCTGGAACCTACCCTCGGGTACAGGTTCCTCATTTGAGGAACCTGGAACCTACCCATTAGAACCGAAAACCTGGAACCTACCCTGTCACAGGTTCCAGGTTCCAACAGGTTTTTTATTTTTTATTTTTTATTTTTTTCAGATTTGAACTATAACGTACGCGCACGTTATCAAAAAAAAAAAAAATAACGTACACGCACGTTACCAAAAAAAAACTATAACGTACGTGCACGTTACCAAAAAAAAACTATAACGTACGCGCACGTTACAAAAAAAAAACTATAACGTACGCGTACGTTACCAAAAAAAAACTATAACGTACGTGCATGTTACCAAAATATATATATATATATATATAACGTACACGCATGTTACCAAAAAAAACTATAACGTATGCGCACGTTA
Organism: Eucalyptus pauciflora; assembly: GCA_007663325.1. Taxonomy (NCBI): domain Eukaryota; kingdom Viridiplantae; phylum Streptophyta; class Magnoliopsida; order Myrtales; family Myrtaceae; genus Eucalyptus; species Eucalyptus pauciflora. The sequence continues at coordinate 194,758 of VMYD01000181.1, read as the reverse complement.
CCAAAAAAAAAATATAATGTACGCGCACGTTACCAAAAAAAACTATAACGTACGCGCACGTTACCAAAAAAAAAAATATAATATACGCGCACGTTACCAAAAAAAACTATAACGTAAGCGCACGTTACCAAAAAAAAAATATAATGTACACGCACATTACCAAAAAAAACTATAACGTACACGCACATTACCAAAAAAAACTATAACATACGGGGAGGGCGTCTCGGGTCGGGACTCGGGAGTCGGGACTCAAGAGTCAAGAGCAGAGCAATAGATGTGAGGTGAGCAGGGGAGGGGGTTCCTTTTGGAACCCTAACCGGTTCCGCGACTGGCGTCTGACGACGACGGCCTTCAGGGCGAGCGGCATCCGGCGAGAGTTTCAGAGGGTCGGGACTCAAGAGTCAAGAGTAGAGCAATAGATGTGAGGTGAGCAGGGGAGGGGGTTCCGCGACCGGTTCCACGACCGGTTCCGGTTCCGGTTTTGAGTGGAACCGGAACCGGAACCGGGATCGCCGGTTCTCGGAAAAATGGAACTGGGAACCGGAACCGGTCCTTTAAGAACCGGGAACCGAACCGGAACCTCCGGTTCGGTTCTCCGGTTTCCGGTTCTACCCGGGAACCGCGCTCACCCCTAGCCACAATGATAACTGGTGTGGCTGGCCTCACATGAGCAACGACAAGGGTGAGCACTAGCGAGGTTGACCCTCACATAGCTGATGCCCAGTGAGGCTACCTTGGCTCGGGCGATGGTCAACTTGCTAGATTTAGCAAGAGGGGCTTTGGCTAGCGTTCACCTTAGCCTAGGTGAGGCTTGATGAGGCTGCTCGCTACCATAGGCGAGGGAGACCCTCCCCCAGGCAAGGCCAACCCTCATTGGTGATCGGCTATTGGCGAAAAGAAATGGGAAAAAACAAAGAAAGGAAAAAAGGGCAATTATTACGAAAAACCTCAAACTTGTATTTTTATAATAAATTTACTATAAACTAATTTTTTGATCACCAAAAATATCAAATCGGTACATTTGTGATAAATTTATCCAAAACTAATTTTTTGACCACAAAAAACTCTAAACTAATACATTTGTGACAAATTTACCTTCCATTAGTTATTGTTAAATTGGATCAATAACATATATACCTGCGTGTTATCCAACTCAGTGATTTGATGGTAAAATTTAAGGGAAACTGATGAAGAGTAAACTTATTAGAGGTATATCAGTTTAGGGTTTTTAATGGTAAAAAATTATTTTAAAGTAAATTTATCACAATTATACTAGTTGGGTTTTTCAAAGAAAAAAGTTCAAAAAAATTATTTAAAAATTATCTACATCAACGCCGATTCTATCATGTAGGATTACTAGCATTCACATTAGCGATTTTTGCCCAAAATTGACCAAATGAACTATATTGGCAAAACGTCAAATGCAATATGTTTAAAACTTTCTTGGTAATTTGCCTTTAGTTATTCTTAAGACTAAGATTCAAATGCAATGTAAGAGATTACTTTATATAGCCAAATCGGCCATTATTTGGTTAATGTCTGTTTATTAACATGTATCTACACGGCCAACACATATGTATTTTGTTCTGTACTATAAATGGTAGGGGTATTCATGGTTCAATTTGGGTCGGTCTAAGATACTTTCTGCTCATTAGTTTGAAAAAATCTCGAGTCAAATCCAAACAAAACCAATGAAATTACAACTAAAACTAATCTAGACTTAGGTTCGGTTTCAAACCGTTACCATGAAACTGAATTTACCAATAATAAGTTCAATACGTACTTAAACTACCCAACTCCAAGCGGAATTTAACATAAAAAGTACCAGTGAACGAAAGGAATATATTCACGCTAATACTAAACTAAATGTAAGAACAATAGCAATCATAGCCAGCTCTTGGTCAAATTAAGGATAACTTAGTTGTTTAAATTAAGCTGCAAATTTTATCAGTTAAAAGGTAAGTAAAAAAACCCCAAACTAGTACACTTGTGACAAATTTACCCCAAACTATTTTTTTGACTACAAAAAACCCCAGACTGGTATATCTTTGACAAATTTATCTCAAACTGGTACACTTGTGATAAATTTACACTCTGTTAGTTTTCGTTAAATTTTACTGTTAAATTATTAAGTTAAATGACACGTGACAGTTGATTGATATACCAATTTGGGATTTTGTGCTCCGTTTGTCACAGTTTATAATTTTTGTGATTTTTTTTGTGGTATTAATCCAATTTAGTAGAGGGTATATTTGTCACAAATTTACCAGTTTCGGGTTTTTTGCGATTGGATAAATTAGTTTGGGGTAAATTTATCATAAATGTACCGGCTTAGGGTTTTTTATGATCAGCCCGGGTAAATTTGTCATGGGTTTATTAGTTTGGAGTTTTTCATGGTCAAAAAAATAGATTGGAGTAAATTTGTCATAAATATACAAGTTTGAGGTTTTTCAGGGTATTAAACCAAATTTATTTACTTAACTTATCAGTATGGTTTGACTTTTTCGATTTTCGAAGTTATAAACCAACACCAAATCATTAAGACAATTACAAAACTATCCCAAACCAAAGACCAGATCAACAAACAGACAAACCGAATTCGATCTATCTGGCTCGGCTGAGTTCAATTGTTTTTCGAATTTTTATAGAAATGAGGATGGACTGGAAGGTGTAGGAAATCTTCGAACTCGCCAACAGGGTCATCTCATCCTTCCGGTCCACATTATTCGTTCCATCGAGAACGAAATATGCTTTGAATGCACATGAAAAGTCCTGCCCTCATTGGACCGTCCATATCTAAAATCATTAGGATCCCGATTCACGAATAGAAACACTCGGTCGGGATACGAATCCATCAGACATCGATGGCCACGGCAAAACCCTGTCCTCGATGGAGCCAGTGACGAGAGGATTTCGAGGGTTTCTAGGAGGACAACTTTTCCAAAAAGGCAGAAAAAAAAAAAGAGAGGTTGGCTACGAAGGGGACCCGTTCCATTGTTCATGAAGCAAAGGGAGACTTTGTTGGGACACAACATAATTACAGCTTGGAGATTTTCGGATGTGAACTGCTGGCGTCATGGGCAAGTCAATTGAATCCACCAAAAAAAGGAAATAAAAAGGGAGCCTCATTAGCAGATATGAACCGTACCCCCAAAGATATCCCACTTCGTCCGTCCACCTTTCTTTTGATTATTTTATGAGTGATATGCTGTCGGAAGCCGAAGTTCGATGCTGTCATCGAGAGAGACCATGATGAAAGAGTCCACATTGGAGCTACATTCTCCAGAAATTTAAATTAATGAATTATGAGTCCACTGAAATATACTTTTCTCGATGTGGGTCTTCTTTCCCTCAGCATCCTACATGTATATTAACACATCTCTCTTTCCGAGATGTGAACTTTCTATGGCTATACCCGCTTTCATTTTATCTAGGTCTACTATATCTTGAATTGAATCTTCACCATGGCTTAGCCATGTCCGGCATGAAAATGGCATCTACAACCTCAATCAGGACTCACATTCAATGTCCATTTCCTTGAGGATGTTGATCCGCACATATTGCACCTAGCTCATCCAAAACCACTAGCCTTGATAGCAATTGTCGAGAGCCGCCACAACCCGCCTGGGAGATCGCCTTAAGACAATCCAAACTCAAGTCCATCGATACATTCGGTTAGACTCATCTTCTTTTAAAAGCTTAAATTATGATATAATAACTCATCCATATCATGCCATAACTTTAATGCAAACCTTTCTTACTTGACGACCTCACACGTGTATCTCGACAGAAATAATTAAATCAACCTGAACGATGGACCGAGGGTAACGAAAGCAGGAAATACCAATCAGGAAAGGAGTTGTCAAATTGAAACATAGAGGCCCAAGGCACGCTGATTTTAAAAGGGATCGGACCTGTTAGACCGCGAAATCAGGCTTATAATTGATCTAACCATCTCACTTTTCCGCGTCCATCCGGCCTCAATTCCTAGGAAAAGATTGGAAAGTATGCACCGTTTCAGGAAAGCTTGAAGTGGGCTTGTTTTGGGGGCAACATAGAGCATGCCCACCATGGGAAGTAAATTTTATTGATTTTTATTTAATTTAAATCTTGTGGAACATGCCTATTGAATTTTTTTTTAATTCGAAATATCCAAAAATTTTGGGACACATAAAAAAAAATTTATTTTTATTTTTATTTTCTCTTTTTCAACAGAATCTATTTTGATGGCATAAGAAGAAAAAAGTGTGCCAACCGTGGGAGAACCCCACTGAGTCACGCTCAATCAGATCAAGCTGTCAAGTGCTTTTGAGTGTGAAATTTGAGCGAGCGAATTAGGGCAAAATTCCTTTTTGCATATTCGCTCGTTCGTGAGGCAATAGGCATGGTGCAATCATTTCATAGTATCCAATCCCGGGGGCTATTCATTCCCCTTGGTGAATCCCTACAAAGGAAATGGGGCTAAGTGCCTCTTGTCCTTTGGCACCATCAATCAACTCACTCACATGTCCCTGCTTTCCAACACATGATGCAACACACGATGTTGACTTTATTATAGGAAAAAAAAAACATATAAGAGATACCTTGAACCTCTCGTATTAATGTTAATTTAATCTTAAACTTTTTCCTTAGATATTTTTATTTTAAATATTTTCACATTATTATCAATTGACTCCATTTAGTCAAATTTAAGTTGGAAATTACTGAAATTGACATTTTTAAAATTTTAATTTTTTTTATCTTTTTTTCCTTATTTTTGTTTGGCCTCTGTGATGACCTGCGTAGGTTGCCAACTATTACAAGGACAACTAATGTTTATGTCAATAATTTCTAATTAAAATTGGTCGCATGAACTCAGTTGGCAAAATTTGAAAATGTTAAAGAATCAATTGGCAAAATTGAAAAGTCCATGACTGAATTGCTAAAAGTAAATAAGCGTATGAATTTTTGAATAAATTTCTTGAGAAAAATTTATATTGCTCAAGTGAGTAACATTTGAAAGTTATGATATTTAAATAAGTGTTGTACAAAAGTTATGTCACTTATAACCTCATCCCAAATTGGATGATTTATGTTAACAAACACTTTAGAGGAATTATAGGACGTGCGACAAATTCAGTGTACTTGATTTTCTAACGAAACTTTACTAAGAAAGGAATTTTCACCGGCAATTGGGAGAGCCATCTCTATTGAGAAGTGCAATCATGTTGAGTATTTATAAAAAAAAGGTGGGTTTTTAAGATTTATGACTTTCATTAATCTTTTCTTCTTACGCTTTTACTACGAAGAAATATCATAATTACATATATGTGTGGGATTTTAAGTTTCTCTTATTATATAGAAGTGGGAAAACCGGTTTCCTATTTATGTTATTAGAATGTTCATATGAATATAGCTATTTTTCAGAGTTAGTTTGGTTGATAAAAACTAATTCTAGAAAATTATTTTTGGACTTTCCTGTGTCTGGGTGGAGGAAACTAGTGGAGTAAACATTTTTGATGGACCAATAACAATAAGTTTTGATCAAGGAAAGTAACTTTCTATTCTCATAGGAAGAAAATTATTCCCCCTCATTTCATAGTGCCCCTCCAATTGAGAAGACTTGGTCATTCTACATCTATTTCATATGCTTCATCATTTTTTTTCTTCTTCTCTCGATGAGTCTCAATTATTCTTTACAATAATCTTTTCTACCATTTCTTGAATATACTTTATTAACGTTCATGTTCTTTTACATTTCTGAAAAACACCATCATCTATAATATTTTACAACTATAACTTTATAATTTCTTTCTTCATTTCTGTTAGAATATTTAAATAATAAACCACATTTTCATCTAACAACTTAAACTTTTAGAACAGTTGGCAGTGATCTCACAAAATCTTACATGACATCAGAGCTAGAAGATCCTGAGTTCGAATCTTCCAGGCTCCTATTTACCTTCCCAATTAAATTTCCACGCTTAATACTAGGCAAAAGACCTCACTAAGCGTGAGGGGGAGTGTTAGGATATTTAAATAATAAACCACACATTCATCTAATAGCTTAAGCTTTTAGAATCTTACAATTTCTTTATAGTTCTTGTCATTTCCCGTGCTGTTATAGGGAAGAGAGAGATGTTTTCTCTGGCTAATGTGTGAGATTCAGTGTACATTTTCCCCAGCATCTCTCTCTTTGAATTAATACATAGCATTATTGGCAAGTTCAAGAATCAGATCCCTCACCACAACATGATGAAGCAGAAGAGAAAACTCTTCCGGGGAGAGGATTGATGGGAATTACTTGATGATACTTGAACGTCCTAACAAAGCGAAGAGCAGACCGAAGCATGGAATGAGACTAATAATTCAAATCTTCGACCACGAAAAGCTTGTCGTTGTCTCGAATAACTTCGATGCAGTCGATCTCTGCACCTTCTTCATCCACTATAATGGTGTTCGTTGCATCGAAACCGAACTTCCTACCTGCGAAAACAAAAGAGTTCTTGATGATACTCCTAGCAGACTAATGGAGACTCAAGACTTTTTCTCAGCATTCCTGATTTACAATTCACCAGCAAGACTTTTGGACATTTTCTTGAACAAACCGAGTAGATGATCCGTACTCAGAGGGGAGTGGAAGGAAAGAACGAGAATGCACCTGCAATGCTCTTGAGATCCTCAATGGAACCCGGCAATCGGATGAGCCTCCCCGCCTCGGTGCAACGGTTCTCTCTTCTTGCCACTGGATGGCCTCTGTAAATGCTCACCCTCGCACAAATCGCCATGTCCGATGTCTCCTGAGTCAGTTCTCGCTCAACTTCGTGTATTCTCATTGGCATATCCTGCAATGTGGCACCATCGGGCACGGCAATACGGTGCTCCGTCTCTCTCCTGCTCAGCATTTCGTTCAATGCTTCTGGAGGAAAATCGGGCAAGTTTGAGTTGGCAACATTCGCGCCGTTCATCACGAGTAGATTCACCATGTCTTCATGGTTCTCAGCCATGGCGATCTGGAGAGCCGTGAAGCCTTGGTGATTCATGGAGTCGATGTTCAATCCCTGGTTCAAGAGCTCCTTCATCACCTCGAGATCATTCCTTTTTGCTGCAGTACATAGGAGGTCGCCGGCTGTGCAAGGGTCAGAAGAGGCAGCACAGCTGTACAGGACTCGGAAGATTGAGTGCTGCTTCGACGATATCGCGTGCCACAGCGCATTGTTGCCGTTCCGGTCTGTCATGCAGGACATTAAGGATATAAGGGGCACATATATCTATGATAGTCGGCGAGGTCTTGAGGCGATAACGCATTACCTTGTAAATGTATGTTGCATCCATTTTTTAGCAGTAGCCAGACACAGTCCTCATGGCCCAGTGATGCTGCAATGTGCTGATGCAAAGTCATAAGAGCAACAGACAACTTTCAGTACATTCACATTTCTAAAGAATCAAATAAGCAGTGGACTTGTAAATTGACACGTTTGAACATTCCAAGTTTACTTCCATTTACAGATAAACCGTAACGGATAATGTCTATGCCAAAGCGGCATTCCAGTTCGGGAATCAACCGTGACGCAATCATTATTCAATCCAAACCGGAGCGTATGTTGTACAAATGAAAACAAGAATCGGTCGGAGATTAAGGAAGACATACCAGCGAGGTCTTCCCTTCTAAATTCCCGACATCGGGGTCCAACTTCGCCTTGAGAAGCTTCTCGAGGATAGCAGCATTACCGGTACTCGCCACGGTCAACAAGTTGAGGTCGTCATGCTCGTGTCCTGCGTCCATGAAGAAGTCTTCTATGCATAGATCCTTAAGCTCCTTGTGATGCTGCATCGCACAGTGTTATAACATAAGCCTCGGATGATTTAACAGATGAAACGCGAACCGTGTCTTATGCTAGAGGCGAACCTGTAGAAAATTCTTGATCACGGTTATGTTGTCGTTGTGCTGGCTGTGCATAGCTTCTATGAGATCGTTCCTTTTCAGCCTCAGCAGTTGGGAGAGGGACTTGGTCCGGTAAGTATACTCCTGAGGCCGGCAACAGAGTGCACCGACTTCTCCAAATATGTCCCCAGACTGCAAAGCCCCGACGACCTGCTCTTTCTCCGTTTCACAGTCGATTATTTCGACCTCCCCGGACACGATGATATAGACATCATCAGGCGCTTCGTTATGCATAATGACGTCCTCTCTTGGCGGCAGATATTCGGCCTTCATCTTGGCCACCTACCCCGATGACATTAGATTTTCAGGGCAATTGGCATGCAGCAAAAGAACAGAACAATTTCACTGATTTCGCATCCGGAGTAACCAAAGTTCATGGATGGCTAGGACTAAATTTCTGCGTGTCTAGTAACCTGATTTTTACGCAGAGCATAGGCTTCACATGCCTTACGAGATTATATTTTGTGATTTTTGACTCTCATGTAAATGTGAAGAGACGTACCAGGAGCAGGAGGGTTTCACGAGAAACGCCCTTGAACAGATGGACCGTCTCCACGGTCGGCAAGAACAGATGCTGGCAAATGCTCTTGCAGATCGATTTCGGCAACTGCTCTATCAATTGATGCTGGTTCAAGCTCTCCGCCTTGAACCTCAAGCACATGTAAGCCAATATCTGCTCCTTCAGCCTTGGTGGCAACTGATTCCGGCACACGAAATTGTTCGCTGCCTCGATGCTGTTTCGCTGCATCGCATACCAAAACCAAATCACGCAAACATCAGTCTCCTCGACATACCAAAATGGATCCTTTAACTTGCTTAAATCTGCAATCATTCTAACCAAACAGGACCAATGTAGACAACTGTATAAACATGGTGTCATGCATATACTGATCAATGTGGTTGTGCTTACAAATTCCATGGTGCGACGGGTTCCTTCGACGACAAGGTTGGTCATGTTGCCAATCAAGTAAGCGGTCAGGCCGAGGTTGAAGAGCATGTAGAAGATGATGAAGATCATCTCGACAGTGTTGACAGCGTGGAGGTCACCGTAGCCAACGGTGGTCATGGTGGTGACGGACCAGTAGAGGGCCGAGATGTAGCGGATCCAGAGGCTGGTCTCCCGGAAGTTCGGATTCACAGCCCCGAGCCATGTCTTGCCTTGTTGCGGGTATCTGTCGGCCAGCAAGTAGCAAAGGCAGGCGGCGCAGTGCACCAGAAACAGCGTCACCTAAGACCGCACACGCGCATGGCAAAAGTTTAGTATCAATCCGATTCATGCGACTAGATCAAACCAATCCTGTTCAGATGTCTAAACAGTGGATCCTATTCGAGGCAAATGAAAGCTACTAACCCGAAAATTGATCAAACACGAAGTAGTCTTTCAAATAACATGGATCGAATTGCAAGAATTTGCCGAACTTTAGGGACCACGGATGACGTTTTACCAGTACACGACTCTCACGCCACATCCCCTATAAATGAGTTCATGGTGGCCTTACTATACATCGACGTACCAAAAGAAGCCGAATGCAACGGACCCAGAAATAGTTGAACCTGATGTCCTTCTCCAGCCTGCAGAAAACGCATGACAGCAACAGAAGTTGCAGTGAATTCCTTGAAGAGAGCTTTCTGTGGTGAACGAGAGGTTGGATGAGCAAGAACCTGGTGAAGAGCTGCTTGACGCGGCGGAGACGCCAGAACCGGAGGATGCCGAGAAGGGAGCAAGAGAGGACCACCTTGGGCTCGCCGGAGAACAAGTAGCCCAACGCCTCAAACGGCAACGTCGAGGCCACGTCCATCAAGAACCATGTCGACAGATACCTGTGCACAAGCCATACTCACCCAGAATCAGGATCATCACCACACCATATCTTCTGTTGATTCGAGCAAATTCCGGGTCGATATTCATTCATCGAACTTCATTTTCTGGTGAGATTTTTTTTTTCTCGTCACGGGAATATTTAGCTCGACGATTACATTATCCTGAGGAACAATGAGATCAATACTATCTTAATTTCTTGCACTATCATTATTATTGTTGTCTATTCAATAGGTGGTAATATCATGTTGATAATTTGACGTCTAAAGTCAGGTTTTGGATCAAAGATCAATTCCTGGTCCGGTGCAATCCCACCTAGGAATCAAGAATCGAATCGAGAGGTCCGGTTCCCAAATTTTGGGACTAGGGATCAAATCAGACAATTCTAGGACTGGGAATTGGACCGGACTGACCAATCTAGTCTAGTCTAATGGAACCAATCACTTAGCAAAAAAATTTAAATTTTAAAAAAAAAATACAAGAGTTGTTACTATTTTAGGGCTTATTGGTGTTTTTAAGAAATAAAAAATATTATAAAAAGAGTTGGTCTGGTTAGTCCGGTTCCTTTTAGAATTGTGAATCAAATTGGAAATCACCAATTCCATTGTTATGGAACCGGGAATCAGATCAATGCTTTCGGGAATTGAACCAAATCAGCCGATCTAATTTGGTTTGAGCGATTCCCAATTAAGCGGGTCCAAATATACTCACCCCACTTTTAAGGGTGTAGCGGTGGAGTTGGAAGATCCCACAATGAAGCGGGCCCGACCATTTCCGTCCGTACACCTCTTGGGTTGGCCATTTAGTCCAAAGATCATCAAAATCTCAGTAGGCTTTATTCTCTCCTAAAGTTTAAAACCTACATTTAAAGTTGCTTTATGTGAGATAAGACCCTTCATAAGAACGACCCGAGAAAAAGTCATTTCATATTGATCGAACCGCATAAATTTCCACGCTATGAGTCGTGCATGCAACACGTTTCGAGCAATGTCGTCCTGTGCATGTCGCTTTTGTAGCGTAATTAGAGGATTTGAATTATGAAGTTCAATTATTTGATGAAAGATGCGGCTGCTGGGGGTAGGACCAACTAGGGTTATCTGGAGATTTAAATCCTTGACCATATATGTATTTTTTTGTATAGACTAATACCGAACTTTGGCACTCGAACTTATATCAATCATTGGAGTTCCTAAATTCGTCCGCGTGTCCAACATGCTTACGGTATCTAAGGGCGACAGGTAAATCATTTCAAACCACCTGATCTTGCCCCTTAGAGCAAGTGCCATGAATTATTTAATTATGCAACAATGAGAATCAAATACATGTACTTTTTAATTATGAAATAGCCCACCTCAATAGGTGAGCCCGTTGATTATCGAGTATTTCAAATGGGATGATTAAATGAGTATAACTAGCGCGCATGATAAAATTTCTACTTCTCAATTTCTCAATTTCTCTGTTCCCCGAAACAGATTTGGAACAAAAATCCATTTGGTAACGTAATTTGATTTTCCTATTTCTAGAACAGATTTCTATTCTAGAAATATATTTGAAAAAGAAATCGAAAGCTAAAATTATTTCTGGCTAGAAATCAATTTTGTCATAAACTCCTAGGCTAGTTTCTAGTTATTCCTAAACCAGTTAGCAGATCGATTTCTTGGAGATAGGCTAAGAACTGAACCGATCAGGTCGATTTCTGAGTTGGACCCACCCGATTGCAGGCCCCAAAACATGAGATTTGTCTGCACTCAGTCGTGTGGAGAATCAAATGCGTGTCACGGGTCAGTCCACACAGACAAGTCGGTTCCTCGACTACCAAGCTAATGATAATTCAACTTGATGTACCTGGTGGCGATCCTTCCGGAGTCGCGGACGAGGAGCTGAGTCCGCGGGTCGATGTAGGCGACGAAGAAAGTCAAGATGATGTCGACCGCGAAGAAGGCGTCCACCACGTTGTCCGCGACGTACAGCCCTCTGTTCGGCGACGAGTTGAGGAATGCGACCTCGAATGGGAACACCCACGCCGAGTAGAAAACCAGCACGACCATGAACGTCTCCCAACACCTGCACAGTTCGAGAACTACACAAATCTGATCGAGATGTACGTTTCTCAATGGACCTCATGGCCGGTCTTGGAAATGCGTATGAGTATGTATGCGACTGCAGTTTTTGCTTTTCCAATGATTGAAGAGATCGTGATAATCTGGAGTACCTGTATCTTGAGTCCATGGGAGAGACGACCCATCCTCGGGACTCGATCTGGTTCTGGTTATAAGACGAAGCGCCGAGCGGCGGGAGGATGAGCTTGGAGAGGTTCTTCAAGCTGAGGGAGTTGGTTGAACTTGAGTCCTCCCCATCTTCATGGTGCTCATGTCTGCTCCAGTGATATTTCTTGCTCTGGTGGGAATCCTCCTTCGTTTGAACATTGCCTGAAGAAAACTTCAGCTCCATTTACAAGTGTTGAAGAGGAAGAAGAAGAGGAGCAGGAGGAGGAGGAGGAGATTGTTTGGTTTAATGTTTTGATCGTGGGAAGAAGAGGGAAGGTGGGTGTGGCTTTGCAATAATATTTAATGTGGTGGAGGAGCAAGATTTTGCAAATGTGATTGATGATTCTATTGTGTGTGTGGAAGAGAGAGAAGGTGGTGGTGGTGGTCCTCTGTTCCAAACTTTTGTTGTGACCCTGCCAAAAGAAAAAGGGGAGTTGCAGGAAGGTGCATGCAATATAGAAGCACCTGCAAGCCTGAATGACTTGATGTGCTCTGTTGATAAGATTTGCAATTAGAATTTGGCCTTTCAATCAGCAATGTTTTGGCCTTGTGTGCAACTAGGACCGTAACATCTCTCTCTCTCTCTCTCTATGAGGGACACATGAAGGAATCCTACACAACATTACAACAATGTTACGTCAAAGAGTCACCATGTTTGTACAACTCTTTTGTATGGAGGAGAAAGAACATTAGTCAAAATGGAATTTTAGTACCTCACTTTTGCACAAGTTGCTGGCAGATAGTGCTAGCAAGAATATAAGGGATTATCCAAAATGGGATATGCGTATAATAAAAAAGGAAAAATTCCAAATAGGGACCTGAAATGAATCTATTTTCTCAAATAAGGACCCAAAGTGAACTTTGTGTCATATAAGGACTCGAAGTGGACCCATTATTTCAAATAAAGACCCGAAGTGAATTTTGTGTCAAATAAGGACCTGAAGTGATCAAGTGAATCTCTATTGAAGACCTTAGTTTACTGACAAACATTTTTCAGCCATTGAAATAAGGGCAATTTTGTCAAAAATTTGTGATTGGAAAAAAAGGGAAAATTATAAATTAATTAAGTTTAGGTTATTCATTTAGATGTTTACGTTTTCTTTTTTCTTCTCCCCCACTGCTCCTCAACCAAATCACTACCTGGTCATCGTCGCGACTCGATTCTCGTCGCTCCTCGCCTTGCTTGATCGACGGAGAATTTGGGTCTCTGTAAACAAATAAAGAAGCATATGGTTTTCTTCTTGTTTTTGAATACGTGCCTCAATCGGTGGAGAATTTGGGTTTTCGACTTTGCGGATGATGGGTACAAGGATGGGGAGAACTTCGGCCTTTGACTTTGTAGAGGATGGGTACAAGGAATAGGGAGACCATAGAAAACCAAGGTTTTTTTTTTTTTTTTTAGAATTTATTAATTTTCCCTATATTTTTGTTGGACAAAATTGTCCAAACTCCGATCGTCGAAAATGTCACGTGCTTGATAGCCGACGAATATTTGGCTGACCAGCAAGCTCAGGTTCTTATTTGGAATTAATTCAACTACTTCTGGTCCTTATTTGAGACAATTGATCCACTTTAGGTCTTTATCTAACACAAAGTTCATTTCGGGTCCTTATTTGAAAAAATTGATCAACTTCGGGTCCTTATTTGGAATTTTTCCCAATAAAAAATTTGAGCTGAATCGCCGAATTTCTGGAGACTTCCAAAAAAGTGGGCTTTGTGATATTGTGATGATCTTTTTTAGTGTTTATATGAAAGCGACTTTAACAAAATGGCATATGTTAGAAGAAATAAGTTTCTTGAGGACAAGCGTTAGAATCATATTTGTATGTTCGCATATTCTTTATTTTGTCACATAGTTGGCATGGGATAATTGCAAGGTAAGTCTTCAAACTTGTCCATTTTGTGCAATTAAATCTTAAAACTTTCAATAAAATTTTAGTCCTGAAATTTATAACTTTTGGTCCGATTGAGTCTTTTGGTCTACGGAAAGAATGGTTCGAAATGCATCGAAATTTCAAGTTTTAAAACTTACATAAAATAAATAAAATGTTCGGACTAGACTGCAATGTCTTGTATCCCTGTCTTGCATTTATGGTGTCTGTTGAGTTACTAATGTTAGAAAGAGACGGTGTCAATAAAATATAATGAATCTAGAAAAATTTGCAAATTCTAAAGTAAACCATCTGACCAAAATGATTCAAAGGAGTTCTCTGGTTTAGAGCCCAACCAAGCACTTTTTTTTAGTACTTTGCTTATGAGCAAACTTATCTTGATGGTCTTGTTCCAACCAGACATATCCTATCCTTTAAGGACAGATCCAGCGGGTCAGGAGGACCCCCCCTAAACTTTTTGGGAATTATATTTATGCCCCATGATTTCTCATAAGTTACTTTTTGCATCTTCGACACATATATAATCTGGTCGAACTTGTAATTCAAAATAAAATCAGGTACTTGATGAGAAAATTAGTATTTGATATTAAGATAGAATTATAACGAAAGGGAATGAGGTCTTACTTCATGAGTTATGCATTTCGCAATGGTAGAGACCCCGAAGAACTGCTATAGCCTTTCACAGGAACATTTGAGCAAAAGGTTTTGGAGCCAGGATCAAATGTTTGGACTTAACTGGTCCATGGATGTTGGAGTATTTAAATATTGAACCATACTTTTATCAAAAAAACTTGCAAAGACGACAAGTGGTGGTGTTGATAGTCGACACTGACGATGACAATTGGTTGTATGCTACATGATCGATCGACAGTGTTGAGAATATAGACAAGTGAATCAGATTAAATAGTCGGAACTTTCGACCGAAGCTTCCATATGCATCTTAATAAATGCAAGGTGGACTTTATGGACTTTGAGAAGAAAGGCCAACGTACAAGATGTCCCTTTCCCATGTGAGCATCATGAAGTGCAATAATGATTATTCAGTGGTCATGGCCATTGAATGATGAAGACTCTCTTCTACATTATAAAAGAGAGAGACGTCCAACATTAAGGAGTGAGCCAAGTTCCATCCGGTGGCCGAGAGAAGAGAGAGTTCTTCTCGTAAGGAGATTTTCTCGTGATTTAATTGTGTAATTCTTCGAGTGAGGTTTCACTAAGAATTGTAAAGGGCCAAATACTATATGAGTTATTTGGTGTAATTAGGAGTTGGGAAATACTGAAAGAGTATTTGAGTACTTGGGTGATTGTAATCTTTGTTGTATCATTTGTTTTCATTGTGGAATTCTGTGCCTACTATCCCCTGAACGTAGGCTCCGATATTTGGACCAAACCACATAAATCCACTGATGGATTTCCTTTCCTTCCTTCCAACTATTTTATCCGATTCGCTTGTCTATATTCACAAGAGACAGCAAGGGAGGGAGAGGCGAAACAACCATCCCGATACGAGATTCCGAATTACCAAATGTTTATCTTTCCTAAACTGAATCTCACTGAAGAATGAAGAAAGGGTCAAGTACCTTGTCCATGTCGAATGGGCCAATAGATTCTGGTTTCGGACAAAGCTTCTCTAGATAGCTGTTCTTTCGGCCTGGCGTGGACCTGATTTCAGGAACACGTCTTGATCGTTGTGTTCGAAACCGATTCCTATTCGTTTTGGGGCCTTTTCGAGCACGTTTCAACGCCAGATTTCTTGTTTTCAGCCACCATCACGCCAGATTCGCCCCGGTGGATTGTTCCTGCCCATGTCTTGACGCTGGAAAACCGTTTCTCAAATTCCTTTTTGGTTTCCTAGAAAATGATCTCTCGAAAAATACTTTGATTTGTTTTCCCAATTCGTGAAAATTTATATTTAAATTCAGCTTTTACGAAGTGGGTATCCATTTTTTGGGATTTGACTCCACTTCGACCGCCGATGTCGACCGTGTTGTATACCAAGGACTCGGATGCATTTGGAAAACCATCGACTTTTGGAATTCGGATGTAGACTAAGGACGTCGATTCAAAGTTTTTACAAATTCTCGTTGTGGGACAACTTTTAGATGATTGATAGACGATAGAATTGCAATTTAAATCTTTCGATTGATTGAATTGTTGATTTAGGTAAAGGACAAAAAACTTGATTTATACATTTCCGTATCAGAAGGATTTGATGTAATTGACCGTGATAGCATAGTGAATGATTTCTCAATTTCAGTTGTAGTATAGAAGTGAATTCCTGTTGTAATCTTGCAATGTATAGGCAATGACGAAATTTTTAGAGATTACGAGACAAATGATCTCTAAAGTTTGGTAAAATATGCAATGTTGTCTTAAAACTTTTAATTTATTTAATATGATCATGAACTTTTGGTACGTCTTTAACATAGTCGTTGAATTATATGACAAAGTTCAATGTTATTCTTTTATTAATTCAGGTTTGGGGATAATATCAAAAATTACTTGAACATGTACCAAAAGTTTAGGCACCACATCAAGTAAGTTAAAAATTGGGGGATCACATTGCAAATTGAATTATAGTTCAAAGACAGGAGAAGTACACTATTAGTGCCATAAGTTGTGTATGGAGCTCACTTTGGTGTCAAAAGTTTCAATCGGATCACTTAAGTGCCAAATCGGAGGAAAAATGATCACTTTGGTGCCATTGACGAAAGATTCCGGCCAAAATGATTACGTGGCTTTTTGAAAAAAAAAAAATCGACAAGGCCTTCAAACGACGTCGTTTTCGGTCCTCCTTAAGAAAACAACATCGTTTTACCGTCCTACATGGATGGCCTCACAAAAATAACGCTGTTTAACTCATTTGGGGATTTTTTTTTTTTTTTTTTAATTTGGGGATTGAAATTAGGGTTTTTTCGACCTAGCTCGCTTGGCCGTCGTCGCTTGGCCTCCGCCATTGCTGGGCCGCCGTCGCTCACTCAACCGCCATTGCTCGGCGCTGTTCAAACGCCCTCGACGGCACACGAAGGAGCACCAGCCCTAGTCGCTGAAGCCTAGGTATTGGAAGACGCAGGCTAGGCACTCGTCGGGGAGATCAGAGATGGAGAGGGAGACATCAATGGCGGCGCACTTGTCGACGGCCTCCTCGAGCACTGGCTAGATCACAGCCTTCGACTTGGCCGCTGAGTGGCCGTCGTCGGGGTTGGGGTCGGGGTCGAGGTTCAGGTCGAAGCCGCGATCGCCGAGTGGCCATTGTTGAGGTCGGGGTTGGGGTGGGAGTCGCGGCCGCCGAGTGGCCATCGTCAGGGTTGGAGTCGAGGTCAGAGCTACGGCCGCCGAGTGGCCATCGTTGCGGTCAGGGTCGGGGTTGGGGTCGGAGTCGCGGCCGCCAAGCGCAGGGGCCGTCGAGGATGACGACTGGCCGGAGATTTAGGGTTTTGAATTGGGGAAGACACCAAACGGCGTCGTTTTGGTGTTAGGATGTTGACTGTACTCTTCGGCGAGCCACATTAGCTTAAAAAATTAATAAAAAAGTGTCACGTCGGATTTCTGGCCAATCAGATCGGAGTTGGCATCAAAGTGAGCGTTTTTCAAACTTTTTGGCATTTTAGTGATCCAACGGAATATTTTTGGCATCAAAGTGAGCATCGTATACAACTTATGACACTGATAGTGTACTTATCCTAATCACTATATTGAACAAATTATAAATTCAAAGACTGCATTATATATTAGGTCAAATTTCATGGACCATTTATATCATTTTTTTAAAGTTTTATAGGAGGATGTCATGGCCTTGTGACCTTACTAAGGGCATTGGGTGGCAACGTGACTTCGACATCACTTGAGCCCACGCAAGACAGATACCTACCTTGTTGGGAATGTTTGACGTCAGCAATTGGGTCGCCTAAGGTCACTCGACCATAGCATCGCCTCGTCAAGATCATGCGACCCTAGGTGACGCTCGCAGGAGGCTTGTGCTTGATGATGGCAACCATTGCCACACCAATATCTCTCTATCTCAATCTCAACATGTCTAATATATATGTCTAATCATGGGCATTCGATGGCGACTTCGATGACCAACTTAATGGCCACTTAGACGGTGACGGAACGTCGCGGATGAGACCTGAGGCCATGATCTGAAATAGTGCATAGCTGACTTGAGAAGCAGAAACTTTTTAGTAAGTTTTCATTCAAATGGCAAGAAAGGGAATTGAAAAAGTTCATTAATACTTGGAGAGAGCCTTTGAAAAATGCTCCAAAGCCAAAGCAGAGAGTGCCGGCCTTGGGCTTTGGACTTTGTCAATAGAAAATGGTCCAATAATCCTTTACCAAACACTACATCCCACGGTGTTCTGCTCCTTCTCGCACCCTTGCCTTTCTTCACGGTGTTCTGCTCCTTCTCGCGCACCTCGGATTTTCCTCGAATCCTCAGTTGATGGCTGTTCTTTTAGTTACCCTCTTTGTGTTTTTCACAATCGTAGCCATGAACTGCGGACTATAAGTCAGTGACTCTTCTGCCTGTTCCTTTTTTTCTTGCAATCGTCCTCTGCTGTGCGGCTATCTACTCTGCCCAAATGGATGATCTTGAGAAGGACGAAGAATCTAGGCTAACTGCTCTTTGCTCCCGGATGGGTCGCCTATGGCCGGAGCAACATATTGATATTTGGGATGAACCCCCACCTGCGGAGTCACTCGAGGCTTGCAAACTAATGCTGGTAGGCAAAATTCTAACTGATACTTCTATTAATATTCCAGCTTTACAGAATACTTTAAGGCGTGCATGGAAAACGGATCATGTTGATATTTTGCCAAAGGAAGCTGGTTTATATGTAGCAAAGTTCAAATCTGCTATTGATCGACAAAGGATATTGGAGGGTGGCCCGTGGCTATTCTCTGGCCACTTAGTGATGTTTCAACCTTGGCGCCCTGACACGCCACTGCATTGTTATGATTTCTCCAAGTGCGTCTTTTGGGTGCAAGTCTTCGGGTTGCCTTTAGAATGGTGCTCTGAACATATGATTGAAAGGGCTGTCAAATATATAGGGAACATACTGGAGGTAAGGATAGATAATAAGGAGGGAACATACCTGCGTACCGGAAGAGCTCGGGTTGAATTTAAACTGCAGGACTCTTTAAAAACATGCCAGCTTATTCAGATTAATGGTAAGACCATCTGGCTTGATTTTCGCTATGAGCGGCTTTCGCATTTCTGTTATTCCTGTGGAAAACTTGGGCACTATGCTATGCACTGTCAGGACTACCCCTTTACTGAAGCCAAAATGAATGGAACAGAACCAATGGCGTATGGCCAATGGTTACGGGCAGAAGTGAAGGAACCTAGCCCATATTGGAGAAGTTTCTACGCACCACAAGACAAACCTGGTGTATCTGAAGAAGTGGTACTAGAAACACCCCCACCAGCTCCCATTTTAGGTCCTACACAGCCTCCTCCAACAGCTACCCCTACGGTTCTCCCTCAGCCAACAACTCAGCCTCTACCCCTTGTGACTTATAATCCCCATCAGCATCCTACACCTGTAGGACAGCCGGCACAAAACTCACATCTAACAGAGTTACCTACTGTCCCAGCACAGCTCCAGGGAACAGAGGTTTCGACAGGGGCCTCTTCTAGTTCAAAGAAACTCAAGCATAGCAGACTCAATGTCAAGACAGGTCAAACAAAGAAATTTAAGCGATATAATCCTTATGAACCACGCATGTTCCAACTGAATGATCTTGATGAGACACACCTTCTGGACACACCCATATTGGCAGCTCCTGAAGTTGGAGAATGGGCTATGGTGGCTTGCCCTAAAAAGCCACCTTTGGACAAATGAAGCTATTGAGTTGGAACTGTCAGGGGCTGGGCAACCCCCTGACAGTTCGTTCCCTCAAGGCCCTAGTGGCTAAGGAGAGGCCCGACGCTATCTTTTTGATGGAGACCAAAAACCAACAGGTTTGTCTTCAGCGTTTACAACGTCGCCTTAATTACCCCAGCTCTTTTATTACTAATCCTATCGGTTTGGCTGGTGGGTTGGCACTTTTTTGGAATGATCATCTTGATATATCTTTGAATCACTCATCATCTGACCTGTATGATGTGACTTGTACTGATATAACTAGTGGAGTTATGATGCAACTTACTTGCCTCCATGCTCCGGCAGTGCTTCAACAACGCCAGCAGGTTTGGGCAACATTACGTACCCTCAAAACTTCCACTCGGCTGCCTAGGATTTGCATCGGAGATTTCAACGACATCCTATATCATTGGGAGAAAGTTGGTAAGTGTTTTGCTAATGCTCAGCGGATGCAATCTTTTAGAGATCTTTTGCATGATTGTGCACTCATGGACTTAGAAAGTAAGGGATGTTCTTTTACCTGGATAAACCGTAGAACTGGCGATGAACTTGTGAAGGAACGACTGGATAGGGCTGTGTGTTCTTTGGATTGGCGTTTGGCTTTCCCTGAGGCGGAAGTGCTGGCTTTACCGGCTGTGGGGTTTGATCACAGCCATTTGCTCTTAACCACCAAGGCCTTACCCCAACGCACTTCTCGGCCTTTTGTATTTGAAGCATTTTGGACCCAAGACCCAGAGTGCAGGGATATTATTGCCCAGACATGGCGATCAACAATGACGACAGCTTCTACTTTTGTCTCCAAACTGAAATCAGTTACCCTTGCTCTGGCTAGATGGAGTAAATCTAAATTTTCCAAAGGCCACCATCAACTCAAATTGTTACATCAGCAACTCCAGCATCAACTAAACCAAGCTCATGACCAATCTGATATGCTGCTGATCATTAACCTGCAAGAGCAAATTCAACGGTTATGGCAACAAGAAGAACAATATTGGGCGATGAGGTCAAGACTAAATTGGCTAAGGTGGGGGGATAAGAACACTCGATTTTTCCATGCAACAACTGTCCAGCGGAGACAACGTAACAAGATCAGTATGCTACAAGCTGAAGACCAAACTTGGGTGCGGGAACCCCAAATGCTACAACAGTTAACTATCGATTACTTCTCTTCTCTCTACCAGACAGTGGGCAATCGAGATTATGAGCCTGTACTCAGCCAATGCACTTGTATTGTTACGGAGGAAATGAATTCATCTTTGATCGCTCCGGTCACAAAAGAGGAAGTTTATCAAGCTACTTTTCAATTGGGTAAAACGAAAGCGCCAGGGCCCGATGGTCTCAACGGTATTTTCTATCAAGATCATTGGGATATCCTCCAAGATGAGCTTACCCTCTTAGTGCAACGGTTTTTTACTTCGGGAGTTATGCCAACTCATCTAAATCGTACTCTCATTTCATTGATCCCAAAGGTACCTCATCCTGAAAGGCTAGACCAATACCGTCCAATTAGCCTTTGCAATTATGCGTATAAAATCATATCTAAAGTGATTGCTAATCGGCTGAAACCCTATCTGCCTACTCTAATCTCTAAGGAGCAGAGTGCTTTTGTCAGCGGAAGGCAAATACAGGATAATATACTCATTGTCCAGGAGGTATTGCATCAACTTAAGATTCGGAAATGTAAGCGCAAATTCCGAGCAGTTCTAAAGATGGACATGAGGAAGGCATATGATCAAGTTGAATGGGATTTCCTCCAAGATTATCTACTCAAGATCGGCTTTCATGCGACATGGGTACAGTGGGTTATGCAATGTATAACAACAGTGTCTTTCAGTGTGAAATTTAATGGTGAACATCTACAATATTTCAAACCATCCAGGGGCATTCGACAGGGTGACCCTCTTTCACCTTATATCTTCATCCTCATGATGGACGCTCTCTCTCATCTTGTGAATCAAGCAGTCTCAATAGGCCATCTCACAGGTATACAATTGAACAGGTGGTGTCCTACTTTATCTCACTTGTTCTTTGCGGATGATGCTATCTTCTTTTTAGATGGTAGGATACTGGAATGTCAGAACTTAGCTAATATCATCAATCAGTATTGTTTTGCTACTGGCCAGGATGTCAATAGGAATAAATCTAGTTTGTTCTGTAGCAAAGGCTGTCCTCAGAATCTAAAAGTTAACCTAGCTCGAGAACTTAGAATTCCTGTGGTTGACAAAGTTGGCAAATATCTTGGTATACCATCAGACTGGGGCAGATCAAAGAGAGAGATGTTTGCTTGGTTAGTGGGACGAGTTCATGCCAAACTAGAAGGGTGGAAAGAGAATATGCTTTCTAAGGGTGGTAAGGAAATCTTACTTAAGACTGTTATACAGGCTTTACCACAATATGCCATGTCTATCTTCAAAATACCTATGTCAATTTGCAAATCTATAGAACAGAAAATTGCCCGCTTCTGGTGGCAGAATGATGGAAAGAAACCAGGCATACATTGGAAAAATTGGGAGTCGCTCAAGAATATTAAAGATAGTGGGGGTCTTGGTTTTCGTGATCTCGCTGATTTCAACAGGGCCATGCTTGGGAAGCAAGCATGGCGACTATTGCAGCACCCTACATCACTTTGGAGTACCCTGTTTAAAGGGCTTTATTTCCATTCAAGGAATTTTCTGCAAGCTGATCAGGGCCAAAGATCTTCGTGGGGCTGGCGGAGTATTATCCTGGGAAGAGATGTTATTCTACCACACTTACAATGGTCTATTGGTAATGGTCGCTCTATTAATATTTGGACGGACCGTTGGCTTTCTCGAGGGGTTCTAGGACGGCCTATACCACTAGAGGCTCCACAAATGGTTAATGAGCTGTTGGACTCAACCACCAAGGGATGGAACACCCCCCTTATCCAACAGTTTTTTGATGACCCCACAACTGCTGAAATTACAGCCATACAGGTTAGCCCTCACCATCATTCTGATAAACCCATTTGGTTACATTACAGAAATGGCATCTTCACTGTTAAAAGTGCTTATCATACTATCAGACGCTCTTTTTCCAGCAACCAATCAGACCAAGCTTCAGCATCTTACAACCCCCCTAAACTCCTCTGGAAATTTATCTGGACCGTCAAATTACCCCCCAAACTTCGGACCTTCTTGTGGTCAGTCTGTAATAATGCCATCGCCACGAAAGACAACCTTTATCACCGCCATATTACTACAGATCCAACCTGCCCTATTTGCGATCAACACATACCAGAAACTACAGAACATCTCTTCCTTTTATGTCCATGGACACAATGTGTTTGGTCACACCCACAGATTCATGTTCAAATCATACCTCAATCAGTCACACGCATGGACGCATGGTTATCAGCACAGATAGAAAGCCAAAGTACTTTACCGGGTTTGGAGTGCATTGCTGCGATTCTTTGGCAGATCTGGAAATCGAGAAATGGCTTCGTCTTTCGCAAGCATCGCCCTAACTCTTCCTTGGTAGTTCAGGAGGCCCTTGCACAGGTTAGAATCGCAGCTCTCTCGGCTCAGACATCGCGGCGAACAACTCCTGCTGCTCCATCGTCTGATCTGCAATGGCAACCACCGGACCCTGGTGAGTTGAAAATCAATATTGATGGAACTTATCAACCAACCAGTGCAAAAGGAGCTATGGCGTGCATCATCCGTGATCATACAGGAACGCTGATCAGTGGCTTTACCTGCGATTTTTTATCATCTTCGCCCTTGCACAGCGAGATCCGGGCGCTTCTTCTAACTCTTGACCACTTGCTGGCACATGGCCAGGATCGGGACTCCTTTGTGCTTGAATCAGACTGTCTGAACTTGGTGGAAGGAATTCGCGACTCTGCTTTATGGCCGTGGGAGATGAGTCCTCTTTTTGAAGAAGCGGCGGCAAAACTCTCCACTTTCCCTAATCTCACTTTTCGACACTGTCGTAGGGAGGCTAATTTTGTTGCGGACTGGGCCGCAAAGGCACATTTTCATGGTTGCTTACCAAGTAACTGGGCTACGGCCCCTCCCTCTGCGCTTGCGGACCTTTTGTATTCGGATGCCTTAGTCTCGGGCTGTTGTACAAATTTACGGTTGTAATGTATTTATCCCTTTCTTCGTCCAAAAAAAAAAAAAACACTACATCCCACCTTCAGGCCCGATACAAATTCCCCCATTAATAAAAACAGGAGTTTTCTGCAAATAGGTACAAAGAAATCAATTTTAGCTCGAATTTGAAAGCTCATTCCAGAAAAGAAACAAGTCAAGTCATTTTCCTTAAAGGGCATTTCATTTTTTATTTTTTATTTTTCGGACACTCAAAAGGAAACAAATCTTCCAATTGGCTAACAAAGAAGTAAGCACATAAAACGGTTTTATTGTTCTTTTATGAGTAACTTTGCTTTTTCAATATTGGGATCTTAGGCTCGGGCACGGAGGACAACACGGGAGGATCCCGTGGGCCCAAGTCTTGTTACCAAGGACTCGAGTCCAAACATCAAGTCTCGGCTTCTAGGATCGGGACTTGAGTTCAGCCTAAGCAATTGAGAAGATCGAATTGAAATTAGAAAATGACTCATGACAATTGATGCTTAAAACAAGGCCAGTAGGTTTATTGAAGTCTTTAATTCCCTGATAAGCCGACTGTGGTAATCAAAATGACCTTACTTTTCGTAGTAAGCAACTCTCTTTAGCTCTTTCTTTTCTAGCGGATTTATCAGTGTCCACAAAGGCCTATGACAAAAAGTGAATATGAATATCAGTAGTGAATTTTCAATGTCTCCAATTTACTTTCGTAGACTTTGATCGATTGAAATTGGAATGGGTGATTCTGGGACCCGCTTTTGAAAAAGTTTTTTCTCAAATTATATAAGCCATGGATAGATTGACCCAAATTTTCCCCTATTCTTTTATATTAAAATATTTGCGCTTTTCGCGTGGCACGTTGACTCCATTTTGATAGAGCGTTGACCAATGAGGCGCGCCCGTTCACGGACCTCCGGTGACCGCCCGTCACAAAATATCTCGCGTTTCACTCCCCATCGATTTCTCTCTATCTCTCTCTTACATGGCTTGCTCGGTAACTCTCTCCGGCACCGTCTTCTTCAACCTCCACAAGGTGATTCTCTCTCTCTCTCTCTCTAGATTCTTCTTCTGCGATTCTGCAATGCCGACGCTCGATGCTTTGCTCCTCAGAACCGTTCGCGCTCGAGTCCTCCTCCTCCTCATCCGTCGCCGATCTCGCCGGAGGAGCTCCGGCGGCCGCGCGGCGGTTCGGCTTCGTCGCGCTTGAGGAGTGGCCGGATTCGGAGCGTTGGAGCAATGGAGGCGGCGGCGGCGGCGGCGGGGGCGGGTGAGCGCGGGGCTGGGATGGCGAAGGTGCCTCACGTCCTGACGGTGGCCGGCTCCGATTCCGGGGCCGGCGCGGGGATCCAGGCCGATCTCAAGGCCTGCGCGGCGCGCGGGGTGTATTGCTCCACCGTGATCACTGCGGTCACCGCGCAGAATACCGTCGGAGTTCAGGTTTGTGGTTGCCATGGTTTATTTGTTGAGGTCGGTGGTGGTGTTTTTTCGGCGTTCTCTAGTGGATGTTTGGGTTGAATGATGAGGGTCGAAATTGCAGGGCGTCGACAATGTGCGGGAAGAATTCGTGGCGGAGCAGCTGGAGTCCGTGCTCTCCGACATGCAAGTCGACGTGGTAAGTAGAAAGTGAATCACTGCAAAATATCGACACTTTTGCTTAAGCCTCGTGCTTATCTGGATACATGCAGTTCGGTTGAAGTTTCGGATTCAGTGTTCTTCCTTTTCCCCTTTCTGTCTCCTTCGGCTTTTGAATTAGTGGAAAGGCGGTCTTTTTACTTTTTTTGTGTCCACAAAGAGGCAGTCGTTGAATTCCGGGAAAAGTACGCGAGTGTGGAAATAAAGACTAATGAACTTAAATTGAGGCTATCATTGAAGAAAATGGTATCTCCCTAAAATTTTCTTGGGCAGCTCTTTTAGTATTTCAAATGTCCATCACTCTCACCTGTCACTGAATTTCACTTCCACATAATGGGACAGAGGAACAGATACTTGATGAATGGGACAATTGGACAGAAACATTAATCTCCTCTGGCGATGAGGCTCTGCAGAATTTAGGTCTTGCGTGTTGCAGGCATAGGAGGAGAAAAAAAGCGGCTAGGGGGCTGGCCAGTTGACGAGTGGATGAGTTTATTATCCTGTAAAGCTGACAATTTTCTAGCTTCTAGGTCTAGTGAAAGATGTCTGGGTCCAGGGCAGGTAAACTTAACTGTTTTCTTTGGATATTTTCAACTAGAGTAAGGGCAAGTGATGCTGCTATTGCTTATGGGACAAAGATAAAGTTATACACCTGTGGCTTTAGAGGGTGCAAGAGTTATCTTTGAGGTGGTCTCATGTTTGCTTTGGCTAGGATGAGAAGTCCTTGTAGGCTGGTAATCTTGTGAAGTTCCTTTACCGTGATAAGTGCTTTTGTAACTTTATTGTTATGACATAGGGACTTGACTATTCTGGGCCTTTGTGTGGAGTGTCAATTTAGAATCCAAGTTTTTCTCGACTATGGTAGGGGGATGTTTGGTTGAAATGATGGCTTAAGGATTAAATGTAGGTTGGTCAATTTTACTTGCTTCTGCTGCTTGATAAATTTTCAAGCTTACTGGGATCGTATGCCCTGCTCTTCATATGGCATCTGTTTATGTTCTGTTAAAAGCTTGGAGGAGGAAGCTTTTCACTTTCACTTTCAGTTGGAATTGAAGAGAAAAGACAGTTGCTATATTTTGTGTGTATATATTAAAGTATCAGTATAAAACTGTTATCCTGCCATATTTCCACTTCTTAAATGTTTTCATAAATTCATAATCCTAGAAGCTTGAATCTCTTTTAATGCACTTGTACAAAAAAAAAAAGTGAAAAGCCACAGGAGAAAAGGCCAAAGATAATAAGAGAAGATAAAGCTACCTTAGAGAGAATCTCGAGTTATCAGTGGGGAAGATGATAAATTATCAAATTCCAAGTTCATTTTCAAAATCTAATGTTGGACTTAGACTAAATATTTGGATTGACTGAATGCACAAGGTAATTTTTTTAGTAATTGGTTGGATCTTTCACTTACATCTGCAATTGAAAAGTACTTTTAACTATCTATCAAATAATGGTCCGTGTCACTTTCATTATGGATTCTAGAATGCCAATATTGATCATGATGCATATTACTGTGAGAATTTTTTTCGTTTATATCATATTATTGTAAAAGTGAAACTACTGTTCAATGAGGATTTTAACGCCAGTTTTAACTTATGTTCATAGGTCAAAACTGGAATGCTTCCTTCACCAGGCATAGTTAGGATCCTTAGAAACAGTCTCAACAAGTTTCCAGTTAAAGGTATGAATCTGTTATAAAAATTGCTTAAACATATATATGCAATCACTGGTTTATTGGCATTGTAGCTGACTGAATTTGTGTGATTGAAGGCAGCTTTAGTAGTTGATCCCGTAATGGTGTCCACCAGTGGAGATGTTCTTGCCGGTCCTTCTGTTCTTGCCGTGTTTCGGTATGTTCAATACCAAACGTTGCATGAGTACTATATAACACATAATTAAGAAGAGTCAGGGCCTGTCCGTTCACGAAAGAGATTGGGATGATCTCGGGGGTTGTATGGAAGAGAGATGATTGACATTATGTCTTTCGTAATTCATCTATTTTCCATTCTGTCCAAGTGGCAGGAATCTTCACTATGCTTAACATTTTTGCAATCAGAATGAGCTTCAAAGAATGAGAATTGTGAACAGTCATCATTTCATGGTCGTGGAAGAAGAGAGAAGGTCGCTGAAGGAAATAGATTGAAGACATGAATGTGATTTATGGATGATAGACTGTGATACTGGATATGAGCAAGATGAGGGAGGTAGTCAAGGTGGAGATTGAGGAGGAGTCTTAATATGCAGAGATTATGGAAGGAGAGAAGATCATTAGTTTTTTGACTGAATGAGAGAAAAATGAATTGACAGAAAGGCAAAAGATAATAATTTCATGAACAAGACGTAATCTAAATAGTAAGAGTTTGGTTCTTGTGCAAAAGTAAGGGTAGCTGCTTTAGGCAGGGGTTCTTTCCTTTCACTGTCATAGCTAGCCAGAAGAATGCAATAAATAGAATACAAAGCTACTAGTTTTGCTGGTAGGAAACTTGGCAAGTCACTAATTTTGGTTCTGATACAGAGAAGAGCTTCTTCCTATTGCCGATATAGTTACCCCAAATTTGAAGGAGGCATCTGCTTTGCTTGGGGGTAGGCAACTGGAGACAATTGCTGACATGCATTCTGCTGCGAAGTTATTGCATCAAATGGGGCCAAGGTTAGTTTCTTCAAGATATATTTGATATTTTGAAATGTCTGTATTTAGTTTCCAATTTCTGTTATAATTTCTAGAAGAACAACTAAAATTGAGGTGAACTGAAAGGGTTTGGCAAAACAATTAGCTGCTTTGCTGAGGATAATATGTCCATATGCATATTCTTTAGACTCATTGTCGACCGAGGATAAATTGCACTAATAACTATCAAGATTATTTGTTGTATCTCATACATACTAGATAAACACTTACTGCTCCCAAATATTAATCCTGAGGAAACTCCTGAGTAATGCTATATCATCAGAATTTGGTTATGACTATTTGCTGTGCTTGCGAGTATGATGATATGCCTCTTACAGTTGGAACTTCCAGATATTGCCTAACTGTTAGAGTTTTGGCCTTTTAGGTGCAACTTTAGCAACTTTGCCTAAGCAAGTTGGTGGTGTTTATGTATGAAAAAAGGATGCTCCTGCAATCACTATAGAATTGATCTTTTTCTTTTTAATTGGCTGTGCACAAGTTCAGTATTTCAATATGTTGGACTTCTTTAAAGTGAAACACTTGTTCACTGCAACCACTGTGCAGTGATTGCCAGGATACAGAAAAGGCAATTCAGATTGAATACTCCCTAAGCTGGAAGAGAACTTTTTTCTGCTTTAACTATTTACCTACATCCTTTACAGACACGTGCTTGTCAAAGGTGGCGACCTTCCTGGTTCTTCTGATGCTGTTGATGTTTTCTTTGATGGTCTGATTCTAGAATCTTTTGCGTTGGTATTCTCTATACTTTCAAGCGTGTGATTCCTTTACATTGTGAACCAATACTTTTCTCTTGTATGTCTTGTAGGTGAAAGAATACATGAGCTGCGTGCACCCCGTGTTAAAACTCGTAATACTCACGGTACAGGATGTACTTTGGCATCATGCATAGCAGCTGAGCTGGCAAAAGGTTCTTCTATGCTTCCTGCTGTTCAGGTATTGCATATGCTTGAGAAATGCTTACTGAATCTCCGACTTTGCTTCCATTTCGTTACGAACTCATGGACGGAATGCCACTTCTTAGGAAACCAGTATTTCTAGGAGACCACTGTTTGTACTTGCATGTTTTTTTGGTCAAATAATTTTGACTGATTTATATCACTGGGGTGCTGGAAGCCTCATCAACTAGTAGAAGGCTACAAGCCCATTAACATTTATAGAGGGTAGCAGCAGCACAGCTTTTTCCTTTGCTCTATCATTACTAGGTTCAATAGCTAACATCATAAAATTGTTTATGAAACAGTCAACTTGAAAATGTAAATTACAAGATAACCTAGAGTAGTAGATTTGAGCAGCTTTAGCTTATGTTATGAGATTTTTGCTGAGTCATTCTGTCAATGTTGCGACCTCTTTTTCGAAGCAGAAAAGAATGCCTTAGAAGTGCGCTACCAAATGGGCTTTTGTGTGCTAAAGTCGACAAATGGGAGTTGGGTACATTGGTCAAGGCTTGCTACTATAGCATATAGGGCACTGTGATTTATGATTATACTTGTAATGTATCGAGCAGAAGAATATTGTAGTAGTGTATTCTGCATGTGCAAAAAGAAGATATTATACATCCGTTCTTTTTGTGCATATGTGATGTATGTCAACAAATTGTACTATATTGGTGATAGGCATAAATGTGAACTTGTGAAAGGAGAAGGTGAAGCTTGCTTTCACAGGGTTAGGAGTGCATCAAATGATGTAAGAATAAATATAGGCCCAGGGAGATGGATCAATATCTAGTTGCTTTCTATCTTGATAGGTAGTTGGTAATGAGAGGAGCAGAAATGAATGTTTAGGGATATCAATAAGTTATGATAATTGAATACATGAAAATCCATAAGAATGGGTTCCAAGGGAAAAATGTACTCATAAATCAGACGACCTATGTAATAGTATAAATTATCATTCCTTTTGGGAATGATGTAGAGGAATATGAAAACTCAATTGGGGACTGATGACCCATTAACGGGAGATGATGGGGTTGGATGATTGTGAAGGAAATGTGATGTGGGGCTTAATTTGCTTGAGCGTTAGAATTTAAGATTGAAACTTCGAAGAGTAAATCTGAGGGGACCATTTGTGGAGATTAAATGCAAGAATTTGGCATCAATTTATGAGCTTTCGTTTCTTAAAAAATTTGGCAGGTTGCCAAACGCTTTGTTGAGAACTCCTTGGACTACAGCAAAGAAATAAGCATTGGAAAAGGACCTCAAGGGCCTTTCGATCATTTTCTGATGTTGAACCGAAAGGTTCATAATTTCAGGAAGAAGATGGTCCTAGATCCAAGTGATCTGTTCTTATATGCTGTTACAGATTCGGGGATGAATAGAAAGTGGGGCAGGTCTATTGAAGATGCTGTCAAAGCTGCAATTGAGGGAGGTGCAACCATGATTCAGCTGAGGTTTGTGCATTTACACTTCATGCCTCATTGCCTTGCGTGATTTATAGCATTTCTTTCATTGTCTAGTTTAAACAATGACTGTCAAGGTCCAAGAAGCATGCAAGTCTGCCAACCAATCCAGACTTTGGAATTTTGTTTGTTTCTTTTGTACTGTGTGTGCACCGTGCTGAGAAACTATCCAGTCCTATGTACAGGTTGGAGATGTGAATAGGCATCGTTCATCATCCGGATATGAGTCGTTTGTCTATGTTTGTTGAAGAGAATAAATTATTTACAGTACTTATTTCAACATTTCTAGTGAAGAGATATTGGTTCTGACCAAAGGACAACAAACTTCAGTGGTATCATTGCTAAGCACATAATAATAAAGCTTCAAAAGTGATACCTCTTATATGAACAGTTTGCAACTAAAGGCACAAATTTCTGTAAATATTTAGTGGTCTTTTCCTTCCAAGGTTTCCTTTCCATCTAAATTTGCTATTTAGCATTTATGTTAAGCATTTTGTTCTGACTCAGGGGTGGCGAATCACATATTTTGCCTTTATCTTCAAATCTTAATGAAAAGTTTACGATATAAGAAGCTCTGATGTTCTGAAAAGATCAAAAAAAATTTCTACTTCTCGGTGATCAATACTGAGCTTGTTTGGCACTTCAGAGTATGCTTACCTGAGGCTGAGGTGATCAGAGAGAACAATGGCACTTTGGAAATGTGATATCAAAATCATCTGTGTATAAGTCTCAGAAGGAGAAAAGGTAGACCACTAACGATTGCTCTCCAGGATACTAAATATGGGCTCAAAAGCGGGCAGTAGAGAAGAAATGACTCTTGAGGGAATGTTTCATTGTCCTTACACCTAAATATCCAGTCAAGAGTGAGAGTGAATAAATTAATTTTACTTCCTTTTTTTTTTTCTTTTTTTCTGAACACACGGTCAAAATATAGTGAGTTGTTGATCTTCTACAGGTGTTTGGTTAAGTGGTTCAAGCTAGTTCATTCTCATTTAAGGAATATCGTATGCTTCGGGCAGTCATCTTCCCATATTGATGAGATTGGCCATAAAGCGCTTTAGATGGGACTGCTTATGATAAGCATGATTTTTTGTACCTTTTTCCAGGGAAAAGGATGCGGAAACGAGGAACTTTCTTGAAGCAGCTAAATCCTGCATGGAAGTATGCCGTTCCAGGGGCGTTCCTCTACTAATAAATGATCGCATTGACATTGCTCTGGCTTGTGACGCTGATGGGGTCCATGTTGGTCAATCTGATATGCCTGTTCGCACCGCACGCGCCCTTCTTGGCCCAGAGAAGATCATTGGGGTATCATGCAAGACACCGGAGCAAGCCCAACAAGCATATATGGATGGTGCCAATTATATTGGTTCTGGAGGCGTATATCCGACGAACACAAAGGATAACAATCTCACTATTGGCTTGGAGGGATTGAAAGCTGTTTGTTTGTGTTCTAAGCTGCCAGTCGTTGCAATCGGGGGAATCGGCATATCGAACGCACATGCCGTGATGGAACTTGGGCTGCCAAATCTCAAGGGAGTAGCGGTCGTGTCGGCCCTGTTCGACCGGGAATGCATCTCCACTGAAGCTAGAAAGCTCCACGAGGTGCTCTCAAGGGCAGCACCAGTGGTGAAATAAAGATGCAGGTGCAGTATATACCCCCTGATAATGAAAGTTTTTCTCTAATTAATTGACTAGGGCTTTTGCCTTTGATACATATTCAAAGAATTGTTGCGGATCAGGCTTTGCTGTCCTTGTACGAGGATGAAATGAGAACGATATGGTTTTGTGTATCTACATCGATTCATCGGTCCGTCATTCTGGACGCAATCTTAGTGGTATTGTTGATAAAGAGAGGGAGGGAGGGAGGGAGGGAGGTAGGGAGCGTTTTCTTATACCCTTTGAAAGCCGCCTCCCTGGGTACGTACTTCTAAGCTCATCGGAAAACCTTCATCGCAGTTTAAAAGAAGGCTCATTCCTCCTCTGTCTCTACACCCGACGTCTCTTCACTAAGAAATCGAGCGTGATATGGTTCATCCAAAAAGAGCAACGACATCAAGTGCCAGCATAATTTCAAGAAAGGCTTATTGTAAAATTGTCGCTGCATTCAAAACACGAACGTGTAACCACGTTTTCGGCTTAGAAAGAATCGACAAAATCAACTAAATCCATCGCTAAACCCTGCTTACTGCTCGTGCCGCCTCTTTTGAGTATAAATAGATGCAAAGGTCACAGTTCATGATCCTTTTGTACTTACATGCCCTGTGAGTGGAGCTTGGGTGTGAAGAGGGAGTGTTGCGGAGGGGATGAATGCAACTAGTCTGTAGGAGTAGCATTGATATTAGGAGTTCTAAGATAAAATGATTATATCTCTATGGAGCTCTAAGGATAGGATGGACATTTCATGCATAAACTGATCGAGAGATGATGCAACTCTCTTGATGTGGTCATGGTCATTTGTTATCTTACTTGAAGAACTAGACGCTTGAGCTAAACTAGACATGATACAATTCGACACGAGGAAGTTATTGGTCATATTGTTTTCTAGAATAACTATAAAAGGAATGTTGGTTTGGTGTTATCCGCTCACTAGGCGTTGTATGGGACTGTCAGCCCATGACAAATGGTATCAAAGTAGGATTCCTCTAGTAAGTGAGTTTTGAGTCGAAGAAAACCTATGGTCTACCTGATCCTACTAGAGTTAGAGAGTTTTTTATTGAGACAAAATATGCTCAAAGTACGGCTCCCGACCAGTTTTTAAGATGACACTTGGAGCACGGGAAAGAACGGATTCCTCACCAAATAGGAAAAACATACCTAGATCAATTGGCAAAGATATCTTCATTCGTCCATTGAGATCAAGAAAAGCTTAATAAGTAAAATAGGGTGTTGCCAAAAGGTGCAGTTGCCTAGAAATGCCTCTTGTTAGGGAAAATGCAAGTGACCGAAGGGGCCCAAATAGCTACGGGGTACAAAAAAGAGCTATTAATGGAGTGGCATGTTTTGTTGGGCAAGCATTGGCATTCAATATATGGTCCGAAGTTGAGTGGAGAAGAATGTAACGAATCCGAAGTTGAGTGGAGAAGAATGTAATGATTTGTGATTCTTTCTTACTTGCGTATCCTTATAAGTAGAGCTCGAGGTTATTGAGTAAAGAATGAGCGATAAATACAATTGATCTATCGAAGTGACGTCAAAATGGTTGATACTAAAAGTTTTAGAATAAAACAATTATATCTTTATAGAGCTCTTAAAACAATGTTGGCCTTCTATACACAAACTGATCGAGAGTTAATGATGCCATTGCAAGCTAAAACCACTTGTTGAGTCTAAAGTGATATGCTAAGTAACACCAACACGAGACACGACACGACACGACACGTCGACACGTCATTTTTTAAAAATAGAGAATTCCGACATGTTGAAACACGACACGACACGTCGACACGTCATTTTTTAAAAATAGAGAATTCTGACATGTTGGAACACGCTGTATATTTTTAATTAATTTAACTCAAATTCAGTATTTTTATTTTTTAATCTCATTTATTTATTTTTACCATTAAAAAAGAAATCTTCTTTCCCTCGTCCATCCTCCTCAAATTTATTTTTATTTCCCTTCCCACCGTCGTCCATTTCCCCCCACTTTATTTTTCTTTCACACTTTATTTTTCTCTCTCCCCCGTCGTCCATTTCCCCTCACTTTATCTTTCTTTCCCTCCCCACCACATGTCCTGTCACTTCCCCTTCCCCCAAAATACGAGATGCCATCAGAGTCCCCTTTTTTAATTAATTTTGAATTTTCTATCAAAAACCCTAGTTTTACCTCCTCTTCCTCTTCCTCGCCGCATGATCCCCCTCCTCTCCTTCCTCTCATCTTCCTCTCGCCTTCGGCCCTTTCTCCCTCGCAGCTGTAGCCTCGTCGGATCCATCGCAGCATCACAATGGAGCTCTTTCTCTGGCCGTCTCTCACCGTCGCTCGCGGCCTCGTCTTTGCTCCCTCACCGTCGCTTCCACCCTCCATCATCTGCCAGGCACGCGTGTCCAACCGTGTCGGGCAAAAGTTGACCACGCGTGTCCGAAACACTCCGACATGTGTCAGACACGATACTAAAGCACAGGCAACGTGTCTGTGCTTCATAGGTGATATGTCGTCTTACTCGATAGACTAAATAGTTGAAATAAGCTGCGCCTACACGATCCGACACAAGAAAGCTATTCACATTATTGTTCTCTAAAATAATTATTAGAAAAAAAGCTGGCCCGATATTATCGGCTCACCAAGCATTGCATAGGCTACTCTACGGCCAAGAAATTACCAACCCATGATACAAGCTTATTGTGAATTAACACACGGGCCAAAATGCATCTATTGGTGACCAAGCAAACCTCACCCTACCTTTGGACATTACCTAATCTAAACACTCCCCGGCATATTTAACTCGATGGAGGCAATTTGGACACTCATCCATTAAAAGGAAACGAAATATCACAGAAGTTTTACAAGTTTAATTGAAGTAGTTCAGAACCCAAGTAAAGAATGTCTGATCATACATGTCACTGCGCTAAAAACCAACAGATAGGTACAGAAACATGGTTAAGCTGACTCTCATAACATCTGGTATCGCTCCTGCGACAATGGTCGATGACGGTACACAGGCTAGGATATGTATCCATGCAAGGACTGCTTATTCTTATACCTATACCTCCACATTGTACTATTTTAGACTCGAAAATCCGAGACAAAAATAAAAATAAAAATGAAAGTGACTGTCAAATCTATGCTTTGTGCCTACATCTCCAAACTCAGACAATCTATAAACCCTATGTAGTCGTGCCAAGACCATAAACAAGCCTGAAAACCTACAGACATTTCTGACACCCAAATTTACAGAGTAAACTTATTGGAGCCAACAGGTGACAAAGATCAGATAACAGAAAACGATGAGGCCCCGACAAGGAATAGATCTAGGTGACCTGAAATTCTCCACTTGCTTGTGCCTCCTTCACTCTCTTCTCATACTCGTCTTCATCATCTTCCTCCACGTCTTCTTCTTTCAATTCTCCATCGTCGTCTTCTTATTCTCCTGCCGAACCAAAGCCTGAAACTGTTCTGGAAGCAGGAGGGGGAACTCTAGCCTCTTCCACAATTTTCTTGATTTCTTTATCACTTTGAGGGCAGTCACCTGGGTTTCCTTTGCTGTATTCTCTGGCTTGAGATGCTTCTGTTAATTCCCTCGGTAAATCCTTGAGGAACCATGGGTGACTCTTGATTTCTTTGATAGTGATTCTCTGGAAAGAATATCACAGTAACAGTTACTAGTGTGGATGTAAGCACTGTTAATAAAATTCATATTTTCACAGAAAAGTAATGACCCAATTTCTACTCCCCTCACCAAGCTTGGGTTTTCTGTTCTTTATTTTTTGTTATAGACTAATCCCAGCCTCAAAAGTTAAATGATGAAGGAAAAACACGTTGCGGCCAAAATAGAAGAATATGACAGTCGAAATAGCAGGAAGAACGTATGCATGGCCTGGCGCATGGTTCAAAAGGAAAGGGAGACGTCAAGAACAATCATTGACATTCAAAGGTTCACTTGATCGCATCCTCAGATTAAAGCACATCTCCTTAATCTACATACACTGGATGGACTTGTGACAAAAATGCGAGAAAGGAGGCATCTACAGTCTTCAGATATAGGAACATTTTGGGGGATATCATACTGAGCAGACTTTATATGCTGCCAAAAAAAAAAAATGTGTCAGTTTAACTGGCGTGAGAAAGGGAAATGGATTACATCAATCTTGTGACTGTAAGAAAGTACACTCACCTTCCTAGTTTTCTTCAAATTCTTCCTAGTTTCCTTCAAATTCTTTGGGTCTTTACGGTCTTCGAATGGACACTTTCCAACCAACATCACATAAAGAATTACTCCACAAGACCACACATCTGCCATCTTTATATTCAAGGAACCAAAAAGACTTATCAGAGGATACACTTCTTCCCTTTTGCCTCATTGCAGAAACATTATCGCACAACTGGAAAACTTGGACGCAAAAATTTACTTTCCAAAGCACGAGTTCTCATTGCTCTATCTTGGAGCAGCAAATGGACAGAATTTGCTATTTTTAATTTATCAGAATATGGGCAGAATTTCTGTATAAGAGTTCCCATCTGATCACCAAATTGACTCAAACATATTTGTCTTTAATAGGAAATCTTCGAGGACATAAAGGTTAATTCAAGATACAGAATTCTACTTTTCGCTCGATTGAAAACAGTCTAAGTTACTCCAAACAGATGAGGAACTTCCTCTTCCTCCAATTTCCAGTCCTTCAGTTCATTCTCTTCTAGAAAAGATTGCTTGCTCATCCAAAACATGACCAGAGAAAAAAAAAAGAAGAAAGAAAGAAAGAAAGAAATAAAGAAAGACATAAAGAAAGGACTGCAGATAAGATTGCTTGCTCATCCAAAACATGAAAGGATTGCAGAACTCTCGAAGCTGCAGCGTAATCTTGTAATTCACTATAAATTACAGCACGGCTGGCAATTGAAAAGAGGCACACATCCGTACACACCTTCAGCATAAGACCAAATGAAATCTTGCATCGAAGATTTGAGCTGTAAATCACTGTGGAACTACTTACTATCTAAAAGCATCAAATTGGCATACCTTGCCATCATATTCCCTTCTAGAGCGAACCTCTGGTGCCATGTATGCTCGAGTTCCAACTTTCGATTTGGTTCTTGAATTGGGAGGGGATGACTAGAGATGCATGGACAAAGAAGAGGAAAAGTTACTGATAGGATTAGAATAAGCACATGGACACTTTTCATCCAACTTCATCTATAAGTTACCTTCGAAAAACCAAAATCACATATCTTCAGACGAGGTGCAGGGCTACCATCCAGTAGAGTATTTCCCAGCTTCAAATCTCTATGACATATTTGCTGTAATAGATATACAGGATTAGAAATTAGTTCGAAGCTACAGCAGAAAGACAGTGTCAACGATGGCAACTTGACACTATGCTCACCATGGAATGGCAATAGCTGACTCCCGAGATGAGTTGCTTAAAGAAATACCTAGCCTGCGAAAATTACAACAGAGCAAATCTTGAGCTCAAAATCAAACATACCGAGCTCAGTGTAATCTCCAAACAGAAGGACAAACTGGACAGACTTCTTTTTAGTTTGGCCTTACCTGAAATGGAAAGTTTTCCCCTTTTGTTTAATCTTTCAGTAACTAAAGCAATTAGCAACATAAAATCTATGTTTCAAGGTGATTTCGTTTGGCCCCACAACCCAATTTCGCATCATAGTCATCGATAAAACACTCAAATCAGGAAAATACTTAGCAGACCTCATCTTCACTAAATCTCCCAGCATTGCGGATCCTCTCAAACAACTCTCCACCAGCTGCATATTCCATAGCGATGGCGAGATGAGTAGGAGTCAGAACAACCTGCATCGTATCAATCATCGCTTCAAGCTCACGCATTCAAGTCGTCCACTAAACATTCACAAGAAATCGCTCCACACAATGCCCACGAAATAAGCCGAGAAAAAAAAAAAAAGACAGGCATCACGAGAGCATCAAACCACAAAACTTACCTCCTTGAAGCGGATGATGTTAGGGTGGAAAAGCAACTTGTGATTCATAATCTCTCTAACCACTTTCTCATCAATCTACAACCCAAAACCAACAAGACCAATCAACCAAAATCCCATCAGCAAGCTCCAACAACACCCAAGATTCGATTTTCCCAACTGGGTACGAAAGAAAACCCCGAAAGCTGAAAAATTTACAACAGAGAACCCGAAAAAGAAACAGACACTCACACCCACACCCACCTTGGGACCGCGCTCGATGCACTTCACGGCGACGAGCTCCTGGGTCTCCTTGTTCCTCATGAGCCAGGCCACCCCGAAGCTCCCAGATCCTATCTCCTTATCCCGCTCCCGCTCGTACTTCTCCATGCTTTCACCCGCGGCCGCCGCTCCTTCCTACCTTATCCGCCGATCAAGAAACAGGGGAGCTCGCTTCAAGCGCGCGGTCCAAGGACCCAGATCCCAGGAGAGATTCAGGAGGCGAGCCAGCGACCAGAAGAAGCTCGGAGAGGCGCGGATCGAAGGGGGGCGACAATGGGCGTGCGGATCTTCAGCTTGGATTCGAAGGAGGAAGAGGACGAGGACGAGGGGGAGGTGATAGGGAAGTGGCATTCTGACTGGTCCACCAAGTGAAAAGGACAAGCTACTGGGGGTGTGTAAAACCGTCAGGTTCGAGAACCGCATGTCGGAGAATCTGACTCTTGATTTCTTAAGTGGAATTGTCATCCGAAAAGTACGATTTCCGGTTCTAGAAAATAACCTGACCGAGGGTATATATATTTTATTTCTTCAACAAATTTAGTGGTTATAATTTATTATTTTTAAGGAATAAGAGCCTATTATTGAACGATAAAATATTTGAATGGAAGTATGAAATTTATTTCGAGCTCTGAATTTGTTCCTGATCATGTGAAAATAAGAGCATGCACTGCAAACCCATTTGTGGATCTCTTCTTTCTTCTTCCTCTTTTGGTATTTTTTTTTTAATAGCATTCGGATGAGGTTCTTCCTCTTTGAACGCGTGCTGAACATGCACAAGTGCTTTTCGTTTTTTTGGCCTTTTCCGTGGAAAATTCAAAAGGAAAAAAACGCAATACGAAAATTATATTATATTATTTTATTTTTTAAAAAAATATTAACTCTAGTGTAATTGACATCGCCTTAAACTATTTCGTCTGGGACCCCATACATATCTCGACATCCCTCGGAAGTTAAACACTTAAAAGGGCATTTTATCCTCTTGAGGAACACTTCTTTGAAAGTGACTACTATCGATAGACATATATGCCTAGGATAAGATGGTGGAACTCA
Organism: Eucalyptus pauciflora; assembly: GCA_007663325.1. Lineage (NCBI taxonomy): Eukaryota > Viridiplantae > Streptophyta > Magnoliopsida > Myrtales > Myrtaceae > Eucalyptus > Eucalyptus pauciflora. The sequence continues at coordinate 155,262 of VMYD01000181.1, read as the reverse complement.
AAAAGAGTTCCTACTGGGTCAGCATATATTTTGTACAATATCATTCGACCGACTTATCGACTCAGTACTCATGATTTAATGACATTGTGCAAAAAATATATAATTTTATTTTTTATAAAAAAAAAAATAACTCTAATCTCTCCCTCTTGCCTGAGGAAAGAAAAGGTTGATAATTTCACTATGCTCACGTTTCTTTCATTATCATAAAACTGAGCACATTGAATAATATGAACACCGAACGAAAGTATTATTTAATCCACAAGTAAAATGATTCACAACTAACGCGCACCACGTGCAAAAAATCCGAGAATTCTTTTTTTATATTTTATTTTCTAGTCTCCTTACCTTCATACACGCTATCGATTGATTCAACTTTTTGGAGGAATCATGTTCCCTAAAATATTTTATTGGTGCAAGGACGTGACTTATTTGGTGGGCGACGGAAAGGACCCAATTGCATAACTCAGTCAACTTAGAGACCTAATTACAAAATAAATAAATAATACAAAGGTCAAAAGCCAATAAAACCAACAACACAGACCAAAAGAAGACTCAAGTTTTCGTTTTAGCTTTGTTATATGAGACTTAGGTTCTGTGTTAAGCTTGAACAGAGAATGTCAGATGTAAAGGGGAATTTTATTCTCAACATGTATATACAATCTTGACGATTGATATCCAAATGACTGGTCCGAAGAGTGCCACTGGAATCTCAGTCACATCAGCATGGAAAACAAATAAGAAATTAGATTAGTAAATTATTGGGTCGCTAATCTTATAAGGATTCGTTCCTTACTAAAAGTAGCATGAAGTCTCCTGGGGAAATACTAGTGGCGATGACGAGACATACACTGAAGTGATATATGGAAAAGCGGTCTTAAAAACATACTAGTTCGGAGCACTTGTTGAGAGCACACTGCTTCAATCGATGCCATCCATATGAAACCAAGATTCAAAGCATCAATTTAGTAAATAAACAGGTTAGAAGGAATACTTGAGCACAGCTCGCGGTAACAATAAATCATGTTCCTCGTTCCAAAACTTTCCAGGCTTCAATCCAGAATAGCGCGATAATAATTCCTCTGGAAGAAGTGGTGCCCCAACATTTTCTGATGCTGACCGCACCTACATTATCAGAAAATGCTATCGCCATTACTCACGGCTGAACTAATGCTATTCAGCTTGCACATAACCAAAAGTCCAAAGGCCAAGAAATGCACTAGATAGACAAAACAAATAAGATGACCAATTCATGTAATTACAATATATTATGAAGTATGCCCTACCTGCACTACATGAAGTTCGTAACTCCAACTGATCGAGTCAGAATATTATGCAGGGCACAGAGAAGCAGGTTGTAATTCCATGTACTTCTTGAATACGTAAGCCCCAGCTCTAGCAGACATGCAATTCTTTTTCCTTTTTTTATTTTATTTATATCTATAGATCTCTTATCGCAAAATGACCAGAAGGTGCCAAACCATGTGACAGATAGACTTAAATTCTAAATTTATCTAACCTCCACAAGTTTGTTTAGCAGACGGGCATCTTCCTCTTCTGAAGTCAACAACAACATATCTCTCCTTGAATTCCGTTGAAAGGCAACTCACATTATTTTACAAATTAAAATCCCCTGTAGTTTCATGTTATCTTGTTTGATGAATAGGCAAACATCCTACGATAAAACAATTTTATTTTCTAAATCTTCATATGCCAAACTGAATGTATGAGTATGTAGAACATTGTTCGGTACAGATTCTTAGTGACTATGTAGACACTACTTACAAATTCTTCAAGTCATGGTAAAAACACGTGCATCATATGATCAAACTCTTCAAGATCAGACCAAAGAGAGCAAGTGATCCTTCAATATGAACCATCACGATCAAAACAGTTTACTTTGAATTTTAAACTGTAAGCGCTAACCAACCATTGGGGTTTACCCCAGTGGCCACCCTTTCAACTTGGAAGGGGGAGGTGGAGGGTTTGAATCTCCACCTTCTTAGGGGAGTTGGGGTGGGGACGAATTAAGTTTCAGGAGTGAATTTCGACTCCCACACCCTGTAAGGAAGTAGGGCAAAAGCCTGAGTGTGAGTTAAAATAAGAGTAAGGTAGGATCGACAAAAAAAAAAAAAAAACTGCAAGCGCCATTAATAAGTGCAAAAGTTAATACAAGGACTAAAAGTGAAATCGTGCGCCATTGGAAGGAAGAAAGCTATCAAGGCAAAATTAGTAACACATATAAAACGGCTGACGGGCCAAACCTTTTATATACCGAATCTCACTGAAGAACGAGGAAAGGGTGGTCGATGTCCTATAGTGACCAAAGTAACCGACTAGTTTTGGTGACCGGCGATGGTGGGATTCAATGGTCGACAAACTTGCAAAGACGACCGGTGGTGGTGGTGATGGTCGGCAATGAAGATAATAATTGGTCATATGCTACATGATCGATTGACGACAAGGGCAGGAAAGGCAAAACGACTATCACGACACGAGATTCCAAATTACCAAATGTGTTTTTTCCCTTTCTATACTGAATCTCACTGAAGAACGAATAAAGGGTGGTCGAGCTCCAACAGTTTCTCACGAATGGAGCCTACCTTGTCCGTGTCGAATGGGCCAATGGATTCTGGTTTTGGACAAAGCTTCTCTAAATAGTTGTTCTCTCGGCCTGGCGTGGACCTGATTTCAGGAACACGTTTTGATCATTGTGCTCGAAAACGATTCCTATTCGTTTTGGGACGTTGAGTCAAAAGTATTTTCGAATTCTCTTGGTAGGACGACTTTTACATGATCGATACTCGACAGAATTGCAATTCACATCTTTCGATTGATTCAATCGTCGATTTAGGTAAAGGACAAAAGACTCGATTTATACATTTCCATATCACAAAGATTTGATATAATTGACAGAGATAGCATAGTGAATGGCTTCCCAATTTCTGTTATAGTATAGAAGTGAATTCCTATCGTGATGAATCCCGCGATGTATTGGTGATGATGTACGCTTTAGAGATTATGACACAAATGATCTCTAGATTTCGGCCAAATATGCAATGTTGTACCTGAACTTTTAATTTGTTCGATATAGTCTATGAACTTTTGGTACGTGTTCAACTTATGCCTTGAACTATATTAAAATTTTCGATATTGTCCGTTTGTTAATCCACCCTCAGGGACAATATTAAATATTTTTGTATAGTTTATAAATTAAATTGAATATGTATTAAAATTTTAGAGGCCACGTTGAGCAAGTCAAAAGTTCGGATTGCAGATTGGGCTATAATTTAGGGACCGCATTGAACAAATTACAAGTTCAGAGATCATATTAGACATTAAGCCAAAATTCGTGGACCACTTGCGTCATTTTTCCAAAGTTTTATAAGGGGATCAGACCAGGCTTCGTTGAGTAATATATGTCTAGAAAGACCCATCGGCCACCAAGTCGATGGCCACTCGAGCGGTGACAGAATGTCGCCAAAGAGACTTGAGGCCATTGGCCTGAGGTCGTGCATGATCGACTCGAGTTTGCGGTGCCTCACGAGGTATTCGAGGGTTAAAGTGGGATTTTAGTAAGTTTCCAAGGCCAAGAAAGGTAATTGAAAAAAATCATTAATACTAGGAGAGACTTCCTGGAAAATCCTCTAAAGCCAAAGCAAAGAGTACCACGCTTGGGCTTTGGACTATGGACTATGGATTCTGTCAATACAAACTTCTGACTTAAAAGTGGTCTAATGGTTTGATTGTACCTCGCGGTAATGTGCTTACACAGTTTGGCTGGAGTTTCTGATTCCTTTTTCTCCTCTCCATCTCCTTCGGCTTTTGAATGTGGAGGAAAGGCAGTCTTCTGATTCCAGGAAAAATACATGAGTGTGGAAATCAAGATTGTAATTGAGCTATGTCGAAGAAAATGGTATTTCCTGAATACTTTTTGGAGAGATCTTTTAATGTTTCGATCGTCTTGTCATTCTTACTTCTCACTGAGTTTCACTTCAACCTAATGGAACAGAGGAACAAGCACCTGATGAATCGGAAGAGTCCTTTCATTTCCTCTGGTGATGAGGCTCTGGAGAATTTAGGTCTAGTATGTTGCAGGTATAGTGGGTGAAACAAAGTGGCCAGGGAACTGGCTAGTTGACTAGTGGGTGAGTTTATTATTCTGTGAAGCTGATTGTTAAATGAAAATTTTCTAGTTTCTAGGTCTAGTGAAAGATGTCTGGGTCCAGGGCAGATAAACTTAACTGTTTTCTCAGATGTTATCAACTAGAGTAAGGGCGTGTGATTATTCACCTGTGGCTTTTGAGGGTGCAAGAGTTATCTTTGAGGCGGTTGCATGTTTGCTTTGGTGATCTTTTGAAGTTCCTTAACTGTGATATGTGCTTTTGTAATTTTATTGTCATGACATAGGAACTTGGCTATTCTGGGCCTTCGTGTGGAGTGTCATCTTAGAATCCAACTTTTTCTCAACTATCGTAGATGGGTGTTTGGTTGAAATGATGACTTAATGATTAAACGTAGGTTGGTCAATTTACTTGCTTCTGCTACTTGATAAATTTTCAAGCTTACTGGGATCGTATGCCTGCTTTTCATATGGCATCCGTTTCTTATGTTCTGTTAAAAGATTGTAGGAGGAACTTTTCACTTTCACTTTCAGTTGGAATTGAGAAGAAAAGACAGATGCTATATAGTATATATATCAATTATAAGTACAAACTGTTATCCTGCTATATTTGCAGCATTTATATGTTTTCATAGATTCATATACCTAGAAGCTTGAATCTCTTTTAATGCACTTGTACAATAGAAGAACTAGTAAAAGTGAAAAGCCACTGGAGAAAAGGCCAAAGATAATAAGAGAAGATAAAGCTACCATAGAGAGAATATTGGGTTATCAATGGGGAAGACAAAAAATTATCAAATTTCAAGTTGATTTTCAAAATTTAATGTGATGCTGAAATCATATTGATATAAGCAGCTGATTGGTGTCAAATTCAAGCTGGAAATTATGTTTAGTTGGAATCCCAATGTCACTTGTCCCAATATATCACAATACAACATAAGGAGCTTTTCAATTTATGACGTAAGCTCCGCTTAATGGGCACAATGCTAGACTTAGTCTCAATATTTGGATTGATTGAATACACAAGATAATTTCTCAAGTTATCCGTTGAATCTTCCACTTACTTCTGGAATTGAAAAGTACACTTATCTATCTATCAAATGATGGTTCAGTTTACTTTTATTATGGATTCTATAATGCTATTATCGATCATGATGCATATTACTGTAAGAGAATCTTTTTCATTCAGATCATATTATCGTAAAAGTGAGACTACTGTTTAATGAGGATATTAATGCTACGTTTAACTGATGTTCATAGGTCAAAACTGGCATGCTTCCTTCACCAGGCATAGTTAGGATCCTTAGAAACAGTCTCAACAAGTTTCCAGTTAAAGGTATGAAACTGTTATAAAAACTGCTTAAACATATATATGCAATCACAGATTTATTGGCATTGTAGCTGACTGAATTTGTGTGATTGAAGGCAGCTTTAGTAGTTGATCCCGTAATGGTGTCCACAAGTGGAGATGTTCTTGCCGGTCCTTCTGTTCTTGCTGTGTTTTGGTATGTTCAATACCAAATGTTGCATGAGTACTATATAACACATAATTAAGAAGAGCCTGGGCCTGTCCATTCATGAAAGCGATTGGGATGATCTCGGGGGTCGTATGGAAGAGAGATGATAGATATTATGTCTTTCCTAACTCATCTATTTTCCATTCTGTCCAAGTAGCAGAAATCTTCACTGTGCTTGACATTTTTGCAATCCTTGGTATGGAATAAGGTTCAAAGACAAATGAGGTTCAAAGATTGGAAATTATGAACAGTCACCATTTCATGGTCACGGAAGAAGAGAGAAGGCTGCTAAAGTAAATAAATTGAAGGAATGAATGTCATTTATAGATGATAGACTGTGATACTGGATATGAGCAAGACGAGAGAGATGGTCAAGGTGGAGATTGAGCTGTCTTAATATGTGGAGATTATGGATGAAGAGAAGAATCATTAGTTTTTTGACTGAACGAGAGAAAACTCAATTGACAGAATGAACAAGACATAGTCTAAATAGTCAGAGTTTAGTTCTTGTGCAAAAGTAAGGGTAGCTGTTTCAGGCAGGGGTTCATCCTTTTTACCGTTAGAGCTAGCCAGAAGCATGCAGTAAATAGAATAAAAAGCCACTAGTTTTGCTGGTAGGAAACTTGGTGAGTCACTAATTTGGGTTCTGATACAGAGAAGAGCTTCTTCCTATTGCCGATATAGTTACCCCAAATTTGAAGGAGGCATCTGCTTTACTTGAGGGTAGGCAACTGGAGACAATTGCTGACATGCATTCTGCTGTGAAGTTATTGCATCAAATGGGGCCAAGGTTAGTTTCTTCGAGATGCATTTGATATTTTGAAATGTCTGTATTTAGTTTCCAATTTCTGTTATAGTTTCTGGAAGAATAACTAAAATGGAGGTAGACTGAAAGGGTTTGGCTAAACAATTAGCTGCTTTGCTGAGGATAAATTGTCCATAGGTATATTCTTTAGACTCATTGTAGACTGAGGACAGATCGTACTCATAACTATCGAATTTTTTTTGTTGTATCTCATGCATACCAGATAAACACTTATTGCTTCCACATATTAATCCTGAGGAAACTCCTGAATAATGCTATATCATCAGAATTTGGTCATGACAATTTCCTGTGCTTGCCAATAGGATGATATGCCTCTTACAGTTGGAACTTTCAGATATTGCCTAACAGAGGAGTTTTGGTCTTTTAGGTGCCACTTTAGCAACTTTTCCTAAGCAAGTTGGTGGTGTTTATGCATGAAAAAAGGATGCTTCTGCAATCACGTTTACAGAATTGCTCTTTTTCTTTTTAGTTGGCTTTGCACAAATTCAGTATTTCAATACGTTGGACTTCTTTCAAGTGAAACGCTTGTTCACTGCAACCACTGTGCAGTGACTGCCAGGATACAGAAAAGACAATTCAGATTTAGGACTGCCTAAACTGGAAGAGAACTTTTTTCTACTTTTAACTATTTACCTACATCCTTCACAGACACATGCTTGTCAAAGGTGGCGACCTTCCTGGATCTTGTGATGCTGTTGATGTTTTCTTCGATGGTCTGATTCTAGAATCTTTTGCATTGGTATTCTATGTACTTTCAAGCGTGGGATTCCTTTACATTGCGAACCAATACCGTTCTCTTATATGTCTTGTAGGTGAAAGAATACGTGCCCTGCGTGCACCCCGTGTTAAAACTCATAATACTCATGGTCCAGGATGTACTTTGGCATCGTGTATAGCAGCTGAGCTGGAAAAAGGTTCTTCTATGCTTCCTGCTGTTCAGGTATTGCATATGCTTGAGAAATGCTTACTGAGTCTCCAACTTTGCTTCCATTCTGTTACGAACTCATGGATGGAATGCCACTTTTTAGGAAACCAGTATCTCTAGGAGACCACCGTACGTACTTGCATGTTGTTTTTGTCAAATAATTTTTACTGATTTATACCTCTGGGGTGCTGGAAGCCTTATCAACTAGTAGAAGGCTACAAGCCCATTTAACAGTTTTGGAGGTTAGTAGCAGCCACAGCTTTTTCCCTTGCTCCATCATTACTAGGTTCAACAGCTAACATCATAAAATTATCTGTGAAACAATCAATTTGAAAATGTAAATTACAAGATAACCTAGAGTAGTAGATTTTAGCTGCTTTAGCTTATGTTATAAGATTTTTGCTAAGTCATTCTGTAAATGTTGCGACCTCTTTTTCGAAGCAGAAAAGAATGCCCTAGAAGTGCTACCAAATGGGCTTTTGTGTGCTAAAGTCGACGAACAGAAGTTGAGCACATTGTTCGAGGCTTGCTACTATAGCATATAGGGCACAGTGATGTATGATTATACTTGTGATGTGTCTAGGAGAAGAATATTGTAAGAGTGTATTCAGCATGTGCAAAAAGAAGATATTATACATCCGTTGTTTTTGTGCATATGTGATATATGTCAACCAATTGTACCATATCGGTGATAGGCATAAATGTGAACTTCTGAAAGGAGAAAGTGAAGCTTGCTTTCTGAGGGTGAGGAGTGCACCAAATGATGTAAGGATAAATATCCTAGGCCTAGGAAGACGGATCAATATCTAGTTGCTTTCTAATCTTGATAGGTAGTTGGTGAAGAGAGGAGCGGAAAGGAATGTTTAGGGATATCACTAAGTTATGATAATTGAATACATGAAAATCCATAAGAATGAGTTCCAAGGGAAAAATGTACTCATAAATCAGATAGCCTATGTAATATTATAAATTATCATTCCTTTGGGGAATGATGTACAGGGATATGAAAACTCAGTTGGGCACTGATAACCCATGAATGGGAGACAATGGGGTTGGATGATTGTGAGGGAAATGTGATGCAGGGGTTAATTTGCTTGAGCGTTAGAATTTAAGATTGAAAATTCAAAATCTGAGGGGACCATTTATGGAGATTAAATGCAAGAATTTGGTATCAATTTATGAGCTTTCGTTTCTTAAAAAATTTGGCAGGTTGCCAAACGCTTTGTTGAGAACGCCTTGGACTACAGCAAAGAAATAAGCATTGGAAAAGGACCTCAAGGGCCTTTCGATCATTTTCTGATGTTGAACCAAAAGGTTCTTAATTACAGGAAGAAGATGGTCCTAGATCCAAGTGATCTGTTCTTATATGCTGTTACAGATTCGGGGATGAATAGAAAGTGGGGCAGGTCTATTGAAGATGCTGTCAAAACTGCAGTTGAGGGAGGTGCAACCATTATTCAGCTGAGGTTCATGCATTTACATGTCATGCCTCATTGCCTTGCATGATTTATAGCGTTTCTTTCATTGTCTAGTTTAAACAACAGCAGCTGTCAAGGTCCGAGAAGCATGCAAGGCTGCCAACCATCCCAGACTATGGAATTTTGTGTGTTTCTTTTGTACTGTGTGCGCACCATGGTGAGAAACTATCCAGTCCTATGTACAGGTTGGCGATGTGAATAGGCATCGTTCATCATGCAGATATGAGTCGTTTGTCTACATTGGTTGAAGAGAATAAATTATTTACAGTACTTATTTCAACATTTCTAGTGAAGAGATATATGGTTCTAGCCAAAGGACCACAAACTTCAGTGGTATCATTGCTGAGCACATAATAATAAAGCTTCAAAATTGATACCTCTTATGATAACAGTTTGCAACTAAAGGCACAAATTTCTGTAAATATTTAGTGGTCTTGTCCTTCCAAGGATTCCTTTCCATCTAAATTTGCCATTTAGCATTTGTGTTAAGCATTTTGCTCTGACTCAAGGGTGGCGAATCACATGTTTTGCCTTTGTCTTCAAATTTTAATGAAAAGTTTATGATTTAAGAAGCTCTGATGTTCTGAGAAGGTTAAAGATATTTCATACTTCTTGGTGATCAATACTGAGCTTGTTTGGCGCTTAAAAGAGTATGCTTACCTGAGGCTGAGGTGATCAGAGAGAACAATGGCACTTTGGAAATGTGATATCAAAATCATCTGTCTGTGAGTCTCAGAAGGAGAAAAGGTAGACAACTAACGATGGCTCTCCAGGATACTAAATATGGGCTCAAAAGCGGGCGGTAGAGAAGAAATGACTCTTTGAGGGAGTGTTCAATTGTCCTTCTTACACCTAATTATCCAGTCGAGTGAGAGTTAATGAATTAATTTTAATTTTCTTTCTCCTTCGAACACACGATCGAAATATAGTGAGTTGTTGATCTTCTATGGGTGTTTAGTTGAGTGGTTCGAGCTAGTTCATTCTCATTTGAGGAATATCGTATGCTTCAGGCAGTCATCTTCCTGTATTGATGAGATTGGCCATAAAGCGCATTAGATGGGACTGCTTATGATAAGCATGATTTTCTGTACCTTTCTCCAGGGAAAAGGATGCGGAAACGAGGAACTTTCTCGAAGCAGCTAAATCCTGCATGGAAGTATGCCGTTCCCAGGGCGTTCCTCTACTAATAAATGATCGCATCGACATTGCTCTAGCTTGTGATGCTGATGGGGTCCATGTCAGTCAATCCGATATGCCTGTTCGCACCGCGCGCGCCCTTCTTGGCCCAGAGAAGATCATCGGGGTATCATGCAAGACACCGGAGCAAGCCCAACAAGCATATATGGATGGTGCCGATTATATCGGTTCTGGAGGCGTATATCCGACGAACACAAAGGATAACATCGAAAGCACATGCCGTGATGGAACTTGGGCTGCCAAATCTCAAGGGAGTAGCAGTCGTGTCGGCCCTGTTCGACCGGGAATGCATCCCCACTGAGGCTAGAAAGCTTTACGAGGTGCTCTCAGGGGCAGCACCAGAGGTGAAATAAAGATGCAGGTGCAGTGTATGTCCCCTGATAATGAAAGCTTTTCTCTATTTAATTGACTAGGGCTTTTGCCTTTGGTACATATTCAAAGAATTGTCGCGGATCAGGCTTTGCTGTCCTTGTACGAGGATGAAATGAGAACGATATGGTATTGTTGATAAAGAGCATTATTTGCGACCTAATCTACGAGTGAACATCTCTTGATAGAGAGAGAGAGAGACCGTTTTCTTATAGGCTAGTGTCACGGGCCGATCGATTGGGATCGTGACCGCGCGGCGACTTGGGCACTTTAGGATCGGATTTGATTGCCGAAGCACCTAAGCCAAGCCTTGCTCGATCGAACGCTCACTCGCTCGCTTACCCGGATCTTAGAAAGAGAAAGAATCTAGAGAGAGGAGCTCTGGAAAAATAGAAGCTTTATATTGCGGAAGTAGTGGATGCTTATAAATGAGGGAGGACGCCCCTTCTTATAGTCGAGGGCCTCGGATTACAACCATCGATCTAGAATTTAACCGGTGGATGAGATCGCACCGCCTCATCTACTGACACTAATGGCGGCTACTAACCACCGACATTAAGACAACTACCAACTACTAGCTACCGACATAAATGAAGCTAAGGACTTCTAGAAGCTTCGGGGAGAAGGCTTGTTGGGAATCCGAGCGAGCATAGGAATTTGACCACGGACGAGTCAACCTCTTGGATCGGCCTTCATTCGGCCCGTGACATTCTCCCCCACTCAATCGAGCGACATCCTCGTCACTCACAGCTTGACGGTCGGCCTTCTTGGCACGAGCACGGGCTTTGGCACGAGCTCTTTTGTTTCGACCTCGTTTGGTGCGGACGCTCACGTACGATGGTCCGCAACCTTCAATGATGAATTCAGACTTGTCACGCGGCTCCATCTTCGACTTGGACGGAGCATGCGGCGTGCACTCAACCTCGGGGAAGAGTACTTGGATGGGCATGTCGTGTGTTGGAGTAGGATCCAACTCTATCTTTAGTTTCACCTCGGCCAACTTGTTTAGTCGTTTCACGGACTTCAAGTTCTTGTCGAGGCGTCGGATTGACGCGATGGTCTTGGTGTCGACCACCCCTTTGATCATGAGGATGATCGTCGGGCATTTTTGGTCAGGGACTATGATGCATTTGGTCCTCATGTCGATCATAGCTCCCACACTTTCGAAGAATTGCATACCCAAAATGAGATCATAATCGTCAAGCGGGATTACCTCGAAAGTCATCTTGCCTTTCCATCCGCCAATCCTGACATCCACATCGGGAGATGCTCCTACGCCACAGAAGTCGCCCGAATTTATGGGCTTGTATGACCTCCCAGATGGCTCCACACGAAGACCCAAGGCTTTTGCCGCCTCAGTTGACATGACCATGTTCGACGCTCCCGTGTCAACCAAAGCGTAAAGCGTTCGGCCGCACACTTCGACCTCCACAAAGAACATGTTCGTGTTCGGTGCAATTCCTCCTTCTTTAGTTGGCGACAGGGCTTGGACGGAGTTGATCATCTTCACCGCTCTAAGCCGGACTTGCCTTTTCTCTTCTTTGGGCTCCTCCTCTTCGATGGCAAGGAGGGCGTTGATTCAACCCTTCTTCGGGCACTTTTGGGTTCAGTGCGGACCTTTGCAAATAAAGCAAGGAGAGGGCGGAGGTTGATCGAACTTACTCGCATAGTCCGTCGGTGGTCGACCCCTTTGGAAGGACGGTTTAGAAGTTCCTTCTCCCCATGTTTTGGCTCGGCCGCCTTGATCATGCGCGCCTCGAGGAGTGCTTCTCACTTCGTCTTCGCAAGGTCGATCTGACCTCCAATCCCTTGGTCTACTCCTTGGTTCGGTTCTGGTGAGGTCGACGAGCGACTCGGCCATGCTCAGCGCACGTGCAAGGCTACTCACGTCCCGCCGCTTCAACTCAAGTTGTGCCCATGGCTTCAATCCATCCATGAACGCTCCGAAGGCCTCCTCTTCGCTTAGGTTGTGAATTTGGAGTTTGAGCTCCGTGAACTCCTTCACGTACTCTCGGATAGCACCTATTTGCTCGAGGCGATGGAGCATGCTACGGGCTTCTTGTTGAGCGAACTCGGGGAAAAAGTAGTCGCAGAACTCCCTCACGAAGTCGTCCCATGTGCTCACGGGATCGGCACCGCGTCTAACCTCATCGCACATATTGCGCCACCAAAGCATAGCCGTATCAGTAAGGAACATCGAAGCGGTTCGTACCTTGATCGGCTCGTCTCGGATGTTGACGGCACCAAAATATTGCTCCATGCTCCAGACGAAGTTGTCCACCTCTTTGGCGGATCGTTCGCCTTTGAACTCTTTGGGCTTTGGCACCTCGATCTTGGGCATTGCTTGGATAGGCACCGCACCGTTGGCGATGCTCAGCTTGCATAGGGCGAGCTCGGTCTTGAGCTCTTGGATCTCCGCCTTCATGACTTCAACCTCTTCCCTACACGAGCTTACCTCCTCGATCACTTGGACGCACTCGTTCAAACCATTGATCGATGCTTCGAGAGTTTCGTCCTTGTCGAACAATGGAGCCGTAGCTTGGTTGATGCCGGTCGTGAAGTCCTCACGGAGTGAGCCCTCAACCTCCATGATCCGGTCTCGCACATCGTCGAGACCTTCCATGAGTTCGAGCATGGCACTCCGGACCTTCCCGAGCTTCTCATCGAACGCAGCCGCAGCATCCACCGAGGTCTCCCTCTTCTTTGATCGGCCGCAGGTCTCCTTGACTTGCCCGGCCTCTCCAATTATAGCCACATCTTGACTCGACATTCTTTCAAACAGTTGGCGCTCTTCACTCTCCGGAAACGGATCTCTCTTTTGCTCTGATACCACTTGTCACGGGCCGATCGATTGGGATCGTGACCACGCGGCGACTCGGGCACTTTAGGATCGGATTGGATCGCTGAAGCACCTAAGCCAAGCCTTGCTCGATTGAACGCTCACTCACTTGCTTACCCGGATCGTAGAGAGAGGAGCTCTGGAAAGATAGAAGCTTTATATTGCGGAAGTAGTGGATGCTTACAAATGAGGGAGGACACCCCTTCTTATAGTCGAGGGCCTCGGATTACAACTATCGATCTAGAATTTAACCGGTGGACGAGATCGCACCGCCTCATCTACCGACACTAATGGCGGCTACTAATTACCGACATTAAGACAACTACCAACTACTGGCTACCGACATAAATGAGGCTAAGGACTTCTAGAAGCTTCGGGGAAAAGGCTTGTTGGGAATCTGAGCGAGCACAGAAATTTTACCACGGACGAGTCACGGTCATACTCGGAGAACCTCTTGGATCGGCCTTCATTCGGCCCGTGACACTAGTATATATCCATAAGTGACGCAACTTCCTACCTCTTTCAAATATAAACATACATGAGCAGACGATTGAGTGACTTTGTAACCTTGATCTATTTTCTTACTTTTAGATCACAGGCCTTCATTGGGCTTCTGTCCATCCCTCTGCCTAGGCGAAGGCTTTAGGCTTCACTATTTCACCAGAAAGGCTAATTATATATATAGGAGTCAGCCTTTCGAATGTCTCCTTCCTTACTCAATTGTGCTGTTCACCTTCTGAAACTTAGCTACTCAAGCACGACTCGAGACCGAAAGAGGGGGAGAGAGATCCTTTTTATAGGTCACATATACCCTTTGAAACCCGCCTCCTTGGATACGTACTTCTATAACCCCTTTTATCGGTGCTCATCGGAAAACCTTCATCGCAGTTTAAAACAGGGCTCATTCCTTTGTCTCTCCACTCGACGTCTCTTCACTAGGAAATCAGACGTGATATGGTTCGTCCAAAAAGAGCAACGACATCAAGTGCCCGCATAATTTCAAGAAAGGCGTATTCTAAATTGTCGCTGCATTCAAATCACGAACGTGTAACCACGTTTTCGGCTTAGAAAGAATCGACTAAATCAACTAAATCCATCGCTAAACCCTGCTTACTACTCGTGCCGCCTCTTTTGAGTATAAATAGATGCAAGGGTCACAGTCCATGATTGTTTTGTACTTACATGCCCTTGTGAGTGGAGCTTGGGTGTGAAGAGGGAGTGTTGCGGAGGGGATGAATGCAACTAGTCTATAGGAGTAGCATTGATATTAGGAGTTCTAAGATAAAATGATTATATCTCTATGGAGCTCTAAGGATAGGATGGACATTTCATGCATAAACTGATCAAGAGATGATGCAACTCTCCTGGTGTGGTCATGGTAATTTGTTATCTCACTTGAAGAACTAGACGCTTGAGCTAAACTAGACATGATACAATTCGACACGAGGAAGTTATTGGTCATATTGTTTTCTAGAATAACTATAAAAGGAAGGTTGGTCTGGTGTTATCCGCTCACTAGGCGTTGTATGGGACTGTCAGCCCATGACAAATGGTATCAAAGTAGGATTCCTCTAGTAAGTGAGTTTTGAGTCGAAGAAAACCTATGGTCTACCTGATCCTACTAGAGTTGAGAGTTTTTTATTGAGACAAAATATGCTCAAAGTACGGCTCCCGACCAGTTTTTAAGATGACACTTGGAGCACGGGAAAGAACCGATTCCTCACCAAATAGGAAAAACATACCTAGATCAATTGGCAAAGATATCTTCATTCGTCCATTGAGATCAAGAAAAGCTTAATAAGTAAAATAAGGTGTTGCCAAAAGGTGCAGTTGCCTAGAAATGCCTCTTGTCGGGGAAAATGCAAGTGACCGAAGGGGCCCAAATAGCTACGGGGTACAAAAAAAAGCTATTAATGGAGTGGCATATTTTGTTGGGCAAGCATTGCCATTCAATAAATGGTCCGAAATTGAGTGGAGAAGAATGTAACGAATCCAAAGTTGAGTGGAGAGGAATGTAATGATTTGTGATTCTTTCGTACTTGCGTATCCTTATAAGTAGAGCTTGAGGTTATTGAGCAAAGAATGAGTAATAAATACAATTGATCTATCAAAGTGACGTCAAAATGGTTGATACTAAAAGTTTTAGAATAAAACAATTATATCTCTATAGAGCTCTTAAAACAAGGTTGGCCTTCTGTACGCAAACTGATCGAGAGTTAATGATGCCATTGCAAGCTAAAACCACTTGTTGAGTCTAAAGTGATATGCTAAGTAGCACCGACATGTGACACGACACGACACGATACGTTAACACGTCATTTTTTAAAAATAGAGAATTCTGACGTGTTGGGATACGTTGGATATTTTTTATTAATTTAATTCAAATTCAGTATTTTTATTTTTTAATCTCATTTATTTATTTTTACGATTAAAAAAGAAATCTTCTTTCCCTCATCCATCCCGCTCAAATTTATTTTTATTTCCCTCCCCACCGTTGTCCATTTCCCCTCACTTTATTTTTATTTTCTTTCTCTCCCCGGTCGTCCATTTCCCTTCACTTTATTTTTCTTTCCCTCCCCACCACATGTCCTGTCACTTCCCCTTCCCCCAAAATACGTGATGCCATCAGAGTCCCCTTTTTTAATTAATTTTGAGTTTTCTATCAAAAACCCTAGCTTTACCTCCTCTTTCTCTTCCTCGCCGCACGATCCCCCTCCTCTCCTTCCTCTCATCTTCCTCTCGCCTTCGGCCCTTTCTCCCTCGCAGCTCCTCTCCTTCCTCTCATCTTCCTCTCGCCTTCGGCCCTTTCTCCCTCGCAGCTGTACCCTCGTCGAATCCATTGTAGCATCACAATGGAGCTCTTTCTCTGGCCGTCTCTCGCCGTCACTCGCGGCCTCGTCTCTGCTCCCTCACCGTCGCTTCCACCGTCCATCATCTGCCAGGCATGCGTGTCCAAACGTGTCGAGCAAAAGTTGACCACGTGTTGAAAAATCCAACACACATTGACCGTGTGTGCGACACGCTCCAACATGTGTCGGACACGACACGAAAGCACGGGCAACGTGTCCGTGCTTCATAGGTAATATGTCGTCTAACTCAACATATTAGATAGTTGAAATAAGCTGCGCGCGACACGATCCGACACAAGAAAGCTATTCACATTATTGTTCTCTAAAATAATTATTAGAAAAAAAGCTGGCCCGATATTATCGGCTCATCAAGCATTGCATAGGCTACTCTAAGGCCAAGAAATTACCAACCCATGATACAAAATTAACACACGGGCCAAAATGCATCTATTGGTGACCAAGCAAAACTCACCCTACCTTTGGACATCATCTAATCTAAACACTCCCCGGCATATTTAACTCGATGGGGGCAATCTGGACACTCATCCATTAAAAGGAAACGAAATATCACAGAAGTTTCACAAGTTCAATTGAAGTAGGACAGAACCCCAGTAAAGAATGTCTGATCATACATGTCACTGCGCTAAAAAACCAACAGACAGGTACAGAAACATGGTTAAGCTGACTCTCATAACATCTGGTATCGCTCCTGCGACAATGGTCGATGACGGTACACAGGCTAGGATATGTATCCATGCAAGGACTGCATATTCTTATACCTATACCTCCACACTGTACTATTTTAGACCCGAACGTCCGGGACAAAAAAATAGAAAAAAAGAAAGTGACTGTCAAATCTATGCTTTGTGCCTACATCTCCAAACTCAGACAATCTATAAACCCTATGTAGTCGGGCCAAGACCATAAACAAGCCTGAAAACTTACAGACGCTTCTGACACCCAAATTTACAGAGTAAACTTATTGGAGCCAACAGGCAACAAAGATCGGATAACAGAAAACGATGAGGCCCCGACAAGGAATAGATCTAGGTGACCGGAAATTCTCCACTTGCTTGTGCCTCCTTCACTCTCTTCTCATACTCGTCTTCATCATCATCCTCCACTTCTTCTTCTTTCAATTCTCCATCTTCGTCTTCTTCTTCTTCTCCTGCCCAACCAAAGCCTGAAACTGTTCTGGAAGCAGGAGGGGGAACTCTAGCCTCTTCCACAATTTTCATGATTTCTTCATCACTTTGAAGGCAGACACCCGGGTTTCCTTTTCTGTATTCTATGGCTTGAGCTGCTTCTGTTAATTCCCTCGGTAAATTCTTGAGGAACCATGGGTGACTCTTGATTTCTTTGATGGTGGTTCTCTGGAAATAATATCACAGTAACAGTTACTAGTGTGGATGCAAGAACTGTTAATAAAATTCATATTTTCACAGAAAAGTAATGACCCAATCTCTTCTCCCACCACCGAGCTTGGGTTTTCTGTTCTTTATTTTTTGTTATAGACTAATCCCAGCCTCACAAGTCAAACGATGAAGCAAAAACACCTTGTGGCCAAAATAGAAGAATACGACAGTTGAAATAGCAGGAAGAACGTATGCATGGCCTGGCGCATGGTTCAAAAGGAAAGGGAGATGTTAAGAACAATCATTGACATTCAACAGTTCACTTGATTGCATCCTCAGATAAAAGCACATCTCCTTAATCTACATACCCTGGATGGACTTGCGACAAAAATGCGAGAAAGGAGGTGTTTACAGTCTTGAGATATATGAACATAGTCGGGGATATTATACTGAACACCCATTATACGCTGCAAAAAGAAAACGTGTGTCAGTTCAAGTGGCGTGAAAAAGGGAAATGGATTACATCAAATTATCTGCCTAAAAGAAAGTACACTCACACTCATAGTTTTCCTAAAATTCTTTGGGTCTTGAGGGTCTTCGAATGGATACGCTCCAACCAACATCACATAAAGAGTTACTCCACAAGACCACACATCTGCCATCTGTATATTCAAGGAACCAATAAGACTCAAGAGGATACACTTCTTAACTTTTGCCTCATTGCAGAAAAATTATCACACAACTGGAAAACGTGGACTCAAAAATTTACTTTCCAAAGCATGAGTTCTCATCGCTCTATCTTGGAGCAGTAAATGGACAGAATTCGCTATTTTTAATTTATAAGAATATGGACAGAATTTCTGTGTAAGAGTTCTCATTTCATCACCAAATTGACTCAAACGTATTTGTCTTTAATAGGACATCTTGGAGGACACAAAGGTTAATTCAAGATATCAGAATTCTACATTTTACTCGATTCAAAACAGTTTAAGTTACTCCAAAACAGCTGAGGAACTTCCTCTTCCTCCAATTTCCAGTCCTTCAGTCATTCTCTTTCTACTCTTAATTTCGGTTCAGATGCAGTTTTTATACCAAAAAATACGAGACATCAAATCCTAATCCTAACCTTAAAATGGATTGCAACTGGGGGGAAAGCTAAGAGTGCTTATGATGAAATCAAATCCAATGATTGTGAGGAGAAAAAAGGAGAACAAAAGAAATGCTAAAAAGTAGACTGGTTCTCATCTCTGGCAAGCAGATCTCTCATCAAGTGAGCCATAGACAGTACCTTTGGCATATTATGTATTCAGGAGCAATAGTTGATGCAAAATAAAGTAGGTCCTTGATAAACAGTAAATTTGGCATATGGTGGATTCAGAGGCAGATTGGAGACACAAGATGTAAGGTCATCTGTATTGCGATAGGCAGGACACATCAACCTACTTAATGTTCAATGTGCAGATCTATCGAAGAGATTTAATGAAGACAAGATCGAAAAATTTTTAGCCCCACAGAAGAGTTCAAAGACATCATAGCCAGCTACTCGTACTTTGGCAAGAATTAGCATTCCAGTAAATCATATACGAAAGGAGACTGCAAAAGGTCATATGAAACCGAAAATTATGTGATGGATTACCTCGATCCACGACAGTCCTCGTTGTATGCCAATATTAGTTAATAGCAAGAAGCATGAGGTGAAACAATCTAGAAAAGATTGCTTGCTCATCCAAAACATGACCCAAAAAAAAAAAAAAGGGGACTGCAGAGAAGATTGCTTGCTTGCTCATCCAAAACATGAAAGGATTGCAGAACTCTTGAAGCTGCAGTGTAATCTTGTAATTCACTATAAACTATAACACGACTGGCGATTAAAAAGAGCCACACATCCATACACACCTTCAGCACAAGACAAAATGAAATCTTGCATCGAAGATTTGAGCTGTAAATCACTGTGGAACTACTTCCTATCTAAAAGCATCAAATTGGCATACCTTGCCATCATATTCCCTTTTAGAGAGAACCTCTGGTGCAATGTATGCTGGAGTTCCAACTGTCGATTTGGGTCTTGAATGCAGAAGGGATGACTAGAGATGCATGGACAAAGAAGAGGAAAAGTTACCGATAGGATTAGAATAAGCACATGGACACTTTTCATCCAACTTCATCTACAGGTTACCTTTGAATAACCAAAATCACATATCTTCAGACGAGGTGCAGGGCTACCATCCAGTAGAGTATTTTCCAGTTTCAAATCTCTATGACATATTTGCTGTAATAGATATACAGGATTAAAAATAGTTCGAAGCTACAGCAGAAAGACAGTGTCAATGATGGCAACTTGACATTATGCTCACCATGGCATGGCAATAACTGACTCCTGAGATGAGTTGCTGGAAGAAATACCTAGCCTGCATGAATTACAACAAAGCAACTCTTGAGCTCAAAATCAAACATACCGAGCTCAGTGTAACCTCCAAACAGAAGGAAAAACCGGACAGATTTTTTTTTAGTTTGGCCTTTCCTGAAATAGAAAGTTTTCCCCTTTTGTTTAATCTTTCAGTAACTAAAGCAATTAGCAACATAAAGTCTATGTTTCAAGGTGATTTCGTTTGGCCCCGCAACCCAATTTTGCATCATAGTCATCGATAAAACACTCAAATCAGGAAAATACTTAGCAGACCTCATCTTCACTAAATCTCCCAGCATTGCAGATCCTCTCAAACAACTCTCCACCAGCTGCATATTCCATCACGATGGCGAGATGAGTAGGAGTCAGAACAACCTGCATCAAATCGAGCATCACTTCAAGCCCACACATTCAAGTCACCCACTAAACATTCACAAGAAATCGCTCCACACAATGCCCACGAAACAAACCCAGAAAAAAAATAAAAAATAAAAAATAAGAAGGCGTCACGAGAGCATCAAATCACAAAACTTACCTCCTTGAAGCGGATGATGTTCGGGTGGATAAGCGACTTGTGATTCATAATCTCTCTAGCCACATTCTCATCAATCTACAACCCAAAACCAACAAGACCAATCAACCAAAATCCCATCAGCAAGCTCCAACAACACCCAAGATTCGATCTTTCCCAACTGGGTACCAAAGAAAACCCCCCAAAGATGAAAAATTTACAACAGAGAACCCGAAAAAACAGACACCTTGAAACCACGCTCGATGTACTTCATGGCGACGAGCTCCTTGGTCTCCTTGTTCCTCATGAGCCTGGCCACCCCGAAGTTGCCAGATCCTATGTCCTTCACCAGCTCGTACTTCTCCATGCTTTCACCTCCCGCCGCCGCCACCGCCGCCGCTGCCGCCGCGCCTTCCTACCTTATCCGCCGATCAAGAAACAGGGGAGCTCGCTTCTAGCACACGGTACAAGGACCCAGATCCCAGGAGAGACTCCAGCGACCCGAAGAAGCTCGGAGAGAGGCGGATCGAAGTGGGGCGAAGATGGGTCTTCGGATCTTTCAACTTGGACTCGAAGGAACAGGAGGAGGAAGAAGAAGAAGCGATAGGGGAAGTGGCATACTGTTCGGACAAAGTGAAGATTTTTGAAGGTCAAGAAAGTGTGCGAAAATCTCGGCAGGTCGAACACGGCGGCGTTTCGCACACAGAGAGAGAGAGAGAGTGTGTGTGAGAAGTATTCTACGCGCCGTGGACGGTTGGAAGAGGGCGCGTGCGCGCGTGAGGGGTGGAGAGGAGAGCTTTTATGGATGGGGTTCAGTTTAATAATGCTTCTAAACTCGAAATGCATTGAATTTGGATATTCCTTGCATTCGAATCTACTCTTCTAGTATCGTCCCCCCAAATTGATGACGTGTTCGCCGTGCGAAAGGGATAAGTCATTAGTGGTGTGCACAACAAACTGTCATATTCGAGAATTCATGTTTGATTCAACCTAATTTTGTCATATTCGAGAATTCATGTTGATTCGATCTAATTTTCAGGAGTATCATTCTGATTCTCGATTCCTAAAAGTTGAATTGGTGTCGAATGGTCTAATTTTCAGTTATAAAGAATAACTAGACCTACTACATATACTTTTTATTATTTTTTATTTCTTCAAAAAAAAATATTAGTTATAATTTATTGCTTTCAAGGAAATAAAAGTCTTGGAAGCATACAATTTATCTCGAGTTTTGAATTTGTTATTGGTCATGCTTTGAATGATAAGATGTTATTCTAAATGGAAACGTGAACAGAAAATAGTGACCGTTTTATTAGACCGGATTAGAAACCGATCACTTCATAAATCAAGTAAAAGAACAAGTGGAGCTGATGTGGAGATAGAGAACCACCAACGGCTAAGGGTCATTTTTTTTCTTTCATCCTCTTATCTTACAATCGACAAATTTTTCCAAATGAGTTTAACACGATACTTATCGCATATTATGAAAATAAGAACCCCAAATCATGCCCATCTCACTTACCTCCACCGGCTTAAATCAGATGTCGCCCTAGGTCTCCAACCTGCAATTTCTAATTGGTCATCGAATATTAGTGGGTTGTTATAAGATTATCATGAGATTGATAGTACTTACTTAGCTCTATCAAATCGACAATGATGGAGAAGATATAGGATGCCCAACAATCATGCTTAAATTTGAAGATTGTGCACGTTCAGAAGTCGCAATCTTCATGATTACGTGCCCCCCCTTTTTCCTATTCCCTTCGTCTCGATCTCTTTTCTAGATGGATAACAAGAGCGTGCACCGCAAACCGAGAGGAGGCGCGTGAGCAATTTGGGGATCTCTTCTTTCTTCTTCTTCTGTCTTTTTTTTTTTAACGTTCGGATGAGGTTCGACTCATGATTACGAGGAGACCGTAAAGCGAGGGGGGTCGTACCGGAAGGTGGCGCTTTGAACGCGTGTTGAACATGCATATGTGCTTTTCTTCTTCTGGCCTTTTCCGCGGAAAATCCAAAAGGAAGAAAACGCCCTTGAAAATTTTCATCTAAATACAAAATTATATAATTTTGCTTTTTAAAAAAAAAAAATTAACTGTAGACATTAGAGGTGTCAGTAACCGAACCGAAAATCGAACCGAACTGAACCGAACCAACCCGAAAAATTCGATTTTTCAGTTCGATTTTCATTAAAAACTGAAATTTTTCGGTTCGGTTCGGTTTTTATCGGTTAACCGAACAGAACCGAACCAACAAATAAAAGTGGAGAAATATGAGTTTAATAGAAAAAAGAAAACGAATACCGAAAATCAAAGGTTAAAAACCAAAAACCGAAAAACCGAAAAACCGAACCGAACCGAAATTTCGGTTCGGTTCGTATTCGGTTCGGAAGATTCTTTAAACGGTTTGGTTCGGTTGGGTTTTTCAAAAAAACCGAACCAAACCAAACCGTTGACAATCCTAGTAAACATGACCTTCAACTATGGCGTCCCGACATCTTTTGGATATTAAATGCAGAGGGTATTTTCTCTTCTTGGAGAAGACAAAAATACAAGGACAATTAAATGAAACGGTACGACGCCTGTGATTGAATGAAACGGTACGAAATTATATAATGTTATTTTTTATAAAAAGAAATTAACTCTAATGTTATTATAACCTCTCCCTCTTGCCTGAGGAAAGAAAAGACTGATAATTTTGCAGTGCCCACGTTTTTTCCATTATCATGTCACATTGAATAATATGAACATCGGACTAAAATATTGTCTGATCCGGAAATAAAAAAAAGATTCGCTCCTCAACTCACGCGACCCACATGCAATTATTTCGTAAATTAGAAAAAGAACATTTATTTTATTTTATTTTCGTAAGTAAAATGTAGATTTTGAATTTAGAAAGCGGCGCGATGATTTTCTATCTTTGGACCGCTTTACAATCCTAGCCTTTGAAAAAAGTCATGTTGAGGGGGAAAAAGAAGAAGAAAAAAACCGAAATGGATAAATCCAAGGAGGCCATTTCCTTCGACATATAGCAAATATTGCAGAAGGTAAATTTGAAAAGCTGCTGTGAAAATATGTACATGGAGTGCTCCTCCTCCATACGCCCTGCCGGTCAAACATTGGCACAAGCCATTATTCTGTTCAAAGTCTCAAACTGCAGTAAAAATAAAGTCTTTATCTCGGCAATTAAACTGCACCATACCAGTCTTTAACAATTAACTGTGAACCGACTCCAAATGATTAGGAGACGGCAGAGAAACAAACGACCTCGGAAATCCCAATGAGACGGGCGCATCGTGTCCGTCGGGACCTCTCGAGCAAAGAGTCTAGCAATAGAAGTCTCATGCATCAATAATGTAAAATTCAGATGGTTCGAAACGATAGTCTGTAAGAACTGTATTATTAAAGAGGTGACCCTGCTGCTGGGTCTGCAATGTCGCCGCTGTATCTTTTAGTCGTCCAATACGATCAGACGCTCGGAAGTACCACCAGCTCCATTGGGTTCGGGGTTTTCTGCCTCATCAGGGACATCCTGCTCTTTCATTTCCACGTCGTCGTCCTTAGTGACAGCCACGCTCGAACGTTCAATCCCAGGTAAGTTAGCATCTTCCCCAGCAGCAGCATCATCTGGAGGCACATACTCTTCCCGCGTGTAATTCTCACGCGCTAAGTCTAACCTGCTTTCTGTCGTCGACGTATCTTCATTTAACTCCTGCATTTCAGTGTCTGCCACGGCAGCACTCGCGCTGCCATTTTCTTGAGTCAAGGATGCAGAAGTGGTTTTGGACGATTCAGCCTTTGATTGTTGACCTGGACCAACCGCTGGATCTTCTGGCTTAGGAGGGTCACCTGACTCAGGTGTTAGGATTCGAGTTATGCTTTCAAAGGCGTTTTCAAGCGGAATAAGGTTCTTCCGCAACTTATGACTGGCCGGGCTGTCAGAATAGAACGTCTGCACTGATTCATGAACATTATCCTCAACAACCTTGCACATCTGCAATCAAGATGGAAAAATTAAAGATCAACCGTGCAGCTCCTCAGAAGAACAAAAAGTTTCATGGACAGAATTCATCTTCACGGCACCAAAGCCAACATGTTAACGTTTCGAAATAAAGTAATCATAGACGAATGAGATAGAGGCACCTTGTTATACACCCGCGCAAGCTCCATTCGGTCTGAATCATCATCACAAGCAACAGTGGAGATTTCCTCTGCAGCTGTTGACAAACATACAATGAACCACAGGGAAAGAGTTGACACAAAAGAGTCATCCAATCAATGTACTTCTTTGTGGACATAAATAGATAGTTCTAAGTTCTAAATGCAAATATGTCCTGCATCTATTGCCCAAAATGCAGCATTCCTCTCTGTTGTATAATCCCTATCGTGCGCACATCAAGTGAAAAAATGAAGAATGGCCGTATACTTTCTACCCTTGATCTCTACTTATCAGCATAAGTCCAGTTTGCTTAGAATATTTCAACCCCCATAATCTATACTTATTATGAGTTTTTCTTGACCAACATACTATATTAAGAGCTGAAGTTAGTGTTCAAGCTCAGATTCTTCTTCAAAAGCTTAATTGTCCTTGATCACGTAATATATCATAATATGCCTAACTATGTTAGGCAAGGTTCTTTTAATTCAATATATACCATTTTACAAAAAAATTAAGGACTTGCATATCCAAACTATAAATCAGGTTGCAGTAGAGGGAAAAATATTTGAAAAAAATGGTCGCACACGAAATCAGCGACCACCGTTTGGAATAATCCTGCATTCTCCTACTCAAAATGGTCACATAATTAACTTGTGAGAAAAATTTATACGTAAAGGATTTAAAGATACGAACTGATTTCCTCCCACCCATACACTAAATGCCATTAGAATGGAATACACACCCCCTTGGTTCCCTTTCATATACTTATAAAAGATAATATTCATCAAAGAAGTGTGCATGTAATAAAGAAATAAATGCATCAGCACATATAAGCAAAAAAAAAAAAAAAAGAAGAAGAAGAATTTCTTTCAATAAAAAAATAATGAAAGATGTCATTATGAGGTGCACATCATTAATAAGCTTGAAACAATCACCCAAAATTGAAGACTAGAGGAAGGTTCCTTACCAATGACTTTAATCTGAGGCAGCTGCTCAATTATCTTCGTATCAACATTATCAGAGCTTGGAGGGGGTGCATCTGGCACTCGAGGTTCAGATTCAGGCGCCTCAGAAGCATTCCCATTTGCTCCTAACTCTCCCTGAAATCAATTAATCAGTGGAAAAGAGTATCAGCCAGGCATGAATCAACCAAAACCTCAATGTGATATGATGGAGTAACATAAAATGCTCAACGTTAATAACAAAGTTTTGCCCCATTCAGATCAATGAATCATTTATTTCAGCCTGATGAGAAACCAGACGGATTAAATGAGTGTTTGCAATATCAAAAGATTACCCAATACACTGAAAAACTTGTAGTCGAAATCCCAAGGGACCACACCCTATTCTGTATACCATGGGAAGAATAGAAAAAAAGGGGGTAAACACCATTTAAATATTGGCATCTACGAGCTAGTAATTTTAACTCCTCATGTCTAACTTAATCCAGTTATTCCAGAACTGGTCTACCACATTTGATTTCCCCATTATGTTCATTCTGAACCCAATCATACCCTGAATCTTCAAAATTTGATGCAATCTCCATTATGCAGACAGTGAAGCCCAACACAGTAAACTATAAAGCCACATTCCTTGAAATTACTTCAAGCAGAACCTTCAGTAAAATAATTTTTTCATGGGAAGTGTTCAGAAACTGGAGAGATTTAAACTCACAAAGTAATCTTGCTGATACTCTGCATTAAGTCCTTTTTCCAAAAGAAGCACCCTTTTCTTGATAAACTCAACTTGTCTTCTCTGCATATCTCTATAATGATATAGAAGATTAGAATCTTGATACACCTGTCCCTGGGTGGCAGTTTCAGTCACTCTCTGTGATACATTAACAGCCGGATCATTTCCATTGCCATTTCCCCGGGGCTGGTTGTTGCTTGCAGTTGCATCAGTACTATTAGTAACATTTTGTGGTTGAACAGGAACCTGTCCTGGGATAGGTACATTTATAAAGGGAAGATTTAATTCCTGACAGATGACCTCTTGAACCCTCAAGTCCTTGTCATCCACAATAGCTTGCCATCGTCCATATCCATGCCTTCAAATTCAAGGACAGAAATGACACACCGAGAATCAAATTAATACAAACAGAAAGGTTTACTTCTCATTCATCAGGTACACATGATACCCTAGACCAGCAATCTAGTATGACATCCCTACTAATAGAAGAAATTAAATGGAATGACACTTTTCAAAAGAAGCCAGCCTAAGCAGATATGAAAAAGGCACTTTTCTTGGTACAAAGCGATATATTGCTCCTACATGATAAACCAAGCAGGAGTAAATGAGAAGCTTGAACTCTGGTGGAAAAGGTTGGAGTCTACCGGTTTTCATGTAAGTAGTAGCATAAAATCAGTAAGAGTAGGGGTTCGCTACTTGAATCCATTTTGCAAAAGGATGGAAATTGACAAATACCTAACTAGTAGAGCAAAAGAAAGATGGATTACATCAAGATGTACATGTGGCGTTTTGGCTATTGCCAAATGCCACTAAAGCAGAGGGGAAACCTATAGGGCGACAATATGACCAGCAGTGCTTTATGGAACCATAATGCTGGGCGGTCAAACACCACCGAGTACACAAATTGAGTGTAGTGGAGATGAAAATGATTCATGGATGTGCTGACACTCTAGGAAAGATACACAATGAATGAAATTATTCGGAGCAAACGTGGGTGAAGGGCCAATTGAAGACAAGATAGCAGATACTCTTTCAAAGTGTTTTGCCATGTGAAACAAAGGCCTCTGGATGCTCCAATGATGAGCTGCTGAAATGAAGAGCCAGGCTATATAGGGCATAGAAAACCAATTTTGAAGGAGAAGATTTAAAAAGATATGGACTTTTATTTTTTTCAGAAGACTTGACAGAGAACCGACCGCAATAAAATATAACACTTTCATATAGTCCACAACCACCTAACAAGATAAGAATTGGTTTGTTGATTGTGGTGGTGTTGTTGAAAAAAAAGAGCTATTTAAGTTCACCTAGCTTCTGGCAACTGGAATCATTTTCTATCATGCAGACTGGTCCAATGAGTGCCATTGGGATCTCAGTCACATCAGCATGGAAAAAAATCAGAAAAATGATTAGTAAATTATTGAGTCGCTAATCTTATAAGGCTTCGTTCATTACTTAAAGTAGTATGAAGTCTCCTGGGGAAATGCTGGAGGCAATGATGGGACATACACTGAAGTGAAATCTGGAAAAGCGCTCTTAAAAACATAGTAATTTGGAGCATTTGTTGAAAGCACACTGCTTCAATAGATACTAACCATATGAAACCAGATGTCAGAGCACCAATTTAGTAAATAAACAGGTTAGAAGGCATACTTGAGCACAGCTCGCAGTAACAATAAATCATGTTCCTCGTTCCAAAATTTTCCAGGCTTCAATCCAGAATAGCGCAATAATATTTCCTCTGGAAAAAGTGATGCCCCAACATTTTCTGATGCTGACAGCACCTACATTTTCAGAAAATGCTATCACCATTACTCACGGCTGAACTGATACTATTCAGCTTGCACATAACCAAAAGTCAAAGGCCAAGAAATGCACTAGAGAGACAAAACAAATAAGATGGCCAATTCATGTAATAACAATATATTATGAAATATACCCTACCTACCCTACGTAAAATGATCCAATCATAAAGCTACATCAAGTTTGTACCCCCAGCTGATTGAGTCAGAATATTATGTAGGGCACAGGGAAGCAGGCTGTAATTCCATATACTTCTTGATTATGTAAGCCCCAGCTCTAGCAGACAAGCAATTCCTTTTTTTTTTCTTCTTTTTAGCCATAGATCTCTTATTGCAAAATGACCAGGAAGGTGCCAAACCATGTGACAGATCTTTAGTGAACAGCACACATGCAACTTAAATTCCAAATTTATCTAACCTCCACAAGTTTGTTTAGCAGACAGGCATGTTTAGCAGACAGGCATCTTCATCTTCTGAAGTCAACAATAACATAAATCTCCTTGAATTCTGTTGAAAGGTAACTTACATTATTTTAAAAATTAAAATCCCCTGTAGTTACATGTTATCATTTTTTATAAGTAGGCAAACATCCTACAATAAAACAATTTTATTTTCTAAATCTTCATATGCCGAACTGAATTTATGAGTGTGTAGAATATTGTTCGGTACAGATTCTTAGAGACTGTATGTAGACACCACCACCTACAACTTCTTCAAGTTATGATTAAAGACACGTGCATCATATGACCAAACTCTTCAAGATCAGGCCAAAGAAAGCAAGTGATCCTTCAATATGAACTATCACAATCAAAATAGTTTACTTTGAGTTTTAAACTGCAAGCACCATTAATAAGTGCAAAAGTTAATTCAGGGACTGAAAGTGAAATCGTGCACCATTGGAAGGAAGAAAACTATCAAGGCAGAATCAGTAACACATAAAACAACCGACAGGCCAAAGCTTTCCATGTGAACATTAGAAAAAAAACAAACTACATATGAAATGAATATGAAAATTTACAAAATGATAAGCTTAAGCTATAGAATATACATAAATCCTGGTCATGGGTACTTTTTATCCCTGATAAGGACCAGACCAGAGAAATTCCTTTAATAGATAGGCTAAAAAAATACGTGTTTGGTGCAATCAAATGCCTGCAGTGATTCCCACCCAGTAGCTGTCATAAAGTACCACAGTATACAGCCAGTATCATAAGCCATTGACCTCCAAAATACCTTTTTGCAAATAATCATTTAATGGAGAGATTATCTGACGACTACTACATAGCTATCATGGGATCTTCCCTGGCAAATGAGCTTACAGGAGCTATTACTTGTACACAGCAGAAGCTGGCAACCATTTCCTTGCAAGATTTGTTTGAAAACTAATTAACCTACAGATTTTTTTAATTTTTTTTTAAGGGAGTGCTAGGGGTTGAAATTTAACCATACAAAATTTGGAGAGAAACGCTTGGCTGCTAGCCAGCAGGTGCTCTATTGGTACGCATTATACATATTTTTTTCTCCTATGCTCCATTGCCCCAAGATTCAGAGACTTCGAAACGCGTCTCTATCATTTCTTGCACATTAGTTTGCCCACAGGCAGAGTCTGTTAACCGGTAACTCTTAGGTTGGTCAAGGTTGAACTGTTGTAACAATATGGAAAGTCTTGTCTTTAATCCCTGCTTCCATTTTTTGGACTATTTGGAGGAGAGAGATAGGCAGGCCTTCAAAATGAGGGATGTTGCATTATTTAGATCTTTTTCAAATACTAGGTTGCAAATAGGAGGAACCACATTGGTGCAGTTTAATATCATACACTTGTCAAAGGTCAACTTGATGTCTGTCAAAATCATAAGAATTGCTCCAGATCAGCTTATCTTTTCACTCAGATAATCAGTGCACTATGATATCATACGCTTATCAAAGATCAACTTGATGTCTGTCAAAATCGTGAGAATTGATCCAGATCAGCTTATTTTTTCACTTAGATAATCGCATTGATCATAGCCCAAGCATCAAGCAAATTGCCTCAGACCTAATGAACGCCAAATGGCCCATCTCTGCATATGCTATAATTGATTCCAGTGTTACTAAACAAGACAAATGCAAAAGACAAGCACAAAAACCCAGCCCACCTGTCAACGAATGACTTCAATATATGTTTGTCTGATACACTGACATAGAAAGATTAAAGCACTACTGACAAAATTACCTTTTCCTTTACCAGCATCAATTGAGCAATTCGGACAAGGACATCTTGTATTCTAAGTCCTTCCTTCGGTACACCATCTGTAAAAACCATCATGAGAAACAAGGCACAAGAAGCAGCAAGATAATTAACAAAATGTGACATACAAAATCCCTAGATTTAAGTAAACAGAGGACACAAGCACTAATTACCTGCAAAGGTTGGCAAATCTGTAATTTCTTCAGCGATATGACTCAAGAATAGTCTTCCATATCTGTAAGAACAGATCCACTCCTTAGTAACACCAATTATAACTAGAACAAGTACAGCTTTAGGAGGAATACAATTATGGCTTGATGCTATTCAAACATGCATGGCATACACATTTATCATGCCAAATATCAATCCAAAATCCAAAAGTGATGACTTCAGCCAATTATATACCAAAAACTAATATCTTGCTGCAATGGATATTTTACCAATGTGTAGTATGATCAACAGCTGTACAATCATACACAGCACACTATGCATATAGTAAGCTGAACTAAATTGACAAAATAACTGGAATACTACAAGTGCAACCATGCAACAATCTATACTCAATGAAGTAGATATAAACATGCACCATATAAGGACAAAGCAGTGATATGAGCTGAACGGCTGAACTCGCAACATTGCTCCAGTTTCAGTGATTGCAATGTATTCAGAACTTCCTTTTACAGAGAACCTCAGCGTTTTCCATTGAACCTGAACCCCCCCCCCCCCCCTCTTCTCTCTCTCCTCCTCCTCTCCCCCTCTCTCTAAAAAAAGGGGGGAAGGCCCAAACTAAACATCAAATTGCAATATCCCACCAAAAGCGTACCAAGTACTCCCAGTAGTCTTATATATAATAAACCTGGAATAAGCTTCAATAAGTCAATCCTCCAATCTGTCTTAATTGACAGTATTAAGATGCCTAAAGCATACTATATGAGAAGAAAGAAAGATCATAATCGCCTATTTAGACCTGTGCTATCTAGTGATCCTGAGAAAAAGGGAATTGATAAAACCAAAACTCATTCTCGAGGAAAATTGAAAAATGTAACTCGAACATTTCTGTTCAACTGTATGAGTTGCCTAAGTAACACATAACAGCACCTGCAAAAGTTCATCCAACAGAATATATCAAACAAAAGAGCAAAATATTAGAATCATGTTCCAATCCCTAGTTTCTCAAAACTATAAAGTAAGATGGTAACACATTACTCTTTGATTTCCTCAAAAGTCTTCTGCTTTAAACGGAGAGTAAATTCCTTCCAGTCAAAGTCACCAACTCCAAATCTGCATCAGAGCTCCATGTAAGTCTCATTATAAAAGTTTATTCTTAACTCATAATAATACATTTTCAATAATAAGCTTCACTTTCTAAAATGCAGAATCCACGATAACCTATGAAAAAAAATCAGCAATTAAGATACCCGAAAGAGAGAGAGAGAGAGAGAGAGAGAGAGAGAGAGAGAGAGAAAAGAAAGAAATTGTCTGTTCATCACTGCACAAGCTTGCAGGATTTAATCTGAACCAAACAAATGGATGATTGAATTTTGCATATACAGAAGTAAACCTCATCAAAATCTGCACAAAGGCTGCCCGCTGATTTTGATTGAATCCCAGTACCCTAAATGATCGTCCTTCACCTTCCATAAGAGGAAGCGGCTCCGTACTGTCAACTGCAGAAACATGATCAAAGATGAGCACTTCAGTGAAAAAGCACAATATGGTAATCAAGCACAAATTGCACCGGCTAAAATGGAAAAAGAAATTGACATACCCCTAGATCTCTTTCTATAAGGCCTTCTTCCAGTTTGAATTCCAGGAAGAGCAGCTTCACCATCAGTGGATTCAGCTTCATAGTTATCATCCTCATCTTCGGAACTCACATCTTCCAGTCCGGCAAGATCGTCATCCTCAACAGATACCATCTAGAAAATTCACAATAACCCACTTTGAATAGAACAAAGTTTGAATGTTCAGATTGATTGTGTGTTAATGATTGCTCTAGACCTCCAAACATATAACAGGAAATAAGGCAACTCTATAAAAATGAGAAATTCTTTGACAGCCTAACAGAAAAAGTTCCCTAGAGCTTGATTCATTCAACAATCATCATCAACAGCACACCCGAGCCACTTTCTTATAGCATGGCAAAAACATGCAGTACAAACCTGTTTTCGACTTCTCTTCCCCTTCCCCAAGGCATTAAACTCCTCGACTTTGTGCACTTCATATCTATCTCTTAACAGCTCTTCCCAGAAATTTGTTCTTTCTGAATTGCTCATGGTAGATTTACTCTCTTCAGCAGCCTTTGGCGCTTCTTCTTCAGCCACAGCCTCTACTTCATCAATATATTCGAAATTCGCCACCTAGAAAAAAGGCCTTTATAGTGATTCATAGCATGATGCCCTAAAAATGAAGAACTGACACTTGGACTCGACTCCATGGAGTGCTCAGCAGTAAGTCAAATTGTTTAGATCATAGATATCACCAATAAGTATATAGAGGCTCAAGCAATGGAAGAAGGTCACATAAATTTTATGAATTCAAATGGAGAAACTAAAGTTCTAATAGCATACATCTGAATAAAGTGTTGGCAGTCTGATAATTTCTAGAATAAGCCAACTCAAGACATGCAGGGACTCCCATGTGTGTAATCTTTGTCTCCTTGTGAAGTTTAGTTTCATTCCCAGAGTATCAACTTAGCTGCTCAACCCAGCCTTCATTGCCAGGTCACAAAAAATGACAGAGTGTGGAACTAAGCCCATGAAGCTCGCAATTTCTTTACAGTTATTAGAAAACCTTCCACATCTTAGTGGATCTCACAAAAAAGATTTACCCCACCAGAGAACACAGAAGCCAAATCACCTGTGACTATGATAATAAAAAGAAAAAGGAAGGCCTGTGGTGATATGGAATACAGAAGGAACATCCTAGAAGGACTTTGATCTAGGTCACCTCCCAGCCAGTGTCTCACTTTCTTGATTAAAAGACGTGCACCAAGGCCAAATGCAATGATTTAGAATTGAGAAAGTGTGAAATTAAAACGTGAACAGGTTATACAGTTCCTCGTGGGGAAAAATGTACACTGAAAGGTCAAATAACTGTCAGATACAGAGCAGTATGTCAGATCATAGCCCTAAACCTCATGCCTATTGAAAGATTAGTCCTAGCAAGGAAATGTGCGATTCAGCATCCCCAATGAAGTAAAACAACAACAACCACAACCCCTAGCCTCCTCTTCCCCCCTTGAAAAGGAAAAGAATATCAAATCAAAAGAAATTATTGATCTCCTCTGGTTGTGATTCACTACCTCTTTGCCTCGAAACATTGCACCGTGAAGCAGGATGGATTTTCTTGACGAAGGATGTGAACAAAAGGTGTCATCAAACAAGGTAACTCAGCGAGTGATTATTATTCTCGTTCTCAATTTTTTTCCCCCAATTCCTTTTATTTTATTCCCACTTTCTCAGTTCTGTTAACCAAATAGACCTCAAAGTTTTATCGTCACTTATCCTGCCTACCAATGATCCCTCATCCAGGAGTAAAGAACTGCCATTTGGAGTGTCTCATGACTCCTAAGCCACTTCTTTCTTGGATATTGGAAATCTAAAACTAAATGCACTGTGTAGTTTAAGCTCACTAGACAAAGACAAATCTCCCATCACATCACACAAAAGACAAAAGTTCTATAATTTTCAAGGTTTGACGCTAAGTTAAAAACCTTGAAGGCCTTCAGAAATCCATCATCTTCATCATCTTCCACTGTCGTCTCTTCAACTCCAACTTGTTCTCTATCAAGTAGTCTGTTATAAAGCATGACAATCTCATGTTGATTATTTATAATTTTTTAAGTAATGGAGATAACAAAGATGGAAGCTCACCTATCTATGGCAGCATCATCATAGTGAATTTGGCGGGACTTTCCAGCTTCATCATTTTCATCAGCAAATAGCTCCTTCGAGCCATATCTTATTATATCATCTAACTCTTCCTGTGACCAGACAATAACAGATCAGAACTCTCACCACTAGGAGGGAGGGGGGCTGTACTGAGGTGTGGCGATGGGGGTTAGAAGTAGGTCTAAAACTGGAGTTCTTTCATGATGATTTCAGAGATATAGTCTATGTATTACACAAAAGAAATTCCGCAAACACATTTAAGTGTTTAAACAGGTCTAAACTGCTCGAAGGAAGTAATTTATATTTTCACTTCTGAGAGAGGGAGTTATCTGTGAGGATGGGTGCTGTCCACCTGGTTAATGTTTTGAGCCTTTAGCCTTCCAACCACCAGATGCTCCAAAACCATCTTTTTCTTCGTCATTTGCATCATCCTTTCTTCAATGGTACCTCGCGTAATCAATCTGTATATCATTACCTGAGCACAGGAAAGGAACCTCTTTTGTCAAGACAAAAAAAAAAAAAACAAAAAACAAAAAAAACATCCTGCGGCATATCTAAATAACAACACTAAACTGTGTTGGTTTGTCCAAGTCGATGAGCCCTGGCCATTGCTTGTAGATCAGCATGTGGATTCCAATCACTGCAAAAAAAAAAAAAAGCGGAAGAAATTTCCATTAGAAAGAGAAAAATAAATGCAGGCCACATAGGGAAAGCTACCCATCATTAGCAATATCTAAAATGTTGACATAAACTAGACTAACTAGAATGCCTTAACCACGTCATAAAGGAATACTTATACAAACACTGTCAACTAACTCCAGAACCAAAGAAAGAATAAAAAAATTGAGGCAATCCCCCACTCTAAACAGAAATACATTCCATAAAGTCTCCAACAAAATGGCTGGAATAGACAAGCTGAAAAACGCCTCATTCGCATCTTTTCTAGCTTTTTATTATCCCATTCGGACATTAAAAACAAATAATAGGAGAAGTAATGATTTCTGCTTTCGAAAGATCCATCAACTCCTACTCATGAGATATATCCTCAGTATCTGTTCAAAACTAAGAGATACTCCGCCCATAAAATTTCTAGCAATTAGCTTTCAACAGATCTAACGTTCTTGTACCTGAATATAAATTGACCTAGAGAGAGAGAGAGAGAGAGAGAGAGAGAGAGAGAGAGGGTGGGTGGGTGGGTGAGGCCCGAGCAGGAAGAGAGACCTTAGGGAGAGAGAGATGTCAAGTGTGAGACATAGGGGGAGGGAGGTGAAAGAAAAACTAAAAGAACTTCACCAAAATAACGTGTAGGTGACCAATAATTATATAAAAACTGAACATAGATACTAATCATATTTCCTACTGTTAAAAATGGGCAAAGATAGGAAAGCTGTATAAATAAAAGTGCACTAGACGAACACCAATATATAACACGTCATGCATTAAATGATATGACAGTTTTTAAAGAAACTTTGCACAATTTACATTTTGCATAAATCATTCAAGACAAATTTCTCAATTTTATTAAAAAAAACGCATACTGATTAAAATCAAGGAATCCTTTGTTACAAAGTTTAAAGGAACTAATTGCTTAAATAGAAGTTCCCCAAAAATACACGCTCAAATACAAGTAATGTCTGCAAAAGGATCCACAACAGATTAATTTGGTATCTCTCATTATTTGATATAATTAGAGATACATAGTATTAGATATACGTATATGGAAAATGATAATTATCATTTACAAATTATATCTTTAATTATCCACAAGTTGTTTCCAAATACGAAACAAGCCCTTACTCATACAACAAAAATATCTAATTGCAATATAATGGGAGATGTCATGACCCAATTAGACTAATTGGGTGTCCAATAAAACCAGACATCCAACATCATAAAAATAAACACCTACATTGTTCTTCTTCATTTATGGAAAATACACTTTATGTTTGCTCAAAAAACAGGTTCCAGATCTAGTGATAACCAACATTAATAACAATAAGAAAAAATAGATTCCAGAATTGAATGAGAAACTGTTGTACTGAGAGTAACAACACACAAGATCTCTGATCCACAAAAAAATATTTCATTGCAATATGATGGGAGATGTCAAGACCCAATTAAACTAATTGGGTGTCCAATAAAACCAGACATCCAATGTCATAAAAATAAACACCTACATTGTTCTTATTCATTTATGGAAAATACTCTTTATGTTTGCCCAAAGAACAGGTTCCAGATCTAGTGATAATCAAAATTAATAACAATCGGAAAAAATAGATTTCAGAATTGAATGAGAAATTGTTTTACTCAGAGAGTAACGACAAACAGGATCTCTGATCCATAAAAATTTTGGTTGAGAGGGGAAAAAGGAGTACTGCTTAAAGAAGGAGATAAAGAAAGTTTACCTTTCCAGGCTCCAATTCACTATGGAGTATCGAATACTCCATAGTCCTCCAAAACACACCACGTAAACAAGATTATCCCCATAACATGTTTACACAAACAACACACTACGTGTCCTCAAACCCTCCCTATTGGATTCCTTGTTCTCACAAGCGACATCCTCCAAAGTTAGCCCCAGGTATAAGTTTTGTTGCCAAATAAAATAGATTCTCATTTCCTCCTATTTCACATTAATTACCGTGGGAGAGGAAAGGCACCTCCCAAGGAAGATAACTATGTCAACACCATTATCCATCCAACATAGATATGACAATAAAGCAAATTCTCTTTTAAAAGTTTTTAGTTCAACAAATCACAGATTGCCACATACATAACCAATGTACTATCTCTCAACTTACTAGTTTAGGTGCCAAACCACTTAATAATATTTATTCAGGGCAAACTCTGAGATACAATTAGAAATTAGGATAAAATCAACCATATTACCTGTCGTATATAATTACGGTGTCTGCAGTAGCAAGGTTTATTCCCAAGCCTCCAGCTCTTGTAGAGAGAAGGAAACAAAATCTGGTGGAGGATTTCTGATTAAAGCGATCAATACGTACTTGTCTCTCTGCTCCACCTACCTTGCCATCTATCCTTTCATATTGCCATTTCTGCATGGGAAATATGATGCGAATGCACCCATCGTATAGGCCAATGATGACATTAGAACACTAAATACCACAAATTACATGCCAAAAAGAAAAAACATTCAAAGTATTGACATCAGATGCATACCTTGTAACTGCAGTAATCTTCAAGTAAGTCTAACAAATGCTGGAATTGTGAATAAATAAGCACTCTATGTCCTTGCTCTTTAAGCTTCACCATCATTTTGTCCAACAGGTGCAATTTCCCACAAGATTCCAGGAGTTGTCTGTCGAAAGATAAGTAGAAGAAGAAAAAAGGGGACTCATTAATTTGAACATCGAACAAGCCAACCATCACAACATCGGATCAAATACGCAGCTGCTCTCATAACCATGTCAAGTGTTCTAGGCAGCAAATCACATAAAATTCAGTGAAATGCAAACATTAGAGCCATCTTCAGTAACATGATACAAAATCAAAGAGATCACGATATACTTGTAGGCTTCGCCACTATCTTCTATGTCTGGTTCAACTCCCTCTAGCATGTAAGGATGGCAACACAGTTTCCGCAGTTCCATAATCACATTATTCAAAGATATCTGCCACTCAGAACAAAATTTAATTAGAATGGTGTTGTCAAATATAAAATATAGCTCCTTCCAGTAAATCTCTCATTCTACCTGGGGACCACCTCGCCGTGTTAGTATCTGATAATTACGGGTTAGAATGGCCTTGTAGTATTCTTTCTGTTTTGCACTCAACTCAACACGTAAAATAAGTTCCTTCTTTGGGGGCAGCTCCTTCATGACATCTTTCTTTACTCCTGCAGTATCACACAAATTTGATTCACATAAGAAGACTAAACCTATTGAAAATGAAACTCCCATTACATATGGTAACTATACGTCTACTATACCATGCATCTGACAGCCATACAAATATTCTACTCGAGAGCTATTGTCTCCAATCAGTATAAATCCTATCCAGGACGTCACTGGAATTTAACTTCATTGAGAGAACACATTTGATTCTCTAATTTAATTGCATCTTAGGGATAATTATTGTCACTTACAGTGAAGAAAAATTGACAAGGGATACAAAAGGCCAAGAAGATGAAATAACTTTCAGCCAAAAGTGTTGACAAAAAGTCATTTCTTCTCCTTTGTAAAATGCAAAACATTTGCATCACTAGTTAGTCATGCTTCAAAAAAGGTGTGGAGCCAGCATTTTATGAAGTCTACAAAAGGCCAAGAATATTTATATCTCTTTCGGCCAAAAGTGTCGTCAAAAAATGTTTGTTCTCCTTCATAAATCGTGAAATGTTTGTATCACTAGTTTGAGAGTCATACTTCGGAGAAGGTGTGGAGCCAGCATTTTATGAAGCCTCATAATCTGCTCCTCCTGATTGATGTCCTTAAATTCTTCCTGGAATTCTTCCAAGCTTCCAAACTGCAGGCACCAAAATCGATTGGGGAGGTATCAGCCAGATTCAAATCCATCATAGATCTAGAAAAAGTACTCTGATATATTCTAAATGTCCATGTAGACAAACCTTCCCAGCATCAAGAAAATGCATAAGCATAAAAAGCTCATCCAGATTATTCTGAAAATGTACCAAACAAGCAGTTGTGAGTAATTGTTGCTAATAACTTAAGTAAAACAATGGTAATACAGAACACAGACATGAATAGAAGAAAAGCTAGAAAAGGGAAAAATTCCATATACAAGATATCTAATCCTTAGTTCTGTTACCACAACTAAGACACTGGTGCTTGGCTTAACTATTCCATGCTTTAACCAACATCCAAAGTTTACTCGCTGCGAACCACCCACCCAAGGTAATTCTTCTAAATTACTTACACACAAAATTAACACTAGTCTTGACTCCACCAGGAAAAAGTAAAGGAACTCAGACTTGTATCAACAAAAATGCTCCACTGACATTCTCTGAATGAAAAGATACTATAAGGTTGTTACTAACTAATGACAGAACCAATAAACAGAACGTGTGGTTCAGTGTTCAGAAGGAAAGATTGACAATTTAACCAAGAAATTCAGTCAGCATTCCAAACTCAGTCGCTCAAACCCAAGCCCCTACTAAGTTAGTAAACACCGTCCTCAAATTGTTCTCAGCACATGCCACAAGAGGATGGAAACAAGATTATATGCAGAATTTAAAAAAAGCTAAATCTAGCTGCAAATGTAATTGGGTTTGCTTATCCCATCAGTCTGTACGGCAATTACAGTTTTTCTCTCCACATCAGGTTAAGAAATTGAGTAGGCCATAATCTGTAAAGATATGGGCAATAAACTCATGACATTTTGGCTTGCACCTCAAGAAAACTACACCCTCCATCATCTTTAAAAAAATAATGGACACATGATTTTCTCTATCAAAGGCTTCAATGGTCAGTGAATCAAACATAAGCTAAGCATTCAAGTAGGAAGTTGTTATAAGAAAAAACACTACAAGATTTGAGTGAATGCAGATCTAGCTATAAGTCGAAAGTTGTTCAAGTGAATCCCAATACTTGGCAGTACTACCATTTCACACTTAGAACAGGATAATATTATAAACAACTCACCTGAAGTGGGGTTCCAGTCAATAGGACTCGATGTCTGCTTGAATACTGCTTCAATGAATGGAACAATTTAGAATCCTTATTTTTCAAACGATGACCTTCATCAACAATCTGAGGGAAAACATCGTGTCAAGCCTTCATCATGTTGGGTAATCTTTATGAGTTCAATTACCAACAGATCTTACCATGCATTCCCACTGTATCGGCTTCAATGATGCTGTGTCCAGATTAATCATCTCATACGATGTTAAGAGGACATCAAATTTTATCCGATCTTGCTTGGTCTCACTAAAAAGCTGGCCAGATTTTTTTTTCTTGAGCTTCTTGCTCTTAGGAAAGTAAAATTCGTAGTCCCGTATAATGGTACGAGCTTGGGAAGAGCCAACATACATGACCTATGAAAGTACAACCTCACATCACGATGGTCACCGATACTGCTGATTAAATATGGTGTAATGAGAGTTTAATATACATACGACATTCAATTGAGGTGCCCATGTAGCAAATTCCCGTTCCCAATTCCGCAAAGTAGAAAGTGGAGCTACAACTAAGAATGGATATAAATTTTCTTCAAACAGAGATGCCAAAAAAGCAATACTCTGTATAGTTTTGCCTGCAAAAAACAAAGAATAGCTTACACAGAAAACACAAAAGCAAATTCAGTGCATAAATTTTCCTCCTGACAAAGACTTACCGAGACCCATCTCATCAGCAAGAATCACATGTGTCTGTTTAGACCAAGAGAAGCGTAGAAAATTAAGACCTTCAAGCTGATATGGATGCAGTGAACCTTCATTTCACAAGCAACAGATGGACAAAGATAAGGATAAAGACAGAAGATAAATCAAAGCAGCAATATGCAACACCAACAAACAATGAGAATTATACCTCCTGTAAGAAATTCCGGACTCTGTTCATACTGATGAAACTCCTTCTGCTTCTTCCTCAGATCAGAAGAGTCTCGAAGGCTACTCTTTTGTTTAGCATAAGATGATCTGCGAGACCTGGTCTGTATTTGATTAAATTTTTCAATTTCTGGCTGGAACGCAGATATATCCGTCTCGAATTCCCAGTAACATTCATCATAGGAAAGCTCTTTCCACTTCACTAGATATTCCTTTTCATCATCATTTCCCCTACAGCATTCAGTACACGATACCACGCTTAATAATACAAATCAAAAATCAAAATACCAATAAATCGCCCGATGAGAACGTAGAAAAGATCAACATAGCATGGAAACTGAGGAATAAATAAAACCAGATCACAAATTAAATATTTTCTTGACTTCATTACCAAGTATAAAGAAGCCAATTCTTCTTTATGACAGTATAAGTTGGAAAGATTGAAAAGTACTAGCAGCACAATGGATGTACAACATTATACCTAGGAGCACTTGTACTCAAAACCCAACCTCAAGAGTAGATTAGGTAGCAAAAATAAATTGTAACTCCCAAAGAACTAGAGGTCAAGATAATCAAACCTGCACGCAATAATCCGATCAACTGTAGTCCATTCTGGTCTTATGGCAACAAATTCATCCTCGGCATTATTGTTTGATCCCATTTGCTTGTGGAAGTTGTTCACCTTTGTCTTTAACCGTGGAGTTGACTTGAAAGCTTTAAAAAACTCCTTCTCAGGGATCCTGAACAGAATATACGATAGAAGTTGCATAACAAGCACAGCTGAACACCCAACGAAAAGTTGGATTTCCCCAGCAATAGCAAAAGAGACACAAAAAGCAAAATCATAGAAGTAATCAATCTCATATGGCAATTCTCATTACTGAGGAAATGATGCAGCCTAAAATTACCAGGTGCAATGCAGAAAGGACAATCCCTTCCACTTCACAAGATATTGTTTCACAAAAATTTGCTTTGAACCCAGTGTAGAAGCATCGCTTTCGTCAGCTGCAGTGGGGCGCAGTTCACAGTCTAAAATCTTCTCAATATCATTTAAGGGGCTAACCTGAAATCACAAAATACCAGTTCTCACATAAGCCGAACAATTGAAAAGTTGCCAAAAGAAAGAAAAGAGAATACATATAATGGAGCCATACACATTCAGGACATTTCCAATTGCTGGGATAAGGAGCTTTGAGTGGTGGAATCAAACACTTGGCATGGTAAGAATAATTACATGTCTCACAGCACAAAAGATTTTCACTTTCACTACAGGCTTGACATGAATCTTCCTTCTGTTAATCAAAGAAAGCAGATAACCAGTTCAGAAATGAAAACTGCATCATTAAGGAAGCAACTGTGATCTAACTTTCATTTAGAAAACTAAACTAGATAACTAGGTTAACATAGCAGTATTATTACACGACTAATAACAATAAAAATGGCAAAACCGAGAATACGTGTTTCGAATCACAGTAATAAAAGATACAAGAAAAAG
Organism: Eucalyptus pauciflora; assembly: GCA_007663325.1. NCBI lineage: Eukaryota > Viridiplantae > Streptophyta > Magnoliopsida > Myrtales > Myrtaceae > Eucalyptus > Eucalyptus pauciflora. The sequence goes on along the minus strand of VMYD01000181.1, from coordinate 113,085 downwards.
AAAATAAAACAAATCTCAAGCACTGCACAAAAGTACAGTGAACACCCAAATCCAAATTAGGGCACAATTGGAAGCCACTTTCCGTCACGAAGCTGATTAAATGACATTATGTTACTGTCCATCTTTTCCAGCCCACTCCTCTGTTTCCATCTTAAATGCATACTCTCAAGTGTAAAGGAGAAGCATCGATTTAAACATGCTACACTCATGGAAAAAAAGGATGCTAATACAGACCACGTCATCCCTGACTATCTTTTCTAGCTTGTCCTGAGTCACCCCAGGTTTTCGGGGAACAAAATCATCATCATCCGATTCATCTATACTGTAAATTGGCCTTCGTTCTGATCTAGTACGTAGCCGTTCGACCAAGCTGCTCATATTCTGCAAGGAGAAGATAATTGCTCGTTTAATGAACTCATCACATAAAGTAAAACAAAAAAGCAAATCAAGAAGCAATACGTAAAATTTAAATTTGATGTCTGCATTACTGCAGAATAAAATCGTAGTAGCATTTCAGAGGCAACAAAAATAAATGATGATCCACCACTCTATAAACTTTGGCACATAAAAAGAAAAGATACAAGAAATCATACCCACACATATAGCTATCATATTAAATGAAACGAGATTTCTTGCATAGACTAGTCACAAAAAAGGTTATCATATCCACTAATCCAAACCAATTACTATTATAGATCTTAATGGAACTATTAAAACCTTTACATAAAAGATCAAGAGGGATACCAAAGGATCCTGAAGATCAGTCTTTGTGACGTATAAAGTAAAAGTTGGAAAATCTCCTTCTCTGTCAACATGGATGTATGCAAACATAAGCATACAATCTATTGCTAAAACCACAAAGATATGGACAAAACCACAAGGACTCGAGTAGTTTGGGATGCTCCTTCTTATCAACATTATCACATCCACAAAGTTACTAATGTTCGCGATTGCCATTGGCAAGGATGCTTGTAAGAAAGAATCGTTAAAAGTTCACGACAATTATCTTCCTGAACATTATCTAATTACAAGCCACAAGTCTTATGCCATTACTCCTAGAAGACCTGAACTTTCGAAATTACATGAACCTCCCAATTGATAATACGCCACCTTAAAAACACAACTTTAACCACCTAAATGAACAAAGGAATGTTCACCAGTGAAAAAAACTAATTTTTTTCCCTTGTTCAGACTTGGCCATTATTCAAAACCTGGTTATTACAGTTCTTGGATCTACAATATAGTATGTAAACTTTTAACTTTCATCTGACATCTAACCAAAATATAATCAACAGCCACAAAAATTTTCCCAAACACCTAGAAGCTGATGTAAGCAGAAAAACTTAGGGAAAAATTTCAAGAAAGAATCCTTGTTCCCAAGGAAAATGTTGTATTTGAAACTTCATCATTGCATTTAGCTGCCACTTCTTCTTGTTCTATTTCTGCCTTTACACATTCCATCGGTTCCCATTCTCTTTGTTTCCTCATATAACAGAGTTATATACAAGACAAAAGGATTGAAAAGATGACAACCAAACATGAATGCAGGAAATTTAATGCTTGTTAAAATATACCCAAAATACTTCCATGGGGTACATGATTCTCCAACCCAATGCAGCCATTAGCTCTTCAGCCAATAGATGGGGAAAGAATTTGAACTCTTTACTTCCACTTAGGTACCTCTTTAATTAACCATTAGCATCAAACCTCCCATGCTGACATACACGTTCCATAACTACTTTTCTGCATCACTTTTCCATAACGAAGCTCCGCCTCATCTTCTACTATGCCTTTGCCTTTAATATTCTCAAGCTTTTGCCAAAATATTTCCTTATCTTCGCCAAAAACACAGTCAACCAAGAACTTTGCCTCCATCTAATTCTTCAATTTATTATTATTATTATTATTTATTTTTATTTTTTTGCAACTGTGGACTGGAGTCCATGATGAATTTTATAAATTCAATCGGTTCAATTTTAAAGCATGTGACTGGTGTATTGCTGCTTGTATTTGGCCAAGAATAAAAGGAAGCATTGTTGTTTGCGGATCCTTTCGTCCACTAAACTCTCAGTCATCTTAATTCCAAACACTTCACTCAACTGAGGAATGTACAAAAGAATCGAATTAAGGCTATCGGATTCTCTTCCTTTGCAAATCCACATCTACAGATAGTTCTTCAAATACCCAGAATGTAAAGGAGTCCCTCGAGAGGCAGGGTCCTCGAATTGCGCATTTCAAACTCGTTGCATCCGCAGCAGACATCCATGAGAAAGTATCACACATCTCAGCAAACCTAAAAGGGTGCCCTGCGTAACCTTCGACACAAGATCCCTAACCAAACCTTTGAATTACTAATTTCCTAAGAAAAGAACGGCGAACCCGGAGTATGAAATGAGAGAAAACGGGAGAGCTATCGAAGAAATGAAGAACGCGGCAAGACGAATTCCGGACTCCTGCCGACCTCAACGAATCAGACACAGCAAAAACCAGTGACAAAAACCAATCGCCACTGACTAACGGTCGAAAAATCCGACCAAACCGACTGAAAACGACCGGAATCAAACAGCCTGCCGCTCAGAACTACACAAGATTCCGCGACCGAGATCGATAGCCCCGTTCATTTCTACACGCGCAGGCACCGAAGTAAATCGCAAGCGGGGAGTTTTGCCCGGGAAAAATGAAGCGGAGGAACGAACCTCGGGCCAGGAATCCGCCGGCCGAAGAGAGGATCGAGCTGGTGGACGCTGCCGTCTAGGAGCCGCCGCCGCTCCTCAGAGGTCGTGGCTCCGCTCCGCCGCCGCCGCCCGCCGCCGGAGACGCCGCGCACTGTAGCAAAGCCGCTGGCCGGTAGAGAGAGAGAGAGAGAGAGAGAGAGAGAGAATTTTAGGGTTGAAAAGTTGAAAGATGAAGAAATGGAGGGGCCGCTGCAGAAGATTATAAATCAGTCGCGTAAAAGGAAAAAGGCACAGGATTTTTGCCTTTTTTGTTCAATTTCGTCCTCGTCCTCCAAGAGATTCTTCCAATCTAGTCACCTTCTTGCTCGGGACATTGAATTACCACGACATGGTGGCTTTACCTCCTGTTAAAATTGGTGGAAAATTGGGGAAAAGTAAATTATTTTGCCGATTAAAAGGAATAGAAAAATGTAGGAGAGGGAAAATGACATGATTTTGGTGAGGATTCATACAGATAAAGGGTGGATTTATAGATTATGAAGCTAGAAAATAATGTGATGAGCAGAAGAAAATTTACTGAATCAATGGCGGAACAATATCGACATTCCTTCTCTCTTTCCGGATATTACTATTTTGAGTTCTGTAACATCCCGCCCGCCAATCTTTTAAAATATCGTTAGGATGATATTTTGGCCGGTTTGATTTTGTTTTTGGCGGTCGAGAGTGGTGTTCAGACCGCTTTCGCGTGTCTCGGTCCACTTACCGGGATAATCTTAATGGCACACTTCCCTTGCATCAGTTCGGTAAATTTAAGATTTTACTTTCGGAATGCTCCTAAAAAGAATTACCCCAAGACCACGAGAAGAGAAACAAATTCCATTACCATTTATGCCAATATCAAATTCCATTACCATTTATGCCAATATATTATTGGTTGGATGACATCTAGCATGTACTTTGAATCCTTTTTGGGCTCCATACGAGGTCAAGTGACCCATTGATGCTTATTGTGGAAGGTAAATCCGCCCATTGAATTTGAGTAAATAACACCAGATTTTGCATTAAATATAGGTGACTAAATTAAAAACCAAAGATAGTAAGTGAGTCGAGTTGATGATATCTAGCATTTAAAATATTACCAAGACTTCGTTTATTTAGAAAAAAATAAATGATTTGAAAAATATTTTCCTCAAAATGATTGTATTTATCACTAAAATAATTAAATTAGTGAAAATTATTTTATTATCAACAACAATTTAAGTCTAAATATTTTTGTGAATGGTGAAATTTTTTCTATCTGTTCATTTTTATAAGCGATATAAGCAATTATTTTTAGAAAAATATTTTCTGAATCATTCATTTTGCTTAAACAAATTCACCATTATTACATTGTTGTTGCAATATTTTTGTGATTTCTTGAATGTTCTTTTCAATTGGTTGTCATTGTATTTTGGCGCCAACAACTAGAGCCTTTGAACTTTACCAATACAAGACTTTGAAAAAGGCGCTGTGCTCAAATGGTGCTAGAGCCAGCCAATTCTCTCCAAGAGAGCCAAATGCTTAAGTTAATTAAGTTTGATAAAGATTTTTTTTTTCATAATATGAAAAATTAATGCAAATATTGGTCTTTTATACTCTAATTGTTACACAGATTTTACGATATAAATTAGTTGGCCTTCGTATTTTAGAAACACTCACTTTAAATATCGATTCAACTCCAACTTTTTAACGGTCACTATTTTAAAAGCAAGAACAATTTTGTTTTATCTTTACATTTTTTTGTTTTCTAGATGCATGGTTTCCCTCGCGACCATCCAACAAACACTATTTTCAAATGAAAATAGTTTTGTCAAATAATTTACTCTAAAGATTCTCTAAAATTGAATTATTAAAGTGATGGGGGTAACATCGAGTTTCTTGATGACAATTAACATGTGAGTAGAGGTAATCAGTTCTAGGATAGATGGTTTCCAATTTGCAACCAAGAACTGTCCATTAATAATCGATTTCAAAAAATTAGAACCAGGAACCATTGTTCCCAGGTGAGCCATGAATCAGATGAAATGTCCCCCATAAATTCATTCCAAGGTATTCTGAATAGTTGACAATTGTAGCTTCCCGGTGATCTATTGAACCGATCAAAATGTCTCCAACATATTCATTCTCAGGTAATTTAAATAGTTAATAGGCGTAGCTCCAACCCAGACAGGCGTCATTGGCTTTCGAAAGCCACTGTCATTCACCTCATTACAATTGCTTCAAACAACGAATCAATTCTCTTCAACACCTATGGAGAATAATCCCTTGGCCTATCATCTCCTTTTAGGTTTAAAGAATGTTGAACCAAAAACACCTCTAGCATTCAAGTCATTTTTCAATCATGGAAAACACCTATAAGAGGTTTCCCTGTTTTTCATTTGGCCCATAGAATCGAACTCCCTAAGAGAGTCCCCCATTAACCGAAAAAAGAAGAAGAAGAAGAAGAAGAAGAGCCCCCAAAGCTAGAATCGAACTCACTTTGGTCATCTCGGGGCTCAAATACATCAAACTCAAGAGAACATAGATGCTCTACATAAAAATTATGTGTGTGTGTGTGTGTGTGTGTGTGTGTGTGTGTGTGTGTGTGTGTGTGTACTGATTAAGTCTGGATGGGCGAATCCATACCTAGAACTAGTATCGAATGGAACAATCCAATCCGGTTCCAAGTGATTTCGATTCTTTTGCACACTCTTACACGTAAGCCCTCCTTAAACCTCCTCAATCAATTAAATCCATTTGATATTTGTGCAAACAAACGGATTTTTGGGCCAAAACATGATTTAATGGGACCAGTGAGGAGAAGGGGTCCAAGATAGAGTTTCTGAGAGTTGAATGTTTCCTAATTCTATGTTTTAAGATTTTTATGTCTTATCCTCTTTGTAAATAGGAGGTGCATTCTGAACTGTAAGAGTCCAAATTCTAGTCAATAATAAGGGTACTGGTTCAACATGAGGAATTGCAAACCGTCCATTTATAACCAATTACAAATTTTTAAAATCGGAAATCGCCTAGACCCGATTGATGCTCCCCGTGATCGAAAGTACACTACGATTTCAACCCCCATGGCTGTTTTTTTCCCAAATGTAATGAATATTTATGTTATGTTTATTTTTCCAATAACTAAAACTAAAACTCTTACCCTTTATTCCCACTTATATGTTCACGTGGTTGCTTTTTGTCAGACTATTTTAAAATGAAGTTACTAATGGAATATTATTATTTGCCCTCCAAATCGTGACAGTTGTCACAACTTGCCTCATAACATCTCAACTTTGGCATCAATCATTGTTGTTTTCAAATTGATTTCAATGTCTTCAGCATTGACTCTAATGACATTCTCACTTAAAAGTCGATCGTGGGATGTCACATGACCCATTGACCCATCTTCAAGAGAACTTGAAGGCAACATCGTCTTTATGTAATTATAAATGACGTTTTGATGTATCAAAATTTTGCAATATGCCTCATGATCTTTTAAAATTATTTACAGTCTTCTCCTTGTACTAATGGTAAATTACAATTTTAATTATTATTTAAAAAATGAAACAAAACTAAAAAAGAAATGGGGGGGGGGGGAGTTTGATCCCTTGCTTAGGTCTCAAATCAATTTTCACCTAAAATTTACTTGAGCATTTTAATTAGAGTAAATATCCCTTTGAAAATGATTTCTATAATCTCTCATCCCTAGAATTATTTATTGATTTCACTCCCTATCATTTTTCCTTAATTAAAATTAATTCTCTCATTTTCCACAATTATTTTCAGGGAATAATTGCAACTAATTCAAAAGATGGGGAGCACAGTGCAGAAAGATTTGAAACATCAGGAGGCAATTTACAACTACGCAACAAATCTAAGGGCGAAAATATATCTCTCGCCGAGAAAAACGATATTGCCCTTGAACTCCTCACGCTCATGGTCACGTGATGTCACGTGATCGACCTTAAGGTGAACTTGTGGTCGGAGTCGGTGCTGGGGACATTGAAAATCAATTTTAAAAATATCGAGGGATTTATGCTAACATCAAGATACTGGATTTTTCTTTTTGGGGGGTGGGGGGATCAATAACCATCTGGCCAATTGTAATTTCCCAGTCAAAAATTAAAAAATTTAAACTCATTTGAGGCGTAACGCATCCTACAATTGGAACCCATATTTAAGATTTTACCTTCAGAATGCTCGCGAAGAAAATTAAACCGAGACCACATTGGTTGGATGACATCTAGCATGTACTTTGAATCCTATATGGACTTCATATGCAGTCTGAGTGACTCGTGAATGCCTATTGTAGAAAGTAAATTTGTCCATTGAATTTGAGTAAATAACACCAGATTTCACATTAAATTGGGGCGATTAATTAACAAACTGAAGATAGTAAGTTAGTCAAGTTGATGATATCTAGCACTTATAACATTACCGAGACTGCCTTTGTTTAGAAAAAAATAACTGATTTATAAAATATTTCCCTAAAAACTAATCGCATGTATCGTTTGAAATAATTTATCAATGAAAAATTTATTATTATCAACAACAATTTATGTCTAAACAATTTCATGAACGGTGAATTTTTTTCTATTCGTTCGTTTTTTGTAAAGTGATACAAACAATTATTTAAAAAAATATATTTTCCGAATCATTCATTTTTGTCAAAACAAATGCACCATTATTACTTTTGTTGTTGTTGTAATATTTTTGTGATTTCTTGAATGTTCTTTTCAATTGGCTGGCATTGCATTTTGGCGCCCACCATTTGAGACTTTGAACTTTACTAATACAAGACTTTAGAAGAGATGTTGTACTCAGATGATATTTAGAGCATCCAGTTCTCTCTAAGAGAGTCAAATGCTTAGGTTACTTAAGCTTGATAAAGAATTTTTTTTCATAATATGAAAAAGTAATGCAAGTGCTGGTCCTATATACTTTAATCACAGATTTTACAATATAAATTATTGGCCCTCGTAATTTAGAAACACTTTATTCAAATATCGATTCAACTCCAATTTTGTGATTATCAATATTTTAAAAATGATAATATTTTGCTTTATCATTACGTTATTTTTTGTTTCCTAGATGCGAAGTTCCCTGTGTGACCATCCTACAAACACAATTTTCAAATGAAAATAATCTACTTTAAAGATTATGTAAAATTGAATTATTAAAGTGATGTGGAAGCATCAAGTTTCTTTATGACACTTAACTCGTAAGTATGGGTGATTGGTTCCAAGGAGGACTTTCCACCTTGGAACTGAGAATCGCTCACTAAAGATTGATTTTGAAAAATTGAAACTAAGAACCACAGTTTCCAAGTGGGATCATGGAATCAGTCGAAATGTCCCCCAACAAATTCATTTTGGAGTGTTATGAACAATTGACAGGTATAATGGTCCATGGGACCAGTTGAAATGTCCCCAGCAAATTCGATCCTAGGTAATCTGAATAGTTGACAAGTGTAGCTCCAACCCAAATTGGCGTCATTAGCTTTAGAAAGCCACCGTCACTCATTTCACCACAATTGCTTCGGACCCCAAATCAATCCTCCTCAGTACCTATGGTGAATAATCCCTTGCCGCATTGTCTCCTTTTAGGTTTGAGGAATGTTGGGACCAAAGATGCCTCTAGCACTCAAGTTATTTGCCCACTTATGGAAAACACTCACTAGAGGTTCCTCCATTTTCCATCTAGCCCATAGAATCGAACTCACTAAAGAGCCCCCAAAGCTAGAATTGAACTCATTTTAGTCATCTTCGAGCCCAAATACATCAAACTCAAGAGCATATAGATGCTTTGCATAAAAACATAAACAAATAAATAAATCATATATATGTATGTATCAATCCAATTCGGGTGAGCAGTTCCACAACTAGAACAGGAATCAGACCAATCCCATGGGAACAATTGGTTTTACAACAATCCGATCCAATTTCAAGTGGTTTCAATTCTTTTGCGCACTCCTACTCACAAGCCCACCTCCAACCTCCATAATCAAGTAGGTCCATTTGATATTTGCTTAGACAAACGGAAATTTGGACCACAACATGATTTGATGGGACCAATGAGGAGAAGGTATAAGATAGAGTTTATAAAAGTTGAATGTTTCCTAATTCAATGTTTTTAAATTCTTATGTCTTAGCCTGTTCATAAATAGGAGGTGCATTCTTAATTGTAAAAGTTCAAAATTTAGTTGATAATATATGAGAATTCCTATCAAGCGAGAAATTCATTTTATTCTAGTTCTTTGGTGTTGAACGTCAAAATTAATTATCTTTGATTGGCGGAGCATTCTTTGATGTCTTGATGGTGAAGTCTTCAATTTCGAAATTATTTTCCCTAGCAAAATCCAAGCTCTTTCATTTTTCCCATCAAACAAGTCTAGCAAATTTTCATAAACTCGCCACGCATCTTAAGAAACATATGAATCATTAGCTAATGCAAAATATTTGTTGATAAAGTAAAAATAAATGTCACACATATTTAGAATTATTTTCAAAAAATGTGCACATGCGTTGTGTGTATGCGAAAAGTCGACATTTTAAAGATCAATCAAAATTATTTTATTGATAAATATTTGAAGTATTAAATTATGGAAAGGAAATACTGATAAATATATAAAATTTACAAAGGAAATGTTTAACAATATGTAAAAGATTTGTAGAATTCTAATATTAAGACACATGACAGATTATATTTATTAACTTTCGCTTTTTTCACTGGATTTAATATTTGTAAAAAATAGTTATTGATAACAGATGATAGATTAAATTTGTAAATGGTTTTCTTTACTTATTTTTCAAAGGTAAATCATCTCTTTGATGAAAATATTAGTCAAAACTGGAAAGTTTCTCTCTCGTCCATTTATTTAGCTTATATTTAATTTATTTGAAAGACTTCTTATTTTATTGTATCGTTAGATTCCGTAGGCTAAGAAGCAAAAGGAGAAATTTGCTCAATAAAATATTAAACTGTGAAGATATTATATTTTAATTAAGTCATATCAAAAGTATGGGTGATCAATTTCAGGATTGGTCAATTCTCACTCTAGAGGTGGAATTTACCCAATTAGAATCGGTTCAAAATTTATGGAATTGGATAGCAATCCTATTAGCCCTAAAATGGCTTGGGGCCAATTCGGGAATAAGCTAGGTGTTTTTAATTATTATTATTATTTAAATTTCAGTGAAGTTTAATTCCTATGCCACACCTTCATTATTGCCTTTTTCAGGTTGGGGAGTTTTAAGAAGGAAGAGAAACAGAAACCAAGATATATGAAATCAATTAACTTTTCTTCATTTTTCTTTGTGCAAATATGCTAAAAATTATTTTCTTCTGGTCTCAAAAAAGTAAAATTCAGAAGATGGGTCCTTCACAATCCTTCACCATCTGTAGCACAAGATTTCTCCAATACAAACAAATACAAGAAAGGCTAAAAAAAAATAATCCAGAAAAAATGACCAAAATAAGAGCAAAAGAGGAATTAGGGTCATTGCTGGTTCTACCAATTCAGTACAAGGAATTCGAAACCGACCGGTTTCCAAATTTTTGGAATCAAAAACTTGAAGGCAAAACGTCTTTTTAAGGCAATAAATTCATTTTGCCTTCGTAATTTGTCAAGTAATTACAAACGACCTTTTGATGTATCAAAGTTTTGCAATATGCCTCTTGATTTTTTAAAATTCTTGACAATCTTCTCCTTATAGTGACGGTAAATTACAAGATTTTAATTAGAATTAAAATATGAAAGAAGGTCAACCACCTCTTTGTGAAATTGTAGATGGAGAGAAATTGTTATTCTCATTCATATCTTCTGGTGCTTTACAATATTGTATTTATAGGCTAATACACAGATAAATCCTAGCAAACAAAAATAAAGGAAAGAAAAGCTAAAATCCCATGATTTGTGGGTTAACAGCTATAATCCCATGATTTGTGGGATTTAATTAGAATCAAATAAGAATAAAAAACCTCCTAAAAAATCCTATGTGTTTATAGCCATATAGATATCTTCCATTCCCAGCTTGGAAATTAGCTCATGAAAACTTCCACCGTTAAGCCCTTTGGTCAAGACATCCGCCACTTGCTGTCCTGAATGAACATAAGACAAACAAATCAATCCTTCTTCAAGTTTCTTCTTGATGAAATGCTTATCAATCTCAATATGTTTCGTCCTGTCATGCTTAATAGGATTATGAGCAATATTAATTGCAGACTTATTGTCACAAAGGGTGCGCATGGTAACGCTTCTTGTCTGAGGAAGAGTTTTTTTTCAGAAACAGTTCTTTTCTATTTCTATTCCGAGGAACAATTTCTGAGTAAAAGAACCCGTTTGGTAACTATACAAAATTTCTACTCGTAGAATAGAAAAATAATAGAAATGCGTTTGTTAACACAACGATTCTTTTTTGTATGTATTTGTTTTTTATTTGTTCTTTTTTATTTTTTTTATTCTTTTTTGTATTTATTTGTTTTTTGTATTTATTTGTTTTTTATTTGTTTTTTATTCTTTTTTATTTATTTAATTTTATTTAATTTTATTCTTTTTTGTATTTTTTTGTATTTATTTTTTTGTATTTATTTGTTTTTATGTGTTTTTTTTTATCTTCTTACGTTTTTTTATTTGTATTTTATTTGTATTTTTTGTTTTGTATTTGTTTTTTTGTATATATATATATATAGTTTATTTTTTTATTCTTTATTTATTTATTTTTTTGTATTTTTTTTGTTTTTTATATTTTTATTTTCTTGCGTTTTTTTATTTGTATTTATTTGTTTTTTTGGTATTTATTTGTTTTTTTTTGTATTTTTTTGTATTTTTTTGTATTTTATTTTTATTTTGTATTTATTTATTTTGTATTTATTTTTGTATTTATTTGTTTTATTTGTATTTATTTGTATTTATTTGTTTTTATGTATTTATTTATTTATTTATTGTTTTTTTATTCTTGCTCACGATCGGCGGCGACGGGCGGCGGTGGCTCCGGGCGGTTGGAGGTGGCCATGGCAAGAGAGAAATAAAACAAAAATAAAAAAGAAAATTTGCTTATTTCTAGAAATTGTTCCTAGGACAAGAATCAATTTTTTTTTGTTTCTCGTTTCTATTCCCGGGCTAACTTTTCTATTCCGGGGAATAGAAATCAACTTGGCGTTACCAAATGGGTTTCTGTTCTTTTTTTGTTCCAGGGAACAAAATAACATAAATTGGGAGAAATAGAAATGTTACCATGCAGACCCAAAATAGCTTCATAGGACTCTGCCACTCAACCTTCAAGTCATCAAGAATGATCTTGATTCATAATAACTCACATATTCCTTGAGTCGCTGCCCTAAACTTAGATTTTGCACTTGATCTTGCCACCGCATTCTATTTTTTACTCCTCCAAGTTACCAAATTACCTCCAAGGAAGGTACAATAACCAGTTGTAGGGTGCGTTTGGTTCAATATTCCCAATGGGCTTTCAGCCTCCAAAGTCCATTGGGAAAATGCTGGACCGTTTGGCAATAATTTTGAAGTAGCTTTTAAGTGAAAGTCGGCATTAGGAAGGTTGAAAGCCCAATGCTAGTAGGAATTAGTTTTGAGCTTTCTACATTTGGCCAAATGCCGAAACTTATTTTTTTTCCAAAATTATAATCACTCATTCTTCAAATTTCTTATTTTGTTGTCATTATTATTATTTTTAAATGCCAAAATAATGCTAAAAAAATTAAATTTACATATATGCTAAAAAAAATTAAATCTATTTTGGTATTTTTTTAAAATTATTTATATATTTGATTTTTTTTAGCATTATTGTCAAAATTTATATTTAAAAATTTGCATCTATTTTTTTTTCGATTTTAAACAAATAAAAATTAAAAAATTCCTACGAAGGGTTTGGCCTTATATATATATATATATATATATATATATGAATTTGATTTTTTATTTTCAAATTTATATTTAAAAAGTTACATACATTATTTTTTTCAATTTTAAACAATTAAAAATTAAAAAATTTTGACAAAGGATTTGGTCTTTTAAAAAAAATTATATATATATATATATATATATATATATATATATGTATGTATTTGATTTTTTTAGCATTATTATAAAATTTATATTTAAAAAAGTTGCATACATTATTTTTTCAATTTTAAACAAATAAAACTTAAAAAGTTCCAATGAAGGGTTTGGACTTTTTAAAAAAAATTATGTGTGTGTGTGTGTTTGATTTTTTAGCATTATTTTCTAATTTATATTTAAAAGTTGCATACATTATTTTTTTTTCAATTTCAAGCAAATAAAAATTAAAAAATTTCGACGAAGGATTTGATATTTTTATTTAAATATATATGTATTTGATTTTTTTAGCATTATTGTAAAAATTTATATTAAAAAGTTGCATACATTATTTTTTTAAAGTTGCTTTTCAAAGCATAGTTTACCAAACGGCTTTTACATTTGCCTAAAGTCCTTTAGGCTAAACTTTCGGTAATAATGATTATGTAATATGAAACCACTAATTTGAACTTTCATTTTCGGTAAGGTCCATGACTAAGACTTTGATTTTGTTAATGGTTTATAATCGCTGTGTGTCTAAATATAAATTGTGATAAATGAATTAGCAAATGGTGGTTACTAGAGGTAATGATTCACTACAACTATTCAATTTAGAGTACAAATGAAATTCGGGTAAACTCCAGAATCTATAACAAGGTCCTGATTGTTGGGTATGTAGGGTAAATTCCATATTCCAAAAATTATTGAACATATTTCGACCGATATTTGGAACCTAAAACCGCTCACTTTTGTCATTTAGACCCATTAATTTTGAGCTTTTTCATTTCTAACCTATTAGGACTAGACACCTTAAATTTGAGACCTATTTATGGCCCTTTTCAATAACTTTGGGTTAATAAATGGGTTTGAGACCCATTTCGACAAGTCTAAGTAACTGGAATTCCAAGCAAAATTTGGTTGGAGTTGACGCCAATGGAAGCAATGCGATCAATTAGTTGAATATCGGGGGACAAGTTGCAATTATAGACACTCAAGCTCGTGATGCGAAAAGGACTTGAACACGTGCGAGTTGCGAGCCAAAAATAATAAGATAGGATTACGTACGAGTGGCCACACCAACCAAAAGTCACAAATAGAAATACGCGCGAGGCGCCTGGCTTACATGTCAAAGAAGGTTTCTCTCCATGCAAGACATGCAAAACTGTCCGATTTAATCAAATTTTCTTATCTTTCTTGTGTTTTCTGCGTCTTTTTTTTAGTTATTTGCGATCGTGCGATGTTATTGTCCGATTTGATTCCACATGACTTTTAAATCTCGCCGGCAATCTTCAAAAAATGAAGAAAAACGAGTGAGCATGTCTAATTTTGCTATGCATCCGCTATTCTTTTCCGGTTCCATAGCAGCCGAATATATTGCAAGAGTCCTTCAGATTGTAGTACTCTTGTCTTTTTAAGAATAAGAACGACACTGCCAGAATTTTGTGGCTTTTCATCTCGATGGTGAAACCCTGGAAGTGGAATTGGTGAATGATGAGTTGTGATGGCAAGGTTAGAAGTGTGTCTGCAGTCCAAATTTGCTGTTCTTACAGAGAGCAAAACCAATGGTCGCTCCTTCGCAATCAGAGGGAAAGCTTCCTACGTGTTCTTTTAACAGCTAACATCTGTTAACAGCTACGTGTTCTTTTAACAGCTAACAGCATTGGTGAATGATGAGTTGTGATGGCAAGGTTAGGAATGTGTCTTCAGTCCAAATTAGCTGTTCTTACGGAGAGCAAAACCAATGGTCGCTCCTTCGCAATCGAGTGGAAACACTCGATGGTCGATGAACATGTGGAAACGAACTCAAATGGAAAGTCTCGGAAACTCATTATTACTATTCGATGGCATAGACCCGTACGGCAGTTCGTTCGCCAGCTCCGTATTTCTTTTATAGGACTGCAACAGCGGGGGATATTCTCTTGGCCGCATTTTTCAGGAGGTGATAGTCTCGGTGCAAGAATACGAACAAGAAAGAGCCGAGAGGCAGATTCTGTGTCGTTAGATGAAGACACCAACGAAGACATCCTCTGCCCTCAGAATTGACAACTAAGCGAAGCAAACGGTGCATGCCCTAGAACGCCTCCCTGGCGAAGGAATATGTAAAGGAAACAGAAAGAAGAACAGCAAAGCGGCGAAGATGAAGAAGCTTTACCAAAAGAAATGGCGACAGGCTCGCTCTTCCGGCATGAATAGTGCTCGGTGGTTTTGAGGGGGAGCGGCGGTCGAGATTCTGGCCTGTTTTACTGTATTGCTTTGGTAACATAATGATGTTAATACTATAAAATAGATGACGTTCTTTTCTTTCGTTTCGACTTTTGTTTCTCGCTGCTCTGGCGTCTGTTTAAACCAGTCTCAGAAACCAGGCTCAGTGACCGCGCATTCCCACTGAAAAGCACGCTTTATCGCCCACCAACCCACGCGCGACGAAGAACCACGTGCTCTCTCTTCATCATCTCTCTCCCCAGGTTTGAATCTGAAAAGGAAAACAGAAAGCTCTCTCGTTCTGTAGTTTCTTGATATTCTAGTGCGAAAAGCTTGAACCGAGTTTCCTTTTTTTCTTTCTTTTTTCATTTGGGTTGCAGGTTCTTGTAGTTGCAGAGTTCTTCCAGTGTCCATGGCCATTTCAATGGGAAGGAAGCATCTCGCCCGGAGTTTTGGGAGCTGTCAACTTGTATATAGCACTTGAGCTAGTGAATGTAGTGTTTGGGTTCGTTTTGGTGACGTGGGTTCTGATGTACATTCGGAAACGGAGAAGATATGGTGGTGGTGATGCAGAGACAATCCACAGTGACAGAGTAATGAGCAAACTTCGAGTCTCTTCAATGGCGATTCTGCTTTGCAGTGTCATAATTTCCATGGTATACGTCAGCTTTTGTTTTTATCATTATTGGGTTCACAGAAATGTGGATGGTGACACTGTTTCTTGGGCCGTCACTTGGATCCTCGCGTCTTTCATTTCATATTACGCTAGGAACACAATTGTCGAAGGAGGCAGAAGCAACTGGCCTCTTGTGCTAATTCTTTGGTGGGTCTATTTCACTGTTTTCTGTTCACTTTCTGTCTATTGCAAAATGAGTGTTTTCTGTTTTAAGTGGGACTGGTGTGGTTAGGAATGCATATAATAATCCATCGTCGGCAAAACGCTTGGAGAATTTGAGAAAGATATCTTGTTGGAAATAACAGTAGGCAAACACCAGCACATGACTAGAGAACCTTTAAGCAATTAAGGAACTAAACGATGAGGAAGAAAGCGGACAAAACCAAGATCTGAAACTCCTGTAAACTTGGAAATGGTAATAGGCTAATCTGTCGAGGCGTGAAAAGTAAAGGAACTCAGACTTGTATCAACAAAAATGCTTCTTCCTCAGATCAGAAGAGTCTCGAAGGCTACTCTTTTGTTTAGCATAAGATGATCTGCGACACCTGGTCTGTATTTGATTAAATTTTTCAATTTCCGGCTGGAACGCAGATATATCCGTCTCGAATTCCCAGTAACATTCATCATAGGAAAGCTCTTTCCACTTCACTAGATATTCCTTTTCATCATCATTTCCCCTACAGCATTCAGTACACGATACCACGCTCAATAATACAAATCAAAAATCAAAAATCAAAATACCAATAAATCGCCAGATGAGAACTTCGAAAAGATCAACATAGCATGGAAACTGAGGAATAAATAAAACCAGATCACAAATTAAATATTTTCTTGACTTCTTTATGACAGTCTAAGTTGGAAAGATTGAAAAGTACTAGCAGCACAATGGATGTACAACATTATACCTAGGAGCACTTGTACTCAAAACCCCACCTCAAGAGTAGATTAGGTAGCAAAAATAAATTGTAACTCCCAAAGAACTAGAGGTCAAGATAATCAAACCTGCACGCAATAATCCGATCAACTGTAGTCCATTCTGGTCTTATGGCAACAAATTCATCCTCGGCATTATTGTTTGATGCCATTTGCTTGTGGAAGTTGTTCACCTTTGTCTTTAACCGTGGAGTTGACTTGAAAGCTTTAAAAAACTCCTTCTCAGGGATCCTGAACAGAATATACGATGGAATTGGAAGTTGCATAACAAGCACAGCTGAACACCCAACGAAAAGTTGGATTTCCCCAGCAATAGCAAAAGAGACACAAAAAGCAAAATCATAGAAGTAATCAATCTCATATGGCAATTCTCATTACTGAGGAAATGATGCAGCCTAAAATTACCAGGTGCAATGCAGAAAGGACAATCCCTTCCACTTCACAAGATATTGTTTCACAAAAATTTGCTTTGAACCCAGTGTAGAAGCATCGCTTTCGTCAGCTGCAGTGGGGCGCAGTTCACAGTCTAAAATCTTCTCAATATCATTTAAGGGGCTAACCTGAAATCACAAAATACCAGTTCTCACATAAGCCGAACAATTGAAAAGTTGCCAAAAGAAAGAAAAGAGAATACATATAATGGAGCCATACACATTCAGGACATTTCCAATTGCTGGGATAAGGAGCTTTGAGTGGTGGAATCAAACACTTGGCATGGTAAGAATAATTACATGTCTCACAGCACAAAAGATTTTCACTTTCACTACAGGCTTGACATGAATCTTCCTTC
Organism: Eucalyptus pauciflora; assembly: GCA_007663325.1. NCBI lineage: Eukaryota > Viridiplantae > Streptophyta > Magnoliopsida > Myrtales > Myrtaceae > Eucalyptus > Eucalyptus pauciflora. Next base: position 95,737 of record VMYD01000181.1, on the reverse strand, counting down.
TGTTAATCAAAGAAAGCAGATAACCAGTTCAGAAATGAAAACTGCATCATTAAGGAAGCAACTGTGATCTAACTTTCATTTAGAAAACTAAACTAGATAACTAGGTTAACATAGCAGTATTATTACACGACTAATAACAATAAAAATGGCAAAACCGAGAATACGTGTTTCGAATCACAGTAATAAAAGATACAAGAAAAAGAAAATAAAACAAATCTCAAGCACTGCACAAAAGTACAGTGAACACCCAAATCCAAATTAGGGCACAATTGGAAGCCACTTTCCGTCACGAAGCTGATTAAATGACATTATGCAATCCTTACTGTCCATCTTTTCCAGCCCACTCCTCTGTTTCCATCTTAAATGCATACTCTCAAGTGTAAAGGAGAAGCATCGATTTAAACATGCTACACTCATGGAAAAAAAGGATGCTAATACAGACCACGTCATCCCTGACTATCTTTTCTAGCTTGTCCTGAGTCACCCCAGGTTTTCGGGGAACAAAATCATCATTATCCGATTCATCTATACTGTAAATTGGCCTTCGTTCTGATCTAGTACGTAGCCGTTCGACCAAGCTGCTCATATTCTGCAAGGAGAAGATAATTGCTCGTTTAATGAACTCATCACATAAAGTAAAACAAAAAAGCAAATCAAGAAGCAATACGTAAAACTTAAATTTGATGTCTGCATTACTGCAGAATAAAATCGTAGTAGCATTTAAGAGGCAACAAAAATAAATGATGATCCACCACTCTATAAACTTTGGCACATAAAAGGAAAAGATACAAGAAATCATACCCACACATATTGCTATCATATTAAATGAAACGAGATTTCTTGCATAGACTAGTCACAAAAAAGGTTATCATATCCACTAAACCAAACCAATTACTATTATAGATCTGAATGGAACTATTAAAACCTTTACATAAAAGATCAAGAGGGATACCAAAGGATCCTGAAGATCAGTCTTTGTGACGTATAAAGTAAAAGTTGGAAAATCTCCTTCTCTGTCAACATGGATGTATGCAAACATAAGCATACAATCTATTGCTAAAACCACAAAGATATGGACAAATCCACAAGGACTCGAGTAGTTTGGGATGCTCCTTCTTATCAACATTATCACATCCACAAAGTTACTAATGTTCGCGATTGCCATTGGCAAGGATGCTTGTAAGAAAGAATCGTTAAAAATTCACGACAATTATCTTCCTGAACATTATCTAATTACAAGCCACAAGTCTTATGCCATTACTCCTAGAAGACCTGAACTTTCGAAATTTTATGAACCTCCCAATTGATAATACGCCACCTTAAAAACACAACTTTAACCACCTAAATGAACAAAAGAATGTTCACCAGTGAAAAAAACTAATTTTTTTCCCTTGTTCAGACTTGGCCATTATTCAAAACCTGGTTATTACAGTTCTTGGATCTACAATATAGTATGTAAACTTTTAACTTTCATCTGACATCTAACCAAAATATAATCAACAGCCACAAAAATTTTCCCAAACACCTAGAAGCTGATGTAAGCAGAAAAACTTAGGGAAAAATTTCAAGAAAGAATCCTTGTCCGAAGGAAAATGTTGTATTTGAAACTTCATCATTGCATTTAGCTGCCACTTCTTCTTGTTCTATTTCTGCCTTTACACATTCCATCGGTTCCCATTCTCTTTGTTTCCTCATATAACAGAGTTATATACAAGACAAAAGGATTGAAAAGATGACAACCAAACATGAATGCAGGAAATTTAATGCTTGTTAAAATATACCCAAAATACTTCCATGGGGTACATGATTCTCCAACCCAATGCAGCCATTAGCTCTTCAGCCAATAGATGGGGAAAGAATTTGAACTCTTTACTTCCACTTAGGTACCTCTTTAATTAACCATTAGCATCAAACCTCCCATGCTGACATACACGTTCCATAACTACTTTTCTGTATCACTTTTCCATAACGAAGCTCCGCCTCATCTTCTACTATGCCTTTGCCTTTGCCTCTAATATTCTCAAGCTTTTGCCCAAATATTTCCTTATCTTCGCCAAAAACACAGTCAACCAAGAACTTTACCTCCATCTAATTCTTCAATTTATTATTATTATTTTTTTTTTTTTTTTGCAACTGTGGACTGGAGTCCATGATGAATTTTATAAATTCAATCGGTTCAATTTTAAAGCATGTGACTGGTGTATTGCTGCTTGTATTTGGCCAAGAATAAAAGGAAGCATTGTTGTTTGCGGATCCTTTCGTCCACTAAACTCTCAGTCATCTTAATTCCAAACACTTCACTCAACTGAGGAATGTACAAAAGAATCAAATTAAGGCTATCGGATTCTCTTCCTTTGCGAATCCACATCTACAGATAGTTCTTCAAATGCCCAGAATGTAAAGGAGTCCCTCGAGAGGCAGGGTCCTCGAATTGCGCATTTCAAACTCGTTGCATCCGCAGCAGACATCCATGAGAAAGTATCACACATCTCAGCAAACCTAAAAGGGTGCCCTGCGTAACCTTCGACACAAGATCCCTAACCAAACCTTTGAATTACTTATTTCCTAAGAAAAGAACGGCGAACCCGGAGTATGAAATGAGAGAAAACGGGAGAGCTATCGAAGAAATGAAGAACGCGGGAAGACGAATTCCGGACTCCTGCCGACCTCAACGAATCAGACACAGCAAACACCAGTGACAAAAACCAATCGCCACTGACTAACGGTCGAAAAATCCGACCAAACCGACTGAAAACGACCGGAATCAAACAGCCTGCCGCTCAGAACTACACAAGATTCCGCGACCGAGATCGATAGCCCCGATCATTTCTACACGCGCAGGTACCGAAGCAAATCGCAAGCAGGGAGTTTTGCCCGGGAAAAATGAAGCGGAGGAACGAACCTCGGGCCAGGAATCCGCCGGCCGAAGAGAGGATCGAGCTGGTGGACGCTGCCGTCTAGGAGCCGCCGCCGCTCCTCAGAGGTCGTGGCTCCGCTCCGCCGCCGCCGCCCGCCGCCGGAGACGCCGCGCACTGTAGCAAAGCCGCTGGCCGGTAGAGAGAGAGAGAGAGAGAGAGAATTTTAGGGTTGAAAAGTTGAAAGATGAAGAAATGGAGGGGCCGCTGCAGAAGATTATAAATCAGTCGAGCAAAAGGAAAAAGGCACAGGATTTTTGCCTTTTTTGTTCAATTTCGTCCTCGTCCTCCAAGAGATTCTTCCAATCTAGTCACCTTCTTGCTTGGGACATTGAATTACCACGACATGGTGGCTTTACCTCCTGTTAAAATTGTTGGAAAATTGGGGAAAAGTAAATTATTTTTCCGATTAAAAGGGATGAAAAATGTAGTAGAGGGAAAATGACATGATTTTGGTACGAATCATACAGATAAAGGGTGGATTTATGGATTACGAAGCTAGAAAATAATGTGATGAGCAGAAGAAAATTTACTGAATCAATGGCGGAACAATATCGACCCTACTTCTCTCTTTCCGGATATTGCTATTCTGAGTTCTGTAACATCCCGCCCGCCAATCTTTTAAAATATCGTTAGGATGATATTTGGGCAATTTGGTTTTGTTTTTGGCGGTCGAGAGTGGTGTTCAGACCGCTTTCGCGTGTCTCGGTCCACTTACCGGGATAATCTTAATGGCACACTTCCCTTGCATCAGTTCGGTAAATTTAAGATTTTACCTTCGGAATGCTCCTAAAAAGAATTACCCCAAGACCACGAGAAGAGAAACAAATTCCATTACCATTTATGCCAATATCTTATTGGTTATCACATCTACCATGTACTTTGAATCCTTTTCAGGCTCCATACGAGGTCAAGTTACCCATTGATGCTTATTGTGGAAGATAAATCCGCCCATTGAATTTGAGTAAATAACACCAGATTTTGCATTAAATATAGGTGACTAAATTAAAAAGCAAAGATAGTAAGTGAGTCGAGTTGATGATATCTAGCATTTAAAATATTACCAAGACTTCCTTTGTTTAGAAAAAAATAAATAACTAAATTAAAAACCAAATTTTCTTTTTTTATCTTCTTACGTTTTTTTATTTGTATTTTATTTGTATTTTTTGTTTTGTATTTGTTTTTTTGTATATATATTTTATTTGTTTTTTATTTATTTTTTTTTGTTTTTTTTTGTATTTATTTGTTTTTTATATTTTTATTTTCTTGCGTTTTTTTATTTGTATTTATTTGTTTTTTTTTGTATTTTTTTGTATTTTTTTGTATTTATTTTTATTTTGTATTTATTTTTGTATTTATTTGTTTTTTTGTATTTATTTATTTATTTATTTATTTGTTTTTTTACTCTTGCTCACGGTCGGCGGCGACGGGTGGCGGTGGCTCCGGGCGGTTGGAGGTGGCCATGGCAAGAGAGAAATAAAACAAAAATAAAAAGGAAAATTTGCTTATTTCTAGAAATTGTTCCTAGGACAAGAAGCAATTTTTTTTTGTTTCTCGTTTCTATTCCCGGGCTAACTTTTCTATTCTGGGGAATAGAAATCAACTTGGCGTTACCAAATGGGTTTATGTTCTTTTTTTGTTCCGGAGAACAAAAGAACATAAATTGGGAGAAATAGAAATGTTACCATGCAGACCCAAAATAGCTTCATAGGACTCTGCCACTCAACCTTCAAGTCATCAAGAATGATCTTGATTCATAATAACTCACATATTCCTTGAGTCGCTGCCCTAAACTTAGATTTTGCACTTGATCTTGCCACCGCATTCTATTTTTTACTCCTCCAAGTTACCAAATTACCTCCAAGGAAGGTACAATAACCAGTTGTAGGGTGCGTTTGGTTCAATATTCCCAATGGGCTTTCAGCCTCCAAAGCCCATTGGGAAAATGCTGAACCGTTTGGCAATAATTTTGAAGTAGCTTTTAAGTGAAAGTTGGCATTAGGAAGGTTGAAAGCCTAATGCTAGTAGGAATTAGTTTTGAGCTTTTTACATTTGTCCAAATGCTGAAACTTATTTTTTTTTCCAAAATTATAATCACTCATTCTTCAAATTTCTTATTTTGTTGTCATTATTATTATTTTTAAATGCCAAAATAATGCTAAAAAAACTAAATTTACATATATGCTAAAAAAATTAAATCTATTTTGGTATTTTTTAAAAATTATTTATATATTTGAATTTTTTTAGCATTATTGTCAAAATTTATATTTAAAAATTTGCATCTATTTTTTTTTTCGATTTTAAACAAATAAAAATTAAAAAATTCCTACGAAGGGTTTGGCCTTATATATATATATATATGAATTTGATTTTTTATTTTCAAATTTATAAGTTACATACATTATTTTTTTCAATTTTAAACAATTAAAAATTAAAAAATTTTGACAAAGGATTTGGTCTTTTAAAAAAAAATTATATATATATATATGTATTTGATTTTTTTAGCATTATTATAAAATTTATATTTAAAAAAGTTGCATACATTATTTTTTCAATTTTAAACAAATAAAAATTAAAAAGTTCCAATGAAGGGTTCGGACTTTTTAAAAAAAATTATGTGTGTGTGTGTGTGTGTGTGTGTGTGTTTGATTTTTTAGCATTATTTTCTAATTTATATTTAAAAGTTGCATACATTATTTTTTTTTCAATTTCAAGCAAATAAAAATTAAAAAATTTCGACGAAGGATTTGATATTTTTATTTATATATATATGTATTTGATTTTTTTAGCATTATTGTAAAATTTTATATTAAAAAGTTGCATACATTATTTCTGCCAAATGACATTTCTCTCAAAATTGCTTTTCAAAGCATAGTTTACCAAACGGCTTTTACATTTGCCTAAAGTCCTTTAGGCTAAACTTTCGGTAATAATGATTATGTAATATGAAACCACTAATTTGAACTTTCATTTTCGGTAAGGTCCATGACTAAGACTTTGATTTTGTTAATGGTTTATAATCGCCGTGTGTCTAAATATAAATTGTGATAAATGAATTAGCAAATGGTGGTTACTAGAGGTAATGATTCACTACAACTATTCAATTTAGAGTACAAATGAAATTCGGGTAAACTCCAGAATCTATAACAAGGTCCTGACTGTTGGGTATGTAGGGTAAATTCCATATTCCAAAAATTATTGAACATATTTCGACCGATATTTGGAACCTAAAACCGCTCACTTTTGTCATTTAGACCCATTAATTTTGAGCTTTTTCATTTCTAACCTATTAGGACTAGACACCTTAAATTTGAGACCTATTTATGGCCCTTTTCAATAACTTTGGGTTAATAAATGGGTTTGAGACCCATTTCGACAAGTCTAAGTAACTGGAATTCCAAGCAAAATTTGGTTGGAGTTGACGCCAATGGAAGCAATGCGATCAATTAGTTGAATATCGGGGGCCAAGTTGCAATTATAGACACTCAAGCTCGTGATGCGAAAAGGACTTGAACACGTGCGAGTTGCGAGCCAAAAATAATAAGATAGGATTACGTACGAGTGGCCACACCAACCAAAAGTCACAAATAGAAATACGCGCGAGGCGCCTGGCTTACATGTCAAAGAAGGTTTCTCTCCATGCAAGACATGCAAAACTGTCCGATTTAATCAAATTTTCTTATCTTTCTTGTGTTTTCTGCGTCTTTTTTTCAGTTATTTGCGATCGTGCGATGTTATTGTCCGATTTGATTCCACATGACTTTTAAATCTCGCCGGCAATCTTCAAAAAATGAAGAAAAACGAGTGAGCATGTCTAATTTTGCTATGCATCCGCTATTCTTTTCCGGTTCCATAGCAGCCGAATATATTGCAAGAGTCCTTCAGATTGTAGTACTCTTGTCTTTTTAAGAATAAGAACGACACTGCCAGAATTTTGTGGCTTTTCATCTCGATGGTGAAACCCTGGAAGTGGAATTGGTGAATGATGAGTTGTGATGGCAAGGTTAGAAGTGTGTCTGCAGTCCAAATTTGCTGTTCTTACAGAGAGCAAAACCAATGGTCGCTCCTTCGCAATCAGAGGGAAAGCTTCCTACGTGTTCTTTTAACAGCTAACATCTGTTAACAGCTACGTGTTCTTTTAACAGCTAACAGCATTGGTGAATGATGAGTTGTGATGGCAATGTTAGAAATGTGTCTTCAGTCCAAATTAGCTGTTCTTACGAAGAGCAAAACCAATGGTCGCTCCTTCGCAATCGAGTGGAAACACTCGATGGTCGATGAACATGTGGAAACGAACTCAAATGGAAAGTCTCGGAAACTCATTATTACTATTCGATGGCATAGACCCGTACGGCAGTTCGTTCGCCAGCTCCGTATTTCTTTTATAGGACTGCAACAGCGGGGGATATTCTCTTGGCCGCATTTTTCAGGAGGTGATAGTCTCGGTGCAAGAATACGAACAAGAAAGAGCCGAGAGGCAGATTCTGTGTCGTTAGATGAAGACACCAACGAAGACATCCTCTGCCCTCAGAATTGACAACTAAGCGAAGCAAACGGTGCATGCCCTAGAACGCCTCCCTGGCGAAGGAATATGTAAAGGAAACAGAAAGAAGAACAGCAAAGCGGCGAAGATGAAGAAGCTTTACCAAAAGAAATGGCGACAGGCTCGCTCTTCCGGCATGAATAGTGCTCGGTGGTTTTGAGGGGGAGCGGCGGTCGAGATTCTGGCCTGTTTTACTGTATTGCTTTGGTAACATAATGATGTTAATACTATAAAATAGATGACGTTCTTTTCTTTCGTTTCGACTTTTGTTTCTCGCTGCTCTGGCGTCTGTTTAAACCAGTCTCAGAAACCAGGCTCAGTGACCGCGCATTCCCACTGAAAAGCACGCTTTATCGCCCACCAACCCACGCGCGACGAAGAACCACGTGCTCTCTCTTCATCATCTCTCTCCCCAGGTTTGAATCTGAAAAGGAAAACAGAAAGCTCTCTCGTTCTGTAGTTTCTTGATATTCTAGTGCGAAAAGCTTGAACCGAGTTTCCTTTTTTTCTTTCTTTTTTCATTTGGGTTGCAGGTTCTTGTAGTTGCAGAGTTCTTCCAGTGTCCATGGCCATTTCAATGGGAAGCATCTCGCCTGGAGTTTTGGGAGCTGTCAACTTGTATATAGCACTTGAGCTAGTGAATGTAGTGTTTGGGTTCGTTTTGGTGACGTGGGTTCTGATTGACCTTCGGAAACAGAGAAGATATGGTGGTGGTGATGCAGAGATAATCCACAGCGACAGAGTAATGAGCAAACTTCGAGTCTCTTCAATGGCGATTCTGCTTTGCAGTGTCATAATTTCCATGGTATACGTCAGCTTTTGTTTTTATCATTATTGGGTTCACAGAAATGTGGATGGTGGGAGAGGGAAGTCGGATCTGAGAGATTTACAGACGGAAGCCTGGAGAAGTGATTGAGAGGGTGGGAGAGGGAAGTCGGATCCCCACTTTCGCGCGCTCTCCCTCTTGCCGCGCTGTGGTCGGAAAGAAGACCGAGTGGAGGAAAGCAGGAAATGGAGGCGAAAGCAAATGGCAAATTGTCATCGAATGAAGTCACTTAACTACTGATTCTCATTGTACGAGCTTTGAGATTGATCCGAAATTTTATGTTAAAAGGACAGACTCCATTTGAGACTAGGAGAAATACGCATTGTCGAAAGAAGTACAGCATATAAACCAGTAACAGCATTTGAAGTAAGAAGCCTAGGAAAGACAACTCCAACCGATGCCCAACCGATGCCCGAAGTTGGAGAAGCCACCAGAGTCTCTAGAATCTGAAAAAAGAAAAAGAAAAAAAGATCAGAACAGAATCAAACCTTGTTCATATCAACATGAAAGATCTATCTTCTTCGAACCGGAAAGCCCATATCGGAAAATAAGAAAAACAATGTCCTCTCTTTGAAAAATGGAAATCAACACCGACAGAGCTCTTGACCCTGAAAGTGGACAGAGCCAAACTCGATGGACATGTTGCTGCTGCTGAAGCTCAGCCACCTGGACAGAGCTCATTTCCGATGGCAGAGCTTCACGTACCGTCGAGCTGAGCCTACACCTCAGGCAGCCTATGTTTTTCTGTGCAACGAGAACAGGAACTTATACTTACCAGTATATAGGGAGGTTGAGTTAATAGCAATACAGGGTGCCTCCGAGGCTCATCCAATCTCTGCTGCCCTCGCCGTCTGTTGGAGCGGTGAAGGTCATCCAATCTCTGCTGCCCTCGCCGTCTGTTGGAGCGGTGAAGGTAACGCGTCGGCACCAGGCGTTCAAGTCGAACACGGACACGGAGAACAGACCCAAGTACAGCCTCCGCTTGGCTTCCACGTACACTTGGATCTTCACCTCCTTGCTCTCCAAGGCACGCACCATGCCCCTCACGTACAAGTCATTGACGATCGGGATCTTTAACGGCGCCTCGGCTCGGACAGTGGTCACGTTGCCGGGGCCCTGGATGAAGGCCGGAATCAGCATGGGACCGGCGAGGTGTAGATGATCATCAAAGTCCATCAGGAGTTGCATGTCGCTATACTGCATGGCAAAGCTCTGGCTGGGGTTTTTTACTGAAACGGTCATATTCCAGTGGCCGGTGATTAAAGAGGGAGAGATCTCGAGGGATGTGAGGGAGGAGGCCGGGCTGATCTCTATACTCGAAGGGAAGAGCAGAGGTACAAATGAAAATAACAGCATTCCGGGGACAAAGAGAACTGTTGGAACAAGAAGGGCAAAAGATACACAAACCTCGAGGTGATTTGCCATTTTGAGCAGATTTTTGTGGGTGAAAAGCCGATAATTTATGATGCTTATATTAATTCACGTAAAACTGTTTTCTGTTCAAAAACTGTTTCTTACGTAAACTATTTAAGGAAAAAAATTGTTCAAAACAGTTTACGTAACAAAAAAAATTCGAAAAGTCGGGAGAAGTTTACGTAACTTTTAATGTTTAGAAAAAGAATTCGAAAAGTCGGGAGGCAGTTTCCAACCGCGCAACAAATCCGAGGGCGAAAATATAATTCTCGCCGCGAAAAGACGATTTCGCCCTCGAAGTCCTCACCGCCCTCGGTCACGTGACCGACCCTTGAGGCGAACGTTGAAAAACCAATTCGGAAAAAAAATCGAGGGATTTATGCCAAAATCTCGAGATACTGGTTGGGGCGAAATCAATAACCACCCTAAAAATCTGGGGCCGAATCGTAAATTTCCCCGGTCGAAAATCACAAAAAATCAAATTTTCGCTCCTGCAAATCGGAAGTCGCACTCGCCAGAGAAAAGCTCCTCCCAAAAACCCCTAAAACCCTCTCTCTCTCTCTCTCTCCGTCTTCATCAGCAGCCATGGCGATGCGCTTGGTCCGCTTCCGGCGAGCCCTCGCCGCGCCGCCGCCGACCGCCCTCCGCCGCCCCCTCGCCGCGCTCCCCCCGGCCCCCGCCGACCCCGCGCCGGCGCCGTCCCCGTCGCGGCCGGCGAGGCCGCCTCCCGCGGCAACCGCGCTGCGGCCTCGCTCCTCGTCGCCGGCGGCGGCGTCGCTGTTCTTCTCGCGGTCGCTGGCCTACAACGCTGGCGACAAGATCGACCCGGACACGGTGCTCTTCGAGGACCCCAAGCCCACGCCCGAGGAGATGGTTCGCACCTACGAGGAGACTTGCGCCAAAGGGCTCAACATCAGGTTACATGATAAAAAGTGTTGTAATATTACTGAACTCACTTAGTTTAGCAATAAAATAAGCGACACGAATTCTTGTTCACCTGCGATCTCTCTCTTTCTGTGGTGTATGCTTCCATCCGGATGCACATGTATGCGTGTATGTGTGTGTCCTTTTCTTTTTGTCCATGCGCTTGAACCCGAGAGAAAGATATCTCCCTTAGAATGATTAGTTGTCATGTTTATCTAATTGTTTCTGTGGCCAGACTATGGAGTATACAGTGCTAGATCTAGTCCAAAGTGTTTAGGTTAGTGCCTTATCAATTTTGTGACAAAGACTCCATTTTGTTGTTGCCCATTAGTGGTAGCTTGAGCATTGCCAATTGAAGACAGAGGTGGAGTGGGTCATCAAGGGGCTTTGGAGCCTTATGTTTAATTTATAAGATGTAAAATTTGAAAATGAGTGTTGCTTGGAGATTTATGGGTGTCTCAGTACTGGAAATGCTTAGGGATAAGTCAGGTGCTGCCGAAAAGCATTGCCAATACAGGTTGGAAGTCTAGTGAACTCTAATTTATGGGAGGGATTGAAGCCCTCCTCAACAGCAAAAGAAAAAAAAGGGATTCCTGGGAAATTGGGAGGCTCTTCCGATGCAGGGAAGAGGTGATATGGTAGTTAAGGCAGAATGTCAGTGGTAGTGGTGTAAGGTGACATATCTTGTAGAATTGGCTAGTGATTTTGAAAGAGGCTGAAGTTTCTCTCTTTCCTAACTGGTTGCAACTTGGGGAGGTCAGCCCCTGGGCTAAAGGTTTGACTTGTTCTCATAACTCATTGAAGCTGCTCAAGTGTCTGCGCCTTTCCACCCAATAGGGGCCATGCGGATGAACCAAATTGGAATGAATAAATTAATCAGACTGGAAATTGGCACCGGGATGAGCCAAAAAATGTTCAGGGTCTGAATTGAGTATTTCTTATGGGGAAAGATTAAATGAATAAATTAAACGATACTAATAGCCCCTAAAATTTGGTCTAATGTGCATTTTCATCCTTGACTTTTAATTCATTCTGTGTCTTCTTTGAACTTTCTTCTACAATGTAGTCTTTTTGTTTCATTGAATGAGGGAGAAAGAAAACACATGTCCCTTAACTACCGCATTATGTGCAATCTAGTCCCTATACTTTCAATTTGTCAATCTAGTCACTCACCTTTCCACAGCAAAATCAGATTGGTCATGTGGTATCATTCTCAAGTTTTCATAATTGTAGTGTTGTCTAAATTGAAGATTATCTTTTCATTTCAATTTATTTTCTAAATCAAAAATAATTTTTTTTTATAGTCAGCGATCCTTGTGAATTGTACAAAAGACTTCTTTGACTTTGTAAGGAAAAGTTGAGGAATTAGATTGAGCGAATTGTAATTTGAGGGACTCGGTTGCACATTACCCAATAATTTGGGACTTGTGGTGATATTTTCCCATGGGTGATCAAACAAAAGGACCACATTATACATTCACAAGTAGTTCAAGAACCGCATTGAATGAATTAAAAGTAAGGATGGCATCGTACATTGGGCTGAAGTTTAGGGACAATGACACTATTGTCCCTTTTTAGCCTTCTGACAGCATTTCTTCTCGCTGTACTTAGGAATGTCATGGTAAGGCTTTTTCTTATCTTGTAATTTTCTTGAGTAAATGTCAAGTGAATGATTCTCATAATTGAAAGCTAGGTAATAAAATTTGTTTTCTGCATTTACACTAGATATGCCAGTTTCAGCATCAAAATCTTAGTGGTAGGTCTCATTAACTTAACCAAGTACATAACGATTTCCCTAGTTTTGCTTGAGGCACATTCGTAACACATGTTCATTGCGTAGCTGTTAATACTATGTGGATGACCCATTTTCTACAAAGCAACTTAAAGCATAACTTGCTTTTTGGTCACATGGTCCTTTCCAATTTGCCATTAGTTGTTTCATTTTATTTATTTATTTTTTATCATCATGTTATATCTTGATTTCAACAAATTTGACAGATCAAGAGCCTCTTGGGAACAAATGTTGAGTGGATGTACTATATTCTCGAGGCATTTAATGCTGGTAATTTGCAACGCTATCAAGAACTATGTCATGTACACAATGCTGCTCTCAATGCACAACCTGGTTTAGTTGAAAATGAGAAAAAACTATTGGAGAAAATCAACATTCTCTGCCTAATGGAAATCATATTCAGGTCCCGCTTCCTATTCTTTTTCGTATCTCCATTTCTGTCATACTTAGTATTTCATATTTTGCATTATAAGCATATATTCCTCCCCATATAAAGTATACAATTTTATCCTTGCAGCCGTGCATCAGAAGATAGGACAATTCCACTGAGTGTTATTGCTGAATGCACAAAGCTTTGTGTAGCTGATGTTGAGCACCTTCTCATAAGAGCCTTTCTGTAAGTCTTCCCAATTCTTTTGTATCTCTCTTGGTGGTTGTGTCATTCTGTAACATCTTATTTGGCGGGCTGTTCTATGTCATTGGATGAGAAGATTGGATGTGATCATTATTATGGCTGTGTATATGATCCTTCTCTAGTTTTGAGTTCATTGGGCTATAGTTTGACTTGGCCTTATGGTGCAGCTGTACACATGAAGCTTTAAGACAGAATGAACTCCATCTGAATAGATTGGTGGTTTAGATGATTCAAAAAATGAATACTTGATAATCTTATGGATAGGTGGAAGCTTTAAGAGAGCATAAAAGAGCCTTTCTTTTTCTCATTGGTCTGATCCTGCAGATACATGGGCAGTGAAGGTCTTTTGTTCTTTCCTACATCTCTTCAATTTTGGTTATCCCAAAGTCCAAGAGGATTGCATCGTTTTCTCGTACCTTGTCATTTTTTTTCTGAAAGACTGTTTTTTGCCCGTTCATTCAGTTGTATTTAACTAAGGTTATGTCGATACAGGTTCATCTTATTTAGGGTCTAATTGATCAAGTAGAGGGAACAGTGCATGTTTCCTGGGTTCAACCAAGAGTTCTGGGCATTTCGCAAGTTACATCCTTGCGAGATCGGTTGGATGGTTGGCTGGATAAAGTACACACTGCTTTGTTATCCGTTGAAGCGGAAACACCTGACCTTGTAACATCTCATGACTGAATGTGCCAACAACGAAACCAAAGGAGGTGAAAGAAAAGAGACAAGTGTGAGGCAGTTGGGCGCTTGGTCCATATTAGGGCTTTCCTTCTGTGTCCCTAATTTTTCTTCAATTATTTTTCATTGGAAGTGGCTGTCTCATTTGCTTTGGGTGAAAATATTCAGCAATCGATCGCAGACTTAGTTATTAGGTTAAAGACAAGCATTTACTTCCTAAAGACAGCAGAATATGCGAGGAGAATCTCATTCAATATTCCTGATTTGATCCGTGTCATATGTATGATTTGCTCATTATATTTTTCAAATGGACATGGAATTCGATGTGCAAATTGCCTCACTCTCGTGGCCCGAAGTGCATTGTTCGTGTTTCTAGGGGCATATCATGCAACTATATGTATCTGCATGGTCCATGGCCTTGAATTCTTCGTGATTGAAGATTTGGGTTTCAGCAAATTCAATGTATCAAGGACTCGGCCTCGTGCGCGCGCATTGCTTGTGCGTCTTAGGGCATTTAGGCGTTGCCATTGTACACATCTGCATGCTCCATGGCCTTGAGTTTTTCACGATCGAAGATTTGGGTTTTCGTTTCCTGCAAAGTGATGTATTGAGAGCCATGTCATACGAGACCATCATTTCCACCAGCTATCGGCGATTGACAAATGGGAGTTTTCATACCATACCGTTCCCCTAATTAGGATGATCTGTGTCCAAACTCAATGAATTTCTTTCTTGCTTCAGTCGTCTAGCTATTCTATTTAGCATCTTTTTGAAGCTATCCATACCCCCTCCAACAAGGCGACACCTGCTTGAAATTTTGGATCCGTTCAGTGGCATGATACCAGCCAACCAGTACTTTAGAAACTGCTCAAACCCGTTTGCCTTGTGGAGATTCGAAGTAAGGCATGGACACTTAGCTGGAGAATAGACCGCAAGGCAAACTACTCAGCAACTGGAGTTAAAAGCACAGTGAAGAACTACAGGCTACTATGTATAATAGAACTACAGAGGAGGAAGATCCAAGATTTTATAAGGCAGGAAAAGAAAAGGAAAGAAGGGGGCATTCCCTCAGCAAAAAATACTCTTGCTTGAATCTCTTCTTGACATATACATTCCCCCAGGGTATTTTTGAAAAATAAAGGGACAAATACGAAAAAAATAAAGAAAAGGACTAGAAATGCGAGCAACACCCCATTCTGACGACTCCTGCTTGAAGACAGTTTCGGTGATCTGCATTCTCTATTGTACTACAATCAACCAAGAACCTGAAGTGAAGTCTCGAGACTGACAAACTTGCTATTCTTATGTCAATCAAAACTAGTGTTGTTTACAACATAAAACACAATCAATTCATACACTTACCTCCCGTTTCATGTCTACTTTACACTTGCTCTGAATCTCAGATAAGTCCTTGTATTACTCTTGCCTAATGTATGGTGAAGAGCTCATGTCTGTACTGTAAAACGAATCCTCCTGCCCGCAGTAATAGTTTCCGTCTCTCTCCTCTTTCCACTTGAGAACCTCCCTTATATACTCGAACGACTCATCAACAGTTACTCGATCCCTTGCTCTAGCTTGGCACACGAAAAGTGATGGAAGCAATAAACGTGCGAAATACGTGCGATATATGTGCAATCTTAAAAGATACTGATAATCATTGGGGATGGGGTAGTATCAAACATTGTCCGATTATCTACTCTCCCTCCTCTTTGATCCCAACTCTCTACACAATTCAATTCTTAAGTTTTGAGATCCATGCAACATTTCTAGTGCATTCGATCCGAAGAAAAAGGAAAGTAAAATTGTCAAATAACATCCGAGTCCCTCAAAATCTTTACTTAATGGGACTTGGTACTTAGAGTGGGTCCCACAGCCTCGTTAAATTCTTCTAATTTTGGAATCTAAGTGGGTCGACTTAGGTACCTGATATATCTTGAAGGTTAAACACAGCATTGAGTATGGTGAAAGCAAAACAGACGTGGGCATCGAATCAAATTCTCTGAAAATTACGTAAAAATGGATATTTTCTTGGATTCATTTCTGACCCTACACATACACACTCTCCCACTGATGTTCGTCCTGAGTGCACGGATGTTCCCAAGTCCCGTTTCAGGATCAAGGTGCGTTTCTCCTTTGATGCTCGCCAATTTAGTCGAATCGCTATTTGCGATTAGCCTGGGAACGTAAGAAATTTGTGGAAATTTCCGGCGCTCCGCCTAGTTGGTGGAAATTTCGGCTGCTTGATCACCTTTCGCTGTGCCACCATGAAGCAAGAGCAGTAAGAGAACGCCGCTTCTGCAGGAGCAAAGATAGACGAAAAGAGACGAGAGCTCGGTCCCTTTCTTGTCGCTGTAGAAACCCTAAACTCAAACACAAGGATAGTTTTTAAGTTCATTCATGAACACTTTTTTCTGGCACTGTTTCTATTTCTAAGCGTGTTTTAAAGTGGTTTGTTTGCTATTTCTGTGCAGTGTCATTTTAGTACATAGTATGTGAAGTTCATTACGATTTTCAAGTCAAAGATGATGCATAAAGGTCTAAATCGACATATTTCGTGTCAAATCCGTCTTAGTTTATTACGATTCGCTTAAAATCTTCTACTCAAGTTCGGTGCTCATAAGGGTCTCATATTTCATCTTGACAATATGCCAAAACAGTACGTTTCGGGTTCAGATTTAAGCCATTCTTCAACCCAAACGCAATCCTTTAACTCCTTCATAACATTGTGAATCATCATTAAATTGCTTTCGGTTTACCAAGATTTCTTCAAAAACATCACTTGACCTGTGATAGACATTTTGAAGAATGAATTGTCGTGGGAGGGGTTAGAGGTTAGGCTCGTGCCTTATTGGAATTAGTGCATATGCCTAATCACTTGGGCATCCCAATGCTACTACAATATGCATGCTAGTTAATCTACTAAAAACTACAATCGGCTTAACTGTTACTTTCAAAAATTCAAGTTGCACTGGAAGGGAGTTGAATCTGGACCCTCCTGGATATGTTAGTCTTCCCCTTCCTTCTGGTCAATGGGGTTTATATATGTCTATCGATACCTTATCAAGCATTTGATGACAAATTATGCTTATCAATGTAAAAGTAACTGGCCCATCATCACTAGTTACATTGGTGATTTGGTTGGGTATCTGAGCACTTGCTTCGTGTTTCTACGACTCATTTTGGTTTTTGGCTGAATATGGGTTCCTCTAATCCATAGGAGAACCAATGAACTGAAGTCGGCAATCGATGTTCCTAATGATGTCATCATGAAATTTAGGAAATTCTGGAATTGCTTCAAGGATGAGCCACTGAAAGGTATTGATAGTTAATAGGTCCTGACTTGCCGTGCTAATCAATGTTTTTAAAGAATTTTCCCTTATGCGACATCTATGTTATTTCTCCTTGAATAGTCGATTCATTCTAAACGCTGTCATTCGTGGTATATGTCCTCAAGTTTTTGGACTCTTCACAATGAAACTTGCAGGTGATTTCTGTAATACGTTGGCAAATCTCTTCTAGTTCTGAAAATTCTTTTATGCTGCCCGAGTGTTAGATATTTCCCTGGCATAACTTCAGCGATGAGTGATAACTTAGTGGGTAATTTGCTCATTCATTCCTGTTTGTAGCTTATATCCTTATGCAGTGGGGTTGGTTGACTTCTTTAATATCGTCTTTTTATCCTTTGTCAACTTCAGTTGCTTTGACGCTCATTGGAGGTGTTCAGCATGTTGATGCTATGGGAACAAAGATTCGAGGAAAATCTCATTTGCTTCTGGTTGGGGATCCAGGTAAATATTAGACTCAACATTTCACTACAATATGTGCCTTTATTGATTCTTGTTCTTCAAGAGTCACCAATGCACTTTGCACATCATCACATGTCATCTCAGATTGCTGATTGTATACTGAATATGCATGCCTGGACTATGGAACAACTTGTAGGTACTGGAAAATCCCAGTTCTTGAAATTTGCTGCCAAATTGAGTAATTGATTGGTCATAACTACTGGCTTGGGAAGCACAAGTGCTGGATTGACTGTAACTGCAGTTAAAGATGGAGGTAAGATTGAATGAGTTAATGAAAATGCCTGAGTTAATTACTGCTTACATATTTGTCAGGTTGTTTATCTTATCTTCCCTCTGGTCCTCATCTTATCCATTCTTCTTTATGGATTGTATTTAATTTTAATGTTAAAGCTTATGTCAATTTAATTGCTTGCAGAGAGGAATGCGAATCAGTACTGTATGCCCGCTCAGATGGCTTAACTAATTTCTGCTAGCAGTCACTTTGTGACATCTTGACTACACATACCTCAGATGGCGGGCAATAAACTTTGATACCCGAGGCAGTGGAAGAATTTTTAGCTTTGAACCACTTGGATGTGTTGTGAGGGTGTGAATACTCGAAAAGCAAAGATTTTGCAGCCCACTCTAGGTACCAAATTTTTGGTGTCTGTCGTTCTATTACGATTGAGGACAGAGCTACGGAATTGCTTTTGATGGAAGCAAGTGCTTTTCAAATCTCCGCCTCCTTATCTTCTTAAGACCGGGAAGGTAATAAAAATATTATAATGCCAATGTCAAATGTTAACCATTTGCTTGTAGTTGTCTTCCTTTTCAGCTTTCTTAGGGTTCATACAAAGTTTTCTGAGCTAAGGTTCTGGGCATTTCTTATGAATGAAACTTTATGATTCCTAGTCATCCAATGTGAGACAAACCTGTCAAGAAAGTTCTGGGTTTAGATCTTCGCATTTGATGCCTAATTTGCATTGGGTATAATCTAGTTCCAACATCGGGCCTTCAAGAGCCTAAAGAGTGCCCAACGTTTTGCTGATGGGCCCATCTGTGGCCCATCGACTAAGCCCGCATCTATGGCTCTTAAAGGCTCAATGCATTAAGTCTGATCTAGCCAATTAAAAGTACATTTACGGCCGAATGTCTCGACACGTGAGAATGAAGGGCCTGGTTTGGACCCTTTATGTTCAATACATTGGGCCAATTGAAAGCCCATTAAGTTCCAATATACACCTGGTCTTGACCCACGAAGATAAAAGGCCGATATTATAGTGCCAAACTTGGCCCAATCAATTAAGGCCCAATGCATTGGGCTGAATCCGGAACTAAGTATTAGGCCAAATATTGGACCATCAACAGTCCATTAAAGTTCCAATATTTGGCTAAGTATAGCCCATGAAAAATAATGGACCTCCGGTGGAGCCAATGGCCACCTATATGAGGCCCAACGTTAAATGGGCCAAAAATCATGGGCTTGACAAATGCCCTAAAAGCCCAACATATTAGGCTGAAGATGGCCCATAACAGCTCTGAAGGGCCCAATATTGCAAAATGGGCCTATCCTAGTTGGGCCTAGCTTGGGCCTTGAAGGCCCAATGCGTTTTGCAGAATTTGGTCCATTAAAAGTAATGGCCAAACGGCTCTTAAAGGCCAATATTGAAAAATGGGCCTATCCTAGTTGGGCCTAGCTTAGGCCCTAAAATCTGGGGCCGAATCGTAAATTTTCCCGAGAGGAAATATTGGCTGTGTTTAACCTTCCACGTAGGTCAAGGGTAAGACCATTCAGAATCCGACACGTGGCTCTACGTTGGTGACGGCGTGAGAGGTTCAAAATTTGGGCGCGCCGCTCCTGGGCCCACTACTCTGACGCTCTCTCTCCTCTGCTCTCCTCTGCGACGCCTGTGACCTGTCGACTCCTCTATCTCTCCCCCGTTCTCCGTTCCGTTCCGTTGCGGGGGAGAACAAAAACGAACCTTCGCCTTCCATTTTCTCTTCCCCTCCTCTGCTCTCTCTCCCCGTTCTCGCCGACGCTCCTCCGCACGACGCCGACGCCCCTCCGCCTCCACCTCCACAGGTTGCCTCCGTCGCCCCCGACTCCGACGCCGACGCCTCCACCTCCGCCTCTGCGAGGGACATCGACGACCTGCCGAAGAACGCAGCCAACTATCCTATCGGTCCTTTCGGCATGAAGGTTAGTCTCATAGAGTGGATTGCGAATCCGAGATGTGCATTTTATCTCTTCGACATGTGTTCTTGCTATGAGATGTGATAGTTTGTGTCTATAGACTGATCTGTTTACACTTGGAGTGCATTACTGGTCTCATGCTGGTTTTGATAGTTGTATTTTACTTATTGTCTAATCATTGTTCGTTTGATGCGCTACAGTAACGTCTCGCGTTTGGTGTTTATATATGGATCTTCGCGCTGATGAGTTCCTTTCCATATTGTCGAGACATTCAAGTCAGAAGACTGCGGTTATAGGCAATTCTAAATGTTTGAATGGGAGAGTTTTTTCGTTTTTCTGACAATGTTGGATTAGTTAATCGCTATATGTTCAAATGGTGCGGATGTTTTGTCTTTTCTGTTTCTGAACGAGCGCTTGCTGTGAACTCATGCTGTCACTTTGCATTCAATTTTGTCAATCCAGTGAAACAAAGTGATAAATACAATCGACTATTTTTTTTCCCTATTTGCTAAGTGCTTATCACAAAATGAAATCATTGGCTCAACAGGACCAGTAAAGCTACATTGACCAATAATTTTGATCAGAATAGTATAGAATTTTTGGTCAATTATGCATTGTGAAAGTGCAATTTGGAGGCTTTACATGCATTGTTATGATATTGGTCAGTAAACAGAAAATGCAACTCAATACTGGGAGTTTACAAAGTTGTAGAAGCATGTTGCTTGGTGGCTGATTTTTCATTTGCGAGTCCAAGTTTGACAACCAACGAAAGCTGTTTACCATTGATTATCGAGTTAAGGTAGGAGCCTGGATTTCCTAGAGAAAATGGTTCCTCAATTACTACAGACATCAGCATAAATCCTCGCTAAGCATTTGCTCCATCATGCAAGAAACCGGCCCTATAATTGCCCTGGACCTGGTCTTTCTGCTGCTGTGTCTGAATAATCGGACAAGAACAGGGACGGGGAAGGTGTGGAGCCAGCATTTTATGAAGCCTCATAATCTGCTCCTCCTGATTGATGTCCTTAAATTCTTCCTGGAATTCTTCCAAGCTTCCAAACTGCAGGCACCAAAATCGATTGGGGAGGTATCAGCCAGATTCAAATCCATCATAGATCTAGAAAAAGTACTCTGATATATTCTAAATGTCCATGTAGACAAACCTTCCCAGCATCAAGAAAATGCATAAGCATAAAAAGCTCATCCAGATTATTCTGAAAATGTACCAAACAAACAGTTGTGAGTAATTGTTGCTAATAACTTAAAGTAAAACAATGGTAATACAGAACACAGACATGAATAGAAGAAAAGCTAGAAAAGGGAAAAATTCCACACACAAGATAATCTAATCCTTAGTTCTGTTACCACAACTAAGACACTGGTGCTTGGCTTAACTATTCCATGCTTTAACCAACATCCAAAGTTTACTCGCTGCGAACCACCCACCTAAGGTAATTCTTCTAAATTACTTACACACATAATTAACACTAGTCTTGACTCCACCCGGAAAAAGTAAAGGAACTCAGACTTGTATCAACAAAAATGCTCCACTGACATTCTCTGAATGAAAAGATACTATAAGGTTGTTACTAACTAATGACAGAACCGATAAACAGAACGTGTGGTTCAGTGTTCAGAAGGAAAGATTGACAATTTAACCAAGAAATTCAGTCAGCATTCCAAACTCAGTCGCTCAAACCCAAGCCCCTACTAAGTTAGTAAACACCGTCCTCAAATTGTTCTCAGCACATGCCACAAGAGGATGGAAACAAGATTATATGCAGAATTTAAAAAAAGCTAAATCTAGCTGCAAATGTAATTGGGTTTGCTTATCCCATCAGTCTGTACGGCCATAACAGTTTTTCTCTCCACATCAGGTTAAGAAATTGAGTAGGCCATAATCTGTAAAGATATGGGCAATAAACTCATGACATTTTGGCTTGCACCTCAAGAAAACTACACCCTCCATCATCTTTAAAAAAATAATGGACATGTGATTTTCTCTATCAAAGGCTTCAATGGTCAGTGAATCAAACATAAGCTAAGCATTCAAGTAGGAAGTTGTTATAAGAAAAAACACTACAAGATTTGAGTGAATGCAGATCTAGCTATAAGTCGAAAGTTGTTCAAGTGAATCCCAATCCTTCGCAGTACTACCATTTCACACTTAGAACAGGATAATATTATAAACAACTCACCTGAAGTGGGGTTCCAGTCAATAGGACTCGATGTCTGCTTGAATACTGCTTCAATGAATGGAACAATTTAGAATCCTTATTTTTCAAACGATGACCTTCATCAACAATCTGAGGGAAAACATCGTGTCAGCCTTCATCATGTTGGGTAATCTTTATGAGTTCAATTACCAACAGATCTTACCATGCATTCCCACTGTATCGGCTTCAATGATGCTGTGTCCAGATTAATCATCTCATACGATGTTAAGAGGACATCAAATTTTATCCGATCTTGCTTGGTCTCACTAACAAGCTGGCCAGATTTTTTTTTCTTGAGCTTCTTGCTCTTAGGAAAGTAAAATTCGTAGTCCCGTATAATGGTACGAGCTTGGGCAGAGCCAACATACATGACCTATGAAAGTACAACCTCACATCACGATGGTCACCCATACTGCTGATTAAATATGGTGTAATGAGAGTTTAATATACATACGACATTCAATTGAGGTGCCCATGTAGCAAATTCCCGTTCCCAATTCCGCAAAGTAGAAAGTGGAGCTACAACTAAGAATGGATATAAATTTTCTTCAAACAGAGATGCTAAAAAAGCAATACTCTGTATAGTTTTCCCTGCAAAAAACAAAGAATAGCTTACACAGAAAACACACAAGCAAATTCAGTGCATAAATTTTCCTCGTGACAAAGACTTACCGAGACCCATCTCATCAGCAAGAATCACATGTGTCTGTTTAGACCAAGAGAAGCGTAGAAAATTAAGACCTTCAAGCTGATATGGATGCAGTGAACCTTCATTATCACAAGCAACAGATGGACAAAGATAAGGAAAAAGACGGAAGATAAATCGAAGCAGCAATATGC
Source organism: Eucalyptus pauciflora (assembly GCA_007663325.1). NCBI lineage: Eukaryota > Viridiplantae > Streptophyta > Magnoliopsida > Myrtales > Myrtaceae > Eucalyptus > Eucalyptus pauciflora. The sequence continues at coordinate 72,977 of VMYD01000181.1, read as the reverse complement.
AACACCAACAAACAATGAGAATTATACCTCCTGTAAGAAATTCCGGACTCTGTTCATACTGATGAAACTCCTTCTGCTTCTTCCTCAGATCAGAAGAGTCTTGAAGGCTACTCTTTTGTTTAGCATAAGATGATCTGCGAGACCTGGTCTGTATTTGATTAAACTTTTCAATTTCCGGCTGGAACGCAGATATATCCGTCTCGAATTCCCAGTAACATTCATCATAGGAAAGCTCTTTCCACTTCACTAGATATTCCTTTTCATCATCATTTCCCCTACAGCATTCAGTACACGATACCACGCTCAATAATACAAATCAAAAATCAAAATACCAATAAATCGCCAGATGAGAACTTCGAAAAGATCAACATAGCATGGAAACTGAGGAATAAATAAAACCAGATCACAAATTAAATATTTTCTTGACTTCATTACCAAGTATAAAGAAGCCAATTCTTCTTTATGACAGTCTAAGTTGGAAAGATTGAAAAGTACTAGCAGCACAATGGATGTACAACATTATACCTAGGAGCACTTGTACTCAAAACCCCACCTCAAGAGTAGATTAGGTAGCAAAAATAAATTGTAACTCCCAAAGAACTAGAGGTCAAGATAATCAAACCTGCACGCAATAATCCGATCAACTGTAGTCCATTCTGGTCTTATGGCAAAAAATTCATCCTCGGCATTATTGTTTGATGCCATTTGCTTGTGGAAGTTGTTCACCTTTGTCTTTAACCGTGGAGTTGACTTGAAAGCTTTAAAAAACTCCTTCTCAGGGATCCTGAACAGAATATACGATGGAAGTTGCATAACAAGCACAGCTGAACACCCAACGAAAAGTTGGATTTCCCCAGCAATAGCAAAAGAGACACAAAAAGCAAAATCATAGAAGTAATCAATCTCATATGGCAATTCTCATTACTGAGGAAATGATGCAGCCTAAAATTACCAGGTGCAATGCAGAAAGGACAATCCCTTCCACTTCACAAGATATTGTTTCACAAAAATTTGCTTTGAACCCAGTGTAGAAGCATCGCTTTCGTCAGCTGCAGTGGGGCGCAGTTCACAGTCTAAAATCTTCTCAATATCATTTAAGGGGCTAACCTGAAATCACAAAATACCAGTTCTCACATAAGCTGAACAATTGAAAAGTTGCCAAAAGAAAGAAAAGAGAATACATATAATGGAGCCATACACATTCAGGACATTTCCAATTGCTGGGATAAGGAGCTTTGAGTGGTGGAATCAAACACTTGGCATGGTAAGAATAATTACATGTCTCACAGCACAAAAGATTTTCACTTTCACTACAGGCTTGACATGAATCTTCCTTCTGTTAATCAAAGAAAGCAGATAACCAGTTCAGAAATGAAAACTGCATCATTAAGGAAGCAACTGTGATCTAACTTTCATTTAGAAAACTAAACTAGATAACTAGGTTAACATAGCAGTATTATTACACGACTAATAACAATAAAAATGGCAAAACCGAGAATACGTGTTTCGAATCACAGTAATAAAAGATACAAGAAAAAGAAAATAAAACAAATCTCAAGCACTGCACAAAAGTACAGTGAACACCCAAATCCAAATTAGGGCACAATTGGAAGCCACTTTCCGTCACGAAGCTGATTAAATGACATTATGCAATCCTTACTGTCCATCTTTTCCAGCCCACTCCTCTGTTTCCATCTTAAATGCATACTCTCAAGTGTAAAGGAGAAGCATCGATTTAAACATGCTACACTCATGGAAAAAAAGGATGCTAATACAGACCACGTCATCCCTGACTATCTTTTCTAGCTTGTCCTGAGTCACCCCAGGTTTTCGGGGAACAAAATCATCATCATCCGATTCATCTATACTGTAAATTGGCCTTCGTTCTGATCTAGTACGTAGCCGTTCGACCAAGCTGCTCATATTCTGCAAGGAGAAGATAATTGCTCGTTTAATGAACTCATCACATAAAGTAAAACAAAAAAGCAAATCAAGAAGCAATACGTAAAACTTAAATTTGATGTCTGCATTACTGCAGAATAAAATCGTAGTAGCATTTAAGAGGCAACAAAAATAAATGATGATCCACCACTCTATAAACTTTGGCACATAAAAGGAAAAGATACAAGAAATCATACCCACACATATTGCTATCATATTAAATGAAACGAGATTTCTTGCATAGACTAGTCACAAAAAAGGTTATCATATCCACTAAACCAAACCAATTACTATTATAGATCTTGATGGAACTATTAAAACCTTTACATAAAAGATCAAGAGGGATACCAAAGGATCCTGAAGATCAGTCTTTGTGACGTATAAAGTAAAATTTGGAAAATCTCCTTCTCTGTCAACATGGATGTATGCAAACATAAGCATACAATCTATTGCTAAAACCACAAAGATATGGACAAATCCACAAGGACTCGAGTAGTTTGGGATGCTCCTTCTTATCAACATTATCACATCCACAAAGTTACTAATGTTCGCGATTGCCATTGGCAAGGATGCTTGTAAGAAAGAATCGTTAAAAATTCACGACAATTATCTTCCTGAACATTATCTAATAACAAGCCACAAGTCTTATGCCATTACTCCTAGAAGACCTGAACTTTCGAAATTTTATGAACCTCCCAATTGATAATACGCCACCTTAAAAACACAACTTTAACCACCTAAATGAACAAAAGAATGTTCACCAGTGAAAAAAACTAATTTTTTTCCCTTGTTCAGACTTGGCCATTATTCAAAACCTGGTTATTACAGTTCTTGGATCTACAATATAGTATGTAAACTTTTAACTTTCATCTGACATCTAACCAAAATATAATCAACAGCCACAAAAATTTTCCCAAACACCTAGAAGCTGATGTAAGCAGAAAAACTTAGGGAAAAATTTCAAGAAAGAATCCTTGTCCGAAGGAAAATGTTGTATTTGAAACTTCATCATTGCATTTAGCTGCCACTTCTTCTTGTTCTATTTCTGCCTTTACACATTCCATCGGTTCCCATTCTCTTTGTTTCCTCATATAACAGAGTTATATACAAGACAAAAGGATTGAAAAGATGACAACCAAACATGAATGCAAGAAATTTAATGCTTGTTAAAATATACCCAAAATGCTTCCATGGGGTACATGATTCTCCAACCCAATGCAGCCATTAGCTCTTCAGCCAATAGATGGGGAAAGAATTTGAACTCTTTACTTCCACTTAGGTACCTCTTTAATTAACCATTAGCATCAAACCTCCCATGCTGACATACACGTTCCATAACTACTTTTCTGTATCACTTTTCCATAAGGAAGCTCCGCCTCATCTTCTACTATGCCTTTGCCTTTAATATTCTCAAGCTTTTGCCAAAATATTTCCTTATCTTCGCCAAAAACACAGTCAACCAAGAACTTGGCCTCCATCATCATCATCATCATCATCATCATTATTATTATTATTTATTTTTATTTTTTTGCAACTGTGGACTGGAGTCCATGATGAATTTTATAAATTCAATCGGTTCAATTTTAAAGCATGTGACTGGTGTATTGCTGCTTGTATTTGGCCAAGAATAAAAGGAAGCATTGTTGTTTGCGGATCCTTTCGTCCACTAAACTCTCAGTCATCTCAATTCCAAACACTTCACTCAACTGAGGAATGTACAAAAGAATCAAATTAAGGCTATCGGATTCTCTTCCTTTGCGAATCCACATCTACAGATAGTTCTTCAAATGCCCAGAATGTAAAGGAGTCCCTCGAGAGGCAGGGTCCTCGAATTGCGCATTTCAAACTCGTTGCATCCGCAGCAGACATCCATGAGAAAGTATCACACATCTCAGCAAACCTAAAAGGGTGCCCTGCGTAACCTTCGACACAAGATCCCTAACCAAACCTTTGAATTACTTATTTCCTAAGAAAAGAACGGCGAACCCGGAGTATGAAATGAGAGAAAACGGGAGAGCTATCGAAGAAATGAAGAACGCGGGAAGACGAATTCCGGACTCCTGCCGACCTCAACGAATCAGACACAGCAAACACCAGTGACAAAAACCAATCGCCACTGACTAACGGTCGAAAAATCCGACCAAACCGACTGAAAACGACCGGAATCAAACAGCCTGCCGCTCAGAACTACACAAGATTCCGCGACCGAGATCGATAGCCCCGATCATTTCTACACGCGCAGGTACCGAAGCAAATCGCAAGCAGGGAGTTTTGCCCGGGAAAAATGAAGCGGAGGAACGAACCTCGGGCCAGGAATCCGCCGGCCGAAGAGAGGATCGAGCTGGTGGACGCTGCCGTCTAGGAGCCGCCGCCGCTCCTCAGAGGTCGTGGCTCCGCTCCGCCGCCGCCGCCCGCCGCCGGAGACGCCGCGCACTGTAGCAAAGCCGCTGGCCGGTAGAGAGAGAGAGAGAGAGAATTTTAGGGTTGAAAAGTTGAAAGATGAAGAAATGGAGGGGCCGCTGCAGAAGATTATAAATCAGTCGAGCAAAAGGAAAAAGGCACAGGATTTTTGCCTTTTTTGTTCAATTTCGTCCTCGTCCTCCAAGAGATTCTTCCAATCTAGTCACCTTCTTGCTTGGGACATTGAATTACCACGACATGGTGGCTTTACCTCCAGTTAAAATTGTTGGAAAATTGGGGAAAAGTAAATTATTTTTCCGATTAAAAGGAATGAAAAATGTAGTAGAGGGAAAATGACATGATTTTGTTTAGGATTCATACATATAAAGGGTGGATTTATGGATTATGAAGCTAGAAAATAATGTGATGAGTAGAAGAAAATTTACTGAATCAATGGCGGAACAATATCGACATTCCTTGTCTCTTTCCGGATATTACTATTCTGAGTTCTGTAACATCCCGCCCGCCAATCTTTTAAAATATCGTTAGGATGATATTTTGGCCGGTTTGGTTTTGTTTTTGGCGGTCGAGAGTGGTGTCCAGACCGCTTTCGCGTGTCTCGGTCCACTTTCCGGGATAATCTTAATGGCACACTTCCCTTGCAATAGTTCGGTAAATTTAAGATTTTACTTTCGGAATGCTCCTAAAAAGAATTACCCCAAGACCACGAGAAGAGAAACAAATTCCATTACCATTTATGCCAATATCAAATTCCATTACCATTTATGCCAATATATTATTGGTTGGATGACATCTAGCATGTACTTTGAATCCTTTTTGGGCTCCATACGAGGTCAAGTGACCCATTGATGCTTATTGTGGAAGGTAAATCCGCCCATTGAATTTGAGTAAATAACACCAGATTTTGCATTAAATATAGGTGACTAAATTAAAAACCAAAGATAGTAAGTGAGTCGAGTTGATGATATCTAGCATTTAAAATATTACCAAGACTTCGTTTATTTAGAAAAAAAAATAAATGACTTGAAAAATATTTTCCTCAAAATGATTGTATTTATCACTAAAATAATTAAATTAGTGAAAATTATTTTATTATCAACAACAATTTAAGTCTAAATATTTTTGTGAATGGTGAAATTTTTTCTATCTGTTCATTTTTATAAGCGATATAAGCAATTATTTTTAGAAAAATATTTTCTGAATCATTCATTTTGCTTAAACAAATTCACCATTATTACATTGTTGTTGCAATATTTTTGTGATTTCTTGAATGTTCTTTTCAATTGGTTGTCATTGTATTTTGGCGCCAACAACTAGAGCCTTTGAACTTTACCAATACAAGACTTTGAAAAAGGCGCTGTGCTCAAATGGTGCTAGAGCCAGCCAATTCTCTCCAAGAGAGCCAAATGCTTAAGTTAATTAAGTTTGATAAAGATTTTTTTTTTCATAATATGAAAAATTAATGCAAATATTGGTCTTTTATACTCTAATTGTTACATAGATTTTACGATATAAATTAGTTGGCCTTCGTATTTTAGAAACACTCACTTTAAATATCGATTCAACTCCAACTTTTTAACGGTCACTATTTTTAAAGCAAGAACAATTTTGCTTTATCTTTACATTTTTTTGTTTTCTAGATGCATGGTTTCCCTCGCGACCATCCAACAAACACTATTTTCAAATGAAAATAGTTTTGTCAAATAATTTACTCTAAAGATTCTCTAAAATTGAATTATTAAAGTGATGGGGGTAACATCAAGTTTCTTGATGACAATTAACATGTGAGTAGAGGTAATTGGTTCTATGATAGATGGTTTCCAACTTGCAACCAAGAACCATCCATTAATAATTGATTTCAAAAAAGTAGAACAGGAACCATTGTTCCCAGGTGGGCCATGAACCGGATGAAATGTCCCCCATAAATTCATTCCAGGGTATTCTGAACAGTTGACAATTGTAGCTTCCCGGCGATCCATTGAACCGGTCAAAATGTCTCCAACAAATTAATTCTCGGGTAATCTAAATAGTTGACAGGCGTAGCTCCAAACCAGATAGGCGTCATTGGCTTTCGAAAGCCATTGTCATTCACCTCATTGCAATTGCTTTGGAAGACGAATCAATTCTCTTCAACACCTATGGAGAATAATCCCTTGGCCTATCATCTCATTTCAGGTTTAAAGAATGTTGAACCAAAAACACCTCTAGCATTCAAGTTATTTGTTAGTCATGGAAAACACCCATAAGAGGTTTCCCTGTTTTTCATTTGGCCCATAGAATCGAACTCGCTAAGAGAGTCCCCCATTAACCGAAAAAAGAAGAAGAAGAATAAGAATAAGAATAAGAAGAGCCCCCAAAGCTAGAATCGAACTCACTTTGGTCATCTCGGGGCTCAAATACATCAAACTCAAGAGAACATAGATGCTCTACATAAAAATTAAATATATATATGTGTGTGTGTACCGATTAAGTTTGGATGGGCGAATCCATACCTAGAACTAGTATCGAATGGAACAATCCAATATGGTTCCAAGTGATTTCGATTCTTTTGCACACTCTTACTCGTAAGCCCTCCTTAAACCTCCTCAATCAATTAAATCCATTTGATATTTGTGCAAACAAACGGAAATTTGGGTCAAAACATGATTTAATGGGACCAAAGAGGAGAAGGGGTCCAAGATAGAGTTTCTGAGAGTTGAATATTTCCTAATTATATGTTTTGAGATTCTTAATGTCTTTTCCTCTTTGTAAATTGGTGGTGCACTCTCAACTGCAAGAGTCCAAATTCTAGTCAATACTAAGGGTACTGGTTCAACATAAGGAATTGCAAACTGTCCATTTATAACCATTTACAAATTTTTTAAATCGGAAACCGCCTAGACCCGATTGATGCTCCCCGTGATCGAAAGTACACTACAATTTCAACCCCATAGTCGTTTTTTTCCCAAATGTAATGAATATTTATGTTATGTTTATTTTTCCAAGAACTAAATAAAACTCTTACCCTTTATTCCCACTTATATGTTCACGTGGTTGCTTTTTGTCAGACTATTTTAAAATGAAGTTACTAATGGAATATTATTATTTGCCCTCCAAATCGTGACAGTTGTCACAACTTGCCTCATAACATCTCAACTTTGGCATCAATCATTGTTGTTTTCAAATTGATTTCAATGTCTTCAGCATTGACTCTCATGACATTCTCACTTAAAAGTCGATCCTGGGATGTCACGTGACCCATCTTCAAGAGAACTTGAAGGCAACATTGTCTTTATGTAATTAATGTAATTACAAATGACGTTTTGATGTATCAAAATTTTGCAATATGCCTCATGATCTTTTAAAATTATTTACAGTCTTCTCCTCGTACTAATGATAAATTACAATTTTAATTAGTATTTAAAAAATGAAACAAAACTAAAAAAGAAATGGGGGGGGGGAGGTTTGATCCCTTGCTTAGGTCTCAAATCAATTTTCACCTAAAATTTACTTGAGCATTTTAATTAGAGTAAATATCCCTTTGAAAATGATTTCTATAATCTCTCATCCCTAGAACTATTTATTGATTTCACTCCCTATCAGTTTTCCTTAATTAAAATTAATTCTCTCATTTTCCACAATTATTTTCAGTGAATAATTGCAACTAATTCAAAAGATGGGGAGCACAGTGCAGAAAGATTTGAAACATCAGGAGGCAATTTACAACTACGCAACAAATCTAAGGGCGAAAATATAACTCTTGCCGCGAAAAACGATATTGCCCTTGAACTCCTCACGCCCATGGTCACGTGATGTCACGTGATCGACCTTAAGGTGAACTTGTGGTCGGAGTCGGTGCTGGGGACATTGAAAATCAATTTTAAAAACATCGAGGGATTTATGCTAACATCAAGATACTGGATTTTATTTTATTTTTTTGGGGTGGGGGGATCAATAACCATCTTGCCAATTGTAGATTTCCCAGTCAAAAATTAAAAAAATTAAATTTCACTCATTTGAGGCGTAATGCATTCTACAATCGGAACCCACATTTAAGATTTTACCTTCAGAATGCTCACGAAGAAAATTAAACCGAGACCACATTGGTTGGATGACATCTAGCATGTACTTTGAATCCTATCTGGACTTCATATGCAGTCTGAGTGACTCGTGAATACCTATTGTAGAAAGTAAATTTGTCCACTGAATTTGAGTAAATAACACCAGATTTCACATTAAATGGGGGCGATTAATTAACAAATTGAAGATAGTAAGTTAGTCAAGTTGATGATATCTAGCATTTATAACATTACCGAGGCTGCCTTTGTTTAGAAAAAAAATAACTGATTTATAAAATATTTCCCTAAAAACTAATCGCATGTATCGTTTGAAATAATTTATCAATGAAAAATTTATTATTATCAACAACAATTTATGTCTAAACAATTTCATGAACGGTGAATTTTTTTCTATTTGTTCGTTTTTTGTAAGTGATACAAACAATTATTTAAAAACAAATATTTTCCGAATCCGACACGTGGCTCTACGTTGGCGACGGCGTCAGAGGTTCAAAATTTGGGCGCGCCGCTCCTGGGCCCACTACCCTGACGCTCTCTCTCCTCTGCTCTCCTCTGCGACGCCTGTGACCCGTCGTCTCCTCTCTCTCTCCCCCGTTCTCCGTTCCGTTCCGTTGCGGGGGAGAACAAAAACGAACCTTCGCCTTCCATTTTCTCTTCCCCTCCTCTGCTCTCTCTCCCCGTTCTCGCCGACGCTCCTCCGCACGACGCCGACGCCCCTCCGCCTCCGCCTCCACAGGTTGCCTCCGTCGCCCCCGACTCCGACGCCGACGCCTCCACCTCCGCCTCCGGGAGGGACATCGACGACCTGCCGAAGAACGCGGCCAACTATCCTGTCGGTCCTTTCGGCATGAAGGATAGTCTCATAGAGTGGATTGCGAATCCGAGATGTGCATTTTATCTCTTCGACATGTGTTCTTGCTATGAGATGTGATAGTTTGTGTCTATAGACTGATCTGTTTACACTTGGAGTGCATTACTGGTCTCATGCTGGTTTTGATAGTTGTATTTTACTTATTGTCTAATCATTGTTCGTTTGATGCGCTACAGTAACGTCTCGCGTTTGATGTTTATATATGGATCTTCGCGCTGATGAGTTCCTTTCCATATTGTCGAGACATTCAAGTCAGAAGACTGCAGTTATAGGCAATTCTAAATGTTTGAATGGGAGAGTTTTTTCGTTTTTCTGACAATGTTGGATTAGTTAATCGCTATATGTTCAAATGGTGCGGATGTTTTGTCTTTTCTGTTTCTGAACGAGCGCTTGCTGTGAACTCATGCTGTCACTTTGCATTCAATTTTGTCGATCCAGTGAAACAAAGTGATAAATACAATCGACTATTTTTTTTCCCTATTTGCTAAGTGCTTATCACAAAATGAAATCATTGGCTCAACAGGACCAGTAAAGCTACATTGACCAATAATTTTGATCAGAATAGTATAGAATTTTTGGTCAATTATGCATTGTGAAAGTGCAATTTGGAGGCTTTACATGCATTGTTATGATATTGGTCAGTAAACAGAAAATGCAACTCAGTACTGGGAGTTTACAAAGTTGTAGAAGCATGTCGCTTGGTGGCTGATTTTTCATTTGCGAGTCCAAGTTTGACAACCAACGAAAGCTGTTTACCATTGATTATCGAGTTAAGGTAGGAGCCTGGATTTCCTAGAGAAAATGGTTCCTCAATTACTACAGACATCAGCATAAATCCTCGCTAAGCATTTGCTCCATCATGCAAGAAACCGGCCCTATAATTGCCCTGGACCTGGTCTTTCTGCTGCTGTGTCTGAATAATCGGACAAGAACAGGGACGGGGAAGGTGTGGAGCCAGCATTTTATGAAGCCTCATAATCTGCTCCTCCTGATTGATGTCCTTAAATTCTTCCTGGAATTCTTCCAAGCTTCCAAACTGCAGGCACCAAAATCGATTGGGGAGGTATCAGCCAGATTCAAATCCATCATAGATCTAGAAAAAGTACTCTGATATATTCTAAATGTCCATGTAGACAAACCTTCCCAGCATCAAGAAAATGCATAAGCATAAAAAGCTCATCCAGATTATTCTGAAAATGTACCAAACAAACAGTTGTGAGTAATTGTTGCTAATAACTTAAAGTAAAACAATGGTAATACAGAACACAGACATGAATAGAAGAAAAGCTAGAAAAGGGAAAAATTCCACACACAAGATAATCTAATCCTTAGTTCTGTTACCACAACTAAGACACTGGTGCTTGGCTTAACTATTCCATGCTTTAACCAACATCCAAAGTTTACTCGCTGCGAACCACCCACCTAAGGTAATTCTTCTAAATTACTTACACACAAAATTAACACTAGTCTTGACTCCACCCGGAAAAAGTAAAGGAACTCAGACTTGTATCAACAAAAATGCTCCACTGACATTCTCTGAATGAAAAGATACTATAAGGTTGTTACTAACTAATGACAGAACCGATAAACAGAACGTGTGGTTCAGTGTTCAGAAGGAAAGATTGACAATTTAACCAAGAAATTCAGTCAGCATTCCAAACTCAGTCGCTCAAACCCAAGCCCCTACTAAGTTAGTAAACACCATCCTCAAATTGTTCTCAGCACATGCCACAAGAGGATGGAAACAAGATTATATGCAGAATTTAAAAAAAGCTAAATCTAGCTGCAAATGTAATTGGGTTTGCTTATCCCATCAGTCTGTACGGCCATAACAGTTTTTCTCTCCACATCAGGTTAAGAAATTGAGTAGGCCATAATCTGTAAAGATATGGGCAATAAACTCATGACATTTTGGCTTGCACCTCAAGAAAACTACACCCTCCATCATCTTTAAAAAAATAATGGACATGTGATTTTCTCTATCAAAGGCTTCAATGGTCAGTGAATCAAACATAAGCTAAGCATTCAAGTAGGAAGTTGTTATAAGAAAAAACACTACAAGATTTGAGTGAATGCAGATCTAGCTATAAGTCGAAAGTTGTTCAAGTGAATCCCAATCCTTCGCAGTACTACCATTTCACACTTAGAACAGGATAATATTATAAACAACTCACCTGAAGTGGGGTTCCAGTCAATAGGACTCGATGTCTGCTTGAATACTGCTTCAATGAATGGAACAATTTAGAATCCTTATTTTTCAAACGATGACCTTCATCAACAATCTGAGGGAAAACATCGTGTCAGCCTTCATCATGTTGGGTAATCTTTATGAGTTCAATTACCAACAGATCTTACCATGCATTCCCACTGTATCGGCTTCAATGATGCTGTGTCCAGATTAATCATCTCATACGATGTTAAGAGGACATCAAATTTTATCCGATCTTGCTTGGTCTCACTAACAAGCTGGCCAGATTTTTTTTTCTTGAGCTTCTTGCTCTTAGGAAAGTAAAATTCGTAGTCCTGTATAATGGTACGAGCTTGGGCAGAGCCAACATACATGACCTATGAAAGTACAACCTCACATCACGATGGTCACCGATACTGCTGATGAAATATGGTGTAATGAGAGTTTAATATACATACGACATTCAATTGAGGTGCCCATGTAGCAAATTCCCGTTCCCAATTCTGCAAAGTAGAAAGTGGAGCTACAACTAAGAATGGATATAAATTTTCTTCAAACAGAGATGCTAAAAAAGCAATACTCTGTATAGTTTTCCCTGCAAAAAACAAAGAATAGCTTACACAGAAAACACACAAGCAAATTCAGTGCATAAATTTTCCTCGTGACAAAGACTTACCGAGACCCATCTCATCAGCAAGAATCACATGTGTCTGTTTAGACCAAGAGAAGCGTAGAAAATTAAGACCTTCAAGCTGATATGGATGCAGTGAACCTTCATTATCACAAGCAACAGATGGACAAAGATACGGAAAAAGACGGAAGATAAATCGAAGCAGCAATATGCAACACCAACAAACAATGAGAATTATACCTCCTGTAAGAAATTCCGGACTCTGTTCATACTGATGAAACTCCTTCTGCTTCTTCCTCAGATCAGAAGAGTCTCGAAGGCTACTCTTTTGTTTAGCATAAGATGATCTGCGAGACCTGGTCTGTATTTGATTAAACTTTTCAATTTCCGGCTGGAACGCAGATATATCCGTCTCGAATTCCCAGTAACATTCATCATAGGAAAGCTCTTTCCACTTCACTAGATATTCCTTTTCATCATCATTTCCCCTACAGCATTCAGTACACGATACCACGCTCAATAATACAAATCAAAAATCAAAATACCAATAAATCGCCAGATGAGAACTTCGAAAAGATCAACATAGCATGGAAACTGAGGAATGAATAAAACCAGATCACAAATTAAATATTTTCTTGACTTGTTTATGACAGTCTAAGTTGGAAAGATTGAAAAGTACTAGCAGCACAATGGATGTACAACATTATACCTAGGAGCACTTGTACTCAAAACCCCACCTCAAGAGTAGATTAGGTAGCAAAAATAAATTGTAACTCCCAAAGAACTAGAGGTCAAGATAATCAAACCTGCACGCAATAATCCGATCAACTGTAGTCCATTCTGGTCTTATGGCAACAAATTCATCCTCGGCATTATTGTTTGATGCCATTTGCTTGTGGAAGTTGTTCACCTTTGTCTTTAACCGTGGAGTTGACTTGAAAGCTTTAAAAAACTCCTTCTCAGGGATCCTGAACAGAATATACGATGGAAGTTGCATAACAAGCACAGCTGAACACCCAACGAAAAGTTGGATTTCCCCAGCAATAGCAAAAGAGACACAAAAGGCAAAATCATAGAAGTAATCAATCTCATATGGCAATTCTCATTACTGAGGAAATGATGCAGCCTAAAATTACCAGGTGCAATGCAGAAAGGACAATCCCTTCCACTTCACAAGATATTGTTTCACAAAAATTTGCTTTGAACCCAGTGTAGAAGCATCGCTTTCGTCAGCTGCAGTGGGGCGCAGTTCACAGTCTAAAATCTTCTCAATATCATTTAAGGGGCTAACCTGAAATCACAAAATACCAGTTCTCACATAAGCCGAACAATTGAAAAGTTGCCAAAAGAAAGAAAAGAGAATACATATAATGGAGCCATACACATTCAGGACATTTCCAATTGCTGGGATAAGGAGCTTTGAGTGGTGGAATCAAACACTTGGCATGGTAAGAATAATTACATGTCTCACAGCACAAAAGATTTTCACTTTCACTACAGGCTTGACATGAATCTTCCTTCTGTTAATCAAAGAAAGCAGATAACCAGTTCAGAAATGAAAACTGCATCATTAAGGAAGCAACTGTGATCTAACTTTCATTTAGAAAACTAAACTAGATAACTAGGTTAACATAGCAGTATTATTACACGACTAATAACAATAAAAATGGCAAAACCGAGAATACGTGTTTTGAATCACAGTAATAAAAGATACGAGAAAAAGAAAATAAAACAAATCTCAAGCACTGCACAAAAGTACAGTGAACACCCAAATCCAAATTAGGGCACAATTGGAAGCCACTTTCCGTCACGAAGCTGATTAAATGACATTATGCAATCCTTACTGTCCATCTTTTCCAGCCCACTCCTCTGTTTCCATCTTAAATGCATACTCTCAAGTGTAAAGGAGAAGCATCGATTTAAACATGCTACACTCATGGAAAAAAAGGATGCTAATACAGACCACGTCATCCCTGACTATCTTTTCTAGCTTGTCCTGAGTCACCCCAGGTTTTCGGGGAACAAAATCATCATCATCCGATTCATCTATACTGTAAATTGGCCTTCGTTCTGATCTAGTACGTAGCCGTTCGACCAAGCTGCTCATATTCTGCAAGGAGAAGATAATTGCTCGTTTAATGAACTCATCACATAAAGTAAAACAAAAAAGCAAATCAAGAAGCAATACGTAAAACTTAAATTTGATGTCTGCATTACTGCAGAATAAAATCGTAGTAGCATTTAAGAGGCAACAAAAATAAATGATGATCCACCACTCTATAAACTTTGGCACATAAAAGGAAAAGATACAAGAAATCATACCCACACATATTGCTATCATATTAAATGAAACGAGATTTCTTGCATAGACTAGTCACAAAAAAGGTTATCATATCCACTAAACCAAACCAATTACTATTATAGATCTTGATGGAACTATTAAAACCTTTACATAAAAGATCAAGAGGGATACCAAAGGATCCTGAAGATCAGTCTTTGTGACGTATAAAGTAAAAGTTGGAAAATCTCCTTCTCTGTCAACATGGATGTATGCAAACATAAGCATACAATCTATTGCTAAAACCACAAAGATATGGACAAATCCACAAGGACTCGAGTAGTTTGGGATGCTCCTTCTTATCAACATTATCACATCCACAAAGTTACTAATGTTCGCGATTGCCATTGGCAAGGATGCTTGTAAGAAAGAATCGTTAAAAATTCACGACAATTATCTTCCGGAACATTATCTAATAACAAGCCACAAGTCTTATGCCATTACTCCTAGAAGACCTGAACTTTCGAAATTTTATGAACCTCCCAATTGATAATACGCCACCTTAAAAACACAACTTTAACCACCTAAATGAACAAAAGAATGTTCACCAGTGAAAAAAACTAATTTTTTTCCCTTGTTCAGACTTGGCCATTATTCAAAACCTGGTTATTACAGTTCTTGGATCTACAATATAGTATGTAAACTTTTAACTTTCATCTGACATCTAACCAAAATATAATCAACAGCCACAAAAATTTTCCCAAACACCTAGAAGCTGATGTAAGCAGAAAAACTTAGGGAAAAATTTCAAGAAAGAATCCTTGTCCGAAGGAAAATGTTGTATTTGAAACTTCATCATTGCATTTAGCTGCCACTTCTTCTTGTTCTATTTCTGCCTTTACACATTCCATCGGTTCCCATTCTCTTTGTTTCCTCATATAACAGAGTTATATACAAGACAAAAGTATTGAAAAGATGACAACCAAACATGAATGCAAGAAATTTAATGCTTGTTAAAATATACCCAAAATGCTTCCATGGGGTACATGATTCTCCAACCCAATGCAGCCATTAGCTCTTCAGCCAATAGATGGGGAAAGAATTTGAACTCTTTACTTCCACTTAGGTACCTCTTTAATTAACCATTAGCATCAAACCTCCCATGCTGACATACACGTTCCATAACTACTTTTCTGTATCACTTTTCCATAAGGAAGCTCCGCCTCATCTTCTACTATGCCTTTGTCTTTAATATTCTCAAGTTTTTGCCAAAATATTTCCTTATCTTCGCCAAAAACACAGTCAACCAAGAACTTGGCCTCCATCATCATCATCATCATCATCATCATCATTATTATTATTATTTATTTTTATATTTTTGCAACTGTGGACTGGAGTCCATGATGAATTTTATAAATTCAATCGGTTCAATTTTAAAGCATGTGACTGGTGTATTGCTGCTTGTATTTGGCCAAGAATAAAAGGAAGCATTGTTGTTTGCGGATCCTTTCGTCCACTAAACTCTCAGTCATCTTAATTCCAAACACTTCACTCAACTGAGGAATGTACAAAAGAATCAAATTAAGGCTATCGGATTCTCTTCCTTTGCGAATCCACATCTACAGATAGTTCTTCAAATGCCCAGAATGTAAAGGAGTCCCTCGAGAGGCAGGGTCCTCGAATTGCGCATTTCAAACTCGTTGCATCCGCAGCAGACATCCATGAGAAAGTATCACACATCTCAGCAAACCTAAAAGGGTGCCCTGCGTAACCTTCGACACAAGATCCCTAACCAAACCTTTGAATTACTAATTTCCTAAGAAAAGAACGGCGAACCCGGAGTATGAAATGAGAGAAAACGGGAGAGCTATCGAAGAAATGAAGAACGCGGGAAGACGAATTCCGGACTCCTGCCGACCTCAACGAATCAGACACAGCAAACACCAGTGACAAAAACCAATCGCCACTGACTAACGGTCGAAAAATCCGACCAAACCGACTGAAAACGACCGGAATCAAACAGCCTGCCGCTCAGAACTACACGCGATTCCGCGACCGAGATCGATAGCCCCGATCATTTCTACACGCGCAGGCACCGAAGTAAATCGCAAGCGGGGAGTTTTGCCCGGGAAAAATGAAGCGGAGGAACGAACCTCGGGCCAGGAATCCGCCGGCCGAAGAGAGGATCGAGCTGGTGGACGCTGCCGTCTAGGAGCCGCCGCCGCTCCTCAGAGGTCGTGGCTCCGCTCCGCCGCCGCCGCCCGCCGCCGGAGACGCCGCGCACTGTAGCAAAGCCGCTGGCCGGTAGAGAGAGAGAGAGAGAGAGAGAGAGAGAGAGAGAGAATTTTAGGGTTGAAAAGTTGAAAGATGAAGAAATGGAGGGGCCGCTGCAGAAGATTATAAATCAGTCGAGCAAAAGGAAAAAGGCACAGGATTTTTGCCTTTTTTGTTCAATTTCGTCATCGTCCTCCAAGAGATTCTTCCAATCTAGTCACCTTCTTGCTTGGGACATTTAATTACCACGACATGGTGGCTTTACCTCCTGTTAAAATTGTTGGAAAATTGGGGAAAAGTAAATTATTTTTCCGATTAAAAGGAATGAAAAATGTAGTAGAGGGAAAATGACATGATTTTGGTGAGGATTCATACTGATAAAGGGTGGATTTATGGATTATGAAGCTAGAAAATAATGTGATGAGCAGAAGAAAATTTACTGAATAAATGGCGGAACAATATTGACATTCCTTCTCTCTTTCCGAATATTACTATTCTGAGTTCTGTAACATCCCGCCCGCCAATCTTTTAAAATATCGTTAGGATGATATTTTGGCCGGTTTGGTTTTGTTTTTGGCGGTCGAGAGTGGTGTTCAGACCGCTTTCGCGTGTCTCGGTCCACTTACCGGGATAATCTTAATGGCACATTTCCCTTGCATCAGTTTGGTAAATTTAAGATTTTACCTTCGGAATGCTCCTAAAAAGAATTACCCCAAGACCACGAGAAGAAAACAAATTCCATTACCATTTATGCCAATATATTATTGGTTGGATGACATCTAGCATGTACTTTGAATCCTTTTTGGGCTCCATACGAGGTCAAGTGACCCATTGATGCTTATTGTGGAAGTAAATCCGCCGATTGAATTTGAGTAAATAACACCAGATTTTGCATTAAATATAGGTGACTAAATTAAAAACCAAAGATAGTAAGTGAGTCGAGTTGATGATATCTAGCATTTAAAATATTACCAAGACTTCGTTTGTTTAGAAAAAAATAAATGATTTGAAAAATATTTTCCTCAAAATAATTGTATTTATCACTAAAATAATTAATTAGTGAAAATTATTTTATTATCAACAATAATTTATATCTAAATATTTTTGTGAATGGTGAATTTTTTTTCTATTTGTTCGTTTTTATAGGCGATATAAGCAATTATTTTTAAAAAAATATTTTCCAAATCATTCATTTTGCTTAAACAAATTCACCATTATTACATTGTTGTTGCAATATTTTTGTGATTTCTTGAATGTTCTTTTCAATTGGTTGTCATTGTATTTTGGCGCCAACAACTAGAGCCTTTGAACTTTACCAATACAAGACTTTGAAAAAGGCGCTGTGCTCAAATGGTGCTAGAGCCAGCCAATTCTCTCCAAGAGAGCCAAATGCTTAAGTTAATTAAGTTCGATAAAGATTTTTTTTTCATAATATGAAAAATTAATGCAAATATTGGTCTTTTATACTCTGATTGTTACACAGATTTTACGATATAAATTAGTTGGCCTTTGTATTTTAGAAACACTCACTTTAAATATCGATTCAACTCCAACTTTTTAACGGTCACTATTTTAAAAGCAAGAACAATTTTGCTTTATCTTTACATTTTTTTGTTTTCTAGATGCATGGTTTCCCTCGCGACCATCCAACAAACACTATTTTCAAATGAAAATAGTTTTGTCAAATAATTTACTGTAAAGATTCTCTAAAATTGAATTAATAAAGTGATGGAGGTAACATCGAGTTTCTTGATGACAATTAACATGTGAGTAGAGGTAATCAGTTCTAGGATAGATGGTTTCCAACTTGCAACCAAGAATCATCCATTAATAATCGATTTCAAAAAATTAGAACCATGAACCATTGTTCCTAGGTGGGCCATGAACCAGATGAAATGTCCCCCATAAATTCATTCCATGGTATTCTAAACAGTTGACAATTGTAGCTTCCCGGTGATCCATTGAACCGATCAAAATGTCTCCAACAAATTCATTCTCGAGTAATCTAAATAGTTGATAGGCGTAGCTCCAACCCAGACAGGCGTCATTGGCTTTCAAAAGCCACTGTCATTCACCTCATTACAATTGCTTCAAACAACGAATCAATTCTCTTCAACACCTATGGAGAATAATCCCTTGGCCTATCATCTCCTTTTAGGTTTAAAGAATGTTGAACCAAAAACACCTCTAGCATTCAAGTCATTTTTCAATCATGGAAAACACCCATAAGAGGTTTCCTTGTTTTTCATTTGGCCCATAGAATCGAACTCCCTAAGAGAGTCCCCCATTAACCGAAAAAAGAAGAAGAAGAAGAAGAAGAAGAAGAAGAATAAGAAGAGCCCCCAAAGCTAGAATCGAACTCACTTTGGTCATCTCGGGGCTCAAATACATCAAACTCAAGAGAACATAGATGCTCTAATACATCAAACTCAAGAGAACATAGATGCTCTACATAAAAATTATATATGTGTGTGTGTGTGTGTGTGTGTGTGTGTGTGTGTGTACCGATTAAGTCTGGATGGGCGAATCCATACCTAGAAGGCTAGAACTAGTATCGAATGGAACAATCCAATCCGGTTCCAAGTGATTTCGATTCTTTTGCACACTCTTACACGTAAGGCCTCCTTAAACATCCTCAATCAATTAAATCCATTTGATATTTGTGCAAACAAACGGATTTTTGGGCCAAAACATGATTTAATGGGACCAGTGAGGAGAAGGGGTCCAAGATAGAGTTTCTGAGAGTTGAATGTTTCCTAATTCTATGTTTTAAGATTTTTTATGTCTTATCCTCTTTGTAAATAGGAGGTGCATTCTGAATTGTAAGAGTCCAAATTCTAGTCAATAATAAGGGTACTGGTTCAACATGAGGAATTGCAAACCGTCCATTTATAACTAATTACAAATTTTTAAAATCGGAAATCGCCTAGACCCGATTGATGCTCCCCGTGATCGAAAGTACACTACGATTTCAACCCCCATGGCTGTTTTTTTCCCAAATGTAATGAATATTTATGTTATGTTTATTTTTCCAATAACTAAAACTAAAACTCTTACCCTTTATTCCCACTTATATGTTCACGTGGTTGCTTTTTGTCAGACTATTTTAAAATGAAGTTACTAATGGAATATTATTATTTGCCCTCCAAATTGTGACAGTTGTCACAACTTGCCTCATAACATCTCAACTTTGGCATCAATCATTGTTGTTTTAAAATTGATTTCAATGTCTTCAGCATTGACTCTAATGACATTCTCACTTAAAAGTCGATCGTGGGATGTCACATGACCCATTGACCCATCTTCAAGAGAACTTGAAGGCAACATCGTCTTTATGTAATTATAAATGACGTTTTGATGTATCAAAATTTTGCAATATGCCTCATGATCTTTTAAAATTATTTACAGTCTTCTCCTTGTACTAATGGTAAATTACAATTTTAATTATTATTTAAAAAATGAAACAAAACTAAAAAAGAAATGGGGGGGGGGGTGGGGAAGTTTGATCCCTTGCTTAGGTCTCAAATCAATTTTCACCTAAAATTTACTTGAGCATTTTAATTAGAGTAAATATCCCTTTGAAAATGATTTCTATAATCTCTCATCCCTAGAATTATTTATTGATTTCACTCCCTATCATTTTTCCTTAATTAAAATTAATTCTCTCATTTTCCACAATTATTTTCAGGGAATAATTGCAACTAATTCAAAAGATGGGGAGCACAGTGCAGAAAGATTTGAAACATCAGGAGGCAATTTACAACTACGCAACAAATCTAAGGGCGAAAATATATCTCTCGCCGCGAAAAACGATATTGCCCTTGAACTCCTCACGCTCATGGTCACGTGATGTCACGTGATCGACCTTAAGGTGAACTTGTGGTCGGAGTCGGTGCTGGGGACATTGAAAATCAATTTTAAAAATATCGAGGGATTTATGCTAACATCAAGATACTGGATTTTTCTTTTTGGGGGGTGGGGGGATCAATAACCATCTGGCCAATTGTAAATTTCCTAGTCAAAAATTAAAAAATTTAAACTCATTTGAGGCGTAACGCATCCTACAATTGGAACCCACATTTAAGATTTTACCTTCAGAATGCTCGCGAAGAAAATTAAACCGAGACCACATTGGTTGGATGACATCTAGCATGTACTTTGAATCCTATATGGACTTCATATGCAGTCTGAGTGACTCGTGAATGCCTATTGTAGAAAGTAAATTTGTCCATTGAATTTGAGTAAATAACACCAGATTTCACATTAAATTGGGGCGATTAATTAACAAACTGAAGATAGTAAGTTAGTCAAGTTGATGATATCTAGCATTTATAACATTACCGAGACTGCCTTTGTTTAGAAAAAAATAACTGATTTATAAAATATTTCCCTAAAAACTAATCGCATGTATCGTTTGAAATAATTTATCGATGAAAAATTTATTATTATCAACAACAATTTATGTCTAAACAATTTCATGAACGGTGAATTTTTTTCTATTCGTTCGTTTTTTGTAAAGTGATACAAACAATTATTTAAAAAAAAATATTTTCCGAATCATTCATTTTTGTCAAAACAAATGCACCATTATTACTTTTGTTGTTGTTGTAATATTTTTGTGATTTCTTGAATGTTCTTTTCAATTGGCTGGCATTGCATTTTGGCGCCCACCATTTGAGACTTTGAACTTTACTAATACAAGACTTTAGAAGAGATGTTGTACTCATATGATATTTAGAGCATCCAGTTCTCTCTAAGAGAGTCAAATGCTTAGGTTACTTAAGCTTGATAAAGAAATTTTTTTCATAATATGAAAAAGTAATGCAAGTGCTGGTCCTATATACTTTAATCACAGATTTTACAATATAAATTATTGGCCCTCGTAATTTAGAAACACTTTATTCAAATATCGATTCAACTCCAATTTTGGGATTATCAATATTTTAAAAACGATAATATTTTGCTTTATCATTACGTTATTTTTTGTTTCCTAGATGCGAAGTTCCCTGTGTGACCATCCTACAAACACAATTTTCAAATGAAAATAATCTACTTTAAAGATTATGTAAAATTGAATTATTAAAGTGACGTGGAAGCATCAAGTTTCTTTATGACACTTAACTCGTAAGTATGGGTGATTGGTTCCAAGGAGGACTTTCCACCTTGGAACTGAGAATCGCTCACTAAAGATTGATTTTGAAAAATTGAAACTAAGAACCACAGTTTCCAAGTGGGATCATGGAATCAGTCGAAATGTCCCCCAACAAATTCATTTTGGAGTGTTCTGAACAATTGACAGGTATAATGGTCCATGAGACCAGTTGAAATGTCCCCAGCAAATTCGATCCTAGGTAATCTGAATAGTTGACAAGTGTAGCTCCAACCCAGATTGGCGTCATTAGCTTTAGAAAGCCACCGTCACTCATTTCACCACAATTGCTTTGGACCCCAAATCAATCCTCCTCAGTACCTATGGTGAATAATCCCTTGCCGCATTGTCTCCTTTTAGGTCTGAGGAATGTTGGGACCAAAGATGCCTCTAGCACTCAAGTTATTTGCCCACTTATGGAAAACACTCACTAGAGGTTCCTCCATTTTCCATCTAGCCCATAGAATCGAACTCACTAAAGAGCCCCCAAAGCTAGAATTGAACTCATTTTAGTCATCTTCGAGCCCAAAAACATCAAACTCAAGAGCATATAGATGCTTTGCATAAAAACATAAACAAATAAATAAATCATATATATGTATGTATCAATCCAATTCGGGTGAGCAGTTCCACAACTAGAACAGGGAATCAGACCAATCCCATGGGAACAATTGGTTTTACAACAATCCGATCCAATTTCAAGTGGTTTCAATTCTTTTGCGCACTCCTACTCACAAGCCCACCTCCAACCTCCATAATCAAGTAGGTCTGTTTGATATTTGCTTAGACAAACAGAAATTTGGACCACAACATGATTTGATGGGACCAATGAGGAGAAGGTATAAGATAGAGTTTATAAAAGTTGAATGTTTCCTAATTCAATGTTTTTAAATTCTTATGTCTTAGCCTGTTCATAAATAGGAGGTGCATTCTTAATTGTAAAAGTTCAAAATTTAGTTGATAATATATGAGAATTCCTATCAAGCGAGAAATTCATTTTATTCTAGTTCTTTGGTGTTGAATGTCAAAATTAATTATCTTTGATTGGCGGAGCATTCTTTGATGTCTTGATGGTGAAGTCTTCAATTTCGAAATTATTTTCCCTAGCAAAATCCAAGCTCTTTCATTTTTCCCATCAAACAAGTCTAGCAAATTTTCATAAACTCGCCACGCATCTTAAGAAACATATGAATCATTAGCTAATGCAAAATATTTGTTGATAAAGTAAAAATAAATGTCACACATATTTAGAATTATTTTCAAAAAATGTGCACATGCGTTGTGTGTATGCGAAAAGTCGACATTTTAAAGATCAATCAAAATTATTTTATTGATAAATATTTGAAGTATTAAATTATGGAAAGGAAATACTGATAAATATATAAAATTTACAAAGGAAATGTTTAACAATATGTAAAAGATTTGTAGAATTCTAATATTAAGACACATGACAGATTATATTTATTAACTTTCGCTTTTTTCACTGGATTTAATATTTGTAAAAAATAGTTATTGATAACAGATGATAGATTAAATTTGTAAATGGTTTTCTTTACTTATTTTTCAAAGGTAAATCATCTCTTTGATGAAAATATTAGTCAAAACTGGAAAGTTTCTCTCTCGTCCATTTATTTAGCTTATATTTAATTTATTTGAAAGACTTCTTATTTTATTGTATCGTTAGATTCCGTAGGCTAAGAAGCAAAAGGAGAAATTTGCTCAATAAAATATTAAACTGTGAAGATATTATATTTTAATTAAGTCATATCAAAAGTATGGGTGATCAATTTCAGGATTGGTCAATTCTCACTCTAGAGGTGGAATTTACCCAATTAGAATCGGTTCAAAATTTATGGAATTGGATAGCAATCCTATTAGCCCTAAAATGGCTTGGGGCCAATTCGGGAATAAGCTAGGTGTTTTTAATTATTATTATTATTTAAATTTCAGTGAAGTTTAATTCCTATGCCACACCTTCATTATTGCCTTTTTCAGGTTGGGGAGTTTTAAGAAGGAAGAGAAACAGAAACCAAGATATATGAAATCAATTAACTTTTCTTCATTTTTCTTTGTGCAAATATGCTAAAAATTATTTTCTTCTGGTCTCAAAAAAGTAAAATTCAGAAGATGGGTCCTTCACAATCCTTCACCATCTGTAGCACAAGATTTCTCCAATACAAACAAATACAAGAAAGGCTAAAAAAAAATAATCCAGAAAAAATGACCAAAATAAGAGCAAAAGAGGAATTAGGGTCATTGCTGGTTCTACCAATTCAGTACAAGGAATTCGAAACCGACCGGTTTCCAAATTTTTGGAATCAAAAACTTGAAGGCAAAACGTCTTTTTAAGGCAATAAATTCATTTTGCCTTCGTAATTTGTCAAGTAATTACAAACGACCTTTTGATGTATCAAAGTTTTGCAATATGCCTCTTGATTTTTTAAAATTCTTGACAATCTTCTCCTTATAGTGACGGTAAATTACAAGATTTTAATTAGAATTAAAATATGAAAGAAGGTCAACCACCTCTTTGTGAAATTTTAGATGGAGAGAAATTGTTATTCTCATTCATATCTTCTGGTGCTTTACAATATTGTATTTATAGGCTAATACACAGATAAATCCTAGCAAACAAAAATAAAGGAAAGAAAAGCTAAAATCCCATGATTTGTGGGTTAACAGCTATAATCCCATGATTTGTGGGATTTAATTAGAATCAAATAAGAATAAAAAACCTCCTAAAAAATCCTATGTGTTTATAGCCATATATATCTTCCATTCCCAGCTTGGAAATTAGCTCATGAAAACTTCCACCATTAAGCCCTTTGGTCAAGACATCCGCCACTTGCTGTCCTGAATGAACATAAGACAAACAAATCAATCCTTCTTCAAGTTTCTTCTTGATGAAGTGCTTATCAATCTCAATATGTTTCGTCCTGTCAGGCTTAATAGGATTATGAGCAATATTAATTGCAGACTTATTGTCACAAAGGGTGCGCATGGTAACGCTTCTTGGCTGAGGAAGAGTTTTTTTTCAGAAACAGTTCTTTTTTATTTCTATTCCGAGGAACAATTTCTGAGTAAAAGAACCCGTTTGGTAACCATACAAAATTTCTACTCGTAGAATAGAAAAAGAATAGAAATGCGTTTGGTAACACAACGATTCTTTTTTGTATTTATTTGTTTTTTGTATTTATTTGTTTTTTATTCTTTTTATTTGTTTTTTTATTCTTTTTTGTATTTATTTAATTTTATTTAATTTTATTCTTTTTTGTATTTTTTTGTATTTATTTGTTTTTATGTGTTTTTTTTTTATCTTCTTACGTTTTTTTATTTGTATTTTTTGTTTTGTATTTGTTTTTTTGTATATATATATATTTTTATATATTTTTTTATTTGTTTTTTATTCTTTATTTATTTTATTTTTTTGTTTTTATTTGTTTTTTTTTATTTTTATTTTCTTGCGTTTTTTTATTTGTATTTATTTGTATTTTATTTTTATTTTGTATTTATTTATTTTGTATTTTATTTGTTTTTTTTGTATTTATTTGTTTTATTTGTATTTATTTGTTTTTTTGTATTTATTTATTTATTTATTTGTTTTTTTATTCTTGCTCACGATCGGCGGCGACGGGCGGCGGTGGCTCCGGGCGGTTGGAGGTGGCCATGGCAAGAGAGAAATAAAACAAAAATAAAAAAGAAAATTTGCTTATTTCTAGAAATTGTTCCTAGGACAAGAAGCAATTTTTTTTTGTTTCTCGTTTCTATTCCCGGGCTAACTTTTCTATTCCGGGGAATAGAAATCAACTTGGCGTTACCAAATGGATTTCTGTTCTTTTTTTGTTCCAGGGAACAAAATAACAGAAATTGGGAGAAATAGAAATGTTATCATGCAGACCCAAAATAGCTTCATAGGACTCTGCCACTCAACCTTCAAGTCATCAAGAATGATCTTGATTCATAATAACTCACATATTCCTTGAGTCGCTGCCCTAAACTTAGATTTTGCACTTGATCTTGCCACCGCATTCTATTTTTTACTCCTCCAAGTTACCAAATTACCTCCAAGGAAGGTACAATAACCAGTTGTAGGGTGCGTTTGGTTCAATATTCCCAATGGGCTTTCAGCCTCCAAAGCCCATTGGGAAAATGCTGGACCGTTTGGCAATAATTTTGAAGTAGCTTTTAAGTGAAAGTCGGCATTAGGAAGGTTGAAAGCCCAATGCTAGTAGGAATTAGTTTTGAGCTTTCTACATTTGGCCAAATGCTGAAACTTATTTTTTTTCCAAAATTATAATCACTCATTCTTCAAATTTCTTATTTTGTTGTCATTATTATTATTTTTAAATTCCAAAATAATGCTAAAAAAATTAAATTTACATATATGCTAAAAAAAATTAAATCTATTTTGGTATTTTTTAAAAATTATTTATATATTTGAATTTTTTTAGCATTATTGTCAAAATTTATATTTAAAAATTTGCATCTATTTTTTTTTTTCGATTTTAAACAAATAAAAATTAAAAAATTCCTACGAAGGGTTTGGCCTTATATATATATATATATATATATATATATATATATATGAATTTGATTTTTTATTTTCAAATTTATATTTAAAAAGTTACATACATTATTTTTTTCAATTTTAAACAATTAAAAATTAAAAAATTTTGACAAAGGATTTGGTCTTTTAAAAAAAATTATATATATATATATATATGTATGTATTTGATTTTTTTAGCATTATTATAAAATTTATATTTAAAAAAGTTGCATACATTATTTTTTCAATTTTAAACAAATAAAAATTAAAAAGTTCCAATGAAGGGTTTGGACTTTTTAAAAAAAATTATGTGTGTGTGTGTGTGTGTGTTTGATTTTTTAGCATTATTTTCTAATTTATATTTAAAAGTTGCATACATTATTTTTTTTTTTCAATTTCAAGCAAATAAAAATTAAAAAATTTCGACGAAGGATTTGATATTTTTATTTTATATATATATTTGATTTTTTTAGCATTATTGTAAAAATTTATATTAAAAAGTTGCATACATTATTTTTTTCAATTTTAAACAAATGAAATTAAAAAAACTAATATTAATCACCTAGAGGCTTTTTAAATGTGTTTTCTGCCAAACGGCATTTCTCTCAAAGTTGCTTTTCAAAGCATAGTTTACCAAACGGCTTTTACATTTGCCTAAAGTCCTTTAGGCTAAACTTTCGGTAATAATGATTATGTAATATGAAACCACTAATTTGAACTTTCATTTTCGGTAAGGTCCATGACTAAGACTTTGATTTTGTTAATGGTTTATAATCGCTGTGTGTCTAAATATAAATTGTGATAAATGAATTAGCAAATGGTGGTTACTAGAGGTAATGATTCACTACAACTATTCAATTTAGAGTACAAATGAAATTCGGGTAAACTCCAGAATCTATAACAAGGTCCTGATTGTTGGGTATGTAGGGTAAATTCCATATTCCAAAAATTATTGAACATATTTCGACCGATATTTGGAACCTAAAACCGCTCACTTTTGTCATTTAGACCCATTAATTTTGAGCTTTTTCATTTCTAACCTATTAGGACTAGACACCTTAAATTTGAGACCTATTTATGACCCTTTTCAATAACTTTGGGTTAATAAATGGGTTTGAGACCCATTTCGACAAGTCTAAGTAACTGGAATTCCAAGCAAAATTTGGTTGGAGTTGACGCCAATGGAAGCAATGCGATCAATTAGTTGAATATCGGGGGACAAGTTGCAATTATAGACACTCAAGCTCGTGATGCGAAAAGGACTTGAACACGTGCGAGTTGCGAGCCAAAAATAATAAGATAGGATTACGTACGAGTGGCCACACCAACCAAAAGTCACAAATAGAAATACGCGCGAGGCGCCTGGCTTACATGTCAAAGAAGGTTTCTCTCCATGCAAGACATGCAAAACTGTCCGATTTAATCAAATTTTCTTATCTTTCCTGTGTTTTCTGCGTCTTTTTTCAGTTATTTGCGATCGTGCGATGTTATTGTCCGATTTGATTGCACATGACTTTAAATCTCGCCGGCAATCTTCAAAAAATGAAGAAAAACGAGTGAGCATGTCTAATTTTGCTATGCATCCGCTATTCTTTTCCGGTTCCATAGCAGCCGAATATATTGTAAGAGTCCTTCAGATTGTAGTACTCTTGTCTTTTTAAGATTAAGAACGACACTACCAGAATTTTGTGGCTTTTCATCTCGATGGTGAAACCCTGGAAGTGGAATTGGTGAATGATGAGTTGTGATGGCAAGGTTAGAAATGTGCCTGCAGTCCAAATTTGTTGTTCTTACAGAGAGCAAAACCAATGGTCGCTCCTTCGCAATCAGAGGGAAAGCTTCCTACGTGTTATTTTAACAGCTAACATCTGTTAACAGCTACATGTTCTTTTAACAGCTAACAGCATTGGTGAATGATGAGTTGTGATGGCAAGGTTAGGAATGTGTCTTCAGTCCAAATTAGCTGTTCTTACGGAGAGCAAAACCAATGGTCGCTCCTTCGCAATCGAGTGGAAACACTCGATGGTCGATGAACATGTGGAAACGAACTCAAATGGAAAGTCTCGGAAACTCATTATTACTATTCGATGGCATAGACCCGTACGGCAGTTCGTTCGCCAGCTCCGTATTTCTTTTATAGGACTGCAACAGCGGGGGATATTCTCTTGGCCGCATTTTTCAGGAGGTGATAGTCTCGGTGCAAGAATACGAACAAGAAAGAGCCGAGAGGCAGATTCTGTGTCGTTAGATGAAGACACGAAGGAAGACATCCTCTGCCCTCAGAATTGACAACTAAGCGAAGCAAACGGTGCATGCCCTAGAACGCCTCCCTGGCGAAGGAATATGTAAAGGAAACAGAAAGAAGAACAGCAAAGCGGCGAAGATGAAGAAGCTTTACCAAAAGAAATGGCGACAGGCTCGCTCTTCCGGCATGAATAGTGCTCGGTGGTTTTGAGGGGGAGCGGCGGTCGAGATTCTGGCCTGTTTTACTGTATTGCTTTGGTAACATAATGATGTTAATACTATAAAATAGATGACGTTCTTTTCTTTCGTTTCGACTTTTGTTTCTCGCTGCTCTGGCGTCTGTTTAAACCAGTCTCAGAAACCAGGCTCAGTGACCGCGCATTCCCACTGAAAAGCACGCTTTATCGCCCACCAACCCACGCGCGACGAAGAACCACGTGCTCTCTCTTCATCATCTCTCTCCCCAGGTTTGAATCTGAAAAGGAAAACAGAAAGCTCTCTCGTTCTGTAGTTTCTTGATATTCTAGTGCGAAAAGCTTGAACCGAGTTTCCTTTTTTTCTTTCTTTTTTCATTTGGGTTGCAGGTTCTTGTAGTTGCAGAGTTCTTCCAGTGTCCATGGCCATTTCAATGGGAAGGAAGCATCTCGCCCGGAGTTTTGGGAGCTGTCAACTTGTATATAGCACTTGAGCTAGTGAATGTAGTGTTTGGGTTCGTTTTGGTGACGTGGGTTCTGATGTACATTCGGAAACGGAGAAGATATGGTGGTGGTGATGCAGAGACAATCCACAGTGACAGAGTAATGAGCAAACTTCGAGTCTCTTCAATGGCGATTCTGCTTTGCAGTGTCATAATTTCCATGGTATACGTCAGCTTTTGTTTTTATCATTATTGGGTTCACAGAAATGTGGATGGTGACACTGTTTCTTGGGCCGTCACTTGGATCCTCGCGTCTTTCATTTCATATTACGCTAGGAACACAATTGTCGAAGGAGGCAGAAGCAACTGGCCTCTTGTGCTAATTCTTTGGTGGGTCTATTTCACTGTTTTCTGTTCACTTTCTGTCTATTGCAAAATGAGTGTTTTCTGTTTTAAGTGGGACTGGTGTGGTTAGGAATGCATATAATAATCCATCGTCGGCAAAACGCTTGGAGAATTTGAGAAAGATATCTTGTTGGAAATAACAGTAGGCAAACACCAGCACATGACTAGAGAACCTTTAAGCAATTAAGGAACTAAACGATGAGGAAGAAAGCGGACAAAACCAAGATCTGAAACTCCTGTAAACTTGGAAATGGTAATAGGCTAATCTGTCGAGGCGTGAAAAGTAAAGGAACTCAGACTTGTATCAACAAAAATGCTTCTTCCTCAGATCAGAAGAGTCTCAAAGGCTACTCTTTTGTTTAGCATAAGATGATCTGCTACACCTGGTCTGTATTTGATTAAATTTTTCAATTTCCGGCTGGAACGCAGATATATCCGTCTCGAATTCCCAGTAACATTCATCATAGGAAAGCTCTTTCCACTTCACTAGATATTCCTTTTCATCATCATTTCCCCTACAGCATTCAGTACACGATACCACGCTCAATAATACAAATCAAAAATCAAAATACCAATAAATCGCCAGATGAGAACTTCGAAAAGATCAACATAGCATGGAAACTGAGGAATAAATAAAACCAGATCACAAATTAAATATTTTCTTGACTTCTTTATGACAGTCTAAGTTGGAAAGATTGAAAAGTACTAGCAGCACAATGGATGTACAACATTATACCTAGGAGCACTTGTACTCAAAACCCCACCTCAAGAGTAGATTAGGTAGCAAAAATAAATTGTAACTCCCAAAGAACTAGAGGTCAAGATAATCAAACCTGCACGCAATAATCCGATCAACTGTAGTCCATTCTGGTCTTATGGCAACAAATTCATCCTCGGCATTATTGTTTGATGCCATTTGCTTGTGGAAGTTGTTCACCTTTGTCTTTAACCGTGGAGTTGACTTGAAAGCTTTAAAAAACTCCTTCTCAGGGATCCTGAACAGAATATACGATGGAATTGGAAGTTGCATAACAAGCACAGCTGAACACCCAACGAAAAGTTGGATTTCCCCAGCAATAGCAAAAGAGACACAAAAAGCAAAATCATAGAAGTAATCAATCTCATATGGCAATTCTCATTACTGAGGAAATGATGCAGCCTAAAATTACCAGGTGCAATGCAGAAAGGACAATCCCTTCCACTTCACAAGATATTGTTTCACAAAAATTTGCTTTGAACCCAGTGTAGAAGCATCGCTTTCGTCAGCTGCAGTGGGGCGCAGTTCACAGTCTAAAATCTTCTCAATATCATTTAAGGGGCTAACCTGAAATCACAAAATACCAGTTCTCACATAAGCCGAACAATTGAAAAGTTGCCAAAAGAAAGAAAAGAGAATACATATAATGGAGCCATACACATTCAGGACATTTCCAATTGCTGGGATAAGGAGCTTTGAGTGGTGGAATCAAACACTTGGCATGGTAAGAATAATTACATGTCTCACAGCACAAAAGATTTTTACTTTCACTACAGGCTTGACATGAATCTTCCTTCTGTTAATCAAAGAAAGCAGATAACCAGTTCAGAAATGAAAACTGCATCATTAAGGAAGCAACTGTGATCTAACTTTCATTTAGAAAACTAAACTAGATAACTAGGTTAACATAGCAGTATTATTACACGACTAATAACAATAAAAATGGCAAAACCGAGAATACGTGTTTCGAATCACAGTAATAAAAGATACAAGAAAAAGAAAATAAAACAAATCTCAAGCACTGCACAAAAGTACAGTGAACACCCAAATCCAAATTAGGGCACAATTGGAAGCCACTTTCCGTCACGAAGCTGATTAAATGACATTATGCAATCCTTACTGTCCATCTTTTCCAGCCCACTCCTCTGTTTCCATCTTAAATGCATACTCTCAAGTGTAAAGGAGAAGCATCGATTTAAACATGCTACA
Source organism: Eucalyptus pauciflora (assembly GCA_007663325.1). Classification (NCBI taxonomy): domain Eukaryota; kingdom Viridiplantae; phylum Streptophyta; class Magnoliopsida; order Myrtales; family Myrtaceae; genus Eucalyptus; species Eucalyptus pauciflora. The sequence continues at coordinate 41,368 of VMYD01000181.1, read as the reverse complement.
CTCATGGAAAAAAAGGATGCTAATACAGACCACGTCATCCCTGACTATCTTTTCTAGCTTGTCCTGAGTCACCCCAGGTTTTCGGGGAACAAAATCATCATCATCCGATTCATCTATACTGTAAATTGGCCTTCGTTCTGATCTAGTACGTAGCCGTTCGACCAAGCTGCTCATATTCTGCAAGGAGAAGATAATTGCTCGTTTAATGAACTCATCACATAAAGTAAAACAAAAAAGCAAATCAAGAAGCAATACGTAAAACTTAAATTTGATGTCTGCATTACTGCAGAATAAAATCGTAGTAGCATTTAAGAGGCAACAAAAATAAATGATGATCCACCACTCTATAAACTTTGGCACATAAAAGGAAAAGATACAAGAAATCATACCCACACATATTGCTATCATATTAAATGAAACGAGATTTCTTGCATAGACTAGTCACAAAAAAGGTTATCATATCCACTAAACCAAACCAATTACTATTATAGATCTGAATGGAACTATTAAAACCTTTACATAAAAGATCAAGAGGGATACCAAAGGATCCTGAAGATCAGTCTTTGTGACGTATAAAGTAAAAGTTGGAAAATCTCCTTCTCTGTCAACATGGATGTATGCAAACATAAGCATACAATCTATTGCTAAAACCACAAAGATATGGACAAATCCACAAGGACTCGAGTAGTTTGGGATGCTCCTTCTTATCAACATTATCACATCCACAAAGTTACTAATGTTCACGATTGCCATTGGCAAGGATGCTTGTAAGAAAGAATCGTTAAAAGTTCACGACAATTATCTTCCTGAACATTATCTAATTACAAGCCACAAGTCTTATGCCATTACTCCTAGAAGACCTGAACTTTCGAAATTTTATGAACCTCCCAATTGATAATACGCCACCTTAAAAACACAACTTTAACCACCTAAATGAACAAAGGAATGTTCACCAGTGAAAAAAACTAATTTTTTTCCCTTGTTCAGACTTGGCCATTATTCAAAACCTGGTTATTACAGTTCTTGGATCTACAATATAGTATGTAAACTTTTAACTTTCATCTGACATCTAACCAAAATATAATCAACAGCCACAAAAATTTTCCCAAACACCTAGAAGTTGATGTAAGCAGAAAAACTTAGGGAAAAATTTCAAGAAAGAATCCTTGTTCCCAAGGAAAATGTTGTATTTGAAACTTCATCATTGCATTTAGCTGCCACTTCTTCTTGTTCTATTTCTGCCTTTACACATTCCATCGGTTCCCATTCTCTTTGTTTCCTCATATAACAGAGTTATATACAAGACAAAAGGATTGAAAAGATGACAACCAAACATGAATGCAGGAAATTTAATGCTTGTTAAAATATACCCAAAATACTTCCATGGGGTACATGATTCTCCAACCCAATGCAGCCATTAGCTCTTCAGCCAATAGATGGGGAAAGAATTTGAACTCTTTACTTCCACTTAGGTACCTCTTTAATTAACCATTAGCATCAAACCTCCCATGCTGACATACACGTTCCATAACTACTTTTCTGCATCACTTTTCCATAACGAAGCTCTGCCTCATCTTCTACTATGCCTTTGCCTTTAATATTCTCAAGCTTTTGCCAAAATATTTCCTTATCTTCGCCAAAAACACAGTCAACCAAGAACTTTACCTCCATCTAATTCTTCAATTTATTATTATTATTATTTATTATTATTATTTTTGCAACTGTGGACTGGAGTCCATGATGAATTTTATAAATTCAATCGGTTCAATTTTAAAGCATGTGAATGGTGTATTGCTGCTTGTATTTGGCCAAGAATAAAAGGAAGCATTGTTGTTTGCGGATCCTTTCGTCCACTAAACTCTCAGTCATCTTAATTCCAAACACTTCACTCAACTGAGGAATGTACAAAAGAATCAAATTAAGGCTATCGGATTCTCTTCCTTTGCAAATCCACATCTACAGATAGTTCTTCAAATACCCAGAATGTAAAGGAGTCCCTCGAGAGGCAGGGTCCTCGAATTGCGCATTTCAAACTCGTTGCATCCGCAGCAGACATCCATGAGAAAGTATCACACATCTCAGCAAACCTAAAAGGGTGCCCTGCGTAACCTTCGACACAAGATCCCTAACCAAACCTTTGAATTACTTATTTCCTAAGAAAAGAACGGCGAACCCGGAGTATGAAATGAGAGAAAACGGGAGAGCTATCGAAGAAATGAAGAACGCGGGAAGACGAATTCCGGACTCCTGCCGACCTCAACGAATCAGACACAGCAAACACCAGTGACAAAAACCAATCGCCACTGACTAACGGTCGAAAAATCCGACCAAACCGACTGAAAACGACCGGAATCAAACAGCCTGCCGCTCAGAACTACACGCGATTCCGCGACCGAGATCGATAGCCCCGATCATTTCTACACGCGCAGGTACCGAAGCAAATCGCAAGCAGGGAGTTTTGCCCGGGAAAAATGAAGCGGAGGAACGAACCTCGGGCCAGGAATCCGCCGGCCGAAGAGAGGATCGAGCTGGTGGACGCTGCCGTCTAGGAGCCGCCGCCGCTCCTCAGAGGTCGTGGCTCCGCTCCGCCGCCGCCGCCCGCCGCCGGAGACGCCGCGCACTGTAGCAAAGCCGCTGGCCGGTAGAGAGAGAGAGAGAGAGAGAGAGAGAGAGAGAGAGAATTTTAGGGTTGAAAAGTTGAAAGATGAAGAAATGGAGGGGCCGCTGCAGAAGATTATAAATCAGTCGAGCAAAAGGAAAAAGGCACAGGATTTTTGCCTTTTTTGTTCAATTTCGTCATCGTCCTCCAAGAGATTCTTCCAATCTAGTCACCTTCTTGCTTGGGACATTGAATTACCACGACATGGTGGCTTTACCTCCTGTTAAAATTGTTGGAAAATTGGGGAAAAGTAAATTATTTTTCCGATTAAAAGGAATGAAAAATGTAGTAGAGGGAAAATGACATGATTTTGGTGAGGATTCATACAGATAAAGGGTGGATTTATGGATTACGAAGCTAGAAAATAATGTGATGAGCAGAAGAAAATTTACTGAATCAATGGCGGAACAATATCGACCCTACTTCTCTCTTTCCGGATATTGCTATTCTGAGTTCTGTAACATCCCGCCCGCCAATCTTTTAAAATATCGTTAGGATGATATTTGGGCAATTTGGTTTTGTTTTTGGCGGTCGAGAGTGGTGTTCAGACCGCTTTCGCGTGTCTCGGTCCACTTACCGGGATAATCTTAATGGCACACTTCCCTTGCATCAGTTCGGTAAATTTAAGATTTTACCTTCGGAATGCTCCTAAAAAGAATTACCCCAAGACCACGAGAAGAGAAACAAATTCCATTACCATTTATGCCAATATCTTATTGGTTGGATCACATCTACCATGTACTTTGAATCCTTTTCGGGCTCCATACGAGGTCAAGTGACCCATTGATGCTTATTGTGGAAGGTAAATCCGCCCATTGAATTTGAGTAAATAACACCAGATTTTGCATTAAATATAGGTGACTAAATTAAAAACCAAAGATAGTAAGTGAGTCGAGTTGATGATATCTAGCATTTAAAATATTACCAAGACTTCCTTTGTTTAGAAAAAAATAAATAACTAAATTAAAAACCAAATTTTCTTTTTTTATCTTCTTACGTTTTTTTATTTGTATTTTATTTGTATTTTTTGTTTTGTATTTGTTTTTTTTATATATATTTTATTTGTTTTTTATTTTTTGTTTTTTTTGTATTTATTTGTTTTTTATATTTTTATTTTCTTGCGTTTTTTTATTTGTATTTATTTGTTTTTTTGTATTTATTTTTATTTTGTATTTATTTTTGTATTTTTGTATTTTATTTGTTTTTTTGTATTTATTTGTTTTATTTGTTTTTTTGTATTTATTTATTTATTTATTTGTTTTTTTACTCTTGCTCACGGTCGGCGGCGACGGGCGGCGGTGGCTCCGGGCGGTTGGAGGTGGTCATGGCAAGAGAGAAATAAAACAAAAATAAAAAGGAAAATTTGCTTATTTCTAGAAATTGTTCCTAGGACAAGAAGCAATTTTTTTTTGTTTCTCGTTTCTATTCCCGGGCTAACTTTTCTATTCCGGGGAATAGAAATCAACTTGGCGTTACCAAATGGGTTTCTGTTCTTTTTTTGTTCTTGAGAATAAAAGAATATAAATTGGGAGAAATAGAAATGTTACCATGCAGACCCAAAATAGCTTCATAGGACTCTGCCACTCAACCTTCAAGTCATCAAGAATGATCTTGATTCATAATAACTCACATATTCCTTGAGTCGCTGCCCTAAACTTAGATTTTGCACTTGATCTTGCCACCGCATTCTATTTTTTACTCCTCCAAGTTACCAAATTACCTCCAAGGAAGGTACAATAACCAGTTGTAGGGTGCGTTTGGTTCAATATTCCCAATGGGCTTTCAGCCTCCAAAGCCCATTGGGAAAATGCTGGACCGTTTGGCAATAATTTTGAAGTAGCTTTTAAGTGAAAGTCGGCATTAGGAAGGTTGAAAGCCTAATGCTAGTAGGAATTAGTTTTGAGCTTTTTACATTTGGCCAAATGCTGAAACTTATTTTTTTTTCCAAAATTATAATCACTCATTCTTCAAATTTCTTATTTTGTTGTCATTATTATTATTTTTAAATGCCAAAATAATGCTAAAAAAACTAAATTTACATATATGCTAAAAAAATTAAATCTATTTTGGTATTTTTTAAAAATTATTTATATATTTGAATTTTTTTAGCATTATTGTCAAAATTTATATTTAAAAATTTGCATCTATTTTTTTTTCGATTTTAAACAAATAAAAATTAAAAAATTCCTACGAAGGGTTTGGCCTTATATATATATATATATGAATTTGATTTTTTATTTTCAAATTTATAAGTTACATACATTATTTTTTTCAATTTTAAACAATTAAAAATTAAAAAATTTTGACAAAGGATTTGGTCTTTTAAAAAAAAAATTATATATATGTGTGTATTTGATTTTTTTAGCATTATTATAAAATTTATATTTAAAAAGTTGCATACATTATTTTTTCAATTTTAAACAAATAAAAATTAAAAAGTTCCAATGAAGGGTTTGGACTTTTAAAAAAAAAATTATGTGTGTGTGTGTGTGTGTGTGTGTTTGATTTTTTAGCATTATTTTCTAATTTATATTTAAAAGTTGCATACATTATTTTTTTTTCAATTTCAAGCAAATAAAAATTAAAAAATTTCGACGAAGGATTTGATATTTTTATTTAATATATATGTATTTGATTTTTTTAGCATTATTGTAAAAATTTATATTAAAAAGTTGCATACATTATTTTTTTCAATTTTAAACAAATGAAATTAAAAAAACTAATATTAATCACCTAGAGGCTTTTTAAATGTGTTTTCTGCCAAACGACATTTCTCTCAAAATTGCTTTTCAAAGCATAGTTTACCAAACGGCTTTTACATTTGCCTAAAGTCCTTTAGGCTAAACTTTCGGTAATAATGATTATGTAATATGAAACCACTAATTTGAACTTTCATTTTCGGTAAGGTCCATGACTAAGACTTTGATTTTGTTAATGGTTTATAATCGCTGTGTGTCTAAATATAAATTGTGATAAATGAATTAGCAAATGGTGGTTACTAGAGGTAATGATTCACTACAACTATTCAATTTAGAGTACAAATGAAATTCGGGTAAACTCCAGAATCTATAACAAGGTCCTGATTGTTGGGTATGTAGGGTAAATTCCATATTCCAAAAATTATTGAACATATTTCGACCGATATTTGGAACCTAAAACCGCTCACTTTTGTCATTTAGACCCATTAATTTTGAGCTTTTTCATTTCTAACCTATTAGGACTAGACACCTTAAATTTGAGACTTATTTATGACCCTTTTCAATAACTTTGGGTTAATAAATGGGTTTGAGACCCATTTCGACAAGTCTAAGTAACTGGAATTCCAAGCAAAATTTGGTTGGAGTTGACGCCAATGGAAGCAATGCGATCAATTAGTTGAATATCGGGGGACAAGTTGCAATTATAGACACTCAAGCTCGTGATGCGAAAAGGACTTGAACACGTGCGAGTTGCGAGCCAAAAATAATAAGATAGGATTACGTACGAGTGGCCACACCAACCAAAAGTCACAAATAGAAATACGCGCGAGGCGCCTGGCTTACATGTCAAAGAAGGTTTCTCTCCATGCAAGACATGCAAAACTGTCCGATTTAATCAAATTTTCTTATCTTTCTTGTGTTTTCTGCGTCTTTTTTTCAGTTATTTGCGATCGTGCGATGTTATTGTCCGATTTGATTCCACATGACTTTTAAATCTCGCCGGCAATCTTCAAAAAATGAAGAAAAACGAGTGAGCATGTCTAATTTTGCTATGCATCCGCTATTCTTTTCCGGTTCCATAGCAGCCGAATTTATTGTAAGAGTCCTTCAGATTGTAGTACTCTTGTCTTTTTAAGATTAAGAACGACACTGCCAGAATTTTGTGGCTTTTCATCTCGATGGTGAAACCTTGGAAGTGGAATTGGTGAATGATGAGTTGTGATGGCAAGGTTAGAAATGTGCCTGCAGTCCAAATTTGCTGTTCTTACAGAGAGCAAAACCAATGGTCGCTCCTTCGCAATCAGAGGGAAAGCTTCCTACGTGTTCTTTTAACAGCTAACAGCATTGGTGAATGATGAGTTGTGATGGCAAGGTTAGGAATGTGTCTTCAGTCCAAATTAGCTGTTCTTACGGAGAGCAAAACCAATGGTCGCTCCTTCGCAATCGAGTGGAAACACTCGATGGTCGATGAACATGTGGAAACGAACTCAAATGGAAAGTCTCGGAAACTCATTATTACTATTCGATGGCATAGACCCGTACGGCAGTTCGTTCGCCAGCTCCGTATTTCTTTTATAGGACTGCAACAGCGGGGGATATTCTCTTGGCCGCATTTTTCAGGAGGTGATAGTCTCGGTGCAAGAATACGAACAAGAAAGAGCCGAGAGGCAGATTCTGTGTCGTTAGATGAAGACACGAAGGAAGACATCCTCTGCCCTCAGAATTGACAACTAAGCGAAGCAAACGGTGCATGCCCTAGAACGCCTCCCTGGCGAAGGAATACGTAAGGAAACAGAAAGAAGAACAGCAAAGCGGCGAAGATAAAGAAGCTTTACCAAAAGAAATGGCGACAGGCTCGCTGTTCCGGCGTGAATAGTGCTCGGTGGTTTTGAGGGGGAGCGGCGGTCGAGATTCTGGCCTGTTTTACTGTATTGCTTTGGTAACATAATGATGTTAATACTATAAAATAGATGACGTTCTTTTCTTTCGTTTCGACTTTTGTTTCTCGCTGCTCTGGCGTCTGTTTAAACCATTCTCAGAAACCAGGCTCAGTGACCGCGCATTCCCACTGAAAAGCACGCTTTATCGCCCACCAACCCACGCGCGACGAAGAACCACGTGCTCTCTCTTCATCATCTCTCTCCCCAGGTTTGAATCTGAAAAGGAAAACAGAAAGCTCTCTCGTTCTGTAGTTTCTTGATATTCTAGTGCGAAAAGCTTGAACCGAGTTTCCTTTTTTTCTTTCTTTTTTCATTTGGGTTGCAGGTTCTTGTAGTTGCAGAGTTCTTCCAGTGTCCATGGCCATTTCAATGGGAAGCATCTCGCCTGGAGTTTTGGGAGCTGTCAACTTGTATATAGCACTTGAGCTAGTGAATGTAGTGTTTGGGTTCGTTTTGTGACGTGGGTTCTGATTGACCTTCGGAAACAGAGAAGATATGGTGGTGGTGATGCAGAGATAATCCACAGCGACAGAGTAATGAGCAAACTTCGAGTCTCTTCAATGGCGATTCTGCTTTGCAGTGTCATAATTTCCATGGTATACGTCAGCTTTTGTTTTTATCATTATTGGGTTCACAGAAATGTGGATGGTGGGAGAGGGAAGTCGGATCTGAGAGATTTACAGACGGAAGCCTGGAGAAGTGATTGAGAGGGTGGGAGAGGGAAGTCGGATCCCCACTTTCGCGCGCTCTCTCTCGCTGCGCGGTGGTCGGAAAGAAGACCGAGTGGAGGAAAGCAGGAAATGGAGGCGAAAGCAAATGGCAAATTGTCATCGAATGAAATCACTTAACTACTGACTCTCATTGTACGAGCTTTGAGATTGATCCGAAATTTTATGTTAAAAGGACAGACTCCATTTGAGACTAGGAGAAATACACATTGTCGAAAAAAATACAGCATATAAACCAGTAACAGCATTTGAAGTAAGAAGCCTAGGAAAGACAACTCCAACCGATGCCCAACCGATGTCCGAAGTTGGAGAAGCCACCAGAGTCTCTAGAATCTGAAAAAAGAAAAAGAAAAAAAGATCAGAACAGAATCAAACCTTGTTCATATCAACATGGAAGATCTATCTTCTTCGAACTGGAAAGTCCATATCGGAAAATAAGAAAAACGATGTCCTCTTTCTGAAAAATGAAAATCAACACCGACAGAGCTCTTGACCCTGAAGGTGGACAAAGCCAAACTCCATGGTCATATTGCCGCTGCTGAAGCTCAGCCTCCTCGACAGAGCTCATTTCCGATGGCAGAGCTTCACGTGCCGTCGAGCTGAGCCTACACCTCAGGCATGGGCGTCGCCGTTGGGCTACGCAACCTATGTTTTTCTGTGCAACGAGACCAGGAACTTATACTCACCAGTATATAGGGAGGTTGAGTTAATGGCAACTCAGGGTGCCTCCGAGACTCATCCAATCTCTGCCCTCGCCATCTCTTGGAGCAGTGAAGGTAACGTATGGGCACTGGGCAAGCAGGTCGTATATGGGCATAGAGAACAGACCAAAGTGCAGCCTCCGCTTGGCTTTCACGACCACTTGGATGTTCACCTCCTCGCGCTTCAAGGCACGCACCAGGCCCCTCACGTACAAGTCATTGAAGATCGGGATCTTCGACAGCGCCTCGGCTCGGACAATGGTCACGTTGTTGGGATCCTGGATGAAGGTGGGAACGAGCATTGGACGAGAGAGGGGGAGGCTGTCATCGAATTTCAAGATGATTCTCATGCTGTTGTATTCCACGCCAATCCTCTGGCTGTGGTTTATGATCGAGAGAAATATGTTTAAATGACCGGTGACCTGAGTGCTGGACACGTCGAGGGAGGATATAGAAGAAAGAGGGCTGAGCCCCATCTCCGGGAACATAGACAAAGGTATTATGAGGAAGATCATCGCGGCGGAACCGAACGTTACATATAGTGCAGCAAAGAGACATACTTCCTGGCGGTCTACCATTTTTGAGTTTCTGGGGATGGGTTCTGCGAGGAGGACGAGGAGGAAGGAGGATTTATCATGTTTACGAAAAAAAATCAGTTTTTGATCCTAACAATTTACGTTGCTTTTTAGAAAAACAGTTTTTGTTCCTTACGTGGCTTTTTCTAAAATTAGAAAAAGAATTCGAAACGTCGGGAGGCAATTTCCAACCGCGCAACAAATCCGAGGGCGAAAATATAATTCTCGCCGCGAAAAGACGATTTCGCCCTCGAAGTCCTCACCGCCCTCGGTCACGTGACCGACCCTTGAGGCGAACTTTGCGGTCGGAGTCGGGGCGGGCGTACGTTGAAAAACCAATTCGGAAAAAATATCGAGGGATTTATGCCAAAATCTCGAGACACTGGTTGGGGCGAAATCAATAACCACCCTAAAAATCTGGGGCCGAATCGTAAATTTCCCCGGTCGAAAATCACAAAAAATCAAATTTTCGCTCCTGCAAATCGGAAGTCGCATTCGCCAGAGAAAAAGCTCCTCCGAAAAATCCCTAAAACCCTCTCTCTCTCACTCTCTCTCTATCTTCAACAGCAGCCATGGCGATGCGCTTGGTCCGCTTCCGGCGAGCCCTCGCCGTGCCGGCACCGACCGCCCTCCGCCGCCCCCTCGCCGCGCTCCCCCCGGCCCCTGCCGCCCCCGCGCCGGCGCCGTCTCCGTCGCCGTCTCCGTCGCGGCCGGCGACGCCGCCTCCCGCGGCAACCGCGCTGCGGCCTCGCTCCTCGTCGGCGGCGGCGTCGCTGCTCTTCTCGCGGTCGCTGGTCTACAACGCTGGCGGCTACAACGACGGCGACAAGATCGACCCGGACACGGTGCTCTTCGAGGGGTGCGACTTCAACCACTGGCTCATAACCATGGACTTCCCCAAGGACCCCAAGCCCACGCCCGAGGAGATGGTTCGCACCTACGAGGAGACTTGCGCCAAAGGGCTCAACATCAGGTTACATGATAAAAAGTGTTGTGATATTACTTAACTCACTTAGTTTAGCAATAAAATAAGCGACACGAATTCTTGTTCACCTGCGATCTCTCTCTTTCTGCGGTGTATGCTTCCATCCGGATGCACATGTATGTGTGTATGTGTGTGTCCTTTTCTTTTTGTCCATGCGCTTGAACCCGAGAGAAAGATATCTCCCTTAGAATGATTAGTTGACATGTTTATCTAATTGTTTCTGTGGCCAGACTATGGAGTATACAGTGCTAGATCTAGTTCAAAGTGTTTAGGTTAGTGCCTTATCAATTTTGTGACAAAGACTCCATTATGTTGTTGCCCATTAGTGGTAGCTTGAGCATTGCCAATTGAAGACAGAGGTGGAGTGGGTCATCAAGGGGCTTTGGAGCCTTATGTTTAATTTATAAGATGTAAAATTTGAAAATGAGTGTTGCTTGGAGATTTATGGGTGTCTCAGTACTGGCAATGCTTAGGGATAAGTCAGGTGCTGCCGAAAAGCATTGCCAATACAGGTTGGAAGTCTAGTGATCTCTAATTTATGGGAGGGATTGAAGCCCTCCTCAACGGCAAAAGAAAAAAAAGGGATTCCTGGGAAATTGGGAGGCTCTTCCGATGCAGGGAAGAGGTGATATGGTAGTTAAGGCAGAATGTCAGTGGTGTAAGGTGACATATCTTGTAGAATTGGCTAGTGATTTTGGAAGAGGCTGAAGTTTCTCTCTTTCCTAACTGGTTGCAACTTGGGGAGGTCAGCCCCTGGGCTAAAGGTTTGACTTGTTCTCATAACTCATTGAAGCTGCCCAAGTGTCTGTGCCTTTCCACCCAATAGGGGGCGTGCAGATGAACCAAATTGGAATGAATAAATTAATCAGACTGGAAATTGGCACCGGGATGAGCCAAAAAATGTTCAGGGTCTGAATTGAGTATTTCTTATGGGGGTAAATGATACTAATAGCCCCTAAAATTTGGTCTAATGTGCATTTTCATCCTTGACTTTTAATTCATTCTGTGTCTTCTTTGAACTTTCTTCTACAATGTAGTCTTTTTGTTTCATTGAATGAGGGAGAAAGAAAACACATGTCCCTTAACTATCGCATTATGTGCAATCTAGTCCCTAAACTTTCAATTTGTCAATCTAGTCACTCACCTTTCCACAGCAAAATCAGATTGGTCATGTGGTATCATTCTCAAGTTTTCATAATTGTAGTGTTGTCTAAATCGAAGATTATCTTTTCATTTCAATTTATTTTCTAAATCAAAAATAATTTTTTTTTTTTATAGTCAGTGATCCTTGTGAATTGTACAAAAGACTTCTTTGACTTTGTAAGGAAAAGTTGAGGAATTAGATTGAGCGAATTGTAATTTGAGGGACTCTGTTGCACATTACCCAATAATTTGGGACTTGTGGTGATATTTTCCCATGGGTGATCAAACAAAAGGACCACATTATACATTCACAAGTAGTTCAAGAACCACATTGAATGAATTAAAAGTAAGGATGGCATCGTACATTGGGCTGAAGTTTAGGGACAATGACACTATTGTCCCTTTTTATCCTTCTGACAGCATTTCTTCTTGCTGTACTTAGGAATGTCATGGTAAGGCTTTTTCTTATCTTGTAATTTTCTTGAGTAAATGTCAAGTGAATGATTCTCATAGTTGAAAGCTAGGTAATAAAATTTGTTCTCTGCATTGACACTAGATATGCCAGTTTCAGCATCAAAATCTTAGTGGTAGGTCTCATTAACTTAACCAAGTACATAACGATTTCCCTAGTTTTGCTTGAGGCACATTCGTAACACATGTTCATTGCGTAGCTGTTAATACTATGTGGATGACGCATTTTCTACAAAGCAACTTAAAGCATAACTTGATTTTTGGTCACATGGTCCTTTCCAATTTGCCATTAGTTGTTTCATTTTTTTTATTTATTTTTTTATCATCATGTTATATCTTGATTTCAACAAATTTGACAGATCAAGAGCCTCTTGGGAACAAATGTTGAGTGGATGTACTATATTCTCGAGGCATTTAATGCTGGTAATTTGCAACGCTATCAAGAACTATGTCATGTACACAATGCTGCTCTCAATGGTTGTGCATTGAGAAAAAACTATTGGAGAAAATCAACATTCTCTGCCTAATGGAAATCATATTCAGGTCCCGCTTCCTATTCTTTTTCCTATCTCCATTTCTGTCATACTTAGTATTTCATATTTTGCTTTATAAGCATATATTCGTCCCCATATAAAGTATACAATTTTATCCTTGCAGCCGTGCATCAGAAGATAGGACAATTCCACTGAGTGTTATTGCTGAATGCACAAAGCTTTGTGTAGCTGATGTTGAGCACCTTCTCATGAAGAGCCTTTCTGTAAGTCTTCCCAATTCTTTTGTATCTCTCTTGGTGGTTGTGTCATTCTGTAACATCTTATTTGGCGGGCTGTTCTATGTCATTGGATGAGAAGATTGGACGTGATCATTATTATGGCTGTATATATGATCCTTCTCTAGTTTTGAGTTCATTGGGCTATAGTTTGACTTGGCCTTATGGTGCAGCTGTACACATGAAGCTTTAAGACAGAATGAACTCCATCTGAATAGATTGGTGGTTTAGATGATTCAAAAAATGAATACTTGATAATCTTATGGATAGGTGGAAGCTTTAAGAGAGCATAAAAGAGCCTTTCTTTTTCTCATTGGTCTGATCCTGCAGATACATGGGCAGTGAAGGTCTTTTGTTCTTTCCTACATCTCTTCAATTTTGGTTATCCCAAAGTCCAAGAGGATTGCATCGTTTTCTCGTACCTTGTCATTTTTTTCTGAAAGACTGTTTTTTGCCCGTTCATTCAGTTGTATTTAACTAAGGTTATGTCGATACAGGTTCATCTTATTGAGGGTCTAATTGATCAAGTAGAGGGAACAGTGCATGTTTCCTGGGTCCAACCAAGAGTTCTGGGCATTTTGCAAGTTACATCCTTGCGAGATCGGTTGGATGGTTGGCTGGATAAAGTACACACTGCTTTGTTATCCGTTGAAGCGGAAACACCTGACCTTGTCGCTGTGTAGTCTTATGTTGCTTTCCTCTCTGCCAATTGTAACATCCATGACTGAATGTGCCAACAACGAAGCAAAAGGAGGAGAAAGAAAAGAGACAAGTGTGAGGCAGTTGGGCGCTTGGTCCATATTAGGGCTTTCCTTCTGTGTCCCTAATTTTTCTTCAATTATTTTTCACTGGAAGTGGCTGTCTCATTTGCTTTGGGTGTAAATATTCAGCAATCGATCGCAGACTTAGTTATTAGGTTTAAGACAACCATTTACTTCCTAAAGACAGCAGAATATGCGAGGAGAATCTCATTCAATATTCCTGATTTGATCCGTGTCATATGTATGATTTGCTCATTATATTTTTCAAATGGACATGGAATTCGATGTGCCAATTGCCTCACTCTCGCGGCCCGAAGTGCATTGTTCGTGCTTCTTGGGGCATATCATGCCACTATATGTATCTGCATGGTCCATGGCCTTGAATTCTTCGTGATTGAAGATTTGGGTTTCAGCAAATTCAATGTATCAAGGACTCGGCCTCTTGCGCGCGCATTGCTTGTGCGTCTTAGGGCATTTAGGCGTTGCCATTGTACACATCTGCATGCTCCATGGCCTTGAGTTTTTCACGATCGAAGATTTGGGTTTTCGTTTCCTGCAAAGTGATGTATTGAGAGCCATGTCATACGAGACCATCATTTCCACCAGCTATCGGCGATTGACAAATGGGAGTTTTCTTACCATACCGTTCCCCTAATTAGGATGATCTGTGTCCAAACTCAATGAATTTCTTTCTTGCTTCAGTCGTCTAGCTATTTTATTTAGCATCTTTTTGAAGCTATCCATACCCCTCCAACAAGGCGACACCTGCTTGAAATTTTGGATCCGTTCAGTGGCATGATACCAGCCAACCAGTACTTTAGAAACTGCTCAAACCGGTTTGCCTTGTGGAGATTCGAAGTAAGGCATGGACACTTTGCTGGAGAATAGACCGCAAGGCAAACTACTCAGCAACTGGAGTTAAAAGCACAATGAAGAACTACAGGCTACTCAGGCATGTTCAACTGGTGTGCTTGAATACTAATGGAAAGCTAGCTATATATATATAACCTCAATTTCCTATACATCATCAGACAAACTAAGTGGGTTAATTTCACTCCTAACAGTTAGTGTGCCTTCCTGGAATCATTGTCGTCCTTCCTGTTGCAATTCCCTCGCTGTGGTGGATGTACCAAACAATACTTTGATCTCTTCTGCAGTCTTCCCGCTAGTCTCTGGCATCCACCAATAAAGTAGCAGCCCCACAATCAAGGCGATAAAGGCAACTGATATGGCAGTCCCACCCAGGGTGATGGCCTTGGCCAGCCGTATGTAGCTCAGTGACAAGCCTATGTTCACCGTTTGCTTCACGCCAACGCCAATTGCGTATCCCTGCACACGCAATCTTGTGGGGAAGATCTCTGAACAGTAGAGTGCTGCTATCGATGCTAGCCCGATGGAGAAGGAGATCACGTAGCCAATCCCGGTGACCAAGCACGTCACCACCACCCACAAGGGCCTTGTGTTGCCGGCCTCAATGAACCTGAGGCACGCTCCAAAGCAAACTACTGAGATGACCACTCCACCAATGCTGCTAAGCAATAGCCGCCACCGCCCGAGCCGGTCGACGAAATAGGTGGCGATGAGGACGGATGGTATCCTCAGCAAATCATCCATCAAGCTCACAAGAAGTCTTCTGGAGGATGGGATGATGCGGAGCTCCGTGAAAATGAGAGGGGCAAACACCATCATGGTGTCTATGCTACAGGTCTGCTGGACAAACTGGATTAGAACAGTGCATAGTAGCATGTGACAAACGCCCTTACTTGGGTGAAAGATGTCTCGCCACGAGCCCACGTGGGTGTCCACAATGTCCTGGTCACACTCCTCGGGTATGCCAGCATCCTTCTTGATTTGGGCAAGCCGGAGTGCAGCCTCCTCCTCAGATTTGGAGGTCTTGGTAAGGATGGGCTTGGCGAGGCCTAGGTGGCCCCGTCTGATGAGCCACTCCGGCGATTCTGGCATGTGGAAAGCTGTGAAGGCAACCACAAGTACAACCGAGGGGATTGCTCCAGCGAAAAGCATCACACGCCATGCATATTTGAGGAGGAGTTTGGAGATGATATAATTTGATAGATTGCCAAAAAGAGTGCCAACGCTAATACACACCTGAATGATGGAAACAAAAAATGAAAAAGATGCCACAAAATTAGAAAGGAAAAAAAGGAAATGAAAATAAATAAGTACCTCGGGAAAGGAGATCAGGATGCCACGGGAGAAGGCAGGGGAGATCTCGGTCGTGTAGACTGGGGCAATCGTCAAGGCGAAGCTCGCGCCGAGGCTGGCCAAGGAGCGGTCGACCAGCAACATGGCAATATTTTGGGCCGAACCCATAATGACGGGCCCAACGAAATATAAGGCCCCCGCCATCACAATTGTCCAACGACGCCCAAACTTCTCACTAATCACTGTTGCTAACACCACCCCCAGCAACGAGAACACGGCAAGGATCCCCATCATGAGCTGAAGCTGTGAAGCGCTTAGAGCTAGGTCCGTCTTGATATATGACGCAAGCCCGGTCATCAGCACTTGAACTGCCAAAAATTCAAAAAATAATAATAACGAGAAAATCTATTTGCAAAAAAGTACACCAAAATCACTAGACTAATGGTCTTCCCTTAACGATATTGAACAAAAGAGAGACTAACCATAAGCTGGCGAGATGGTGGTCAAAGATGCAGCCAAGGCATAAATTGTGGCATACTTGTTTGGAAGCGGCCTCGCCGGATGATCGAAGTCCTCAATCCTTCCTTGTCTAGCAATGACAAAATGAATAAAGATCAGCTAAGGTATCATATAAAATTTCATAAGTTATGATATTCGATCGCTAAAAGTTAAACTAGGCAATGAACAATTAATAGATAATAGCCCTTAATAACCCCACTCTAATCTATTGTTGCTTTTGCAATTGATTTGTTTATTCTATTCAAATATATGTTATACCACGGCCTTGATCTTTCCACCATCCACTATCCACTATACTAGAAATCAATGTTCACTGTAATGATACTTGTTTTATAAAAAATAAAGAGAGATATCAAAACGAACCGATCAGGACGATCATTGTCGACCGGAGAAGGAGCCGATGCATCTTCCCCATCATCTTCTAGCTCTATCTCTATCTCTATCTCATGTGCAGTAGCTATCGTCCCATCACTCCCATTCTCTCCTTCTCCCCCCTCATGGAACATCCGCAACAAAAATGTGCGGTAGCTATCGTCCAGTCCAAATGGCTCTTCATCTCCTTCGTCGAACATGCGCAACAAAAACTCCCGATAGCTATCGTCCATCCTAAATGGCTGAGAACAATGCTGCAAAAAGAGAATCAAGATTATTTTCTTTTTATTTTCACTAATTTTGTTTTAAATGATGATAATATCAAAACAAGGGTCCAATGTAATTCACATAGGTGCAGCATTGCCATAATTCGAATGAAGCATAGAAATGAAAAACATCAGCATTCCGCAAATAAGTCCAGCCACAATAATCCAGTAGCACATCCCTTTTTTTTTTTTTTGCTCTATGATGGATTACATGAAATTGAAAGGAGTCCAAAAACAATTCCAGGCCCCGTTAATCAATTTTGAAATATGATTATTTAAAATATATACAAGAAAAATACGGAGGGACAAGACGGATTACCCGGATCCACAGTCACTGGGCTTCTTTTTTGGGGGGAATGGACTGGGCTCAAATCCGCCTCGTTTATATAGTCGGCAACGCTCTCTCTGCGCTCCAGAACGCTGCAGAACCCCTTCGCTTCGCTGCCCTCCCCTTCGCTTCGCTGCAGAAACCCTAGCCGGTTCGGTTGCGGAGTGCGGCGACCAATCCAGCCGTCCGGTGTTCTTGAATGTGGAGGGATCCTGGAGCTCCTGCCGATTCGTTCTACGAGGTTCGGCAGGAGCTGTTTCTATTTCTTGTTTTAAAGTGGTCTGCTATTTCTGTGCTATTTCTGTGCAGTGTCAGTATGTGAAGTTCATTACGATTTTCAAGTCAAAGATGATGCATAAAGGTCTAAATCGACATATTTCGTGTCAAATCCGTCTTAGTTTATTACGATTCGCTTAAAATCTTCTACTCAAGTCCGGTGCTCATAAGGGTCTCATATTTCATCCTGACAATATGCCAAAACAGTACGTTTCGGGTTCAGATTTAAGCCATTCTTCAACCCAAACGCAAGTGTTAGATATTTCCCTGGCATAACTTCAGCGATGAGTGATAACTTAGTGGGTAATTTGCTCATTCATTCCTGTTTGTAGCTTATATCCTTATGCAGTGGGGTTGGTTGACTTCTTTAATATCGTCTTTTTATCCTTTGTCAACTTCAGTTGATTTGACGCTCATTGGAGGTGTTCAGCATGTTGATGCTATGGGAACAAAGATTCGAGGAAAATCTCATTTGCTTCTGGTTGGGGATCCAGGTAAATATTAGACTCAACATTTCACTACAATATGTGCCTTTATTGATTCTTGTTCTTCAAGAGTCACCAATGCACTTTGCACATCATCACATGTCATCTCAGATTGCTGATTGTATACTGAATATGCATGCCTGGACTATGGAACAACTTGTAGGTACTGGAAAATCCCAGTTCTTGAAATTTGCTGCCAAATTGAGTAATTGATTGGTCATAACTACTGGCTTGGGAAGCACAAGTGCTGGATTGACTGTAACTGCAGTTAAAGATGGAGGTAAGATTGAATGAGTTAATGAAAATGCCTGAGTTAATTACTGCTTACATATTTGTCAGGTTGTTTATCTTATCTTCCCTCTGGTTCTCATCTTATCCATTCTTCTTTATGGATTGTATTTAATTTTAATGTTAAAGCTTATGTCAATTTAATTGCTTGCAGAGAGGAATGCGAATCAGTACTGTATGCCCGCTCAGATGGCTTAACTAATTTCTGCTAGCAGTCACTTTGTGACATCTTGACTACACATACCTCAGATGGCGGGCAATAAACTTTGATACCCGAGGCAGTGGAAGAATTTTTAGCTTTGAACCACTTGGATGTGTTGTGAGGGTGTGAATACTCGAAAAGCAAAGATTTTGCAGCCCACTCTAGGTACCAAATTTTTGGTGTCTGTCGTTCTATTACGATTGAGGACAGAGCTACGGAATTGCTTTTGATGGAAGCAAGTGCTTTTCAAATCTCCGCCTCCTTATCTTCTTAAGACCGGGAAGGTAATAAAAATATTATAATGCCAATGTCAAATGTTAACCATTTGCTTGTAGTTGTCTTCCTTTGCAGCTTTCTTAGGGTTCATACAAAGTTTTCTGAGCTAAGGTTCTGGGTATTTCTTATGAATGAAACTTTATGATTCCTAGTCATCCAATGTGAGACAAACCTGTCAAGAAAGTTCTCGGTTTAGATCTTCGCATTTGATGCCTAATTTGCATTGGGTATAATCTAGTTCCAACATCGGGCCTTCAAGAGCCTAAAGAGTGCCCAACGTTTTGCTGATGGGCCCATCTGTGGCCCATCAACTAAGCCTGCATCTATGGCTCTTAAAGGCTCAATGCATTAAGTCTGATCTAGCCAATTAAAAGTACATTTAAGGCCGAATGTCTCGACACGTGAGAATGAAGGGCCTGGTTTGGACCCTTTATGTTCAATACATTGGGCCAATTGAAAGCCCATTAAGTCCCAATATACACCTGGTCTTGACCCACGAAGATAAAAGGCCGATATTATAGTGCCAAACTTGGCCCAATCAATTAAGGCCCAATGCATTGGGCTGAATCCGGAACTAAGTATTAGGCCAAATATTGGACCATCAACAGTCCATTAAAGTTCCAATATTTGGCTAAGTATAGCCCATGAAAATAATGGACCTCCGGTGGAGCCAATGGCCACCTATATGAGGCCCAACGTTAAATGGGCCAAAAATCATGGGCTTGACAAATGCCCTAAAAGCCCAACATATTAGGCTGAAGATGGCCCATAACAGCTCTTAAGGGCTCAATATTGCAAAATGGGCCTATCCTAGTTGGGCCTAGCTTGGCCTTGAAGGCCCAATGCATTTTGCAGAATTTGGTCCATTAAAAGTAATGGCCAAACGGCTCTTAAGGGCCAAATATTGAAAAATGGGCCTATCCTAGTTGGGCCTCGCTTAGGCCCTAAATACACAATACATTTAGCATAACGTTGGTTCAAGTCTAAAAATTTAATTGGGTTCAGCCCTTGAAAGTAATGGGTTGTCGCGACCTCTTTTTTTTTGGCGCCTGATCGGGGCGTGCACCTGCGGAGGCTAATGGTTCGGCTAGGCTTATTAAGCGTAGCCCGGACTCTCCCAAGTCCCACCAGTTCATGACTTAATGGTTCAAGTTTTTAACCTGTGAGTTAATTTAAAAAAGAATTGCCATTAATCAGTTTGTGGTGGGTCGATTAAAAACTCAAGCAAAGTATTGGGAGAAGTACTTGCTCCTGCGCAACTAGAGAAATTAGGATTGTGGACTTGATTTTACTAGTTAATTACTAATGCCTCTTCGGTACCTAATCTTGTTTAAACCCAAAGGCTTTTTGGATTTTTGAGAGATTTTCCATGCATTTGTGGAGGAAAAACATTTTTTGGGTCTTTTTCTCATTTTTTGGACATAAAAAGCATTTTTGGCTTTTTGATCTTTTTCTCAAATTTAACCTAAATTGATATACTTGTGACAAATTTATTCTCTGTTAGTTTTTATTAAATTTTATTGTCAAATTATTAAGTTAAATGACACGTAACAGTTAATTGATATACAAAATTGGGATTGTACGCTTCATTTGTCACAGTTTACAATTTTTGTGATTTTTTTTGTATTAATCCAATTTAGCGGATGGTATATGTGTCACAAATTTACCAGTTTGGAGTTTTTTGCTGTCAAATAAATTAGTTTGGGGGTAAATTTGTCATAAATGTACAAGTTTAGGGTTTTTTATGATTAGTTAGGGTAAATTTGTCACGGGTGTACTGATTTGGGGTTTTTCATGATAAAAAAAATAGTTTTTGGTAAAATTGTCACATATGTACCAGTTTGGGGTTTTTTAGGGTATTAACCATTTTTATTTTTTGGAAAATATTTTTTTTTAAAAATATTTTTTATATTATAATATATTAAGATATTATTAAAAAATGATCCGGGTCGGATCCGCGGGTTGGGTCCAACCCAAGCCATTCGCCCATGCAGGCTTGACTCGGGATTTTTTGTTTTTCTAAAAAGGCTCGGCCCACACGCTGGAATTGGCCTACTTCACAAAAAGGTGCAGCCCAACAACAAACATGCCCACGTGCACAACCAGGCCTAGGCGGAACCCTACCCGAATGAGACCCATGACTCGGCTTCCAACCCGGTTTCCGCAGCACTCCCTCTTTCTCTCTACTAGCGGCACCGAAGGTGAGGCTGGGGTGGAGGCATGTGTCAATGACAGCCGTGACGTGGTAGGCAGAGGCGGTTGTTAGTTTTCGAACGGTAAAGCAACAGCGAGTGATGGCTAATACCTGTTTGCAAAGAGAGAATGACGCAGGGGCGTTGCTGGTTGGCGTTAGGGACTGTGGGCGCAGGCGGCCTCGTCGGTGGCGACTGGGCGACGACGATGGCATCAAGGGGGGGGGGGGTCACAGCACGGTGATGGACGGATTTGGCCCTCCACCTTCTGGTTTCCTTCTTGCTTAGCCCCTACTTCGTAGATCCATAACCCCCTCTTCTCCTCTGGCCTCGACTGCTTGCAAATCTGGGCTTGCGGACGTTCGGGCCTCCCTTGAAGTCTCTCAAGGGAAGCTTCCGGCGCTCGCAAACTTTCGATCTCTCCGCCTGTCTCTCTGTTTCGGTGCCCCTTCGATGGAGGTGGTGTCGACCTATTTATAGGCAAGGGAGTTTGGTTGACGTGGAGGTTTGGCCGCCGGTCCTCCGCGCACTGATCGACCTTGATGCGGCCAGACCGGCGTCACTTCAACAGCCTACTTGCTCGCTTTGAAGGCACGTCCCATGCATCGCCAGCATGCATCGCCGTCCGCCTGTCCTTCCAGCGTCGCGCCCTTTGCGCATGTGTTGCAGAGGCCGGCGAAGAAGCCAAGGAGGAAGAAGACCAAAGGGGGGGCTGGCTTTGTTATGCGGGCTGTGGAGGCCTGCGCGAGAGAGAAGGAGGGGCTGGGCTCATAAGCCTAGCCCCTTTGGCTGCTTTTTTTGTTTTCTTTGCTTTTGTTTTTAGGGATATGTTCAGCAGAAGTCCTAAAATTTGTTAAGAAAGTGCAATTAAGTTCTAAAACTTACAAAAATTGCAATCAAGTCCTAAAACTTGTCAAGTTGGTTCAATTGAATCCTAAAGTTAATATCGTCAAGAAAGTTAATGGAAATTGTTTTTTTTTTTGTGAAGGGTAAGTTAATGGAAATTGTTGACATGGTGTTGATGTCATATTTTAAATGAAAATTTTATTTTCTATATGGCTTTTTGAAATTATTTTTTATTCAAAATCTTAAAAAATTAGATTAAAAAATAAAAAGGAAAAGCTAAATTTATTTAAAAAAACAAAACTATTCAAAAAAAAAAAAAAAAGGCATCGGAGCTTCCGCCATCGCCCATCGCTGGAGGGGCTGACGATGGTTGCCGGCCCTTGCCCGGGCGAGGCCTTGTCGGCGCCAGGTGAGGGCTGGCTACCCCCGCCAGGTCGGGCGAGGACGCCCATATTTGGGCACGCCGGCCCTCGCGGGGGGCCGGCGACCATCGCCCGCCCTGGGCGAGGCCTCGCCGACCCTCGCCTGGGGTTGGTGATGCTCGCCCAGATTTGGGGAGCAGGCGTCGTCTGACGAGGCCCTGTCAGACTGGTCTGAGGGGAAGGAGCCGCCGCAGCTCGACGAGTCGATCAACAAGGAGGACGAGGAGGAGGTCAAGCACATCTTCACCTAAATTAAATATCGCAAGTCCTTATAATGAAATCTCAACTGCATTGTGTGCTATTTGTGCCATTGGAAAAAATTAACTATCTTGAAACGATGAAGGAACTCCAATTCAATTCATGTTTGGGTCGCCAATAGCAATTGCCAATTGTTTCCGTGTTTACCTCAATCCTAAAAAGGGAAATTAGGAGGTCAAGCACGGCTTCTCCACCAACCCTAGTTTTTCTAGGATACCACTTTAACTTGTTTTAGCCGATTTCTTTTCTCGGGAAAAATCGGAATTAGGAACTCGAGATTTCCCTCAAATCTTCCTTTATATACAAAAAAAAAAAAAAAAAAGAAGAAGAAGAAGAAGAAGGAGGAATTTCATTTTTATTCAGAGCGGACGAGAAGACTCGCTTAATTTCGATATGGATCACATGTTTGCCATAAATATATATTAGCATTTTCTCAATTTTTTTTTAATTAACAGAGCCATTCAGATTTGACTCTCTGCAGCATGGGAGCAGATTGCCACAAAAAAGTCATGCAAAAAGAAAAGAAAAGGATATCTCGGTATGAAAAACAAACATATTGTCAACACCTCAATTGATTACTAGGTTCTGACCAAAAAAAAGAAAAATTGATTATCAGGTCAGTCTGAGGAAGCTGCTTGCTCTTTTATGATCTTAATTTAGATATACATAATAAAAGAGAAATCTAAAATAAACGTGCGAAATACGTGCGATATATGTGCAATGCGATATACGTGCGATATATGTGCGATCTTAAAAGATACTGATAATCATTGGGGATGGGGCAGTATCAAACATTGTTCAATTATCTACTCTCCCTCTCTAATCCCAATTCTCTACACAGTTCAATTCTTAAGTTCTGACATCCATGCAACATTTCTAGTGCATTCGATCCCAAGAAAAAGGAAAGTAAAATTGTCAAATAACAACAGAGTCCCTCAAAATATTTACTTAATGGGACTTGGTACTTAGAGTGGGTCCCATAGCCTCATTAAATTCTTCTAATTTTGGAATCTAAGTGGGTCGAATCCCAACCTTCTCAGGGGGGTTGGGGTGGGGACACTGTAATTTCAGGAGTGAGTTTTGACTCTCACGCCCTGCAATGAGGCAGGGCAAAAAACTGAGAGTGAGCGATAGAGTAGGAATAAAGTAGGATCGACCAAAAAAAAAAGTGGGTCACCTTAGGTACCTGATATATCTTGAAGGTTAAACACAGCATTGAGTACGGTGAAAGCAAAACAGACACGGCATCGAATTAAATTCTCTGAAAATTACGTAAAAATGGATATTTTCTTGGATTCATTTTTTACCCTACACATGCACACTCTCCCACGGTCTCCTTTTTGTCCTTTTCTCAAATTCTCTGAAAATAATTATTTATAATTTTGGCTCCATTTGCTTTTCTCTTCTTCTTCTCACCCTTTTCTTTTGCTTTTGTCTTGAATTAATTGACTACAATCATGCAGTTCGTGACCAAAGGTCAAGAAACATAAATGCGCGCCAATTAATATATAATTTTATTAACCAAATTGCAACGTAATCTTTTCTTTTTTAATTATTTTATAGCAAGTTTGAAACTGATTCTGATATTGATTTAATATCCTTGTATAGATTTACTAATCCCAATATAAACTAGTAGTAATTCACTAAAATTACTTCACAAGTCGCCAAACACTATGTCGGCCAAGAACACGTTTCTTATAAAAGAGAGCACGTTCTTGTGTCACTTACTCACATGTCTGAAGGCGCTCATTATCTCGTTCAAATATGTCAGTCTTGTATGTTTTATCACATCTAGAGCTTTGTAGAAGTTTGGAAGCGACCTCCTTCATGCTCAACCAGGCCATCCTAGACACTATGTCAATTGTTGCTCCGGCATCCTCCTATGGCCCGTGAGCTCTTCTTATCACAAACTCGATATGAATAAGGTACAAGACCCAAAACCAAACAAGGAAAAGAATTGGGAACAATGGTTCTTTGATAAAAGCTAGATCTATCAAAATAGGCCTTATACCCATTTTTTAATTGGTATTTGATGAGACTAAGTTGTTATACGAGTTAGAATGGTCAAGGCCAAAATAATGTGTATTAAATAAATTCATAACCCACCTTTATCACTCTTAATCTCTCACATTCATTCGATCTCACTCTCGCTTGTTCTCTCACCTCAATTTTGGTATAAGTTTTCTTGAATTGGGTTAATTATGTATTTTTGCAATAACGGTCGAGTTGGATATGGGTTGAATATGGATCAGTATATTATAGGTTCACACAAGTTAAATTGATTAATTTGGATTAGATCATTTTCTATTTGACCCAAGTCCGATTCGATCGGCCCATTTGATGAGATACAGGAAAAGGGCACAAATGTGTACATATCCACTTTAAGGCCCAAATTTCTTAAGCCCAAGCCCAACTGCGTAAACGAACTTTTGAAGCAGCAAACGTCAACATAGAGAACTCCACCTCCTCCTCCTCCAATAGAGCGATCTCCTTCGGCATCTCTCTCTGTCACGCCATCGCTCCCTTGACGAAAAAACTCGAATCCGCTTCTGTTCCATCACCCCTCCATTCTCCACAGCTCACGTGTCGAACCTCTCCTCTCCTCCCTTGCCCTCGCGCTCTGACAAACCGCCTGCTCCAAGCAGCAGGCCACTCAGTAGGAATTGCCTCCCCTCTATCCTGATTGAGCCACCTGCCTTCACGAAAAAAGGTTTGGTGGTTCTTGGCGTCTACCATTCTACATGACTTACGACTGGGGGACGCCAGTTGCAAATCAAAGTAGGATAAAGTTGAAGGCAGTGAGCACAAATCAACTCCAGCAAGATTGAAGCACAAGGGTATACGATGGAGGCAACCATTAACGAGACAATAATTATCTAGGCACACTCCTTCCTTCATTGCCCTTTGTTGCCGTAAACCACGATCCCCAACATGTTGCATAAGAGCCATCGTTTATAAGCAAGCCAGTACTCCTTCTCAGCCAATGTCTATCCTGCACACTCAAGCATTTACGTTCGACCAAAGAAAATCACGAAGAGTAGCACGGGAAGTTCTTATCAATTGCCACATTCTTCTTTGCCCTTGCAAATCCAAATAAACAGTACAGACCTGAGCAATTCTGTGGGTTCCAGGAAGAATGCGTGATGGATAGATGACGAAAAGAGCAGTTGAACACTAGAGCATTGAATTGCTCCATATATTCCGATCACTGAGCAACACCAAAGAAACAACAAAAACTCAGACCCGTCATCAGAGTAATTTCATCGAACACGTGGTGCCCCTAGCGTGCCCTGATAAGGAGACAAATCCAAGATAGAGAAAGAGGACAAAGGGTTCGGTGAACGGACCGAGACGGGCGTAAGAAGACGACAATCACTAAATGCCTAATTGGACAGAGCAATCCCCAATTGCTAAAGGCAAAGCAAACTCGACGAACCCAATTACCAAATGAACAACTCTGAGAAACCTAAAAAGAGAAGGCCGCGAGTGAACATAAATCAATCCCGCGTTTCAGTTCCTTCTTGCGAAGCTCCTTCCAACAAAATGATGAACCTATTTCCTTTGCGCTATATATGAGTGCATACATTCAGATCAAAATACCTGTATATCTCTATACATGCACACGTGCCTCCACTTTCCTTGAGAATAACAGCAGAAAGAAACCAACCTGATCCTTTTGCCGCTCAATCAAGGTTGCATCTGTCTCCAATCGTTTCGGTCCTGCAACATATGCATAGCACCACCCATTAAGCATATCAAAAACAGTAAGCAAATAAGAGTTATTCTACCTACCGCAACGAAAGCATAAATTCAGCATCCAGTTGCTGTATCACGGCCACCAGGTGAACAGAAACTTATCTTCGGCTCCATAAAATCGTGAATAGGGACCCTTTGGACCAAAAGGAAAAATAACCTGCAGCAGGGGAAATAATTTGGTCCATTTTTTCAGCAAGGAAAGATATCCTTTTGCCGCTTTTTTTTTTTTTTTTTTCGTTTTCATCACTTTTTTTATATATCACTTTCCTTCATTTTTATTTCCTTTTCATTTGGTCCATTTTTTCAGTTTTTTTTTGGCTTCTTATCTTTTATCCTTTTTTTTATATATATATATTTTTTTATATTTTTATAAAATAAATGGATACATAAAACGTTGACGAAAATTTATGTGTCAACAAGCGACTGAACATAAATTTGTTATGGAAACTATCGATTTTGCATATTTGTAGTAGTTGAAGAAACAAATCTAATAATATCCAAGAAAGAGAAATTCATGAGGAATTGACTACCAATTTTAGACGTGGAAATTGGTCCAAAATTAAAATATTGATACCATGTAATCAAATGTTGGAAATTTACATATTGTAAATAAAAAAAAAGTTTTTTACTTATACCATAAATGGGAAATCCTTTGTGCACTATCATAACCATGATATTCAAAAAATTCATTGATGTGCTTGGTTACGACAAAACTTTGTCCACCGTCTTCACAAATTACTTGAAAGTTTTGAAAATATTGAAATATCAAATAACATAGTTTACAATTGGTCCGCTTATGTAATCTTGAAGGGCACAATTTATTCGTTTTCTACTCTCTTTAAATTTTACGAGATTATCTCATTGACTTTTATTTATTACAAAAAATTTGGAAATCTTCAAAATAGTGAATATCAAATACTGAACTGTGCAATTGATTTATTTTCAGAACTTAGAGAAATTATACTGTATATAGAAATTTTTTATCCCAAACAAGTATATTATTATTGTTGTTGTTGTTGTTGTTATTATTATTATTATTATTACTACTACTATTATTAGCCGCAGCAGCAGCAGTAACGGTAGTATTTCACATTTTCTTAACATTGTTTTTTAAATTGCATCTAAAATTAAAGGAAAATATTGCAGGGATTTTAAGACAAGGGGACCCGCCAATACATGCTTGCAATGTCCAAGCCATCCATGCAAAATTGTTGCGACATTTACATTCTTCGTGGAAATCGGAAAGTTTTTAGAGATCCTACCCGGCACCTATATTAAGGGTATGTCAAGTGAGATGTTCATCGATTACGAGGGCCATTAAGGGTAATATTGCGTTTTTCTAATTTCAAAAATAAAATGCATTATTTTGTTAGTTAGATTGACTACAATAATTAATTAAAGATAGTTTCTTTTTTCATTTAGCCAATAAGTGATTTATCAAGCACTTTACATCGAAATTCAAGCTCATTAGCAGATAACTTGATTTTTTTAGATTAAATATGTAAATTGATTTACAATTAGAGAATAAGTATATTTTTGTATTTAGTTAAAATAAATTATCGATTATAACAGGTTACACATATTCATTACTTAAAACTCGAGCATTGAGAATGCCGAATAATAATCATCATTTTCAAGTTTATTTGAAAAAGCAAACCATCACTTCTAAGTCTTGGTAATTTGTATACATGGATATAATATCGTTAAAGTATTCTTGTTGCTTGGCCAAATGTGAAATCAAACTTTTAATTTTAGTTTGAAAATTCACAAAAAAAGAACAATAGCAAGATTTTATTTTCTACTTTTATAAAGATATTTAAAAACAGAATTAGTCTTAAAGATCGCCTATCAACTCTAATACTAAAAAATAAAAGGCAAAGATATAAATATAAAGAATAACTTACTTACAAAATCTCCTCCTTAATGAAAACGTGGAATGAACATTTGCGGACTATATTTTCACCCTTTTACTAATGTCAATTTAATCAGCCGAGCATTACATTGGGGCAAAGACATTATAATCCCGAGTGACTCTAATTAAGATGATGATCCGTCTAGAATAATTATTCATTTTCCTATCATAGTGAACTTCGGAATAGAGAGTAGTTGCTAGAAGGAGCAAGATAAGGCCACTTTCATCCCCCCCTTCCTTTTCTATCTTTGCACTTTTTACATAAGTTGCCTTGTATATTATGGAATTTTGATTTCCTTTTCTCCCTTAATTGTCATTTTTGGGACTTTAGTGTCACAAGAAGCTTTAATGGAAAGAGGGATTATGATGCTTGCACCCCCGTATGATCCAGAGACCATAAGCACGTCCCTTAACAAACCCTTTGAGAAATCAAGTAATTGGTGCTTGAATTTTTTTTTTTTTTGGGTCAAAAAGAAAGGGTACATTGAGTTATTACTTCCCATCTTTATTTTTTAGTATGAAAAAAGTCATAAAAAAACCTCCCAAGTTTACCCGCTAAAATATATTTATCCTAAAGTATTTTTTTATGACACCAAAAACCTTAAACTTGCACCAATGTAACACATTTATCACAAATATTTTCTGACACCAAAATCCCATATTATGCCCATGTGACACATTTATCCCTAATTTTTTTTTTCGATGAGACCAAATTTTTGAATTAAATATATCACACAGACAAAAGCTTAGAAACAACAAGTTTTAAGTAGTCCATGATAAGAAGGCGCTCCTCCCAGTCCCAATTGACGTGATCTGATCTGTAGATCCGCTTATCAGAGCTTCCACAAGATCAGCATGGTCGCACTCATATAGCAAAAAGTTCACATATCTATGTCTTCGCACGAAGTTGCAAGTTAGAACACTTCAAGTATGGCAAAGCCCGTAACAATTAGACCAGCACGATCCCTAGAAATGCTAGTTATGGTGCCGTCCCCAGCGGAATCCTGGTCTGCGACGTGATAAAGGTGGGCACTTTCTTGTTTATGATGCATGAGAGTTCCATTTTCTATAATTTGCTTGCGGGAAATATGATGATTCCAGAGTCATTGCGGAATATTTGTTCTGGCTCGAAACACAGAGTCATCGTGGGATATCTAGCGGTTGAACATTTGCTTTGGCTTTGGCGTAGTGTAGTTCCATTCCCCATCAAGAACAGTAACTTCAAAGAATTTTTACTTGGCCATGTTCCCAATTTTCTTGTAAAAATGTATTTCCGATCTTCTCAATCTTTTGAATTATCAGCGATGCAGCAGTGTATTATTGAAAGCCTCGAGGATTTATAGCTAAGTTTAGCTAATTTCTGTTGATTGGCTGATGAGTGATAATTAATGAAGTTGAGTTCTCTATCCATTTTTGCTTAGAGAACTAGAGAGTTCTTTTGGATAGGACGTCTGCCACATACACAAAAGAAAGTAGAAACTTCAAGCAATTTTACTTTTCTATGTCTGCTACTTCATCAACAGAGTACTATTCAATCAAAGGCAAAGACCAGGTTTTGAGGAGCATCCGGTAAGAAACTATTGTACTTGGTTGCCGCTAGAAAATTCTTGATCTTGCCTTTGCTAATCAATAATGTCTCTTTAGGTTAATTAGAATACTGGAGGTCGTTAACAGCACCTTCAAATGCAAAAGACTCTCCAGATGATCTGCACTACTTGGCTATGAATTCATTTAGCCGAATTACTTGACTATGAAGACATGAAGAAAATCTAGATGAGATTCCTCTTACAGAAAAGTTGCATCATGTGTTTCAGCTCCAATCCTTGCAGAAAACACAAGCAAACTGGAAACCGCCTGTTAAGCTTCTTATGAGATTGTCGATAAAATGGCCAAAAGGAACAAGAAGAGAACTTGGACGGCCTCGAAGAAGATGAAGCTTCTTGCCTTCTTGGTAATGTACACGCACAAAATTGCCATAATATACTTGATTGCCCCGAGAAAAACTAAACCTTGATTGAACTGCCTCAAAGAAGCTTTCAGGTGATGGGAGACTTCTTATCAAAAAGTTGTTGTGCTCAGTCGAGCTCACCGCATCTTGCATACATTGTCACCAGGGCACTAATGACCGGCAAGATTGACTGTAGATCTCATCGCAGAACATATCCGTTAATCAACCTACCCTGCTCCAATGCAGCAAGTGCAGCACAGGCTTGCAGCTCCCTGGCCATTGTCACAGAATTTGGAAGCAAATCATGGGTCTTAA
Source organism: Eucalyptus pauciflora (assembly GCA_007663325.1). NCBI lineage: Eukaryota > Viridiplantae > Streptophyta > Magnoliopsida > Myrtales > Myrtaceae > Eucalyptus > Eucalyptus pauciflora. The sequence goes on along the minus strand of VMYD01000181.1, from coordinate 11,113 downwards.
GCATCATCTCCCTGAAAAGTTCGAAAGCTTCAAAAGGCATCCCAAGCATAACAAGCAATCATAGCACAACAAGAAACTACATTCTGCTCAGGCATCTCACCAAACATGATTCCAGCACATTTCGCCCTCCCAAACCTGGCATACATGTCCACCAAAATAGTCATGATATGAACATAACCCCCGTACCCATGCCGCAGAATATGGGCACGGTACTACCTTCCCTTTTACAAAGGCGAGAGGGCTCATGCCGAAGTTACGCATGCTTTCAACACATAGGTGTAAATGAACCTATCCGAAGGAATCCCGATCCGGTTGATCCTTCTGCACAAGTCAACGACCTCGTGTCCATGACCCGCCAAGGCGAGCGCCCTAAACAGCGCGTGCTAAACATAAATAGTTCTCTTGCGAGTTTTATCAAACACCATCCGGGCATTCTCGATGGCGTCCACCTCGGAGTACATGTTGATGAGCTTGGTCGCCAGGGACGGGTCCTGGTCGAAGCCATTCTCCAGAAGATGGCGGTGCGCCAGGTGTGGTCGGGTTCTCGAGAGAGGACGCGAATCGCCCGCTTCAGTTCGCCCTTTTCGCGCCAATATTGATTACGTGGTTCTTATCGGCGGTGGCTGTGGAGGTGGAAACGGTGGGATTCGATGTTAAAAGAGCAAAGAGCCGGTTTGGGAAGACTGAACCGCAAACATTACTCCAATGTGCAATTTCACCCTTAAGCTTTTGATTTATTTAATAAATGCAATTTGCAATGTGATCTCCGAATCTTTAATCCATGAACTTTTAGTATGTATTCAATATAATTCCCGAATTATATAAAATAATGAAAAGACTATATCAAACACTTTCATACGGTTCATAAACTATATTAAATATGTACCAGAAGTTTATGGACTACATCAAACAAAAGTTTATAGATTACATCGAACAAATTCACAATATCACAAAAGATATTTAGGATTTTATGTTAGTTGACGTTAGATTAGGGTATACAGAGTCGTAACATGTAATTAAGTCATATTTAAGTTGAGTTCATTTTGTAAAAAAAGGAAACCTTCGGAAAGTTGATTGATATTGCATTCTATGCCTCAATCTAAGTTATCTCTTATAGCTTAAATTATACGTTAACCATGTTCATATAAACTTCTAATTTATCGCCACGATCATCGTCATCATGAAGTAAATAAAGAAAAGAAATTATATATATATAAACTTACAGTAGATCTACATTGTAGCAATTCATTGTCGCTGCATAATCAGATTCGTTTGATGAGTCATATCTAAGAGATGAAGTTTGCAGAACCCTTGTTTCATCATGCGATAAATAGGGATTCACCTTCGCTTGCTCATGCATTCTAGGTTCTTTTTTCATCTTTTTCAATAAGTTATCTATCTTTTTCGGGTTCTTTTATCTTTGGAGCACGTGATTAAGCCCTGATTACGAATGTTAAGAAAATGGTAAATCGTGTACCATATTACAATTGTTAAAAAAATGCAATAAATATCTTTCAAAGAAAAACAATTAAGAAAGAAAAAGAGACAGTGAATGGACGGGCTTGAAAGTGAATGGGCCGGTTCAGGCCCACAATTAGGCCCGAGTGTTCTCCCTCCCTCTTGAGAGGCGGCTTCTTCCACTTTCAGCCGCCGTCGAGCTTTGCGACCACCGTCTAGACGGCCTTGCGGTTTCCCGCCGCTTTCGTGCTCCCGGCGACCGGAGGATAGTTGCGAAGAACAATGAGCGGGGAGAACGACGACTCGTGGCGAATAGTCCATGTTGCCGGCAGGCTGCCGGTTCCGTGTGATCAGCAACTCATGGGTATCTTCTCAATAGACGACTGACCGAATCCTGAGCGAAAAATCCGAACTTGAAATTTTGCTGATGTGTTTTGCACTTCGAAATTGGTGTTCCGTTGCTTTTTTATTTTTATTTTTTGCAAGCAGTGAACGTGGTCGTCGCTCAGATTGAGCAGCCGAAGCTCACGAACACTATCATCAGGTCAGTCTCAGTGTCTTATGTCAGACTCTAGGTAGTGAGCTCGTTCTGCGCTTCTCAGACCTTGCTGTTTCGTTATCTGGTTTGATTTTTTCACTCAAATTTGGGAGTCAATTGTTTGGTTATTGGCTAGGCTTTTGAGTCAAATTGCGCCATTGGAGGACCTCCATCACGCGAAGTGGGTGAAGAAGAAGTGTCTCGGAGGAGGTACGTTATGGGTTCAGGGGCATATGGGTGTTATGTTTGTTACTGGTGTGATTGGTCACATAATGATGATATTTGAGCATCATGGTTTCTTGCATCTTTGAAATTGAGGAACAATCTTTGCTGCGCATGTCATTCTGGAGAATTAGGATAGATACCGTAAGTCGGAGCTTTAGTCATCAGGATTGGAGTTAAGCGAGCATAAGAGTAGTTGCTCAATCTCAACACGTTCTTTTGTGTGCTTCTCGAGCCAATGTTTTGCTTTCAGCAGACCCTAAACTCAAAAGCTTGTTCAAGTAGCTTCTTGTCATCAAAACCATGATCTCGCAAAATGATTTCTCTAAGCCTAATCTCGCTATTTGAGACACAGCATCAAGCAGATGCAGCAAAAGGCGGAAGAAAAGTTTGAGAAATTAGGCTACTGAAGGACTACCTTGCGGTTTTGTGAAGCAAACTTATGGGTAACATTCCAATTACATATGAGCAAATAAACGCTCTGAAGGAGAGGTCCGTACACGAATCCGCAGCAAACCAGGAGTTGAAGCATCACCCTTATTTTCGATAGAAAGTGGCAGCATCATGTATCCATAACTTCAGACTTGCTAATGGCAACACTCATATCCGGTAGCTAGCATGTATTAGGTTAAGTTGCACCAACAACAACTGCCTGCTTCTCGTAAACTATTTTTTGTATGTTGATTCGTGATACGACATAACATTACAAATTCAAAACCGATGTGGCTTGACACTTCTTGACCTTTTTTTTTTTATTTTATTTATGAAAACATAATTACATCAAAACATTTTAATAGAGATATGAAAACAATGTAAGTAATAAGTGCAAATAGAATGACAAAAAGAGAAGGGACAACAATTTAAAGAAATTAGATGCCAATCAAAAGTCAATGATGAGGACGTTTGAAGAGAAACACATGTGCGTGAATCTTGATTTAAAAGATAACAAAGATGATTCTTATTCCATGTAAATCGAGAATTATGAGTTCACAACGTCATATTTCTCTATCAGACATTCACATTAGAGGTTTCGGATTCCATGGATAACAAACATCGTACTCTCCGGAGTCACTAAGCCTACAAGGACCTTCGGGTGAGATATTCCACATACATTGTTCGCAATAACGCTCGTCCCTATTCTCCTCGTATATATCAAACCACTCAAATCGATCCGGCCATGAAAAGCTGCAAAAGAACAATGTGCCTCCGAAGAATTTGGGTCTGAATGAGAAATACCAGCTTTCCTTTATATCGTGGACTCCAACATCGTCGTCCTTGGATTTGCAATGAACTCTTAGAATAGCACCACCCCCCAAACGGTTATTGATCAAAACAGTTGTCTTGCCCATAACAATTCCTGGATAGCTTGCTAAAACTAAAAACCAAATGAATGTAAGGGTGGCTGATGTCTTCATCATCGTGGCTTACAGTGTTCGGATATCAGCATCCTTAAGCAATTTAAGGATGGAGAATGGAGCATGTTAGAGCTCACCAGCTGGCAGCAACCACATTTCTTTCTTAATTTTGACACAATTAATTGCGGAAATAATATATATTTTTGTTCTTATCTACTTTGAGATAAGAATTGTCACATAAGGTAAGTTACAAATCCAGTTTTTGTTGGCAATGCTAGTCATATTGTGAAAAAATTGATCAAATGATCCTGTTATGCCAAATCATTTGCAATGAGAGATTGATAAACAATAATTGGCTTGCTTAAATGCTAAAAGGCAACCATTGCACAATGTCATTTTGATTTTGTGAAGAAATTGATCAAATGGTCCTTTTATGCCTAAACTTTTGCAATTAGAGATTGATTAATGGTAATCGACTTGTTTAAATGCTAAAAGGAAACTTTTGCACAATCTCATATTGATTTTGTAAAAAAAGTGATCAAACGATCCAGAATAAAATGATCCAGCAATCATTATGCTAGAGGAAACCGCCGCACCATCTCATTTTGATTTTGTAAAAAAAATTGATCAAACGATCCAGAATAAAATGATCCAGCAATCATTATGCTAAAGGAAACCGCCGCACCATCTCATTTTGATTTTGTGAAAAAATTGATCAAATGGTCCTGTTATGCCAAATCATTTGCAATGAGAGATTGATGAACAGTAATTGGCTTGCTTAAATGCTAAAAGGCAACCATTGCACAATCTCATTTTGATTTTGTGAAGAAATTGATGTAATGGTCCTTTTATGCCTAAACTTTTGCAATTAGAGATTGATCAATGGTAATTGACTTGTTTAAATGCTAAAAGGAAACTTTTGCACAATCTCATTTTGATTTTGTAAGTAAATTGATCAAACGATCCAGAATAAAATGATCCAGCAATCATTATGCTAAAGGAAACCGCCGCACCATCACCTTTTGATTTTGTAAAAAAAATTGATCAAACGATCCAGAATAAAATGATCCAGTAATCATTATGCTAAAGGAAACCGCCGCACCACCTCATTTTGATTTTGTAAAAAAATTGATCAAATGGTCCTGTTATGCCAAATCATTTGCAATGAGAGATTGATAAATAGTAATTGGCTTGCTTAAATGCTAAAAGGCAACCATTGCACAATCTCATTTTGATTTTGTGAAGAAATTGATCTAATGGTCCTTTTATGCCTAAACTTTTGCAATTAGAGATTGATCAATGGTAATTGACTTGTTTAAATGCTAAAAGGAAACTTTTGCACAATCTCATTTTCATTTTGTAAGAAAATTGATCAAACGATCCAGAATAAAATGATCCAGCAATCATTATGCTAAAGGAAACCGCCACACCATCTCATTTTGATTTTGTGAAAAAATTGATCAAATGATCCTGTTATGCCAAATTATTTGTAATGAGAGATTGATAAACAGTAATTGGCTTGCTTAAATGCTAAAAGGCAATCATTGCACAATCTCATTTTGATTTTGTGAAGAAATTGATCAAATGGTCTTTTTATGCCTAAACTTTTGCAATTAGAGATTGATCAATGGTAATTGACTTGTTTAAATGCTAAAAGGAAACTTTTGCACAATCTCATTTTGATTTTGTAAGTAAATTGATCAGACGATCCAGAATAAAATGATCCAGCAATCATTATGCTAAAGGAAACCGCCGCACCATCACCTTTTGATTTTGTAAAAATAATTGATCAAACGATCCAGAATAAAATGATCCAGCAATCATTATGCTAAAGTAAACCGCCGCACCATCTAATTTTGATTTTGTGAAAAAATTGATAAAATGATCCTGTTATGCCAAATCATTTGCAATGAGAGATTGATAAATAGTAATTGGCTTGCTTAAATGCTAAAAGGCAACCATTGCACAATCTCATTTTGATTTTGTGAAGAAATTGATCAAATGGTCCTTTTATGCCTAAACTTTGGCAATTAGAGATTGGTCAATGGTAATTGGCTTGTTTAAATGCTAAAAGGAAACTTTTGCACAATCTCATCTTGATTTTGTAAAAAAATTGATCAAACGATCCAGAATAAAATGATCCAGCAATCATTATGCTAAAGTAAACCGCCGCACCATCTCATTTTGATTTTGTGAAAAAATTGATAAAATGATCCTGTTATGCCAAATCATTTGCAATGAGAGATTGATAAATAGTAATTGGCTTGCTTAAATGCTAAAAGGCAACCATTGCACAATCTCATTTTGATTTTGTGAAGAAATTGATCAAATGGTCCTTTTATGCCTAAACTTTGGCAATTAGAGATTGGTCAATGGTAATTGGCTTGTTTAAATGCTAAAAGGAAACTTTTGCACAATCTCATCTTGATTTTGTAAAAAAATTGATCAAACGATCCAGAATAAAATGATCCAGCAATCATTATGCTAAAGTAAACCGCCGCACCATCTCATTTTGATTTTGTGAAAAAAATTGATAAAATGATCCTGTTATGCCAAATCATTTGCAATGAGAGATTGATAAATAGTAATTGGCTTGCTTAAATGCTAAAAGGCAACCATTGCACAATCTCATTTTGATTTTGTGAAGAAATTGATCAAATGGTCCTTTTATGCCTAAACTTTTGTAATTAGAGATTGATCAATGGTAATTGGCTTGTTTAAATGCTAAAAGGAAACTTTTGCACAATCTCGTCTTGATTTTGTAAAAAAATTGATCAAACGATCCAGAATAAAATGATCCAGCAATCATTATGCTAAAGTAAACCGCCGCACCATCTCATTTTGATTTTGTGAAAAAATTGATAAAATGATCCTGTTATGCCAAATCATTTGCAATGAGAGATTGATGAACAGTAATTGGCTTGCTTAAATGCTAAAAGGCAACCATTGCACAATCTCATTTTGATTTTGTGAAGAAATTGATCCAATGGTCTTTTTATGCCTAAACTATTGCAATTAGAGATTGGTCAATGGTAATTGGCTTGTTGAAATGCTAAAAGGAAACTTTTGCACAATCTCATCTTGATTTTGTAAAAAAAATTGATCAAACCATCGAGAATAAAATGATGCAGCAATCATTATGCTAAAGGAAACCGCCGCACCATCTCATTTTGATTTTGTGAAAAAATTGATTAAATGATCCTGTTATGCCAAATCATTTGCAATGAGAGATTGATAAACAGTAATTGGCTTGCTTAAATGCTAAAAGGCAACCATCTCACAATCTCATTTTGATTTTGTGAAGAAATTGATCAAATGGTCCTTTTATGCCTAAACTTTTGCAATTAGAGATTGATCAATGGTAATTGGCTTGTTTAAATGCTAAAAGGTAACCATTGCTCAGAACCATAAGTGGACCACATCTAATTTAAGCATGAGGATGTCAGTTTCACAAGAAGTATTATAATGAACTGACAATTATGCCCTTTCTTAAAAAAATTTACCAAAAGAATTTTATGTTAATTTAGATTGTATTGTATATTTAAAAGTTTTGTACTGAGTTAAATAAAATTCTAATTGAGCGTGGTGTAAAGTTCGAAAAAAAAAATCTGTAACAAGTTAAAAGTGAGCATCATTCCAAGCAAATCCAAAGATGCTAATGAGAGAAAAAAAAAATTAGACATTAATTATCACAAAGTTGTTTGCGTTTGATTCTTATCTAAAAGTAAAAAAGAAGAAATGGCAAATCTCATACAAGAGTAAAATGGAAAGAATTTTAAAGGTAACATGGAAATTCTTATCCCAGACTATAAATGAAGGAAAGAAAAAAGAGGTCATATAGCAATCCTTTTCCCATACTGACGTCTGCCAAAAAAGGAAAAAACACAAAACTAATATCACAATTCTCCTCCCCAAAAAAGAAGAAGAAAAATAAAAAGTAAAAGATGGTTGCGGCAAGCTGTCGAGAGTCGATATGCTCAGCAATGTAGTTAATCTCACGTGACAATTTTGGCAATTCTGATCTAAAAGTTAAAAAGAAGAAATGGCAAATCTCATACAAAAGTAAAAAGGAAAGAATTTTAAAGGTGATGTGGAAATTCTTATCCCAGACTATAAAAGAAGGAAAAAAAAAAGGGCTAATATAGCAATTATTTTCCAATAGTGGCGTCAGCCAAAAAGGAAACTTTGATAAATGGAAAACAAATAAGGAAAAAATAATAATAATGTCGCAATTCTCGTCCCAAAATAAAATAGAAGAAAATTAAAAGGTAATAGATCTTATACGCCCCATTCTTCATCCTTAAATAGCTTAATGGTTTTGATATCGAAGCAATTTACGTCACAATGAAGACATTAGCTACGCTCATATTTATTTGCTCCCTATTTGTAACTGGATGTGTCGGAAAAAGCATTTGGAAAAAGACCTATGTCGAGATGAAGAGCAATATGACGGATGAAATTACTGTGAGAATTCATTGCAAATCGAAGCAGGACGATCTCGGATTTCATGATACTACGACGACGAGGAGCTGGAGTTTCTCATTCACACCCAGCTTATTTGGGAATACCTTGTTTTTTTGTAGCTTTTCATGGCCAGATCATTTTCGTTATTTCGACATATATGACCAAAATAGGGACGAAATGCAATGCTCCACTTGTATTTGGAAGATTTCGCCGAATGGTCCTTGTTTGCTTGATAAGATGACCGGAGATTTCACAAAATGTTATCCTTGGAATCCTACTTCACAAATGGGGAGAAAACCTCTTACATGAATGTATGATGGAGAAAAATGATGTGGCAAATTGCCATGTCGTGATTTGGATGGAATAAGATGGCATTTATTAATTTTGTATCTCTTCTAATTTCCTCATCATTTTGATTTCGATTTGCAACTCTTTCTCTCTTCATTTTGTCTCATTAATTTATTGATTTGTTCTACATCGGAATGTTTTTGCGTAGACACCCTTCTACTTTGGTTCATTTGTAACATGAACCTTGTAAATATACATAAAACTTGGTATATTTACCATGCTTTTCTTAATCTAATTCGTGTCGTTCATGAGGTATATAGGTGTGATAGGATAATATGATACAAGAAAGGATAGAAGCTGCATCTGCACATGAGTTGCAACTCAAAGTTTTCCAAACATCGACTGGTGAAGGCGATATTCACGGCTAAAGTCAGCGTTCTTCTCAAGCTCGATGGCCTTTAAAGCTTCTTCACCTCCCCAAGTCTCGGGCAGATTAAGAATGTGTTGGCTAACGAGATTCTATATTCAATGGCATGTCAAGCTTTCGAAGTTTAGTGTTGATTAATTTTGCATGCTGACGATTTGTACAGTGAAGAAGCCGGGATTTTTGTTCAAACCACAGGAGAATTGCCCAAATCAAGCCTAAGTCGACTTTTCTTAATTTCATAAAATTGAAATTTTTCAAAAACTAGCCATAGTCTAAAATGTTATTACCCTCACAATCGACCATTCTCATTTGGGTCGCGTTTTTTTCACTCTCTCTTTAGCTAAGACACTCCTCGACACAATTATTGTGTTGCCTTTCGTGGGTCCCACTTTTTAGCATCCATCGTCCGCTAATGTTCTAAGACAGTGTCGTTACATTTTTTTCTAGTCGAGTCCCTCTTTTTAATTAGATTTTGATTTCTTTTCTTGTGAGTCCCATGTTCACTTTACTCGTCTTCTTCCTTCTCTCGAAGGGAGTTCTCTCTCGTGTAACCTCTCAGAGCAATAAAGAGGTAGAGAAATGGAGACTTCCGCGTATGTGTAGGCAGAGGCAGTTGAGCTGTTCCTCATGAACCCCAACGTCACCTTCTCAAGCCGCATGAGTAAAGGCTATGCTCCCCATGTCTTACGACAACAAGGGGATCGAGGGAGGGTGGCGCAAACGGGACACAAGGAGGTTGTGCTCTCTGCATTTGATGAGCCCCACGAAGGTGGAGTAGATCGCGCTGATGAGCAGCTAGGAAGGGTGATGGGGAGGCTGAGGGTGGCATTGGCAACCTCGAGGCATTCTCTCTGCAGTCTGAAAGGGAAATAACCAGCAACAGCCATGGTGAAAGGGAATTACTTGGATGGGAAACAGCACGGGAAGACGCTGGCTTCATTAGCTAGTGACTAGTATTATCGGGTTGTGGAGTGGTAAGACCTGCTTCAGCCTTGGATATTAAAAAAATTCATTGATGTGCTTGGTTACAATAAAACTTTGTCCACTGTCTTCACAAATTACTTGAAAGTTTTGAATATATTGAAATATCAAATAACATAGTTTACAATTGGTCCGTTTATGTAAGCTTGAAGGGCACAATTTATTCGTTTTTTACTCTCTTTAAATTTTACGAGATTATCTCATTGACTTTTATTTATTACAAAATATTTGGAAATCTTCAAAATAGTGAATATCAAATACTGAACTGTGCAATTGATTTATTTTCAGAACTTAGAGAAATTAAGTCTTTACTGTATAGTATTTCACATTTTCTTAACATTGTTTTTTAAATTGCATCTAAAATTAGGAAAATATTTCAGGGATTTTAAGACAAGTGGACCCGCCAATACATGCTTGCAATGTCCAAGCCATTCATGCAAAATTGTTGCGACATTTACTTCTTCGTGGAAATCGGAAAGTTTTTAGAGATCCTACCCGGCACCTATATTAAGGGTATATCAAGTGATATGTTCATCGATTACGAGGGCCATTAAGGGTAATATTGCGTTTTTCTAATTTCAAAAATAAAATGCATTATTTAGTTAGTTAGATTGACAACAATAATTAATTAAAGATAGTTTCTTTTTTCATTTAGCCAATAAGTGATTTATCAAGCACTTTACATCGAAATTCAAGCTCATTAGCAGATAACTTAATTTTTTTAGATTAAATATGTAAATTGATTTACAATTAGAGAATAAGTATATTTTTGTATTTAGTTAAAATCAATGATCGATTATAACAGGTTACACATATTCATTACTTAAAACTAGAGGTGTTAAATGGGTTGCACAACCCATTTATTGACCCATTTATGGTTAAATGGGTTGTTAATGGGTCAAGTTTTATTTCTTAAAATATCTATAATGAGTTTTAATGAGTCATGAATAAGATATATGGGTCTTAAATGGGTCAGCTCTCTGACCCATTTAAAGACCCATTTATCAACCCATTAAAAATGAATCCATTTATTTTAACTCAAAATTTCACTATTTCTCTCTAGTCTCCTCTCTTTAACTTTATAATTTTTTTTTTTTTTTATAAAAACCGAAAATATAATTATTTTTGATTTCATTTTTCTTTTTATTTTTATTTTTTCTTTCTTTTTATTTTCTTTCTTCTTCCTCCGGTCGCCGGCACGATGATGGCCGGTGACCGGCCAGGCGAGCTAAGGCTAAGCGGTGATGTGACTCGAGCTCCTTGGGATCGCGAACGCCCTAAAACCGATGCGAGGAGGCTCGAGCCTCGCCGATCTGGCGAGACTCGAGCTCGCCCGACGCCGGCGAGCTCGCGGCTCGCCAGATCCGGCGAGCTCGAGTC